>JAEOAD010001219.1:6257500-7457500 GCA_036365145.1 Orientallactaga sibirica | reverse complement strand
ATAAAATAGACTTCAAACTGGAAAAGTAACCAAAAAAGACAAAGAAGGCCATTTCTTACTTATCAAGGGAACAATCCAACAAGAGGATATCACAATCATCAATATTTATGCACCAAACACAGGTGCACCACAATTCATAAAGCAAAATCTACTTGGCAACAAAACAGAAATAAACACCAATACCATCATATCAGTGACTTTAACACTCCATTATCAACAATGGATAGATCATCCAAACAGAAAATTAATAGGGAAGTAAGAGAGCTCAACAACACCATAGAACAACTAGACCTAACAGACATATACAGAACATTCCACCCAAAATCTACACATTACACATTCTTCTCAGCAGCCCATGGAACCTTCTGTAAAATAGATCATGTACTGGGCCACAAAGCCTGCCTCCATATTTTCAAGAAAATTGATGTAATTTCTGCATGATATCAGACCACAATGCAGTAATGCTAGAAATCAACAACAAAAAGTACACAAGGAATCCCTCTACCTCCTGGAAATTGAACAACACACTTTTAAACAATAAATAGGTTATGGATGAAATAAAGAATGAAATTGCAAAATTTCTAGAATTCAATGACAACGAGAACACATCATACCAAAACTTATGGGACACAATGAAGGCAGTCTTTAGAGGAAAAATCATAGCACTAAATGCCCTCATAACAAAAACAGAGAGATCCCAAATCAATAACCTAACCATCCACCTAACGGCATTGGAAAAGCTAGAAGAAAACAACCCAAAAAGCTCCAGATGGAAAGAAATAATTAAGATCAGAGCAGAAATTAATGAATTGGAAACTAAGAGGACAATTAAGAAAACTGATGAAACAAAGAGCTGGTTCTTTGAAAAAATTAACAAGATTGATACACCCCTGGCCAATTTGATCAAGCGGAAAAAAGAAACACTTCAAATCAACAAAATTAGAAATGAAAAAGGAGATATCACAACAGACATGAGTGAAATAGGAAGAATTATTAGGACTTATTTCAAAAACCTCTACTCCATAAAACAGGAGAATATGGAGGAAATGGATAAATTCCTAGATACATAACACCTACCAAAGCTAAGCCCAGAGCAGATTAATTTCCTAAACAGACCCATCACACAGTTCGAGATTGTAGAAGTAATCAAACACCTCCCCACAAAAAGAAGAGTCCAGGACCAGATGGATTCTCAGCGGAGTTCTACCAAACCTTCATGGAAGAACTGAAACCAATACTTCTCAAACTGTGCCACACAATAGGAGAACAGGGAGAGATCCCCAACTCCTTCTATGAAGCTAGTATCACCCTAATTCCGAAACCAGGCAGGGATGCCACAAGAAAAGAAGATTATAGGCCCATTTCTCTGATGAACATAGATGCAAAGATCCTGAACAAAATTCATGCAAACCGAATTCAACAGTACATCAAAAGCATTATCCACCTTGATCAAGTAGGCTTCATCCCTAGAACGCAGGGGTGGTTCAACATATGGAAATCAGTCAATGGAATAAACCACATAAACAAGCTGAAACACAAAAACCACATGATCATTTCAATAGATGCAGAAAAGGCCTTTGACAAAATATAACATCACTTCATGAACAAAACATTGGAGAGAATAGGAATGGATGGCCCATATCTCAAATAATAAAGGCTATATATAAAGCTCCTAAAGCCCAAGTAATTCTTAATGGGGAGAGACTGAAGGAATTCCCATTGAGGTCAGGAACAAGGCAGGGGTGTCCACTCTCACCTCTGCTCTTCAACATAGTGCTAGAAGTATTAGCTCAAGCAATAAGACAGGAGAAAGAAATCAAAGGGATACAAATTGGAAATGAAGAAGTTAAGTTAGCCCTATTTGCAGATGATATGATTTTATGCATAAGTGACCCAAGAACTTCCATCTCACAACTCTTAAAGGTGATTAGCACCTTCAGCAAAGTAGCAGGATACAAACTCAATGCACAGAAATCAGTAGCCTTTCTGTATGCAAAGGACAAAGAGACAGAAAAAGAAATAACTAACATCGTCCCATTTTCAATTGCAACAAAGAAAATAAAATACCTTGGAATAACATTAACTAAGGAAGTGAAAGACCTATACAATGAAAACATAAAAACTCTCAAAAAAGAAATTGAGGAGGTCCTACAAAAATGGAAAGACCTCCCATGCTCCTGGATTGGTAGAATTAACATTGTGAAAATGGCAATTTTACCAAAAGCACTTTATAGATTCAATGCAATGCTGATAAAAATCCCAACTTCCTTCTTCAATGAGATAGAAAAAACTATCTCAAAATTCATATGGAAAGGCAGAAGGCCTCGGATATCCAAGCTCATCCTCAGCAAAATAAACGCTTCTGGAGGCATCACCATACCTGATCTAAAGTTATACTACAAAGCCATTGTAATAAAAACAACCTGGTACTGGCACAAAAACAGGAATATAGACCAATGGAACAGAATTGAAGACCCAGACTTTGGGTCCAGTAACTACAGCTACTTGATATTTGACAAAGGCCCTACCAATGCAGCATGGAGAAAAGACAGCATCTTCAACAAATGGTGCTGGACAAACTGGACAACCATATGCAGGAAAATGAAACTCGACCCACACATCTCTCCATGCACAAAAATTAAGTCCAAATGGATCAAAGACCTTAATATAAAGCCAGAAACTATGCTACTACTGGAAGAAAAAATAGGAGGAACCTTCCACGACATAGGAGTGGGAAAAGATTTCCTGAACAAAACCCCAACAGCTCAGGAAATCAAACAATCACTCAACCATTGGGATCACATGAAGCTGAAAAGCTTTTTCACTGACAAAAATACTATAACCAAAGCCAGCAGATTACCTACAGAATGGGAGAAAATTTTCACCAGCTATACAACTGACAGAGGCCTGATTTCTAGAATCTACAAAGAACTCCAAAACCTAAAAAACAAATCATCAAACAACGCAATCACAAAGTGGGTCAGAGAACTGCACAGGGAGTTCTCAGAGGAAGAAATACAAATAGCAAGTGCACATTTAAGAAAATGTTCAACATCCCTAATCATCAGGGAAATGCAAATTAAAACAACTATGAGATTCCACCTTACCCCAGTAAGGATGGCTAGAATTAAAAAATAAAATAAAAACAAATGCTGGCGAGGCTGTGGAACAACCTTTCACTGCTGGTGGGAATGTAAAATGGTTCAACCACTATGGACAGCTATATGGAGACTCCTGAAGAGGATGACCATAGACCTACCAATGGACCCAGTTATTCCCTTATTGGGCAAATACCCTAAAGGCCCCAAGCCTCAGATCAGAACCATTTGCTCAACCATGTTTATACCTGCTCAATTCATAATAGCAAAGAGCTGGAATCAACCCAGGTGTCCATCACTAGATGAATGGATAACAAAGATGTGGTATATCTATACTATGGAATTCTACATAGCAGTAAGGAAAGATGAAATAAGGAAATTTGAAAAAAAAATGTCAAACATGGAACAGATCATCCTCAGTGAGCTCACCCAAGCACAAAAAGATAATCGTCGCATGGTCTCGTTTATCTGCCTCTCCTAACCTGAAACCATGTGGCATGTGGCCAAACCTAATAAATACTCTGAGGCCCAGACAAAAGGGAGGGTGGGAGGGAGGGAGGGTAAGGGTGGAAGGGAACGACAGGGTGGGAGGGAGAACAAGGGGGGATACAAATTGGGACCCAAAAGGAAAAGATACTGTAAAACCCTTTATTCTGAACAACAGGTTAAAACATTGATCCTCCAGTACAGCGTTCAGCAATGAAGGCATTTCTTTCCTAAGAAAACTATGTGACAAATGAAACAAACCTGCTAAATTGTACAACTTGTTAGATTGTTCAAACGAGGAAAGTTTGAACTTGCTGCAATCTACACACTTCGTAAGAGAGCAACTCATTTCAAGAACTGAAGTAGCCTATTTCATACAGTGCAGCGTTCAGTAAGGAAGGTGTTTCTATTCTGACCAAACTACTTTTGAAATTAAAGGAACCTACTAAATTGTACGACTTGTTAGATTGTACAAATGAGGAAAGTTTGAACTTGCTGCAATCTACCCTCTACGTAATAGAGCAACTCATTCCAAGAACTGAAGTAGCCTATTTTATTCAGGACAGCATTCAGCACTGAAGGTGTATCTTGTCTAAGAAAAGTACAGCAGAAATGAAATGAACCTAATACATTGTACAACTTGTTAGATTGTACAAACGAGGAAAGGTTGATCTTGCTGCAATCTACCCTCTTCCTAAGAAAGCAAGTCATTCCAAGAACTGAACTAGCCTATTTCTTACAGTACAGCGTTCAGCAATGAAGGTCTTCCTTTTCTAAACAATCTACATTAGAAATGAAACAAACCTACTAAAATTTACAATTTCTTAGATTGTACAAATAAGGAATATTTCAACTTGCTGCAATCTACCCTCTTCATAAAAAAGCAGCTCATTCCAAAAACTGAACTAGCTTATTTCATACAGTATAGCGTTCACCAATGAAGGTGTTTCTTTACTAAGAAAACCACCTTAGAAATGAAACGAACTGAATAAATTGTACAACTTCTTAGATAGTACAAACGAGGAAAGGTTGAACTTGCTGCAATTTACCGCCTTCGTAGGAAAGCAACGAATTCCAAAAACTGAAGTAGCCTATTTCATGCTATACAGTGTTCAGCAATGAAAGTGTTTCTTTTCTAACCAAGGTACATTAGAAATGAAATGAACATACGAAATTGTACAACTTGTTAGATTGTACAAATGAGGAAACTTTGATGTTGCTGCAATTTACCCTCTTCGTAAGAAAGCAACTCATTCCAAGAACTGCAGTAGCCTATTTCGTACAGTATAGCGTTCAGCAAGTACATTAGAAATTAATCGAACTTACTAAATTGTACTACTTCTTGCCTTGTACAACTTAGGAATGCTTGAACATGCTGCAATCTCCACTCTTCATAAGAAATGAACTCATTCCAAGAACTGAACCACCCTATTTCATACAGTAGAGCATTCAGCAATGAAGGTCTTTCTTTTCTAACCAAAGTACATTAGAAATGAAACGATCCTACGAAATTGTACAACTTGTTAGATTGTACAAACGAGGAAACTTTAAACTTGTTGCAATCTACACTCTTCGTAAGATGGCAAATCATTCCAAGAACTGAACTACTCTATTTCATACAGTATAGTGTTCAGCAATGAAGATGTTTCTTTTCTAACCAAACTGCATTAGAAATGAAATGAACCTACTAAATTGTACAGCTTGTTAGATTGTGCAAATGAGGAAACTTTTAAGTTGCTGCAATCTACCCTGTTTGTAAGAGAGCAACTCATTCCAAGAACTGAACTAGCCTATTTCATACAGTACAGTGTTCAGCAATGACGGTGTTTCCTTTTTAACCAAACTACATTAGAAATTAAATGAATCTATGAAATTGTACAACTTGTTAGATTATACAAACGAGGAAATTTTGAACCTGGTGCAATCTATCATACATTACAGTGTTCAGCAATGAAGGTCTATCTTTTCTAACAAAACTACATTAGAAATGAAACGAATGTACTAAGTTGTAGAACTTGTTAGATTGTACAAACGAGAAACGTTTGAACTTACTGCAATCTACATTCTTCGTAAGAGAGCAACTGATTCACTCCTTCCAAGAACTGAACTACCCTATTTCATACAGTACAGCGTTCAACAATGAAGGTGTTTCTTTTCTAACCAGACTACATTAGAAATGAAATGAACCTCCTACATTGTACAACTTTTTATGTTGTACAAACTAAATGGAACTTGCTGCAATTTACCCTCTTCGTAAGAAAGCAATTCATTCCAAGAAGTGCACTAGCCCATTTCATAGAGTACAGCATTCAGCATTGAAGGTCTTTCTTTTCTAACTGAAGTACATTAGAAATGAATTGAACATACTAAATTGTACTACTTCTTGGATTGTACAACTTAGGAATGTTTGAACATGCTGCAATATACACTCTTTGTAATAAAGCAACTCATTGCAAGAACTGAAGTAGCCTATTTCATACAGTACAGTGTTCATCATGAAGGTGTTTCTTTTCTAACCAAACTACATTAGAAATGAAACAATACTAATAAATTGTACAACTTGATGGATTTTACCTTCGAGGGAAGTTTGAACTTGCTGCAATCTACCGTCTTCCTTAGAGAGCAACTCATTCATCAAATTGAACTAGCCATGCAGTACAGCGTTCAGCAATGAAGGTGTTTCCTTTCTAACCACACTACATTAGAAATTAAACGAACCTACTAAATTGTACAACTTGTTACATTGTACAAATGTGGAAAGTCTGAACTTGCTGCAATCTACACTCTTTGTAAGAGATCAACTCATTCCAAGATCTGAACTAGCCTATTTGATACAGTACAGCGTTCAGCAATGAAGTTGTTTCTTTTCTAAATAAACTGCAATAGAAATGAAACGAACCTACTAAATTGTACAACTTGTAAGATTGTACAAGTGAGGAAACTTGGAACTTGCTGAAATCTACCTTCTTCATAAGAGAGGAACTCATTCCAAGATCTGAACTACACTATTTCATACAGTAGACCATTCAGCAATGAAGGTCTTTCTTTTCTAACCAAAGTACAGTAGGAATGAATTGAATATACTAAATTGTACAACTTGTTAGATTGTACAAGTGAGGAATCTTTGAACTTGCTGAAATCTACACTCTTTGTAAGAATGCAAATCATTCCAAGAACTGAATTAGTCTATTTCAGACAGTACAGTGTTCAGCAATGAAGATGTTTCTTTTCTAACCAATCTGCATTAGAAATGAAATGAACCTAATAAATTGTACATCTTGTTAGATTGTACAAATGAGGAAAGTTTGTACTTGCTGCAATCTACCTTCTTTGTAAGAGAGCAACCCATTACAAGAACGGAACTAGCCTATTTCATAATGTACAGCATTCAGCAATGAAGGTCTTTCTTTTCTAACCAAACTACATTAGAAATGAAACGAACTTACTACATTGTACAAATTGTTAGATTTTACAAATGTGGAAAGTTTGAACTTGCTGCAATCTACTGTCTTCATAGGAAAGGAACTCATTTCAAGAACTGAACTAGCCTATTTCATACAGTACAGCATTCAGCAGTGACGGTGTTTCTTTTCTAATCAAACTACATTAGAAATTATATGAAGCTACTAAATTGTACAACGTGTTAGATTTTAGACAGGAGGAAAGTTTGAACTTGCTGCAATCTACCCCCTTCGTAAGAGAGCCACTCGTTCCAAAAACTGAACTAGACTCTTTCATATAGTACAGCGTTCAGAAATGGCAGTGTTTCTTTTCGAACCAAACTACATTAGAAATGAAACAAACCTACTAAATTGTACAACTTGTTAGATTGTACAAACGAGGAAAATTTGAACTTGCTGCAATCTGCCTTCTTTTCAGACAGCCACTCATTCCAAGAACTGAAGTAGCTCATTTCATACAGTACAGCGTTCAGCAATGAAGGTCTTTCTTTTCTAACCAAAGTACATTAGAAATGAATCGAACCTACTGAATTGTACAACATGTTAATTTGTACAACTGAGGAATATTTGAACTTGCTGCAATCTGCACCATTTGGAAGGAAGCAAATCATTCCAAGAAATGAACAAGTCTATTTTAGACAGTACAGTGTTCAGCAATGAAGATGTTTCTTTTCTAAACAAACTGCATTAGAAATGAAATGAACCTACTAAATTGTACTTCTTGATAGACTGTACAAATGAGGAATGGTTGAACTTGCTGCAATCTACCCTCTTCGTAAGACAGCAACCCATTTCAAGAACTGAAGTAGCCTCTTTCATACTGGACAGAGTTCAGCAATGAAGGTGTTTCTTTTCTAACCAAGCTATATTAGAAATAAAATGAACCAACTTAATTGTACAACCTGTTAGATTGTAAAAACGAGGAAATTTTGACCTTGCTGCAATCTACCCTCTTCGTAAGAGAGCAACTCATTCCAAGAACTGAACTAGCTTCTTTCATACAGTATAGCATTTAGAAATGAAGGTCTATCTTTTCTAACCAAACTACATTAAAATTGAATCGAACCTAGTAAACTGTAAAACTTATTAGATTGTACATATGAGGAAACTTTGAACTTGCTGCAATCTGCCTTCTTCGTAAGGAAGCAACTCATTCCAAGCCCTGAACTAGCCTATTTCATACAGTAAATTGTTCAGCAATAAAGGTGTTTCTTTTCTAACCAATCTACATTGGAAATGAAACTAACCCAATACATTGTACAATTGTTAGATTGGACAAATGAGGAAAGTTTGAACTTGCTGCAATCTAGCCTCTTCGTATGATAGCAACTCATTCCAAGAACTGAACTAGCCTATTTCATAGTATGCAGCATTCAGCAATGAAGGTGTTTCTGTTCTAACCAAACTGAATTAATAATAAAACAAACCTATGAAATTGTATATCTTGTTAGATTGGACAAATGGGGAAATTTTGAACTTTCTGCAACCTACCCTTTTCGTAAGAGAGCAACTCATTCCAAGAACAGAACTAGCCTATTTCATACTGTACAGCATTCAGCAATGAAGATGTTTCTTTTCTAACCAAACTACATTAGAAATGAAATGAACCTACTACATTTTACAACTTGGTAGATTGTCCAAATGAGGAAAATTTGAACTTGCTGCAAACTACCTTCCTTGTAAAAGAGCAACTCATTTCAAGAACTTAAGTAGCCTATTTCATACAGGACAGTGTTCAGGAATGAAGGTCTATCTTTTCCAACCAAACTACATTAGAAATGAATCAAACCTAGTAAATGGTCCAACTTGTTAGATTGTACAATCGTGAAAAGTTTGAATATGCTGCAATCTGCCGTCTTCATAAGAAAGCAACTCATGCCAAGAACTGAACTACCCTATTTCATACAGTACAACGTTCAGCAATGAAGGTCTTTCTTTTCTAACCAAACTACATTAGAAATGAAATGAACCTACTAAATTGTACAACTTGTTAGATTGTACAAATGAGGAAACTTTGACCTTGCAGAAATCTTCACTCTTCGTGAGAGAGCAACTCATTCCAAGAACTGAACTAGCCTATTTCATACAGTACAGCCTTCAGCAATGAAGGTCTTTCTTTTCAAACCAAAGTACATTAGAAATGAATCGAACCTACTAAATTGTACAACTTGTTAGATTGTACACCTGAGGAATCTTTGAATTTGCTGAAATCTACACTCTTCGTAAGAAGGCAAATCATTCCAGGAACTGAACTACTCTATTTCAGACAGTACAGTGTTCCGCAATGAAGTTGTTTCTTTTCTAACCCAACTGCATTAGAAATGACAGGGACCTACTAAATTGTACAGCTTGTTAGATTGTACAAATGAGAAAACATTGAAGTTCCTGCAATCTACCATGTTCGTAAGAGAGCAACCCATTCCAAGAACTGAACTAGCCTATTTCATAGAGTACAGCATTCAGAGATGACGGTGTTTCCTTTCTAACCAAACTAGATTAAAAATGAAACGAATCTATGAAATTGTACAACTTGTTAGATTGTACAAACGAGGAAATTTTGAACTTGCTGCAATCTACCTTCTTTGTAAGAGAGCAACTCATTCCAAGAACTGAACTAAACTATTTCATACACTACAGTGTTCAGAAATGAAGGTCTATCTTTTCTAACAAAACTACATTAGAAATGAAATGAACGTACTAAATTGTAGAACTTGTTAGGTTGTACAAACGAGGAAAGTTTGAACTTGCTGAAATCTACACTCTTCTTAAGAGAGCAACTCATTTCAAGAAGTCAACTAGCCTATTTCAAACTTTACAGCGTTCAGCAATGAAGGTGTTTCTTTTCTAACCAAAGTACATTAGAAATGAAACAAACCTACAAAAATGTACAATTGGTTAGATTGTACAAACTAGGATACTTTGAAGTTGCTGCAATCTACCCTGTTCGTAAGAGTACAACCCATTCCAAGAACTAAACTACCCTATTCCATACAGTACAGCGTTCAGCAATGAACGTGTTTCTTTTCTAACCAAACTATATTAGAAGTGAAATGAATCTACTAAATTGTACAATTTCTTAGATTGTACAAACGAGGAAAGTTTGAACTTGCTGCAATCTTTCCTCTTTGTAAGACAGCAACTCATTCCAAGAACTGAACTAGCCTATTTTATACTGTACAGTGTTCAGCAATGAAGGTGTTTCTTTTCTACCCAAACTTCATTAGAAATGAATCGAACCTACTAAATTGTACGTCTTTTCATATTGTACAAACAAGGAAAGTTTGAACTTGCTGCAGTCTATCCTCTTCATAATATAGCAACTCATTACAAAAACTGAACTAGCCTATTTCATACAGTACAGCATTGATCAATGAAGGTCTTTCTTTTCTATCCAAACTACAATAGAAATGAAATGAACCTGCTAAATTGTACAACTTGTTAGATTGTTAAAATGAGGAAAGTTTGAACTTGCTGCAATCTACCCTCTTTGTAAGAAAGGAACTCATTCCAGGAACTGAACTAGCTTATTTCATACAGTACAGCATTCAGCAATGAAGGTCTTGCTGTTCTAACCAAAGGACATTAGAATTGAAACGAACCTACTGAATTGTACAACTTGTTAGACTGTACAACTGAGCAATCTTTGAACTTGCTGCAATTTACACTCTGCATAAGAAAGCTACACATTCCAAGAACTGAACTAGCCTATTTCATACAGTACAGCATTCAGCAATGAAGGACTTTCTTTTCTAACCAAAGTAAATTGGAAATTAATTGAACCCACTAAATTGTACAAATTGTTAGAATGTACAACTGAGTGATCTTTGAACTTTCTGCAATCTACACTCTTCGTAAGAAAGCAACTCATTCCCAGAAATGGACTAGCCTATTTCATACATTACAGCGTTCAGCAATGAGGGTGTTTCTTTTCTAACCAACCTACATTAGAAATGAAACGAACCTACTAAATTGTACAACTTGTTAGATGGTACAAACGAGGAAACTTTGAACTTGCTGCAATCTACCCTCTTCATAAGAGAGCAACTCATTCCAAGAACTGAACTAGCTTATTTCATACAGTACAACGTTTAGCAATGAAGGTGTTTCTTTCTAACGAAACGACATTTGAAATGAAACCAACCTCCTAATTGTAAAACTTGTTAGATTGTACATATGAGGAAACTTTTTACTTGCTGCAATCTACCCTATTGGTAAGAAAGCAAGTAATTCCAAGCACTGAACTAGCCTATGTCATACAATACAGCTTTCAGCAATGAAGGTGTTTCTGTTCTAAGCAAACTACATTACAAATGAAACAAACCTGCTAAATTTTACAACTTGTTTGATTGTACAAATGAGGATATATTGAACTTGCTACAATACACTCTCTTCGTAAGAAAGCAACTCATTACAAGAACTGAACTAGCCTATTTCATACCATACAGCGTTCAGCAATGAAATTCTTTGTCTTTTCTAACCAAACTGTATTAGAAATGAAATGAATCTACTAAATTGTAAAACTTGTTAGAAGGTACAAATGTGGAAAGTTTGAACTTGTTCCAATATACCCACTTTGTAAGAGTGCAACTCATTCCCTGAACTGTACTAGCCTATTTCATACAGTACAGCATTCAGCAATGAAGGTCTTTCTTTTGTAAACAAAGTATACTCGAAATGAAACAAACCTAATAAATTGTACAACTTGTTAGATTGTACAAATGAGGAAAGTTTGAACTTGCTGCAATCTACACTCTTCATAAGAAAGCAACTCATTCCAAGAACTGAACTAGCCTATTTCATATAGTACAGCATTCAGCAATGAAGGTGTTTCTGTTGTAACCAAACTACATTACAAATTAAACCAACCTACTAAACTTTACTACTTGTTAGATTGTGCAAATGAGGATATATTGGACTTGCTACAATATGCTCTCTTCGTAAGAAATCAACTCAGTCAAAGAACTGAATTAGCCTATTTCATACAATACAGCATTCAGAAATGAAGGTGTTTCTTTTTAACCAAACTACCTTGGAAATGAAACAAAACTACTAAATTGTACAACTTGTCAGATTGTACAAACGAGGAAAGGTAGAAGTTGCTGCAATCTACCCTCTTTGTAAGACAGCAACTCATTCTAAGAACTGAACTAGTCTATTTCATACAGTACAGCACTTAGAAATGAAGGTCCATCTTTTCTAATCAAAATACATTAGAAATAAATTGAACCTACTATATTGTACAACTTGTTAGATTGTACAACTGAGGAATCTTTGAACTTGCTGCAATCTATACTCTTTGTAAAAAAGCAACTCATTCCAAGAACTGAACTGGCCTATTTCATACAATACAGCGTTCAGCAATGAAGGTGTTTCATTTCGAACCAAACTTCAATGGAAATGAAATGAATGTACTCAATTATGCAAGTTTTTAGATTGTACAAATGAGGAAACTTTGAACCTGCTGCAATCTACCTTCTTTGTAAGAGAGAAACTCATTCAGAGTACTGAACTAGCTTATTTCATACAGTATAGCGTTCAGCAATGAAGGTCAATCTTTTCCAACCAAACTACATTAGAAATGAAACGAACCTACTATATTGTACAACTTGTTCCATTGTACAAACGAGGAAAGTTTGAACTTGCTGTAATCTAGCCTCTTCCGAAGAGAGCAACTCATTCCAAGAACTGAACTAGCCTATTTCATACTGTACAGTGTTCAACAATGAACGTGTTTCTTTTCTAAACAAACTACATTAGAAATGAGGTGAACATACTAAATTTTACAACTTGTTAGATTTTACAAATGTGGAAAGTTTGAACTTGCTGCAATCTAGCCTCTTCGTAAGAAAGCAACTGATTCCCAGAAATTAACTAGCCTATTTCATACAGTACAGCGTTCAGCAATAAAGGTCTTTCTTTTCTACCCAAAGTAAATTGGAAAAGAATCGAACCAACTAAATTGTACAAACTGTTAGATTGTACAACTGAGTGATCTTTGAACTTGCTGCAATCTACACTCTTCGTAAGAAAGAAACTCATTCCGAGAAATGAACTAGCCTATTTCATACAGTACAGCAATCAACAATGAAGGTGTTTCTTTTATAACCAAACTACATTAGAAATGAAATGAACCTACTAAATTGTACAATTTGTGGGATTGTACAAACATGGAAAGTTTGAACTTCCTGCAATCTACCATTTTCGTAAGAAAGAAACTGCTTCCAAGAACTCAACTAGCCTATGTCATACAGTACAGCATTCAGCAATGAGGGTGTATCTTTTCTAACCAATCTACATTAGAAATGAAATGAACCTACTGAATTGTACGTCCTTTTAAATTGTACATACAAGGAAAGTTTGAACTTGCTGCAATCTAGCCTCTTCGTAATATAGCAACTCATTACGAGAACTGAACTAGCCTATTTCATACAGGACAGTGTTAAGAAATGAAGGTGTTTCTTTTCTAACCAAACTACATTAGCAATGAAATGATGATACTAAATTGTACAACTTGTTAGATTTTACAAACGAAGAAAATTTGAACTTGCTGCAATTTACCATCTTCGTAAGCAACTCATTCCATGAATTGAACTAGCCTATTTCATACAGTACAGCGTTAGGCAATGAAGGTGTTTCTTTTCTAACCAAACTACATTAGAAATGAAACGATAGTACCTACTTAATTGAACAACTTTTTACATTGTACAACCGTGGAAAGTTTGAACTTGCTGCAATCTACACTTTTAGTAAGAGAGCAAAACATTGCAAGAACTGAACTAGCCTATTTCATATTGTATAGTGTTCAGAAATAAAGGTGTTTCTTTTCTAACCACACTACATTAGAAATGAAACGAACATACTAAATTGTATACCTTGTTAGATTGTACAAACGTGGAAACTTTGAACTTGCTGCAATCTACCGATTCATAAGAAAGCAACTCATGCCAAGTATTGAACTAGCCTATTTCATACAGTACAGCATTCAGCAATGAAGGTTTTTCTTTTCTAACCAAAGTACATTGGAAATGAATCTTACTTACTAAATTGTACTACTTGTTGGATTATAAAATTTAGGAATGTTTGAACATGTTGCAATCTACACTCTTCGTAAGAAAGGAACTCATTCCAAGAACTGAACTAGCCTATTTCATACAGTATAGCATGCAGCAATGAAGGTGTTTCTTTTCTAACCAAACTACATTAGAAATGAAATGAACTTACTCCATTGTACAACTTGTTAGATTGTAAAAACGAGGAAATTTTGACCTTGCTGCAATCTACCCGTTTGTAAGAGAGGAACTCATTCCAAGAAATGAACTAGCCTCTTTCATACAGTACAACGTTCATAAATGAAGGTGTTTCTTTTCTAACCAAACTACATTTGAAATGAAACCAACCTACTAAATTATACAATTTGTTAGATTGTTCAAATGAGGAAACTTTCAACTTGCTGCAATCTAGCTTCTTCATAAGAAAGCAATTCATTCCAAGCACTGAAGTAGCCTATTTCATACAGTATAGTGTTCAGAAATGAAGGTCTTTCTCTTCTAAGCAAACTACATTATAAATGAAATGAACCTACTAAATTGTACAACTTGTTAGATTGTACAAGCGTGTAAACTTTGAACTTGCTGCAATCTACCCTCTTCGTAAGAGACCACTCATTACAAAACTGAACTAGCCTGTTTCATACACTACAGCGTTCAGCAATGAAGGTGTTTCTTTTCTAACCAAACTACATTAGAAATGAAACGAACCTACTCAATTGTACAACTTGTTAGATTGTAAAAACGAGGAAATTTTGACCTTGCTGCAATCTACCCACTTTGTAAGAGAACAACTCTTTCCAAGAACGGAACTAGCCTATTTCATACAGTACATTGTTCAGTAATGAAGGTGTTTCTTTTCTAATCAAACTACATTTGAAATGAAACCAACCTACTAAATTGTACAACTTGTTAGATTGCACATATGAGGAAACTTTGGACTTGCTGAAATCTACCATCTTCGTAAGAAAGCAACACTTTCCAAGGAATGAACTAGCCTATTTCATACAGTACAGTGTTCAGAAATGAAGGTCTTTATTTTCTAACCAAACTACATTAGAAATGAAATGAACCTACAAAATTGTTCAAATTTTTATATTGTACAAACGAGTAAACTTTGAACTTGCTGCAATCTACCATCTTCGTAAGAGAGTAGATCATTCCAAGAACTGAACTAGCCTATTTCATATTGTACAGCGTTCAGCAATGAAGGTGTTTCTGTTCTAACCAAACTACATTAGAAATGAAATGAACGTATCAACTTCTAAAACTTGTTAGATTGTACAAACAAGGAAGTTTGAACTTGCTGCAATCTAACCTGTTCATAAGAGAGAAACTAATTCCAAGAACTGAACTAGCCTATTTCATACAGTACAGCGCTCAGGAATGAAGGTGTTTCTTTTCTAACCAATCTACATTAGAAATGAAATGAGCCTACTAAATTGAACAATTGTTAGATGGTATAAACGAGGAAACTTTAACTTTCTGCAGTCTACCTTCTTTGTAAGAGAGCAACTCATTCCAAGAACTGAAGTAGCCTATTTCATACATTACAGCATTCAGCAATGAAGGTCTATCTTTTCTATCCAAACTACATTAGAAATGAAATGAACCTACTAAATTGTAAAATTGTTAGATTGTACAAACGTGAAAAGTTTGAATTTGCTGCAATCTACCATCTTCATAAGAAAGCAACTCATTCCAAGAACTGATCTAGCCTATTTCACACAGTGAAGCATTCACCAATGAAGGTGTGGCTTTTCTAACCAAACTACATTAGAAATGAAACAAACCTACTACCTTGCTGCAACTTGTCTGATTTTACAAACGAGGAAAGTTTGAACTTGCTGCATTCTACAATCTTCGTAAGAAAGTAACTCCTTGCAAGAAATGAACCAGCCTATTTCATACTATACAGTGTTCAGAAATGAAGGTGTTTCTTTTCTAACCAGACTACATTAAAAATGAGATGATCCTACTAAATTGTAAACGTTGTTAGGTTGTACAAACTTGGAAAGTTTGAACTTGCGTCAAACGACCGTCTTCATAAGAAAGGAACTCATTCCAAGAACTGAACTAGCCTATTTCATACAATCCAATGTTCAGCAATGAAGGTCTTGCTTTTCTCACCAAAGTATATTAGAAATGAATCGATCCTACAAAATTGTACTACTTGTTGGATTGTACAACTTAGGAATATTTGAACTTGCTGCACTCTACCCTCATCGTAAGAAAGCAACTAATTCCAAGAACTGAACTAGCCTATTTCATACAGTACAGCATTCAGGAATGAAGGTGTTTCTTTTGTAAAGAAACTACATTAGATATTAAATGAACCTACAAAATTGTACAGCTGGTTAGATTGGACAAAGGAGGAAAGTTTGAACTTGCTGCAATCTAGCCTCTTCGTAAGAAAGCAACTCATTCCAAGAACTGAACTAGCCTATTTCATACACTACAGCGTTCAGCAATGAAGGTGTTTCTTTTCTAACCAAACTACATTAGAAATGAAATGAACCTACGAAATTGTAAAACTTGTTAGATTTTACAAACGAGGAAAATTTGAACTTGCTGCAATCTACCTTCTTTGTAAGAGAGATACTCATTCCAAGAACTGAACAAGCCTATTTCATACAGTACAGCATTCAGCAATGACGGTGTTTCTTTTCTAACCAAACTCCATTAGAAATAAAACAACCTACTAAATTGTACAACTTGTCACATTGGACCAACGTGGAAAGTTTGAACTTGCTGCAATCTACCGTCCTGATAAGAAAGCAACTCATTCTAAGAACTGTGCTAGCCTATTTCATACAGTACAGCATTCAGCAATGAATGTGTTTCTTTTCTCACCAAACTACATTAGAAATAAAACGAATGTACTACATTGTAAAACTTGCTTGATTGGACAAATGAGGATAATTTGAATTTGCTACAATCTACCATCTTCATAAAAAAGCAACTCATGCCAAGAAGTGAAGTAGACTATTTCATACAGTAGAGCATTCAGAATTGAAGGTCTTTCTTTTCTAACCAAAAGTACATTAGAAATGAATTGAACTTACTAAATTGTAATACTTCTTGGATTGTCCAACTTAGGAATGTTTGAACATGCTGCAATCTACACTCTTCGTAAGAAAGCAACTCATTCCAAGAATGGAAGTAGCCTATTTCCTACAATACAGAGTTCAGTAATGACGATGTTTCTTTTCTAACCAAACTTCATTAGAAATGAAACGAACCTACTAAATTGTACAACTTGTTAGATTTTACAAACGAAGAAAGTTTGAACTTGTTGCAATCTACCATCTTCGTAAGAAAGCAACTCATTCCAAGAACTGAACTAGACTATTTCATACAGTACAGCTTTCATTAATGATGGTGTTTCTTTTCTAATGGAACTACATTAGAAATGAAACGAATCTAATAAATGGTACAATTAGTTAGATTGTACACGTGAGGAAAGTGTGAACTTTCTGCAATCTACCCTTTTCGTAAGAGAGCAACTCACTCCAAGAACTGAACTAGCATATTTCATACAATACAGCATTCAGCAATTAAGGTCTTTCTTTTCTAACCAAAGTACATTAGAAATGAATCGAACCTACTAAATTGTACAACTCTTCATATGGTAAAACTGAGGAATATTTGAACTTTCTGCAATCTATACTCTTCGTAAGAAATCAGCTCATTCGAAGAACTGAAATAGCCTATTTCAAACAATACAGCGTTCGGCAATCAAGGTCTTTCTTTTCTAAGCTAACTATATTAGAAATGAAATGATCCTAATAAATTGTACAACTTGTTAGATTGTACAACTGAGGAATCTTTGAACTTGCTGCTTTCTACACTCTTTCGTAAGAAAGCAACTCTTTCCAAGAACTAAACTAGCCTATTTCATACCACACAGCATTCACCAATGAAGGTCTTTGTTTTCTAACCAAACTACATTAGAAATGAAATGAACCTAATAAATTGCACAACCTCTTAGATTGTACACACGAGGAAAGTTTGAACCTGCTGCAATCTACCTACTTTGTAAGAGTGCAACTCATTCCAAGAACTGAACTAGCCTATTTCATACAATACAGCATTCAGGAATGAAGGTATTTCTTTTCTATCCAAACTACATAACAAATGAAATGAACCTACTAAATTGTGCGTGTTTTTAGATTGTACAAACGAGTAAAGTATGAACTTGCTGCAATCTAACCTCCTTGTAAGAGAGCAACTCAATCCGTGATCTGAACTTGCCTATTTCATACTGTACAGCATTCAGCAATGAAGGTCTTTGTTTTCTAATGAAACTACATTAGAAATGAAACCCACATACTAAATTGTACAACTTGTAAGATTGTACAAACGTGGAAAGTTTGAACTTGCTGCAATCTACCGTCTTCATAAGAAAGCAACTCATTCTAAGAACAGAATCAGCCTATTTTATGTAGTACAGAGTTCGGCAAGGAAGGTGTTTCTTTTCTAACCAAACTACATAACAAATGAAATGAACCTAATAAATTGTACAAGTCGTTAGATTGTACAACTGAGGAACCTTTGAACTTGCTGCAATCTACAGTCTTAGTAACAGAGCAACTCTTTCCAAGAACTAAATTAGCCTATTTCGTACACTACAGCATTCAGCAATGTAGGTATTTCTTTTCTAACCAAACTACATTAGAAATGAAATGAACCTACTAAATTGTACATGTTTTTAATTTGGGCAAACGAGGACAGTTAGAACTGGCTGGAATCTACCCTGTTTGTAACAGAGCAACTCATTCCAAGAACTGAAGTAGCCTATTTCATACAGTACAGCGTTCAGCGATGAAGGTGTCTCTTTTCTCACCAAACCACATTAGAAATGAAACGAACCTAATAAAGTGTACATCTTGTTAGATTTTACAAACGAGGAAACTCTGAACTTGCAGCAATGTACACTGTTCGTAAGAAGGCAACTCGTTCCAAGAACTGAACTAGCCTATTTAATACAGGGCAGCGTACAGCAATGACCGTGTTTCTTTTCTAACCAAACTACATTAGAAATGAAACGAACCTACTAAATTGTGCGCCTTGTTAAATTGTACAAACGAGGAAAGTTTGAACTTCTGCAACCTACCCTCTTTGTAAGAGAGAAACTCATTTCAAGCACTGAACTAGCCTATTTCATACTGTACCATATTCAAGAATGAAGGTGTTTCTTTTCTAACCAAAGTACATTAGAAATTAAATGAACCTACTAAATTGTACAACTTGTTAGATTGTACAAACGAGGAAAGTTTGAACTTGCTGCAATCTACACTCTTCGTAAGAAAGCAACTCATTCCAAGAACACATGTTGCCTATTTAATACAATACAGCATTGAGCAATGAAGGTTTTTCTTTTCGAACCAAACTCATTTACAAATGAAATGAACCTACGAAATTGTGCAACTTGTTAGATTGTACAAAGGAGGAAAGTTTGAACTTGCTGTAATCTATCCTCTTCGTAAGAGAGCAACTCATTACCAGAACTGAACTAGCCTATTTCACATAGTACAGTGTTCAGCAATGAAGGTCTTCCTTTTCTAACCAAACAACATTAGAAATGATATGAATCTACTAAATTGTATAACTTTTTACATTTAACAAACGAGGAAACTTGGAACTGGCTGCAATTTACCTTCTTCGTAAGAAAGCAACTCATTTGAAAAACTGAACTAGCCTTTTTCATAGAGTGCAGCGTTTAGAAATGAAGGTCTTCCTGTTCTAACCAAATAATATTAGAAATGAAACGAACCTACTAAATTGTACTACTTGTTAGATTGAACAAATGACGAACGTTTGAACTTGCTGCAATATACTGTCTTCATAAGAAAGCAATTCATTCCAAGAACTGACATTGCCTACTTCATACAGTTCAGCATTCAGCAATGAAGGCGTTTCTTTTCTAACCAAACTACATTAGAAATGAAATGAACCTACTAAATTGTACAACTTGTCAGATTGTTCAAATGATGAAAGTTTGAACTTGCTGCAATCTACCATCTTCATAAGAAGGCACTCATTCCAACAACTGAAATAACCTATTTCACACACTGCAGTGTTCAGCATTGAACGTGTTTCTTTTCTAACCAAACTACATTAGAAAAGAAATGAACCTACTAAATTATACTGCTTTTTAGATTATACAAACCAGGAAAGTTTGAACTTGCTGCAGTGCAACATCTTAGTAAGAGAGCAAATTATTCCACGAACTGAAATAGCCTATTTCGTACTGTGCAGCATTCAGCAATGAAGGTCTCCCTTTCTAACTAAACAACATTAGAAATGAAACGAAGCTACTAAATTGTACAACTTGTTAGATTGTGTAAATGAGGAACCATTCAACTTGCAGCATCCTACACTCTTCGTAAGAAAGCAACTCATTCCAAGATCTGAACTAGCCTATTTCATACAGTACAGCATTTAGAAATGAAGGTATTTCTATCCTAAGAAAACTGCATTAGAAATCATACGAATCTAGTAAATTGTACAACTTGTTAGATTGTGCAAACGAGAAAAATTTGAACTTGCTGAAACCTAGCAGCTCATTCCAAGAACTGAAGTAGCCTATTTCATACAGTACAGCATTCAGCAATGAAGGTCTTTCTTTTGTAACCAACGACATTAGAAGTGAAACGAACCTACTAAATTGTACAACTTGTGACATTGTACAAGCGAGGAAATTTTGAAGTTTCTGCAATCTACACACTTCGTAAGAGAGCAACTCATTCCACGAAATGAACTAGCCTATTTCATACTGTACAGCTTTCAGCAATTAAGATGTTTCTTTTATAAGCAAACTAAATTAGAAATGAAACGACCTACTAAATTGTACAACTTGTCAGACTGTACCAACAAGTAAAGTGTGAACTTCCTGAAATCTACCCTCTTTGTAAGAGAGCAACTCATGCCAAGAACTGAACTACCCAATTTCATACTGTACAGCGTTTAGCAATGAAGGGGTTTCTTTTCTAACCAAACTACATTAGAAATGAAACGAACCTACTAAATTGTACAACTTGTCAGATTGTACCAACAAGTAAAATTTGAACTTACTGAAATCTACCCTATTCATAAGAGAGAAACTCCTTCCAAGAACTGAAGTAGCCTAATCCATACAGAACAGCATTCAGGAATGAAGTTGTTTCTTTTCTAACCAAACATAATTAGAAATGAAATGAACCTACTAAATGGTACATCTTTTTAGATTGTCCAAACGAGGAAAGAATAAACTTGCTGCAATGTACCCTCTTCATAAACAAGGAAGTCATTGCATGAAATGAACTAGCCTATTTCACACAGTCGAGCGATCAGCAAGGAATGTGTTTCTTTACCAAGAAAACTACATTAGAAATGAAATGAACCAAATAAATTGTACAACTTGTTAGATTGTACAAATGAGGAAACTTTGAACTTCCTGCAATCTACCCTCTCTGTAATAGAGCACCTCTTTCCAAGAACTGAATTAGCCTATTTCATACAGTACAGTGTTCAGCAATGAAGGTGTTTCTTTTTCTAACCAAACTATATAAGAAATGAAATGAACCTTCTAAATTGTATAACTTTTACATTGTACAAATGAGGAATCTTTGAATTTGCTGCAATCTACACTCTTCATACAACAGCAACTCATTCCAAGAATTGAACTAGCATATTTCATACTGTACAGCGTTCAGCAATGTAGGTGTTTCTTTTCTAACCAAACTACATTAGAAATGAAACGAACCTACTAAATTGTACAACTTCTTAGATTGTACAAACGAGGAAACTTTGAAGATGATGCAATCTACATTCTTTGTAAGAGAGCAACTCATTCCAAGAACTGAACTAGCCTATTTCATAGAGTACAGGGTTCAGCAATGAAGGTTTCTCTTTTCCAATGAAGTACATTAGAAATGAAACGAAGCTACTAAATTGTACGACTTGTAAGATTGCACCAACGAGGAAAGTTTGAACTTGCTGCAATCTAACCTCTTTGTAAGAAAGCAACTCATTCCAAGAACTGAACTAGCATATTTCATAGTGTTCAGTAATGAAGGTGTTTCTTTTCTAACCAAACTACATGAGAACTGAAAAGAATCTACTAAATTGTACAACTTGTTAGATTGTACGAATGAGGAAAGTTTGAACTTGTTGCAGTCTACATTCTTCATAAGAAATCAACTCATTCCACGAACTGAACTAGCCTATTTCATACAGTACAGCATTTAGCAATGAAGGTCTTTCTTTTCTAACCAAACTACATTAGAAATGAAATGAACCTACTAAATTGTACTTGTTAGATTGTACAATATTTGAAAGTTTGAACTTTCTGCAATCTACCCTCTACGTTAGAGAGCAACTCATTCCAAGAGCCGAACCACACACTTTCATACAGGACAGCATTCAGCAATGAAGGTATTTCTTCTCTAACCAAAGTACATTCAAAATGAATCGAACCTACTAAACTGTACAACTTGTTAGGTTGTACAACTGAGGAATCTTTGAACATGCTGCAATCTACAGTCTTCGTCAGAAAGTAATTCATTCCAAGAACTGAACTCGCCTATTTCACACAGTTTAACGTTCAGAGAAGAAGGTGTTTCTTTTCTAACTAAACTACATTAGAAATGAAATGAACCTACTAAATTGTAAAACTTGCTAGATTGTACAAACGAGGAAAATTTGAACTTGAGGCAATCAACCCTCTTCATAAGAAAGCAACTCATTCCAAGAACGGAACTAGCCTATTTCTTACAGTACAGCATTCAGCAATGAATGTGTTTCTTTTCTAACCAAACTACATTAGAAATTTAAATGAGCCTAATAAATTGTACCACTTGCTAGATTGTACAAATGAGGAAACTTTGAACTTGCTGCAAACTACCCTCTTCGTAAGAAACCAACTCATTCCAAGAATTGAACTAGCCTATTCCATAGAGTACAGTGTTCAGCAATGAAGGTGTTTCTTTTCTAATCCAAGTACATTAGAAATGAATTGAAACTACTAAATTGTAAAACTTTTAGATTGTACAGATGAGGAAAGTTTGAACTTGAAGCAATCTACCCTCTTCGTAAGAAAGCAATTCATTCCAAGAACTGAACTAGTCTATTTCAAAAGGTACAGTGTTCAGCAATGAAGGTGTTTCTTTTCAAACCAAACTACATTGGAAATGAAACGAACCTAATAAATTGTACAACATGTTAGGTTGTACAAACGAGGAAATTGTGAACTTGCTGCAATCTAACCTCTTTGTAAGAAAACAACGCATTCCAAGAACTGAACTCGCCTATTTCATAAAGTACAGCATTCAGCAATGAAGCTGTTTCTTTCCTAAGAAATCTAAACTAGAAATGAAACGAACCTACTAATTTGTACAACTTCTTAGAATTTACAAACGACGAAAGTTTGAACTGGCTGCAATCTAACGTCTTCATAAGAAAGCAACTCATTCTAAGAACTGAAATAGCCTATTTCATACAGTACAGCATTCAGCAATGAAGGTGTTTCTTTTCTAGCCAAACTACATTAGAAATGAAGCAAACCTACTAAATTGTACAACTTGATTGTACAAAGGAGGAAAGTTTGAACTTGCTGCAATCTAATCTCTTCGTAAGAATGCAACTCATTCCAAGTTCTGAAGTAGCCTATTACATACAGTACAGCATTCAGTAATGAAGTTGTTTCCTTTCTAACCAAACTACATTAGGAATGAAACAAACCTACTAGTTTATACGTCTTTTTAGATTGTACAAAGGAGGAAAGTTTGAACTTGATGCAATGTACCCTCTTCGCAAACAAGGAAGTCATTCCACTAAATGAAGTAGTCTACTTCATACAGCAGAGTGTTCAGTAGTGAAGGTGTTTCTTTCCAAATAAAACTACATTAGAAATGAAATGAACCTAATACATTGTAAAACTTGTATGATTGTACAAATGAGGAAACTTTGAACTTGCTGCAATCTACCCTGATCGTAAGAAAGCAACTCATTACAAAACTGAACTAGCCTATTTCATACAGTACAGCATTCAGCAATGGAGGTCTTCCTTCTCTAACCAAACAACATTAGGAATGAAACGAACCTACTAAATTGTACACCATGTTAGATTGTACAAATGCGGAACCATTGAACTTGCTGCAATCTATCCTTTGCATAAGAGAGCAACTCATTGCAAGAATTGAACTAGCCTATTTCATACTGTACAGCATCAGCAATGAAGGTCTTTTTTTTCTCACCAACCTACATTAGTAATGAAATGTATCTACTAAACTGCTCAACTTATTAGATTGTACAAACAATGAAAGTTTGAACTTGCTGCAGCTTAAGCTCTTCGTAAGAAAGCAACTCATTCAAACAACTGAACTAGCCTATTTCACACAGTACAGTGTTCAGAAATGCAGGTCTTCCTTTTCTAACCAAACAACATTAGAAATGAAACGAACCTACTAAATTGGAAAACTCGTTAGACTGTACAAACGAGGAAACTTTGAACTTGCTGCAATCTATGCTCTGCAACTAATTCCAAGAAATGAACTCGCCTATTTCATACAGTACAGCTTTCAGTAATGAAGGTCTTTCTTTTCTAACTGAACTACATTAGAAATGAAACCAACCTACTAAATTGTACAACTTGTTAGATTGTACAAACGAAGAAAGTTTGAACTTGCTTCAATCTACCCATTTTGTAACAGAGCAAATCATTCCAAAAACTGAACTAGCCTATTTCATACAGTACAGCGTTCAGCAATGAAGGTATTACTTTCCAAAGGAAACTACATTAGAAATGAAACGAACTTACTACATTGTACAACTTGTAAGATTGTACAAACAAGGAAAGTTTGAATTTGCTGCAATGTACATTCTTCGTAAAAATGCAACTCATTACAAGAACTCAAGTAGCCTATTTCATCCAGTACAGCGTTCAGCAGTGAAGGTGTTTCTTTTCTAACAAAGTACATTAAAAATGAATCGAGCCTACTAAATTATACAACTTGTTATGTTTTACAAATGATGAAAGTTTGAACTGGCTGCAATCTAACGTCTTCATAAGAAAGCAACTCATTCCAAGAACTGAAATAGCGTATTTCATACAGTACAGCATTCAGCAATGAAGGTGTTTCTTTTCTAACCAAACTACATTAGAAATGAAGGGCACCTAGTAAATTGTACAACTTCTTAGATTTTACAGACAAGGAAAGTTTGAACTTGCTGCAATCTACCCTCTTCGTAAGAAAGCAACTCATTCCAAGAACTGAAGTAGCCTATTTAATACAGTACAGTGTTCAGCAATGAAGTTGTTTCTTTCCTAAGAAAACTAATTAGAAATGAAATGAACCTACTAAATTGTACAACTTGTTAGATTGAACAAATGAGGAAAGTTTGAACTTGCTGCAATCTAACCTCTTCGTAAGAAAGCAACTCATTCCAAGTTCTGAAGTAGCTTATTACATGAAGTACAGCGTTCAGTAATGAAGTTGATTCCTTTCTAACCAAACTACATTAGAAATGTAACGAACCTACTAATTTATACGTCTTTTTAGAATGTACAAATGAGGAAAGTTTGAACTTGATGCAATGTATCCTCTTCGAAAACAAGGAAGTCATTGCACGAAATGAAGTAGCCTATTTCATACAGCACAGCGTTCAGTAGTGAAGGTGTTTCTTTCCAAATAAAACTACATTAGAAATGAAATGAACCTAATAAATTGTAAAACTTGTTTGATTGTACTAATGAGGAAAGTTTGAACTTGGTGCAATCTACCCTCTTCGTAAGAAAGCAACTCATTCCAAGAATTGAACTGTACAAACGAGGAAACTTTGAACTTGCTGCAATCTACACTCTTCTTAAGAAAGCAACTCATTCCAAGAAATGAAATAGCCTATTTCATACAGTACAGCTTTCAGTAATGAAGGTCTTTCTTTTCTACCCAAACTACATTAGAAATGAAACCAACCTACTAAATTGTACAACTTGTTAGATTGTACAAATGAGGAAACTTTGAACTTGCTTCAATCTACCCTCTTTGTAACAGAACAAATCATTACAAAAACTGAACTAGCCTATTTCATACAGTACAGCGTTCAGCATTGAAGGTATTTCTTTCCAAAGGAAACTACATTAGAAATGAAACGAACGTACTAAATTGTACAACTTGTTAGATTTTACAAATGAGGAAACGTTGAACTTGCTGCAATCTACCATCTTCTTAAGAAACCAACTCATTCCAAGAACTGAACTAGCCTCTTTCATACAGTACAGCATTTAGCAATGAAGGTGTTTCTTTTCTAAACCAACTACATTAGAAATGAAACGAACCTACTAAATTCTACAACTTTTACATTGTACAAATGAGGAAAGTTTGAACTTGAAGCAATCCACCCTCTTTGTAAGAAAGCAACTCATTCCAAGAACTGAACTAGCCTATTTCATACATTACCACGTTCAGCAGTGAAGTTGTTTCTTTTCTAACCAAACTACTTTTGAAATGAAACTAACCTACTAAATTGGAAAACTTGTTAGATTGTTCAAACAAGGAAAGTTTTAACTTGCTGCAATCCACAATTTTCATAAGAAAGCAACTCTTTCCAAGAACAGAACTAGCCTATTTCATACAGTACAGAGTTCAGCAATGAAGGTGTTTATTTTCTAACCAAACTACATTAGAAATGAAATGAACCTACTAAATTGTACAACTTGTTAGATTGTACAAACAAGGAAAATTTGAACTTGCTGTAATCTACCGTCTTCATAATAAAGCAACTAATTCCAAGAAATGAAATAGCCTATTTCATACAGTACAGCACACAGCAATGAAGGTTTTTCTTTTTTAACCAAACTACATTAGAAATGAAACGAACCTACTAAATTGTACAACTTCTTAGATTTTACAAACAAGGAAGGTTTGAACTTGCTGCAATCTACTCTCTTTGTAAGAAAGCAACTGTGGTAGTTTGAATATATGCCCCCCAATATATTCAATGTTTTATTACTTTATAGTTTGCATCTGCAGTCACCTTGCTAGAGACAAGGTCACTGGGGGCCTGGTCTTAAGGTGTTGTGATGGTTTGAGATTCCAATGTAAAGATATGCAAAGTGTGCCTAGGGGGAGTTTCTGAAGTGTGCTGTGTGACTTTTTGGCTGTAGTTTTTCTCTGTGTGCTGTATGACTGGTTGATTTCTCTCTCACTGCTTGGCCCTGTGAAAGCAGGCTGCTTTTCCTGCCTTTATGGAACTTCCCCTGGATCTGTAAGCTTCAATAAATAATATCCCTTCCTCCATAACTGTTACTGGTCTGGAAGTTCATCTTAGTGCACCTGAAGTTGTCTGCTACATTAAAGTGGTACCCAGTAGTGTGGGGTGAGATGAACCTGACCATGTGGATATTCTGCTTTTGGAACTTTTGTTTTGGAGGAATGGGCATGGACTTGGTGCTTGCAACTGAAGATGCCTTCAGGAGTGGTAAGCCAAGTTTTATGGACTATTCTGATGAGAGTTTGAGAATGCTAAGTGCAGACAGTATTGAACTTCGAGGCTTGGCTTATGAGCTTTCTAAGGGGAAGGAAAGACTGCAGAGGACTTTGTTGGAATTGGGCTACTGGCATAAGGGATGGCTACATTCTGCTCTCCAGGCCCAGAAAGTTTGATCAAACTTAAATTTGTAATGGACTGATGTGCTTGGCTAAAGATATCAGACTGAGATTTTAAGATTTTAAGTTGGAAAACCTGAAGCAAGTTAAAAGTAGGGGCATTGAGACTGGTTGAGCTGCTATTGTCAAACACATTAGCAATCTTAAGGAAGGTGGAAGGAAGGTGGCCTGATGACTACTTTTCATTAAAACAATGGAGAGGATGACTGAGGAAATACTGTTAAAAATGCAAATTCTTGGAAAGAGCTGACTGGAGAAGGAACCTGCTTTTCAAGGCTATGATTTATTTTGTCCCTGGATTAAGAAAATGGCTGTGTCCTGCACAACTGGTATTAATTTTGGAAGCATGAAAAATGCATGGAGTGGTCATGAATTGCACACAGTTCCAGGAGCCGCTGCTGAGATGCAGCATGAGGCAGGGCATGAAGACCCTCAGGAATAGGCTGCAAGAGCCTTTGGAAGATGGACCGTGGTTTGCATGGAGACCTGAAGATGTTTTGGATATAACAGCACTGTGCAAAAGGACTACCATGGAGTGCAGTGTTGACATGGGATGAAAGTTTTCCCTGGCGACTCTGCCCAGCTGGAGGGGTGGAATTGGAAAAACTGGAGACTGTCAGTCTATGGTTATACTGAACTTGAACTGCAGAAGTTTGATGACTGCTGATGGTAGCTGAGTTTGCATTGTTCTAGTTTCTCCTTGCTAGTCCTTATACAGTTAAAAATGTTTACTCTGCATTTACATGTTGAAAGTATTTAACTTGTTTGATTTTACAGGACTCACTATCTTAAGTTGATCAAGACTGTGAGAACCTTTGAAACTGGACTGAGTACAATTTACAATGTGTGATAGTTATAAATCTATTGGGGGCCAGGAGCTAAATATATTGGGGGCCAGGGGTGGAATGTGGTAGTTTGAATATATAGCCCCCAATATATTCAATGTTTTATTATTTTATAGTTTGCATCTGCAATCACCTTGCTAGAGACAAGGTCACTGGGGGCCAGGTCTTAAGGTGCTGTGATGGTTTGAGATTCCATTGTAAAGATATGCAAAGTGTGCCTAGGAGGAGTTCCTGAAGTGTGCTGTGTGAACTTTTCACTGTAGTTTGCTCTGTGTGCTGTGTGTCTGGTTGGTCTCTCTCTCTCTCTGCTTGGCCTTGTGAAAGCAGGCTGCTTTTCCTGCCTTTATGGAAGTTCCACTGGATCTGTAAGCTTCAATAATATCCCTTCCTCCATAACTGTACCTGGTCTGGAAGTTCATCTTAGTGAACCTGAAGCTGTCTGTTACAACAACTCATTCCAAGAACTGAACTAGCCTATTTCATACTATTCACCATGAGCAATGAAGGCCTTTCTTTTCTAACCAACCTACATTAGTAATGAAACGAACCTACTGAAGTGTACAACTTATTAGATTGTATAAACGAGGAACGTTTGACCTTGCGGCAGCCTAACCTCTTCGTAAGAAAGCAATTCAATCCAAGAACTGAACTAGCCTATTTCATACAGTGCAGTCTTCAGCAATGAAGGTCTTCCTTTTCTAACCAAACAACATTAGAAATGAAATGAATGGAACAAATTGTACAACTTGTTAGATTGTACAAATGTGGAACCACTGAAATTGCTGCAATCTACCCTCTTTGTAAGAAAGCAACTCATTCCAAGAACTGAACTAGCCTATTTCATACAGTACAGCATTCAGCAATGAAGGTGTTTATTTCCTAAGAAAACTACATTGGAAATTAAACTTACCACCTAAATGGTACAAGTTGTTAGATTGTACAAATGAGGAAATTTTGAACTTGCTGCAATCTATACTCTTCGTAAGAAAGCAACTCATTCCAAAAAATTAACTAGCCTATTTCATACGGTACAGCATTCAGCAATGAAGGTCTTTCTTTTCTAATCAACCTACATTAGAAATGAAACAAACCTAGTAAATTGTACAACTTGTTAGATTGTACAAACGAGGAAAGTTTGAACTTGCTGCAATCTAACATCTTCGTAACAGAGCAAATCATTCCAAAAATTGAACTAGCCTATTTCATAGAGTATGGAGTTCAGCATGGAAGGTATTTCTTTCCAAAGGACACTACATTAGAAATGAAACGAACCTGCTAAATTGTACAACTTGTTAGATTTTACAAATGAGGAAACTTTGAACTTGCTGCAATTTACCTTCTTCATAAGAAAGCAACGCATTCGAAGAACTGAACTAGCCTATTTCATAGAGCACAGTGTTTAGAAATGAAGGTCTTCGTGTTCTAACCAAATAATATTAGAAATGAAACGATCCTACTAAATTGTACAACTTGTTAGATTGTACAAGTGACAAACGTTTGAACTTGCTGCAGTACACCGTCTTCATAAGACAGCAACTCATTCCAAGAAGTGACATAGCCTACGTCATACAGTTCAGCATTCAGCAATGAAGGTGTTTCTTTTCTAACCAAACTACATTACAAATGAAATAAAACTACTAAATTGTACGTTTTTTTAGATTGTACAAACGAGGAAAGTTTGAACTTGCTGCAATCTACCCTCTTCATAAGAATGCAACTCATTCCAACAATTGAAATAGCCTATTTCACACAGTACAGCATTCAGCAATGAAAGTGTTTATTTTCTAACCAAACTACATTAGAAATGAAACAAACCTACTAAATTGTACGGCTTTTTAGATTTTATAAACCAGGAAAGTTTGAACTTGTTGAAGTGTAACCTCTTAGTAAGAGAGCAAATTATTCCATGAACTGAAATACCCTATTTCATACTGTACAGCATTCAGCAATGAAGGTCTTCCTTTTCTAACTAAACAACATTAGAAATGAAACGAACCTACTAAATTGTACAACTTGTTAGATTGTGTAAATGAGGAACCATTGAACTTGCAGCATTCTACCCTCTTCGTAAGAAAGCAACTCATTCCAAGATCTTAACTAGCCTATTTCATACAGTACAGCGTTTATAAATGAAGGTATTTCTTTCCTAAGATAACTGCATTAGAAATCAAATGAACCTACTAAATTATACAACTTGTTAGATTGTACAAACAAGAAAAGTTTGAACTTGCTGCAACCTACCCTCTAAAAAAAAAAAAAAAAAAAAAAAAAAACTCATTCCAAGAACTGAAGTAGGCTATTTCATACATTACCACATTCAGCAATGAAGTTGTTTCTTTTGTAACCAACAACATTAGAAATGAAACGAAACTACTAAATTGTACAACTTGTTAGATTGTACAAACGAGGATATTTTGAACTTTCTGCAATCTACACACTTTGTACGAGAGCAACTCATTCCACAAACTGAACTAGCCTATTTCATACTGTACAGCTTTCAGCAATGAAGGTGTTTCTTTTCTAAGAAAACTGCATATGAAATGAAACGAACCTACTAAATTGTACAACTTGTTAGATTGTACAAACGAGGAAATTTTGAAGTTGCTGTAATCTACCCTCTTTGTAAGAAAGCAATTCATTCAAAGAACTGGACTGGCCTATTTCATACAGTACAGCATTCAGCAATGAAGTTGTTTCTTTTGTAACCAAATAAATTAGAAATCAAACGAACCTACGAAATTGTACAACTTGTTAGATTGTACAAACGAGGAAACTTTGAACATGATGCAATCTACATTCTTTGTAAGAGAGCAACTCATTCCAAGAACTGGACTAGCCTATTTCATACAGCACAGCATTCAGTAGTTACGGTGTTTCTTTTCTAAACAAAGTACATTAGAAATGAAACGAACCTACTAAATTTTACATGTTAGATTGTACAAACGAGGCAACTTTGAACATGATGCAGTCTACATTCTTTGTAAGAGAGCAAATAATTCCAAGAACTGGACTAGCCTATTTCATACAGTACAGTGTTCAGCAATGAAAGGTTTCTCTTTTCTAACCAAACTACATTAGAAAGGAAACGAACCTAATAAATTGTACACCTTGTTAGATTGTAAAAACAAAGAAACTTTGAACTTGTTTCAACCTACCCTGTTCGTAAGAAAGCAACTCATTCCAAGAACTGAACTAGCCTATTTCATACAGTGCAGCATTCAGCAGTTACAGTGTTTCTTTTCTAAACAAAGTACATTAGAAATGAAATTAACCTACTAAATTGTATGACTTGTAAGATGGCACCAACAAGGAAAGTTTAAACTTGCAGCAATCTACCCTCTTCATAAGCAACCCATTCCAAGAACTGTACTAGCATATTTCATATTGTACAGCATTCAGTAATGAAGGTGTTTCCTTTCTAACCAAACTACATTAGAACAGAAAAGAACTTACTAAATTGTACAACTTATTAGATTGTACAAACGAGGAAAGGTTGTAATTGCTGCAATCTACACTCTTCATAAGAAAGCTACTCATTCCACTAACTGAACTAGCCTATTTCATACAGTACAGTGTTCAGCAATGAAGGTCTTTCTTTTCTAACCAAACTACATTAGAAGTGAAATTAACCTAAGAACCAAAATACCCAATATCATACAGGACAGTGTTCAGAAATGAAGGTGTTTCCTTTCTAACCAAAGTACATTAAAAATGAATCGAACCTACTAAATTGTACAACTTGTTATATTATACAACTGAGGAATATTTGAACATGCTGCAATCTACACTCCTCGTCTGAAAGTAAGACATTCCAAGAACTGAACTAGCCTATTTCATACAGTTCAGCGTTCAGCGATGAAGGTGTTTCTTTTCTAACGAAACTACATTGGAAATGAAAGGAACCTACAAATTTCTACAACTTGATAGATTGTACAAACGAGGAAAATTTGAACTTGAGGCAATCAACCCTCTTCGTAATAAAGCAACTCATTCCAAGAACAGAACTAGCCTATTTCTTACAGTACAGCGTCCAGCAATGATTGTGTTTATTTTCTAACCAAACTACATTAGAAATGAAACGAGCCTACTAAATTGTACAACTTGTTAGATTGTATAAATGAGGAAACTTTGAACTTGCTGCAAACTACCCTCTTCGTAAGAAACCAACTCATTCCAAAAACTGAACTAGCCTATTTTATACAGTACAGTATTCAGAAATGAAGGTGTTTCTTTTCTTATTCAACTACATTAGAAATGAAATGAACCTACTAAATTGTACAACTTTTAGATTGTACAAACGAGGAACTTGAAGCAATCCACCCTCTTCATAAGAAAGCAACTCATTCCAAGAACTGAAGTAGTCTATATCAAACAGTACAGTGTTCAGCGATGAAGGTGTTTCTTTTCAAAACAAACTACATTGGAAATGAAACGAACCTACTAAATTGTACAACTTGTTAGATTGTACAAACGAGGAAATTTTGAACTTGCTGCAATCTACCATCTTCCTAAGAAAGCAACTCATTCCAAGAACTGAGCTCACCTATTTCATAAAGTACAGCATTCAGCAATGAAGGTGTTTCTTTCCTAAGAAATCTACATTTGAAGTTAAACGAACCTACTAAACTGTACAACTTTTTAGATTTTATAAACGACGAAAGTTTGAATTGGCTGCACTATAACGTCTTCATAAGAAAGCAACTCATTCCAAGAACTGAAATAGCCTATTTCATACACTACAGAACTCAGCAATGAAGGTGTTTCTTTTCTAACCAAACTACATTAGAAATGAAATGAACCTACGAAATTGTATATCTTTTACCTTGTACTAACGAGCAAAGTTTGAACTTGTTGCAGTCTAACCTCTTCATAAGAGAGAAAAATTTTCCAGGATATGAACTAGCCTATTTCATACTGTAGAACATTCAGCAAAGAAGGTCTTTGTTTTCTAACCAAACTACATTAGAAATGAAACGAACCTACTGAATTGTACAACTTATTAGATTGAACAAATGAGGAAACTTTGAACTTGCTGCAATCTACAGTCTTCATTAGAAAGCAACTCATTGCAAGAACTGAACTAGCCTATTTAATATAGTACAGAGTTCAGCAATGAAGGTGTGTCTTTTCTAACCAAACTACATTAGAACCTACTAAATTGTACAACATGTTAGATTGTACAAACGAGCAAAGTTTGAACTGGCTGCAATCTACCCTCTTTGTTCAGAGAAACTCATTCAAAAAAACTGAACTAGCTATTTCATACAGTACAGCGTTGAGCAATGAAGGTGTTTCTTTCAAAAAAAAAAATACCTTAGAAATGAAATGAACCTACTAAATTTTACAGCGTGTTAGATTTTACAAATGAGGAAACGTTGCACTTCTGGCAATCTACCCTCTTAGTAAGAAAGCAACTCATTTCAAGAATTGAACTAGCCTTTTTCTTACAGTACAGCCTTCAGCAATGAAGGTGTTTCTTTCCTAAGAAAACTACATTAAAAATGAAACTAACCTACTAAAATGTAGAACTTGTTAGATTGTACAAACGAGAAAAGTTTGAACTTGCTGCAATCTACCCTCTTCGTAAGAAAGGAACTCATTCCAACAACTGAAGTAGACTATTTCATATAATACAGCGTTCAGGAATGAAGTTGTTTCTTTTATAACCAATCTACATTAGAAATGAAACAAACATACTAAATTGTGCATCTTTTTACATTGTACTAACGAGGAAAGTTTGAAATTGCTGCCATGTACCCTCTTTGTAAACAAGGAAGTCATTGCACGAAATGAACTAGCCTATTTCACACAGCAGAGCATTCAGCAATGAAGGTGTTTCTTTCCAAAGAAAACTACATTAGAAATGAAATGAACCAACTAAATTGTACAACTTTTTAGATTGTGCAAATGAGGAAGCTTTGAACTTGCTGTAATCTACACTCTTCGTAAGAACACAACTCATTCCAAGAACTGAACTAGCCTATTTCATACAGTACAGCGTTCAGAAATGAAGGTCTTTCTTTTCTAACCAAACTACATTAGAAATGAAATGAACCTACCAAATTGTACGTCTTTTTGATTGTAAAACCGAGGAAAGTTTGAACTTGAAGCAATGTACCCTCTTCGTAAACAATTAAGTCATTGCACGAAATAAACTAGCCTATTTCATACAGGAGAGCTTTCTGCAGTGAAGGTGTTTCGTTCCAAATAGAACTACATTAGAAATAAAATGAACCTACTAACTAAATTGTACAACTTTTTAGATTGTACAAATGATGAAACATTGAAGTTGCTGTAATCTACCCTCTTCGTAAGAAACCAACTCATACCAAGTACTGAAGTAGCCTATTTCATACAGTGCAGCGTTCAGCAATGAAGGTGTTTCTTTTCCAACCCAACTACATTAGAAATGAAATGAACCTACTAAATTGTAAAACAGGTTAGATTGTACAAACGAGGAAATTTTGAACTTGCTGCAACCTACCATCTTCGTAAGAAAGCAACTCAATCCAAGAACTGAACAAGCCTATTTCATAGAGTAGAGCGTTCAGCAATGAAGGGTTTTTTTTCCTAAGAAAACTACATTAGAAATGAGATTATCCTACTAAATTGTACAACTTGTTAGATTGTACAAAAAACGAAAGTTTGAACTTGCTGCAATCTACCGTCTTCATAAGAAGGCAATTCATTTCAAGAACTGAAATAGCCTGTTGCATACAATACAGCGTTCAGCAATGAAGTTGTTTCTTTTCTAACCAAAGTACATTAGAAATGAAAAGAACCTACTAAAAAGTACAACTTGTTAGATTGTACGAATGTGCATAGTTTGAGCTTGCTGCAAACAACCCTCTTGGTAAGAGAGCAACTCATTCCAGGAACTGAACTAGCCTATTTCATACTGCACAGCATTTAGCAATGAAGGTGTATCTTTTCTAAACAAACTACATTCATAATGAAACGACCCTACTAAATTGTACATCTTTTCAGATTTTACCAACGAGAAAAGTTTGAACTGGCTGAAATCTACCCTCTTTGTAAGAGAGCAACTCATGGCAAGAAGTGAACTACCCGATTTCAAACAGTACAGCGTTCAGCAATGAAGGTGTTTCTTTTCTAACCAAGCTGTATTAGAAATGAAAGGAACCTACTAAATTGTACAATTGTTAGATTGTACAAATGAGGAAAGTTTGAACTTCCTGCAATCTACCCTCTTCATAAGAGAGCAACTCATTCCAAGAACTGAACTAGCCTATTTCATACAATACAGCGTTCAGCAATGAAGGTCTTTCTTTTCTAACCAAAGTACATTAGAAATGAATTGAACCTACTAAATTGTACAACTCTTTAGATGGTAAAACTGAGGAATATTTGAACTTGCTGCAATCTATACTCTTCGTAAGAAAGCAGCTCATTCGAAGAACTGAACTAGCCTATTTCATACATTACAGCATTCAGCAATGAAGGTCTTTCTTTTCTAACCTAACTATATTAGAAATGAAATCAATCTAATAAATTGTACAACTTGTTAGATTGTACAACTGAGGAATCTTTGAACATGCTGCAATCTATACTCTTCGTAAGAAAGCAACTCTTTCCAAGAACTAAACTTGCCTATTTCATACCATACAGCGTTCATAAATGAAGGTCTTTCTTTTCTAACCAAACTACATTAGAAATGAAATGAACCTAATAAATTGCACAATTTGTTAGATTGTACACACGAGGAAAGTTTGAACTTGCTGCAATCTACCCACTTCGTAAGAGAGCACTCTTTCCAAGAACTGAACTAGCCTATTTCATATAGTACAGCGTTCAGGAATGAAGGTGTTTCTTTTCTAACAAAACTACATTAGAAATGAAATGAACCTACCAAACTGTGCGTGTTTTTAGATTGAACAAACGAGTAAAGTTTGAACTTGCTGCAATCTAACCTCTTCATAAGAGAGCAACTCAATCCACGATCTGAACTTGCCTATTTCATACTGTACAGCATTCAGCAATGAAGGTCTTTGTTTTCTAACAAAACTACATTAGAAATGAAACCCACATACTAAATTGTACAACTTGTAAGATTGTACAAACGTGGAAAGTTTGAACTTGCTGCAATTTAACGTCTTCGTAAGTAAGAAACTCATTCTAAGAACAGAATTAGCCTATTTTGTATAGTACAGAGTTCAGCAATGAAGGTGTTTCTTTTCTAAACAAAGTACATTAGAAATGAAACGAACCTAATAAATTGTAACACTTGTTAGATGGTACAACTGAGGAATCTTTGAACTTGCTGCAATCTACACTCTTTGTAAGAGAGCAACTCTTTCCAAGAACTGAACTAACCTATCTCACATGGTACAGCGTTCAGGATTGAAGGTGTTTCTTTTCCAACCAAACTACATTAGAAATGAAATGAACCTACTAAATTGTACGTGTTTTTAGATTGTACAAATGAGGAATGTTTGAACTGGCTGCAATCTACCCTTTTTGTAACAGACCAACTCATTCCAAGAACTGAACTAGCCTATTTAATACAGTACAGCATTCAGCAATGAAGGTTTCTCTTTTCTAACCAAACTACATTAGAAAGGAAATGAACCTAATAATTGTACACCTTGTGAGATTTTACAAACGATGAAACTTTGAACTTGCTGCAATCTACCCTGTTCCTAAGAAAGCAACTCATTCCAAGAACTGAAATAGCCTATTTCATACAGTGCAGCATTCAGCAGTGAGGGTGTTTCTTTTCTAACCAAGTACATTAGAAATGAAATGAAGCTACTAAATTGTACGACTTGTAAGATTGCACCAACAAGAAAAGTTTGAACTTGCTGCAATCTACCCTCTTTCTAAGAAAGCAACTCATTCCAAGAACTGAACTAGCATATTTCATATTGTAGAGCGTTCAGTAATAAAGGTCTTCCTTTTCTAACCAAACCACATTAGACCTGAAAAGATCCTACTAAATTGTACAACTTGTTAGATTGTACAAACGAGGAAAGTTTAACTTGCTGCAGCCTAACCTCTTTGTAAGAAAGCAACTCATTCAAACAACTGAACTAGCCTATTTCATACAGCACAGTGTTCAGCAATGAAGATCTTCCTTTTCTAACCAAACAACATTAGAAATGAAACGAACCTACCAAATTGAACCACTTGTTAGATTGTACTAATGTGGAACCATTGAACTTGCTGCAATCTCCCCTCTTCGTAAGAAAGCAACTCATTCCAAGAACTGAACTAGCCTATTTCATACAGTACAGCGTTCAGCAATGAAAGTGTTTCTTTCCTAAGAAAACTGTATTAGAAATGAAATGAATGTCGTAAATTGTACAACTTGTTAGATTGTACAAATGAGGAAGTTTTGAACGTGCTGCAATCTACCCTCTTTGTAAGAAAGCAACTCATTCCAAAAACTGAATGAGCCTATTTCATACAGTACAGCGTTCAGAAATGAAGGTATTTCTTTTCTATCCAAACTGCATTAGAAATGAAATGAGCCTACTAAACTGTAAAATTGTTAGACTGTACAAACAAGGAAACTTTGAACTTGCTGCAGTCTACACTCTTCTTAAGAAAGAAACTCATTCCAAGAAATGAACTAGCCTATTTCATACAGTACGGCTTTCATTAATGAAGATCTTTCTATTCTAACCAAACTACATTAGAAATGAAACCAACCTACTAAATTGTACAACTTGTTAGATTGTACAAAGGAGGAAAGTTTGAACTTGCTTCAATCTACCCATTTCGTAACAGAGCAAATCATTCCAAAAACTGAACTAGCCTATTTCATAAAGTACAGAGTTCAGCAATGAAGGTATTTCTTTCCAAAGGAAACTACATTAGAAATGAAACTAACCCACAAAATTGTACGAATTGTGAGATTTTACAAATGAGGAAACTTTGAACTTGCTGCAACCTACCCTGTTTGTAAGAAAGCAACTCATTCCAAGAACTGAACTAGCCTATTTCATACAGTACAGTGTTCAGTAATTAAGGTTTTCATTTTCTAAACAAACAACATTAGAAATGAAACGAACCTACTAAATTGTACACCATGTTAGATTGTACAAATGTGGAACCGTTGAACTTGCTGCAATCTACCCTTTTCGTAAGAATGCAACTCATTCCAAGAACTGAAGTAGCCTATTTAATACAGTACAGTGTTCACCAATGAAGGTGTTTCTTTCCTATGAAAACTACATTAGAAATGAAATGAACCTACTAAATTGTACAACTTGTTAGATTGTACAAACGAGGAAAGTTTGAACTTGCTGAAATCTAACTTCTTCGTAAGAAAGCAAGTAATTCCAAGTTCTGAAATAGCCTATTACATACAGTACAGCTTTCAGTAATGAATTTGTTTCCTTTCTATCCAAACTACATTAGAAATGAAATGAACCTACTAATTTATACATCTTTTTAGATTATAAAAATGAGGAAAGTTTGAACTTGATGCAATGTACCTCTTTGTAAACAAGGAAGTCATTGCATGAAATGAAGTAGCCTATATCATACAGCAGAGCGTTCAGTAGTGAAGGTGTTTCTTTCCAAATAAAACTTCACTAGAAATGAAACGAACCTAATAAATTGAAAAACTTGTTGATTGTACAAATGAGGATACTTTGAACTTGCTGCAATCCACCCTCTTGGTAAGAAAGGAACTCATTCCAAGGACTGAACTAGTCTATTTCATACAGTACCGCGTTCAGCAATGAAGGTGTTCCTTTTCTAACCAAACTACTTTGGAAATGAAAAGAACATACTAAATTGTACAACAGGTTAGATTGTACAAACGAGGAAAGTTTGAACTTGGTGCAATCTACCGTCTTCATAAGAAAGCAACTCATTCCAATAACTGAAATAGCCTATTTCATACAGTACAGGATGCAGCAATGAAGGTGTTTCTTTTCTAACCAAACTACATTAGAAATTAAAAGAACCTACTAACTTGTACAATTTCTTAGATTTTACAAACAAGGAAAGTTTGAACTTGCTGCAATCTACCCTCTTCGTAAGAGAGCAACTCATTCCAAAAATTGGACTAGCCTATGTCACAAAGTACACCGTTCACCAATGAAGATCTTCCTTTTCTAACTAAACAACATTAGAAATGAAACGAACCTGCTAAATTGTACAACAGGTTAGATTGTACAAATGTGGACCCATTGAATTTGCTGCAATGTAGCCTCTCCGTAGGAAAGCAACTTATTCCAAGCCTGAAGTAGCCTTTTTCATACAGTACAGTGTTCAGAAATGAAGGTGTTTCTTTCCTAAAAAAAACTACATTAGAAATGAAATCAACCTACTAAATTGTACAACTTGTTATACTGTACAAATGAGGAAAGTTTGACCTTGCGGCAATCTACCCTCTTCGTAAGAGAGCAACTCATTCCAAAAATTGAACTAGACTATTTCATACCATACAGCGTTCCGAAATGAAGGTCTTTCTTTTCTAACCAACCTACATTAGTAATGAAAAGAACCTACTAAACTGTACAACTTATTAGATTGTAAAAACGAGGAAAGTTTGAACTTGCTGCAGCCTAACCTCTCCGTAAGAAAGCAACTCTTTCCAAGAACTGAACTAGCCTATTTCATACAGTACAGCGTTCAGCAATGAAGTTCTTCCTTTTCTAACCCAACTACATGAGAAAGGAAATGAACCTACTAAATTGTAAAACTTGTTAGATTGTACAAACGTGGAAAGTTTGAACTTGCTTCAATCTACCATCTTCATAAGAAAGCAAATCATTCCAAGAACTGTACTAGCCTATTTCATACAGTACAGCATTCAGCAATGAAAGTCTTCCTTTTCTAACCAAACAACATTAGAAATGAAACAAACCTACTAAATTGTACAACTTGTTAGATTGTACAAATATGGAACCATTGAACTTTCTACAATCTACCCTCTTCGTAAGAAAGCAACTCATTCCAAGAACTGAACTAGCCTATTTCATACAATACAGTGTTCAGCAATGAAGTTGTTCCTTTTCTAACCGAACTACATTAGAAACGAAACGAACATAGTAAATTGTACGTCTTTTGAGATTGTACAAACGAGGAAAGTTTGAAGTTGATGCAATATACCCTCTTCCTAAACAAGGAAGTCATTGGACAAAATGAACTAGCCTGTTTCATACGGTAGAGCGTTCAGCCATGAAGGTGTTTCTTTCCAAATAAAACTACATTCAAAATGAAACGGACCTACAAATTGTACAAATTGTTAGATTGTACAAATGAGGAAACTTTGAACTTGCTGCAATCTACCCCCTTTGTAAGAGAGCAACCCTTTCCATGAACTGAAGTAGCCTATTTCATACTGTACAGCTCTCAGGAATGAATGTGTTTCTTTTCTAACAAAGTATATTAGAAATGAAATGAACCTACGAAATTGTACAACTTCTCAGATTGTACCAACGAGTAAAGTTTGAACTTGCTGGAATCTACCCTCTTTGTAAGACAGCATCTCTTGCCAAGAACTGAACTAGCTGATTTCATACAGTGAAACGTTCAACAATGTACATGTTTCTTTTCTAACCAAACTACATTAGAAATGAACCTAATAAATTGTACAACTTGTTAGATATACCAGTGAGGAAAGTTTGAACTTCCTGCAATCTACCCATTCGTATGAAAGCAACTCATTCCAAGAGCTGAAGTAGCCTATTTCATACAATACAGAGTTCAGCAATGAAGGTGTTTCTTTTTAACCTAGTTACATTGAAAATGAAATGAACCTACTAAATTATAAAATTTGTTAGATTGTACAAACGAGGAAAGTTTGAACTTGCTGCAATCTATACTCTTCGTAACAGAGCAATTCATTCCAAAAATTGAACTAGCCTATTTCATACAGTACAGCATTCAGCAATGATGGTCTTTCTTTTCTAACCAAAGTACATTAGAAATGAATCGAACCTACTGAATTGTCAAACTTGTTAGATTGCACAATTGAGGAATCTTTGAACTTGCTGCAATCTACACTCTTTGTAAGAAAGCAACTCATTCCAAGAACTGAACTAGCCTATTTCATACAGCATAGTGTTGAGCAGTCCAGGTGTTTATTTTCTAACCAAACTACATTAAAAATGAAACGAACCTACTAAATTGTACAACTTGTTAGATTGTACAAACGAGGAAATTTTGAACTTGCTGCAATCTACCCTCTTCATAAGAAAGCAACTCATTCCAAGAACTGAACGAGCCTATTTCATACAACACAGTGTTCAGCAATGAACGTGTTTCTTTTCTAACCAAACTACATTAGAAATGAAAGGAACCTACTAAATTGTACAACTTGTTAGATTATATAAACGAGGAAACTTTGAACTTGCTGCAATCTACCCTCTTTGTAACAGAGCAACTAATTCGAAAAATTGAACTAGCCTATATCATACAGTACAGCATTGAGCAATGAAGGTGTTTCTTTACTAAGAAAACTACATTAGAAATGAAACTAACCTACTAAATTGAACAACTTGTTACATTTTACAAATGAGGAAACTTTGAACTTGCTGCAATCTACCGTCTTCGTCAGAATGCAACTCATGCCAAGAACTGAAATACGCTATTTCATACAGTACAGGGTTCAGCAATGAAGGTCTTTTTTTTCTAACCAAGTACATTAGAAATGAATTGAACTTACTAAACTGTACTAATTCTTGGATTGTACAACTTAGGATTGTTTGAACATGTTGCAATATATATTCTTCAAAAGAAAGCAACTCATTCCAAGAACTGAAGTAGCCTATTTCATACAGTACAGCATACATCAATGAAGGTGTTTCTTTTCTAACCAAACTACATTAGAAATAAAGGGAACCTAGTAAATTGTACAACTTCTTAGATTTTACAAACAAGGAAAGTTTGAACTTGCTGCAATCTACCCTCTTTGTAAGAATGAAACTCATTCCAAGAACTGAACTAGCGTATTTCATACAGTACAGTGTTCAGCAATTAAGATGTTTGTTTTCTACCCAGACTACATTAGAAATGAAATGAACCTACTTAATTGTACCACTTCTTAGATTGTACGAACGAGTAAAGTTTGAACTTGGGGCAATATACCCTCTTTGTAAGAGAGCTACTCATTTCAAAAACTGAACTAGCCTACTTCATACAGAACAGCATTCAGGAATGAAGGTCTTTCTTTTCTAACCAAAGTACATTAGAAATGAATCGAACCTATTAAATTGTACAACTTGGTAGATTGTACAGTTGACGAACCTTTGAACTTGCTGCAATCTGCACTCTTCGTAAGAACGGAACTAGCCAATTTTATACAGTACAGCATTCAGCAATGAAAGTTTTCTTTTCTAACCAAACTACATTAGAAACAAAAGGAACCTACTAAATTATAAAGCTTGTTACATTTTACAAATGAGGAAAGTTTGACTTACTAAAATCTACCCCCTTTGTAAGAGAGCAACTCATTCCAAGAACTGAACTAGCCTATTTCATACTGTACTGACTTCAGCACTGAAGGTATTCCTTTTCTAACCAAACTACATTAGAAATGAAATGAACCTACTAAACTGTACAACTTGTTAGATTGTACAAAAGAGGAATGTTTGAACTTGCTGCAATCTACACTCTTCTTTAGAGAGCAACTCATTCCAAGAACTCAACTAGCCTATTTCAAACTTTACAGCATTCAGCAAAGAAGGTGCTTCTTTTCTAACCAAAGCACATTAGAAATGAAACGAACATGCTAAATTTTACAACTTGTTAGATTGTAGAAACGAGGAAACTTTGAAGTTGGTTCAATCTACCCCGTTTGTAAGAGAGCAACTCATTCCAAGAACTGAACTAGCCTATTTCATACAGTACAGCATTCAGCAATGAAGGAGTTTATTTTCTAACCAAAGTACATTAGAATTGAATCGAACTTACGAAAGTGTACTACTTCTTGGATTTTACAAATTAGGAATGTTTGAACATGCTGCAATCTACACTCTTCGTAAGAAAGGAACTCATTCCAAGAATTGAACTAGCCTGTTTCATACAGTACAGCGTTCAGCAATGAAGGTGTTTCTTTTCTAAACAAACTACAGTAGGAATGAAACGAACCTACTAAATCTTACAACTTGTTAGATTGTACAAACGAGGAAAGTTTGAACTTGCTGCAATCTACCATCTTCGTAAGAGAGCAACTCATTCCACGAATTGAACTAGTCTATTTCATAGAGTACAGCGTTCAGCAATGAAGGTGTTTCTTTTCTAACCAAACTACATTAGAAATGAAACGAACCTACTCAATAGTACAACTTGTTACATTGTAGAAAGGTGGAAAGTTTGAACTTGCTGCAATCTATACTCTTAGTAATATAGTAAAACATTCCAAGATCGGAACTAGCCTCATTGATACAGTACAGCGTTCAGCAATGAAGGTGTTTCTTTTCTAACCAAACTACATTTGAAATGAAACCAAACTACTAAATTGTACACCTTGTTAGATTGTACATATGAGGAAACTTTGAACTTGCTGTAATCTACCCTCTTTGTAAGAAAGAAACTCATTCCAAGCACTGAACTAGCCTATTTCATATCGTACAGTGTACAGCAATGAAAGTGTTTCTTTTCTAAACAAACTACAATAGAAATTAAACGAACCTACTAAATTGTAAAACTTGTAAGATTGTACAAACTAGGAGAGTTTGAACTTGCTGTGATCTACACTTTTCGTAAGAGACGAACTCATTCCAAGCACTGAACTACCCTATTTCATACAGTAGAGCGTTCAGCAATGAAGGTCTTTCTTTTCTAACCAAACTACATTAGAAATGAAACGATCCTACTAAATTGTACAACTTGTAAGATTGTATAAATGAGGAAACTTTGAACTTGAGGCAATCTACCCTCTTCGTAAGAGAGAAACTCATTCCAAGAACTGAAATAGCCTATTTCATACATTACAGCGTTCAGCAATGAAGGTCTTTCTTTTCTAACCAATGTACATTAGAAATGAATAGAACGTACTAAATTGTACAACTTCTTAAATTGTACAACTTAGGAATCTTTGAAGTTGGTGAAATCTACACTCTTCGTAAGAAGGCAAATCATTCGAAGAACTAAACTAGTCTATTCCAGCGAGTACAGTGTTCAGCAATGAAGGTGTTTCTTTTCTAACCAAACTACATTAGAAATAAAATGAACCTACTAAATTGTACAACTTGTTAGAATGTACAAACGAGGAAACTTTAAAGTTGCTGGAATCTACCTTCTTTGTAAGAGAGTAACTCATTCCAAGAATTGAACTAGCCTATTTAATACAGTACAGCATTCAGCAATGCAAGTGTTTCTTTTCTAACCAAACTATATTAGAAATGAAATGAACCTACTAAATTGTACAACTTCTAAGATTGTACAAACTAGGAGAGTTCAAACATGATGCAATCTACCATCTTAGTAAGAGAGGAACTCATTCCAAAAACTGAACTACCCTATTTCATACAGTAGAGCATTCAGAAATGAAGGTATTTCTTTTCTAACCAAACTACATTAGAAATGAAATGAACCTACTGAATTGTACAACTTGTTAGATTGTACAAACGAGGCAAATTTGAACTTGCTGCAATCTACCCTCGTCCTAAGAGAGCAACTCAATACAAGAACTGAACTAGCCTATTTCATACAGTACATAGTTCCCAATGAAGGTCTTTCTTTTTTAACCAAACTACATTAGAAATGAAATGAACTTACTACAATGTACAACTTGTAAGATTGTACAAACGAGGAAAGTTTGAACATGCTGCAATGTACCTTCTTCGTGAAAAAGCAACTCATTCCAAGAACTCAAGTAGCCTATTTCATCCAGTAGAGCGTTCAGCAGTGACGGTGTTTCTTTTCTAACAAAGTGCATTAAAAATGAATTGAACCTACTAACTTGTACAACTTGTTAGATTTTATGAACGAGGAAAATTTGAACTTGGTGCAATCTACCCTCTTTGTTACAGAGCAACTTATTCCAAAAACTGAATTAGCCTACTGTATGAATACAGTACAGCATTCAGCAATGAAGGTCTTTCTTTTCTAACCAAAGTACATTAAAAATGAATTGAACCTATTAAATTGTACAACTTGTTAGATTGTACAATTGAGGAATCTTTGAACTTGTTGCATCTACACTCTTAATAAGAAAGCAACTCATTCCAAGGACTGAACTAGCCTATTTTACACAGTAGAGCGTTAGGTAATGAAAGTGTTTCTTTTCAAACCAAACTACATTAGAAATGAAACGAACCTACTAAACTGTTCAACTTGTTAGATTGTACGAACGAGTAAAGTTTTAACTTGCTGCAATCTTCCCTCTTCGTAAGAAAGCAAATAATACCAAGAACTGAACTGGCCTATTCCATACAGTACAGTGTTCAGCAATGACGGTGTTTCTATCCTAAGACAACTACATTAGAAATGAAACAAACTTACTAAATTGTACAACTTGTTAGATTGTACAAACGAGGAAAATTTGAACTTGCTGCAATCTACCCTCTTCATAAGAGAGCAACTCATTCCAAGAACTGAACTAGCTTATTTCATACAGTACAACGTTTAGCAATGAAGGTGTTTCTTTCTAACGAAACGACATTTGATATGAAACCAACCTCCTAATTGTAAAACTTGTTAGATTGTACATATGAGGAAACTTTTTACTTGCAATCTACCCTATTGGTAAGAAAGCAACTAATTCCAAGCACTGAACTAGCCTGTGTCATACAGTACAGCGTACAGCAATGAAAGTGTTTCTTTTCTAAACAAACTGAAATAGAAATGAAATGAACCTACTATATTGTACAACTTGTAAGATTGTACAAACTAGTAGAGTTTGAACTTACTGTGATCTACCCTCTTCGAAAGAGACAAACTCATTCCAAGAACTGAACTAACCTATTTCATACAGTAGAGCATTCATCAATGAAGGTCTTTCTTTTCTCACCAAAGTACATTAGAAATAAAACGAACTTACTCAATTATAGAACTTGGTAGATTGTAAAAAGCAAGAATTTTTGACCATGCTGCAACCTACCCTCTTCATAAGAGAGCAACTCATTCCAAAAACTGAACTAGCCTATTTCATACAGTACAGCATTCAGAAATGAAGGTGTTTCTTTTCTAAACAAACTACATTAAAAATTAAATGAACCTACTCAATTGTACAACTTGTTAGATTGTAGAAACGAAGAAAATTTGAACTTGCTGCAATCTACCCTCTTCGTAAGACAGCAACTCATTCCAAGCCCTGAACTAGGCTATTTCATACAGTACAGCGTTCAGCAATGAAGGTGTTTATTTTCTTACCAAACTACATTAGAAATGAAATGAACCTAAGAAATTGTCAAACTTGTTAGATTGTACAAACGTGGAAAGTTTAAACTTGCTGCAATCTACCGTCTTCATAAGAAAGCAACTCATTCCAAGAAGTGAAATAGCCTATTTCACACAGTACAACATTCAGCAATGAATGTGTTTCTTTTCTAACCAAACTACATTAGAAATGAAATGAACCTACTACATTGTAGAACTTGTTAGATTGTATAAACGAGGAAAATTTGAACTTGCTGCAATCTACCGTCTTCGTAAGAAAGCAACTCATGCCAAGAATTGAACTAGCCTATTTCATACAGTACAGCATTCATCAATGAAGGTGTTGCTTTTCTAACAAAAATACATTAGAAATGAAATGAACCTACTAGATTGTAAAACTTGTTAGATTTTACCTATGAAGAAAGTTTGAAGTTGCTGCAATCTACAATCTGTGTAAGAAAGCAACTCATTCCACGAATTGAAATAGCCTATTTCATACAGTAAAGCATACAGCAATGAAAGTGTTTCTTGTCTAAACTAACTACAATAGAAATGAAATGGACCTATTAAATTGTACAACTTGTAAGATTGTACAAACTAGTTGAGTTGGAACTTGCTGCGATCTACCCTCTTCATAACAAAGGAACTCATTCCAACAACTGAACTAACCTATTTCATACAGTAGAGCGTTCAGCAATGAAGGTCTTTCTTTTCTAAGTAAACTACATTAGAAATGAAAAGAACCTATTAAATTGTACAACTTGTTAGATTGTACAAACAAGGAAACTTTGAACTTGCTGCAATCTATTCTCTTCATACGAGAGCAACTCATTCCAAGAACTGAACTAGCCTATTTCATACAATACAGCCTTCAGCAATGAAGGTCTTTCTTTTCAAACCAAAGTACATTAGAAATGAATTGAACCTACTACATTGTACAACTTGTTAGATTGTACAACTGAGGAATCTTTGAACTTGCTGAAATCTACACTCTACGTAAGGAAGCAAATCATTCCAAGAAATGAACTCTTCTATTTCCAACAGTACAGTGTTCAACAATGAAGGTGTTTCTTTTCTAACTAAACTGCATTGGAAATGAAATGAACTTACTAAATTGTACCTGTTGTTAGACTGTACAAATGAGGAAAGTTTGAACTTGCTGCAATCTACCCTCTTCGTAAGAGAGCAACCCATCACAAGAACTGAACTAGCCTATTTCATACTGTACAGCGTTCAGCAATGAAGGTGTTTCTTTTTTAACAAAGCTACATTAGAAATAAAACGAATGTACTCAACTTGTTAGATTGTAAATACGAGGAAAGTTTGACCTTGCTGCAATCTACGCTCTTTGTAAGAGAGCAACTCATTCCAAGAACTGAAGTAGACTATTTCATACAGTACAGCATTCAGCAAAGAAAGTGTTTCTTTTCAAACCAAACTACATTAGAAATGAAATGAACCTACTTAATTGTACAACTTCTTAGATTTTACAAACAAAGAAAGTTTGACTTGTTAAAATATACACTCTTCATAAGAGAGCCACTCATTCCAAGAACTGAACTAGCCTATTTCATAGTGTACAGTGTTCATTAATGAAGGTGTTTCTTTTCTAATCAAACTACATCAGAAATGAAACGAACCTACTAACCTGTACAATTTCTTAGATTGTACAAACATGGAAAGTTTGATCTTGCTGCAGTCTAACCTATTCGCATGAATGAAACTCATTGCAAGAACTGAACTAGCATATTTCATACAGTACAGTGTTCAGCAATTAAGATGTTTCTTTTCTAACCAGACTTCAATAGAAATGAAACGAACGTACTTGATTGTATAAATTCTTAGATTGTCCGAACGACTAAATTTTGAACTTGCTGCAATCTACCCGCTTCATAAGAAAGCAAATAATTCCAACAAGTGAACTAGCCTATTCCATACAGTACAGAGTTCATCAATGAAGTTGTTTCTTTCCTAAGAAAACTACATTAGAAATAAAACGAACATACTAAATTGTACAACTTGTTACATTGTACAAACGAGGAACGTTTGAACTTGCGGCAATATACCCTCTTCATAAGAGAGCTACTCATTCCAAAAACTGAACTAGCGTACTTCATACGCTACAGCATTCAGCAATGAAGGTCTTTCTTTTCTAACCAAACTACATTAGAAATGAATCAAACCGATTAATTATGCAACTTGGTAGATTGAACAGTTGACCTATCTTTGAACTTGCTGCAATCTACACTCTTCGTAAGAAAGCAACTCATTCCAAGAACTGAACAAGCCTATTTTATACAGTAAAGTGTTCAGCAATGAAAGTTTTCTTTTCTAACCAAACTACACTAGAAACGAAAGGAACCTACTAAATTTTACAACTTCTTAGAATTTATGAATGAAGAAAGTTTGACTTGCTAAAATCTACCCTCTTTGTAAGAGAGCAACTCATTCCAAGAACTGCACTAGCCTATTTATTACAGTACAGCTTTCAGCAATGAAGGTGTTTCTTTTCTAACCAAACTACATTAGAAACGAACCTACTAAACTGTGCAACTTGTTAGATTGTACAAACGCGGAAAGTTTGAACTTGCTGTAATTTACACTCTTCGTAAGAGCAACTCATTCCAAGAACTCCACTAGCCTATTTCAAACTTTACAGTGTTCAGAAATGAAGGTGTTTCTTTTCTCACCAAAGTACATTAGAAATGAAATGAACATGCTAAATTGTACAACTTGTTAGATTGTACAAATGAGGAAACTTTGAACTTGCTGCAATCTACCCAGTTTCTAAGAGAACAACTCATTCCAAGAACTGAAATAGCCTATTTCATACAGTACAGCGTTCAGGATTGAAGGTCTTTCTTTTCTAACCAAAGTACATTAGAAATGAATCGAACTTACTAAAGTGTACTACTTCTTGGATTGTACAACTTAGGAATGTTTGAACCTGCTGCAATCTAGAGTCTTCGTAAGAAAGCAACACATTGCAAGTACTGAACTAGCCTATTTCATACAGTACAGTGTTCAGCAATGAAGGTGTTTCTTTTCTAACAAAACTACAGTAGAAATGAAATGAACCTACTAAATTGTACAACTTGTTAGATTTATAAACTAGGAAAGTTTGAACTTGCTGCCATCTAGAATCTTTCGTAAGAGAGCAACTCTTTCCACGAATTGAACTAGTCTATTTCATAGAGTACAGAGTTCAGCAATGAAGGTGCTTCTTTTCTAACCAAACTACATTAGAAATGAAAAGAACCTACTCAGTTGTACAACTTGTAACATTATACAAAAGTGGAAAGTTTGAACTTGCTGCAATCTGCACTCTTAGTAAGAGAGCAAAACATTCCAAGATCTGAACTAGCCTATTTGATACAGTACAGCATTCAGCAATGAAGGTGTTTCTTTTATAAACAAACTACATTTGAAGTGAAACCAACCTACTGAATTGTACAACTTGTTACATTGTACATATGAGGAAACTTTGAACTTGCTGCAACCTACCCTCTTCGTAAGAAAGAAAATCATTCCAAGCACTGAACTAGCCTATTTCATACCGTACAGATACAGCAATGAAAGTGTTTCTTTTCTAAACAAACTACAATAGAAATTAAATGAACCTACTAAATTGTAAAACTTGTAAGATTTTACAAACTGAGAGTTTGAACTTGCTGCGATCTACCCTCTTCGTAAGAGACGAACTCATTCCAAGAACTGAACTACCCTATTTCATACAGTAGAGCGTTCAGAAATGATGGTCTTTCTTTTCTAACCAAACTACATTAGAAATGAAACGATCCTACTAAATTCTACAACTTGTTAGAACTGAACTTGTTAATTGTATAAACGAGGAAACTTTGAACTTGCTGCAATCTACCATCTTAGTAAGAGAGCAACTCATTCCAAGAACTGAACTAGCCTATTTCATACAGTACAGCATTCAGCAATGAAGGTCTTTCTTTTCTAACCAAAGTACATTAGTCAAGAATAGAACCTACTAAATTGTACAACTTGTTAGATTGTACAACTGAGGAATCTTTGAACTTGCTGAAATCTACACTCTTCGTAAGAAGGCAAATCATTCCAAGAACTGAACTACTCTATTTCAGAGAGTACAGTGTTCAGCAATGAATGTGTTTCTTTTCTAACCAAACTACATTAGAAATAAAATGAACCTACTAAATTGTACAACTTGTTAGATTGTACAAACGAGGAAACTTTAAAGTTGCTGCAATCTACCTTCTTTATAAGAGAGCAACTCATTCCAAGAATTGAACTAGCCTATTTGATACAGTAAAGCGTTCAGCAATGAAAGTGTTTCTTTTCTAACCAAACTACATTAGTAATGAAATGAACCTACTAAATTGTACAACTTCTAAGATTGTACAAACGAGGAAACGTTGAAGTTGCTGCAATCTACCTTCTTTGTAAGAGAGCAACTCATTCCAAGAATTGAACTAGCCTATTTCATACAGTACAACGTGCAGCAATGAAAGTGTTTCTTTTCTAACCAAACTACATTACTAATGAAATGAACCTACTAAATTGTACAACTTGTAAGATTGAATAAACTAGAGAGTTTGAATATGATGCAATCTACCCTCTTCTTAAGAGAAGAACTCTTTTTCTAACCAAAAACTGAACTACCCTATTTCATATAGTAGAACTTCAGCAATTAAGGTATTTCTTTTTAAACCAAAACTACATTAAAAATGAAACGAACCTACTGAATTGTACAACTTGTTGATTGTACAATCGAGGAAAATTTGAACTTGCTGCAATCTACCCTCTTCCTATGAGAGCAACTCATTACAAGAACTGAACCAGCCTATTTCATACAGTACATCATTTTGGAATGAAGGTCTTTCTTTTCTAACCAAACTACATTAGAAATGAAATGAACCTACTAAATTGTACAATTGACAAGGAATTGTACAATTGTACAAGGATTGTAAACTGAGGAATCGTTGAACTAGCTGAAATCAACACTCTTGTAAGAAGGCACATCATTCCAAGAACTGAACTAGTCTATTTCCATACAGTACAGTGTTCAGCAATGAAGGTGTTTCTTTCCTAACCAAACTGCATTAGAAATGAAATGAATATACTAAATTGTACAACTTGTTAGATTGTACAAACGAGGAAAATTTGAACTTGCTGCAATCTACCTTCTTTGTAAGAGATCAACTCATTCCAAGAACTGAACTAGCCTATTTCATACAGTAGAGAGTTCAGCAATGAAGGTGTTTTTTTCTAAACAAACTATATTTGAAATTAAACCAACCTACTGAATTGTAAAACTTGTTAGATTGTACAAACGAGGAAAATTTTTATTTGCTGTAATCTACCCTATTGGTAAGAGAGCAACTCATTACAAGAACTGAACTAGCCTATTTCATAATTTACAGCGTTCAGCAATGAAAGTGTTTCTTTTCTAAACAAACTGAAATAGAAATGAAATTGAAACTACTAAATTGTACAACTTGTTAGATTTTACAAACTAGTAAGTTTGAACTTGCTGTGATCTACCCTCTTCATCAGAGAGCAAACTCATTCCAAGAACTGAACTAACCTATTTCATACAAGAGCATTCATAAATGAAGGTCTTTCTTTTCTCACCAAAATACATTAGAAATAAAACGAACTTACTAAATTGTACAACTTGTTAGATTGTAAAAAAGAATTTTTGACCATGCTGCAACCTGACCCTCTTCATAAGAGAGCAACTCATTCCAAAAACTGAACTAGCCTATTTCATACAGTACAGCATTCAGAAATGAAGGTGTTTCTTTTCTAAACAAACTACATTAAAAATTAAATGAACCTACTAAATTGTACAACTTGTTAGATGTAGAAACGAAGAAAATTTGAACTTGCTGCAATCTACCCTCTTCGTAAGACAGCAACTCATTCCAAGCCCTGAACTAGGCTATTTCATACAGTACAGCGTTCAGCAATGAAGGTGTTTATTTTCTAACCAAACTACATTAGAAATGAAATGAACCTAAGAAAATTGTCAAACTTGTTAGATTGTACAAACGAGGAAAGTTTAAACTTGCTGCAATCTACCGTCTTCATAAGAAAGCAACTCATTCCAAGAAGTGAAATAGCCTATTTCATACAGTACAACATTCAGCAATGAATGTGTTTCTTTTCTAACCAAACTACATTAGAAATGAAATGAACCTACTACATTGTAGAACTTGTTAGATTGTATAAACGAGGAAAATTTGAACTTGCTGCAATCTACCGTCTTCGTAAGAAAGCAACTCATGCCAAGAATTGAACTAGCCTATTTCATACAGTACAGCATTCATCAATGAAGGTGTTGCTTTTCTAACAAAAATACATTAGAAATGAAATGAACCTACTAGATTGTAAAACTTGTTAGATTTTACCTATGAAGAAAGTTTGAACTTGCTGCAATCTACAATCTGTGTAAGAAAGCAACTCATTCCAAGAATTGAAATAGCCTATTTCATACAGTAAAGCATACAGCAATGAAAGTGTTTCTTGTCTAAACTAACTACAATAGAAATGAAATGGACCTATTAAATTGTACAACTTGTAAGATTGTACAAACTAGTTGAGTTGGAACTTGCTGCGATCTACCCTCTTCATAACAAAGGAACTCATTCCAACAACTGAACTAACCTATTTCATACAGTAGAGCGTTCAGCAATGAAGGTGTTTCTTTTCTAAGTAAAACTACATTAGAAATGAAAAGAACCTATTAAATTGTACAACTTGTTAGATTGTAAAACAAGGAAACTTTGAACTTGCTGCAATCTATTCTCTTCATCGTAATAGAGCAACTCATTCCAAGAACTGAACTAGCCTATTTCATACAATACAGCCTTCAGCAATGAAGGTCTTTCTTTTCAAACCAAAGTACATTAGAAATGAATTGAACCTACTACATTGTACAACTTGTTAGATTGTACAACTGAGGAATCTTTGAACTTGCTGAAATCTACACTCTACGTAAGGAAGCAAATCATTCCAAGAAATGAACTCTTCTATTTCCAACAGTACAGTGTTCAACAATGAAGGTGTTTCTTTTCTAACTAAACTGCATTGGAAATGAAATGAACTTACTAAATTGTACCTGTTGTTAGACTGTACAAATGAGGAAAGTTTGAACTTGCTGCAATCTACCCTCTTCGTAAGAGAGCAACCCATCACAAGAACTGAACTAGCCTATTTCATACTGTACAGCGTTCAGCAATGAAGGTGTTTCTTTTTTAACAAAGCTACATTAGAAATAAAACGAATGTACTCAACTTGTTAGATTGTAAATACGAGGAAAGTTTGACCTTGCTGCAATCTACGCTCTTTGTAAGAGAGCAACTCATTCCAAGAACTGAAGTAGACTATTTCATACAGTACAGCATTCAGCAAAGAAAGTGTTTCTTTTCAAACCAAACTACATTAGAAATGAAATGAACTTACTTAATTGTACAACTTGTTAGATTTTACAAACAAAGAAAGTTTGACTTGTTAAAATATACACTCTTCATAAGAGAGCCACTCATTCCAAGAACTGAACTAGCCTATTTCATAGTGTACAGTGTTCATTAATGAAGGTGTTTCTTTTCTAATCAAACTACATCAGAAATGAAACGAACCTACTAACCTGTACAATTTCTTAGATTGTACAAACATGGAAAGTTTGATCTTGCTGCAGTCTAACCTATTCGCATGAATGAAACTCATTGCAAGAACTGAACTAGCATATTTCATACAGTACAGTGTTCAGCAATTAAGATGTTTCTTTTCTAACCAGACTTCAATAGAAATGAAACGAACGTACTTGATTGTATAAATTCTTAGATTGTCCGAACGACTAAATTTTGAACTTGCTGCAATCTACCCGCTTCATAAGAAAGCAAATAATTCCAACAAGTGAACTAGCCTATTCCATACAGTACAGAGTTCATCAATGAAGTTGTTTCTTTCCTAAGAAAACTACATTAGAAATAAAACGAACATACTAAATTGTACAACTTGTTACATTGTACAAACGAGGAACGCTTTGAACTTGCGGCAATATACCCTCTTCATAAGAGAGCTACTCATTCCAAAAACTGAACTAGCGTATTTCATACGCTACAGCATTCAGCAATGAAGGTCTTTCTTTTCTAACCAAACTACATTAGAAATGAATCAAACCGATTAATTATGCAACTTGGTAGATTGAACAGTTGACCTATCTTTTGAACTTGCTGCAATCTACACTCTTCGTAAGAAAGCAACTCATTCCAAGAACTGAACAAGCCTATTTTATACAGTAAAGTGTTCAGCAATGAAAGTTTTTTTTTCTAACCAAACTACACTAGAAACGAAAGGAACCTACTAAATTTTACAACTTCTTAGAATTTATGAATGAAGAAAGTTTGACTTGCTAAAATCTACCCTCTTTGTAAGAGAGCAACTCATTCCAAGAACTGCACTAGCCTATTTATTACAGTACAGCTTTCAGCAATGAAGGTGTTTCTTTTCTAACCAAACTACATTAGAAACGAACCTACTAAACTGTGCAACTTGTTAGATTGTACAAACGCGGAAAGTTTGAACTTGCTGTAATTTACACTCTTCGTAAGAGCAACTCATTCCAAGAACTCCACTAGCCTATTTCAAACTTTACAGTGTTCAGAAATGAAGGTGTTTCTTTTCTCACCAAAGTACATTAGAAATGAAATGAACATGCTAAATTGTACAACTTGTTAGATTGTACAAATGAGGAAACTTTGAAGTTGCTGCAATCTACCCAGTTTCTAAGAGAACAACTCATTCCAAGAACTGAAATAGCCTATTTCATACAGTACAGCGTTCAGGATTGAAGGTCTTTCTTTTCTAACCAAAGTACATTAGAAATGAATCGAACTTACTAAAGTGTACTACTTCTTGGATTGTACAACTTAGGAATGTTTGAACCTGCTGCAATCTAGAGTCTTCGTAGGAAAGCAACACATTGCAAGTACTGAACTAGCCTATTTCATACAGTACAGTGTTCAGCAATGAAGGTGTTTCTTTTCTAACAAAACTACAGTAGAAATGAAATGAACCTACTAAATTGTACAACTTGTTAGATTTTATAAACTAGGAAAGTTTGAACTTGCTGCCATCTAGAATCTTCGTAAGAGAGCAACTCTTTCCACGAATTGAACTAGTCTATTTCATAGAGTACAGAGTTCAGCAATGAAGGTGCTTCTTTTCTAACCAAACTACATTAGAAATGAAAAGAACCTACTCAGTTGTACAACTTGTAACATTATACAAAAGTGGAAAGTTTGAACTTGCTGCAATCTGCACTCTTAGTAAGAGAGCAAAACATTCCAAGATCTGAACTAGCCTATTTGATACAGTACAGCATTCAGCAATGAAGGTGTTTCTTTTATAAACAAACTACATTTGAAGTGAAACCAACCTACTGAATTGTACAACTTGTTACATTGTACATATGAGGAAACTTTGAACTTGCTGCAACCTACCCTCTTCGTAAGAAAGAAAATCATTCCAAGCACTGAACTAGCCTATTTCATACCGTACAGCATACAGCAATGAAAGTGTTTCTTTTCTAAACAAACTACAATAGAAATTAAATGAACCTACTAAATTGTAAAACTTGTAAGATTTTACAAACTGAGAGTTTGAACTTGCTGCGATCTACCCTCTTCGTAAGAGACGAACTCATTCCAAGAACTGAACTACCCTATTTCATACAGTAGAGCGTTCAGAAATGATGGTCTTTCTTTTCTAACCAAACTACATTAGAAATGAAACGATCCTACTAAATTCTACAACTTGTTAGATTGTATAAACGAGGAAACTTTGAACTTGCTGCAATCTACCATCTTAGTAAGAGAGCAACTCATTCCAAGAACTGAACTAGCCTATTTCATACAGTACAGCATTCAGCAATGAAGGTCTTTCTTTTCTAACCAAAGTACATTAGTCAAGAATAGAACCTACTAAATTGTACAACTTGTTAGATTGTACAACTGAGGAATCTTTGAACTTGCTGAAATCTACACTCTTCGTAAGAAGGCAAATCATTCCAAGAACTGAACTACTCTATTTCAGAGAGTACAGTGTTCAGCAATGAATGTGTTTCTTTTCTAACCAAACTACATTAGAAATAAAAATGAACCTACTAAATTGTACAACTTGTTAGATTGTACAAACGAGGAAACTTTAAAGTTGCTGCAATCTACCTTCTTTATAAGAGAGCAACTCATTCCAAGAATTGAACTAGCCTATTTGATACAGTAAAGCGTTCAGCAATGAAAGTGTTTCTTTTCTAACCAAACTACATTAGTAATGAAATGAACCTACTAAATTGTACAACTTCTAAGATTGTACAAACGAGGAAACGTTGAAGTTGCTGCAATCTACCTTCTTTGTAAGAGAGCAACTCATTCCAAGAATTGAACTAGCCTATTTCATACAGTACAACGTGCAGCAATGAAAGTGTTTCTTTTCTAACCAAACTACATTACTAATGAAAGGAACCTACTAAATTGTACAACTTCTAAGATTGAATAAACTAGGAGAGTTCGAATATGATGCAATCTACCCTCTTCTTAAGAGAAGAACTCTTTCCAAAAACTGAACTACCCTATTTCATATAGTAGAGCATTCAGCAATTAAGGTATTTCTTTTTAAACCAAACTACATTAGAAATGAAACGAACCTACTGAATGGTACAACTTGATTGATTGTACAATCGAGGAAAATTTGAACTTGCTGCAATCTACCCTCTTCCTATGAGAGCAACTCATTACAAGAACTGAACCAGCCTATTTCATACAGTACATCATTTTGGAATGAAGGTCTTTCTTTTCTAACCAAACTACATTAGAAATGAAATGAACCTACTAAATTGTACAAGGAATTGTACAATTGTACAAGGATTGTAAACTGAGGAATCGTTGAACTAGCTGAAATCAACACTCTTGGTAAGAAGGCACATCATTCCAAGAACTGAACTAGTCTATTTCATACAGTACAGCGTTCAGCAATGAAGGTGTTTCTTTTCTAACCAAAGTGCATTAGAAATGAAATGAATATACTAAATTGTACAACTTGTTAGATTCTACAAACGAGGAAACTCTGAAGTTGCTGCAATCTACCTTCTTTGTAAGAGATCAACTCATTCCAAGAATTGAACTAGCCTATTTCATACAGTAGAGAGTTCAGCAATGAAGGTATTTTTTTTCTAAACAAACTATATTAGAAATTAAACTAACCTACTGAATTGTACAACTTGTTAGATTGTACAAACGAGGAAAATTTGAATTTGCTGTAATCTACCCTCTTCGTAAGAGAGGAACTCATTACAAGAACTGAACTAGCCTATTTCCTAATTTACAGCGTTCAGCAATGAAGGTCTTTCTTTTCTAAAGAAAGTACATTAGAAATGAATTGAAACTACTAAATTTTACAACTTGTTAGATTTTACAAACGTGGAACGTTTGAACTTGCTGCAATCTACCGTCTTCATCAGAAAGCAACTCATTCCAAGAACTGAACTAGCCTGTTTCACACTGTACAGTGTTCATAAATGAAGGTGTTTCTTTTCTAACCAGAATACATTAGAAATGAAATGAACCTACTAAATTGTACATCTTGTTAGATTGTACAAACGTGGAATGTTTGAACTTGTGCAATTGACAGTCTTCGTAAGAAAGCGACTCATGGAACTAGCCTATTTCATACAGTACAGCGTTCAGCATTGAAGGTCTTTCTTTTCTAACCAAAGTACATTAGAAATGAATCGAACCTACTAAATTGTACTACTTGTCAGATTGGACAACTGAGGAATATTTGCACTTGCTGAAATCTACACTCTTCGTAAGAAGGCAAATCGTTCCAAAAACAGAACTAGCCTATTTCATACAGTACAGCGTTCAGCAATGATGGTGTTTCTTTTCTAATCAAACTACATTAGAAATGAATCAAATTTACTAAATTGTACAACTTATTAGATTATATAAATGAGGAAAGTTTGAACTTGCTGCAATCTACACTGTTTGTAAGAGAGAAACTCATTCCAAGTACTGAACTCTCCTATTTCATACAGTACAGTGTTTAGCAATGAAGGTCTTTCTTTTCTAACCAAACTACATTAGAAATGAAATGAACCTACGGAATTGTACAACTTGTTTGATTGTATAAACGAGGAAAGTTTGAACTTGCTGTAATCTACCCTCTTCGTAAGACAGCAACTCATTTCTAGAACTGAACTAGCCTATTTCATACAGAACAGCATTCAGCAATGAATGTGTTTCTTTTCTAACCAAACTACAATAGGAATGAAATGAACCTACTAAATTGTACAACTTGTTAGATTGCACAAACGAGGAAACTTTGAACTTGCTGAAATCTACCTTCTTTGTAAGATAGCATCTCATTCCAAGAAGTGAATTAGCGTATTTCATACAGTACAGCGTTCAGCAATGAAGGTCTATCTTTTCTAACCAAACTACATTAGAAATGAGATGAAACTACTAAATTGTACAATTGTTAGATTGTACAAACGTGGCAAGTTTGATCTTGCTGCAATCTACCGTATTCATAAGAAAGCAACTCATTCCAAGAACTGAACAAGCGTATTTCATACAGTACAGCCTCCAGAAATGAAGGTGTTTCTTTTCAATCCAAACTACATTAGAAATGAAACGAACCTACTATATTGTACAACTTGTTAGATTTTAAAACGAGGAAAATTTGAATTTGATGCAATCTATCCTCCTCGTAATAGAGCAACTCATTCCAAGAATTCAACTAGCCTATTTCATAATTTACAGCGTTCAGCAATGAAGGTCTTTCTTTTCTAAATAAAGCACTTTAGAAATGAATCGAAACTACTAAATTTTACAACTTGTTAGATTTTACAAAGGTGGAACGTTTGAACTTGCTGTAATCTAGCGTCTTTGTCATAAAGCAACTCATTCCAAGAACTGAACTAGCCTGTTTCACACTGTACAGCGTTCATAAATGAAGGTGTTTCTTTTCTAACCAGACAACATTAGAAATGAAATGAATCTACTAAATTGTACATCTTGTTAGATTGTACAAACGTGGAATGTTTGAACTTGCTGCAATCAACCGTCTACGTAAGAAAGCAATCCATTCCAAGAACTGAACTAGCCTATTTCATACAGCACAGCGTTCAGCAATGAAGGTCTTTCTTTTCTAACCAAAGTACATTAGAAATGAATCGAACCTACTAAATTGTACAACTTGTTAGATTGGACAACTGAGGAATCTTTGCATTCAGCAATGATGGTGTTTCTTTTCTAATCAAACAACATTAGAAATGAATAGAACTTACTAAATTGTACAACTTGTTATATTGTATAAATGAGGAAAGTTTGAACTTGCTGCAATCTACCCTCTTTGTAAAAGAGCAACTCATTCCAAGAACAGAACTAGCCTATTTCATAGAGTACATAGTTCAGCAATGACGGTGTTTCTTTTCTAACCAAACCACATTAGAAATGAATTGAACCTACTAAATTGTACAACTTGTTAGATTGTACAACTGAGTAATCTTTGAACTCGCTGAAATCTCCGCTCTTCATAAGAAGGCAAGTCATTCCAAGAACAGAACTAGCCTATTTCATACAGTACATAGTTCAGCAATGATGGTGTTTCTTTTCTAACCAAACCACATTAGAAATGAATCGAACCTACACAATTGTACAACTTGTTAGATTGTGCAGATGAGGAAAGTGTGAAGTTGCTACAATCTACCGCCTTCGTAAGACAGCAACTCATTCCAAGAACTGAATTAGACTATTTCATACGGTACAGCATTCAGCAATGAAGGTGTTTCTTTTCTAACCAAACTACATTGGAAATGAAACGAACCTTCTACATTGTACAACTTGTTAGTTTGTACAAACGAGGAAAGTTTGAACTTGCTGCAATCTACCCTCTTCGTAAGAGCGCAACTCATTCCAAGAACTGAACTAGCGCATTTCATACAGTACAGCGTTCAGCAATGAAGGTGTCTCTTTTGTAAAACTTGTTAGGTTGTACACATGAGGAAACTTTGAACTTGCTGCAATCTACCGTCTTGTACGAAAGCAACTCATTCCAAGCCCTGAACTAGCCTATTTCATACTGTACAGCGTTCAGCAATGTAGGTGTTTCTTTTCTAACGAAAGTACATTAGAAATGAAATGAACCTAATAAATTGTACAACTTGCTAGATTGGACAAAAGAGGAAAGTTTGAACTTGCTGCGATCTAGCCCCTTCGTAAGAAAGCAACTCATTGCAAGAACTGAACTAGCCTATTTCATACTGTACATTGTCCAAAAATGAAGGTGTTTCTTTTCTAAACAAACTACATTAGAAATGAAATGAACATACTAAATTGTACAGCTCGTGAGATTGTACAAACGAGGAAATGTTGAAGTTGCTGCAATCTACCCTGTTCGTAAGAGAGCAACTCATTCCAGTAGACCATTCAGCAATGAAGGTCTTTCTTTTCTCACAAAACTACATTAGAAATGAAACGAACCTACTGACTTGTACACCTTGCTAGATTTTAGTTTGAACTTTCTGCCATTCACCCTCTTCGTAAGACAGCAACTCATTCCAAGAACTGAACTAGCCTATATCATACAGTACAGCATTCAGCAATGAAGGTGTTTCTTTTCTAACCAAACTACATTAGAAATGAAATGAATCTACTAAGTTATACAACTTGTTAGATTGTACAATCAAGGAAACTTTGAACTTGCTGCAATCTACATTCTTTGTAAGAGAGCAACTCATTCCAAGAACTGAACTGGGCTATTTCATACAGTAAATAGTTCAGCAATGATGGTGTTTCTTTTCTAACCAAACTACATTAGAAATGAATCAAACCTACTAAATTGTACAACTATTTAGATTGTACAACTGAGTAATCTTTGAACTCGCTGAAATCTCCACTCTCTGTAAGAAGGCAAATCATTCCAAGAACTGAACTAGTCTATTTCAAACAGTACAGTGTTTAGAAATGAAGGTGTTTCTTTTCTAAGCAAACTCCATTAGAAATGAAACGAACCTACTAAATTGTACATCTTGTTAAATCTAACAAAGGAGGAAAGTGTGAAGTTGCTGCAATCTACCGTCTTTGTAAGAGAGCAACTCATTCCAAGAACTGAACTAGACTATTTCATACAGTACAGCATTCAGCAATGAAGGTGTTTCTTTTCTAACCAAACTGCATTAGAAATGAAATGAACCTTCTACATTGTACAAATTGTTAGTTTGTACAAACAAGGAAAGTTTAAACTTACTGCAATCTACCCTATTCGTAAGAGAGCAACTCATACCAAGAACTGAACTAACCTATTTCATACAGTACAGCATTCAGGAATTAAGTTGTTTCTTTTCTAAGCAAACTACATTAGAAATGAAACGAACCTACTAAAATGTACGCCTTGTTAGATTGTAGAAATGAGGAAAGTTTGAACTTGACGCAATGTACCCTCTTCATAAACAAGGGAGTCATTGAAGCAAATGAACTAGCCTATTTCATACAGTAGAGCATGAGGCAATGAAGTTGTTTCTTTCCAAATAACACGACATTAGAAATGAAAGGAACCTACTAAATTGTACAAATTGTTAGATTGTACAAATGAGGAAACTTTGAAATTGCTGCAATCTACCCTCTTCATAAGAAAGCAACTCATTCCAAGAACTGAACTAGCCTATTTCATACAGTACAGCGTTCAACAATGAAGGTGGTTCTCTTCTTACCAAACTACATTAGAAATGAAATGAACCTACTAAATTGTACAACTTTTTAGATTGTACACAGTAGAAAAGTTTGAACTTGCTGAAATCTACGCTCTTCGTAAGAGAGCAACTCATTCCAAGAACTGAACTATCCTATTTCATACAGTACAGCGTTCAGCAATGAAGGTGTTTCTTTTCTAACCAAACTACATTAGAAATGAAATGAACCTACTAAATTGTATAACTTGTTCGACTTTACAAATGAGAAAACTTTGAACTTGCTGGAATCTACCCTCTTCGTAAGAAAGAATCTCATTCCAAGAAATGAACTAGCCTATTTTATAAGGTACAGCATTCTGGAATGGAGGTATTTCTTTTCTAAAATAAACTACATTAGAAATGAAATGACCCTAATAAATTGTACACAATGTTAGATTGTACAAACGAGGAAATTTGAAGTTGCTGCAATCTACCCTCTTCGTAAGAGAGCAACACATTCCAAGAATGGAAGTAGCCTATTTCATACACTACAGTGTTCAGCAATGAAGGCCTTTCTTTTATAACCAAAGTACATTAGAAATGAATCGAACCTACTAAATTGTAAAACTTGTTAGATTGTACAACTGATGAATCTTTGAACTTGCTGCAATCTACACTCTTCGTAAGAAAGCAACTCGTTCCAAGAACTGAACTAGCCTATTTCATACAGCACAGCATTCAGCAATGAAGGTGTTTCTTTCTTAAGAAAACTACATTACATATGAAATAACTGACTAAATTGTACAACTTCTTAGATATTACAAACAAGGAAAGTTTGAACTTGCTGCAATCTACCATCTTGGTACGACAGCAACGCATTCCAAGAACTAAACTAATCCATTTCATACTATACAGCATTTAGCAATGAAGGTGTTTCTTTTGTAACCAAGCTACATTAGAATGAGATGAACCTAATAAATTGTATAACTTGTTAGATTGTACAAACAAAGAAAGTTTGAACTTGCTGCAATCCAAACACTTCGTAAGAAAGCAACTCATTAAAAGAACTGAACTATCCTATTTCATACAGTACAGCGTTCAGCAATGAAGGTGTTTCTTTTCTAACCAAACGACATTAGAAATGAAACGAACCTACTAAGTTGTACAACTTGTTAGATTTTACATATGAGGAAAGTTTGAACTTGATTCAATCTACCCTCTTCGTAAGAAGGCAACTCATTCCAACAGCTGAACTAGCCTATTTCATACACTACAGTGTTCACCAATGAAGGTGTTTGTTTTCTAACCAAACTACATTAGAAATGAAACGAACCTACTAAATTGTACAACTTGTTATATTTTACAAATGTGGCAAGTTTAACTTGCTGCAATCTAACCTCTAAGTAAGAAAGCAACTCATTCCAAGAACTGAACTAGTCTATTTCATACACTACAGAGTTCAGAAATGAAGGTATTTCTTTTATAACCAAACTACATTAGAAGTGAAACGAACCTACTAAATTGTACAACTTGTCAGATTTTTACATACAAGGAAAGTGTGAACTTGTTTCAATCTACCCTCTTCTTAAGAACGCAACTCATTCGAAAAACTGAACTAGCCAATTTCATGCATTATAGTGCTCAGCAATAAAGGTGTTTCTTTTCTAACCAAAGTACATTAGAAATAAAATGAACCTACAAAATTGTACAACTTGTTAGCTTGTGCAAACAAGGAAATGTTGAACTTGCTACAATCTACCATCTTTGGAAGAGAGCAATTCATTCCAAGAACTGAACTAGCATATTTCATACAGTGCAGCATACAGCAATGAAGGTGTTTCTATTCTGACCAAACTACATTAGAAATGAAACGAACCTACTAAGTTGTAAAACTTGCCAGATTTTACAAACGAGAAAACTTTGAACTTGCAGCAATCTACCCTCATCATAAAAATGCAACTCATTCTAAGAACTGAACTAGCCTATTTCATACAGTACATCCTTCAGCAATAAAGGTCTTCCTTTTCTAACCAAACAACATTAGAAATGAAACGAACCTACTAAATTGTCCAACTTGTTAGATTGTACATACGAGGTATCTTTGAACCTGCTGCAATCTACCCTCTTGATAAGAAAGCAACTCATTCCAAGAACTGACCTAGCCTATTTCATACGGTACAACATTCAGCAATGGAGTCCTATCTTTTCTAGCCAGACTATATTAGAAATGAAAGGAACCTACTAAATTGTACAACTTGTTACATTTTACAAACGTGGCAAGTTTGAACTTCCTGCAATATAAGCTTTTTGAAAGAAAACAACTCATTAAAAGAACTGAACTAGCCAATTTCATACAGTACAGCATTCAGCAATGAAGGTGTTTCTTTTCTAACCAAACTACATTGGAAATGAAACGAACCTACTAAATTGTATAACTTGTTAGATTTTACAAATGAGGAAAAGTTTGAACTTGCTGCAATCTACCCTCTTCGTAAGAGAACAACTCATTCCAAGAACTGAACTAGCCTATTTTATACACTATAGCGTTCAGCAATGAAGGTGTTTCTTTTCTAAACAAACTCCATTAGAAATGAAACGAACCTACAAAATTGTACAACTTGTTAGATTGTATATAGGAGGAAAGTTTGAACTTGATGCAATTTACCTTCTTCATAAGAAAGCAACTCATTGAAAGAACTGAACTAGCCTATTTCATACAGTACAGTGTTCAGAAATGAAAGTGTTTCTTTTTTAACCAAACTACATTAGAAATGAAACGAACCTACTAAATTGTAAAACATGTTAGGTTGTACATACGAGGAAAATTTGAACTTTATTGAATCTACCCTCTTCATAAGAAAGCTACTCATTCCAAAAAGTGAGCTAGCCCATATCATACATTACAGGGTTCAGCAATGAAGGTGTTTCTTTTCTTACCAAATTACATTAGAAATAAAATGAACGTACAAAATTGTACAACTTGTTAGATTTTATAAACAAGGAAATTTTGAACTTGCTGCAATCTACCCTTGTCGTAAGAAAGCAAATAATTCCAAGAACTGAACTAGCCTATTTCATACAGTACAGCATTCATAAATGAAGGTCTTTCTTTTCTACCCAAACTACATTAGAAATGAAATGAACCTATCAAATTGTGCAACTTGTTAGATTGTACAAACGAGGAAACTTTGAACTTACTGCAATCTACCCTCTTCGTAAGAAAGCAACTCATTCCAAGAACTGAACTAGCCTATTTCATACACTACAGCGTTGAACAATGAAAGTATTTCTTTTCTAACCAAACAACATTAGAAATGAAACGAACCTACTAAATTGTACAACTTGTTAGATTGGAAAAAACGAGGAAAGTTTGAAGTTGCTGCAATCTACTGTCTTTGAAAGAAAGCAATTCATTCCAAGAACTGTAATTTGGTTAGTTTATACAGTACAGCATTCAGCAATGAAGGTGTTTCTTTCCTAAGAAAACTACATTAGAAATGAAACAAACATGCTAAATTGTATAACTTCTTAGATAATTCAAACGAGGAAACTTTGAACTTGCTGCAATCTACTCTCTTCATAAGAGAGCAACTCATTTCAAAAACTGAAGTAGCCTATTTAATACAGTGCAGCGTTCAGCAAGTAAGGTGTTTCTATTCTTACCAAACTACCTTTGAAATGAAAGGAACCTACTAAATTGTACGACTTGTTACATTGTACAAACAAGAAACGTTTGAACTTGCTGCGATCTACCTTCTATGTAAGACAGCAACTCATTCCAAGAACTGAAGTAGCCTATTTCATTCAGTACAGCACTCAGGAATGAAGGTGTATCTTGTCTAAGAAAAGTACATTAGAAATGAAACAGACCTAAGAAATTGTACAACTTGTTAGATTTTACAAATGAGGAAAGGTTGCTCTTGCTGCAATCTACCCTCTTCATAAGAAAGCAATTCATTCCAATAACTGAAGTACCCAATTTCATAGACTACAGCATGCAGCAATGAAGATGATTCTTTTCTAACCAAACTACATTACAAATGAAAAGATACTACTAAATTGTACAATTTGTTATATTTTACAAATGAGGAAACTTTGAACTTGCTGCAATTTACCGTCTTCGTAGGAGAGCAACACGTTCCAAGAACTGAACTAGCCTATTTCATGCTATACAGCATTTAGCAATGAAGGTTTTTCTTTTCTAACTAAACTACATTAGAAATGAGATGAACCTAATACATTGTAAAACTTGTTAGATTGTACAAACAAGTTAAGTTTGAACTTGCTGCAATCTAGCCTCCTCATAAGAAAGCAAATCATTCCAAGAACTGAACTAGCCTATTTCGTACAGTACAGTGTTCAGTAATGAAGGTGTTTCTTTTGTAACCAAACTACATTAGAAATGAAATGAACCTATTAAATTGTACAACATGTTGGATTTTACAAACGAGGAATCTCTGAACTTGCTGCACTCTAACCTCTTCTTAAGAAAGCAACACATTTCAAAAACTGAACTAGCCTATTTCATAGAGTACACCGTTCAGCAATGAAGGTATTTCTTTTCTACACAAACTACATTAGAAATGAAACGAACCTAATACATTGTACAACTTGTTTATTTTCAAAACGAGGAAATGTTGAACTTGCTGCAATGGACCCTCTTCGTAAGAAAGCAACTCATTCTGAGCAGTAAACTATCCTATTTCATACAGTACAGCGTTCAGCATTGAAGGTGTTTCTTTCTAAATAAACTACATTAGAAATGAAACGTACCTACGAAATAGTACAAGTTCTTCCATTGTACAAACTAGGAAAGTTTGAACCTGCTGCAATCTACCGTCTTCATAAGAAAGCAACTCATTCCAAGAACTGAAATAGCCTATTTCATACAGTACAGCATTCAGCCATGAAGGTATTTCTTTTCTAACCAAACTACATTAGAAATGAAATGAACCTACTAAATTATACAACTTGTTAGATTTTACATACGAGGAAAATTTGAACTTGAGTCAATCTACCCTCTTCGTAAGAAACCAACTCATTCCAAAAACTGAACTAGCCTATTTCATACATTACAGCGTTCAGCAAAGAAGGTGTTTCTTTTCTAACCAAACTACATTTGAAATGAAACCAACCGACTAAATTGTACAACTTTTTAGATTGTACAAACAAGGAAATTTTGAACTTGCTGCAATCTACCCTCTTCGTAAGAAAGCAACTCATTCCAAGAACTGAACTAGCGTATTTCATACACTACAGTGTTCAGCAATGAAGGTGTTTCTTTACTAACCAAACTACATTAGAAATGAAATGAACCTACTAAATTGTACAACTTGTTAGATTGTACATATGAGGAAAGTTTGAACTTCACTCAATCTACAGTCTTCATAAGAAAGCAATTCATTCGAAAAACTGAATTAGCAAATTTCATGCATTACAGCACTCAGCAATAAAGGTGTTTCTTTTCTAACCAAAGTACATTAGAAATGAAATGAACCTACAAAATTGGAAAACTTGTTAGATTGTACAAACAAGGAAATTTTGAACTTGCTGCAATCTACCCTCTTCAGAAGAGAGCAATTCATTCCAAGAACTGAACAAGCCTATTTCATACAGTGCAGCGTTCAGCAATGAAGGTGTTTCTATTCTAGTCAAGCTACATTAGAAATGAAACAAACCTTTTAAATTGAACAACTTCTTAGATTGTACAAACGAGGAAATTTGACCTTGCTACAATTTACCCTCTTAGTAAGAAAAGAACTCATTGCAAGAACTGAACCAGCCTATTTCATACAGTACAAATGAAAGGAACCTACTAAATTGTACACCTTGTTAGATTGTATAAAAGAGGCAAGTTTGAACTTGCTGGAAGCTAACCTCTTCGTAAGAAAGCAACTCATTCCAAGAACTGAACTAGCCTATTTCATAAAGTACAGCATTCAGGAATGAAGGTATTTCTTTTCTAAACACACTACATTAGAAATGAAACAAACCTACTAAATTGTACAACTTGTTAGATTTTACAAACGAGGAAAGTTTGAACTTGCTGAAATCGACCCTGTTTGTAAGAAAGCAACTCATTTCGAGAACTAAACTATCCTCTTTCATACAGTAGAGCATTCAGCATTGAAGGTGTTTCTTTCCAAAGAAAACTACATTAGAAATGAAACGTACCTACTAAATTGTACAACTTGTTACATTGTACAAACTGGGAAAGTTTGAACCTGCTAAAACCTGACATCTTCGTAAGAAAGCAACTCATTCCAAGAACCGAACTAGCCTATTTCATAGAGTACAGAATTCAGCAATGAAGGTATTTATTTTCTAACCAAACTACATTAGAAATGAAACGAAACTACTAAATTGTACAACTTGTTAGATTGTACATATGAGGAAAGTTTGAACTTGCTGCAATGTAACCTGTTTGTAAATAAGGAAGTCATTGCACTAACTGAACTAGCCTAGGTCATACAGTAGAGAGTTCAGCAACGATGGTGTTTCTTTCCAAAGAAAACTACATTAGAAATGAAATGAAATGAACCGACTAAATTGTACAACTTCTTAGATTGTACAACTGAGGAATCTTTGAACTTGCTGCAATATACAGTCTTCGTAAGAAAGCACCTCATTCCAAGAACTGAAGTAGCCTATTTCACACAGTACAGCATTCAGCAATGAAGGTGTTTCTTTTCTAACCATCTACATTAGAAATGAAATGAACATATTAAATTGTACAACTTGTTAGATTGTACAAACGAGGAAATGTTGAACTTGCTGAAATCTGCACTGTTCGTGAGAAAGCAAGTCATTCCAAGAACTGAACTAGCCTATTTCATACAGTACAGCATTCAGCAATGAAGGTCTTCCTTTTCTAACTAAACTACATTAGAAATGAAACGAACCTACTAAATGGAACAACTTGTTACATTGTACAAATGAGAAATCTTTGAACTTGCTGCAATCTACCCTCTCCATAAAAAAGCAACTCATTCCAAAAACTGAAATAGCCTATTTCATACAGTACAGCGTTCATCAATGAAGGGGTTTCTTTCCTAAGAAAACTCCATTACAAATGAAATGAACTGACTGAACTGTACAACTTTGATGATAGTACAAACGAGGAACATTTGACGTTGCTTCAATCTACCATGTTCGTAGGAGAGCAACGCATTCCAAGAACTGAACTATCCTATTTCATACTATACAGCATTTAGCAATGATGGTGTTTCTTTTCTAAGCAAACTACAATAGAAATGATAAGAACCTATTAAACTGTACAACTTGTTAGATTGTACAAACGAGCAAATTTTGAAATTGCTGCAATCTAACCTCTTCGTAAGAATGCAGCTGCTTCCAAGATCTGAAGTAGCCTATTTCATACACTACAACATTCAGCAATGAAGGTATTACTTTTCAAACCAAACTACATTAGAAATGAAACGAACCTACTAAATTGTACAACTTGTCAGATTGTAAATACGAGGAAAGTTTAAACTTGATTGAATCTACCCTCTTCATAAGGAAGCAACTCATTCGAAAAACTGTACTAGTTAATTTCATGCATTACAGCATTCAGCAATAAAGGTGTTTCTTTTCTAACCAAACTACATTAGAAATTAAATGAACCTACTAAATTATACAACTTGTTAGATTTTACAAACTATGAAACTTTGAACTTGCTGCAATCTACCCTCTTCATAAGAAAGTAACTCATTCGAAGAACTGAACTAGCCTATTTCATACAGTACAGGGTTCAGGAATGAAGGTTTTTCTTTTCTAACCAAACTACATTAGAAATGAAACGATCCTACTACATTGTACAACTTGTTAGATATTACAAATGAGGAAACTTTGAACTTGCTGCAATCTACCCTCTTCGTAAGAGAACAACTCATTCCAAGAACTCAATTAGCCTCTTTCATAATTTACAGCATTCAACAATGAAGGTCTTTCTTTTCTACCCAAAGTACATTAGAAATGAATCGAAACTACTAAATTGTACAACTTGTTAGATATTACAAACGTGGAACGTTTGAACTTGCTGCAATCTCCCTTCTTCGTAAGACAGCAACTCATGGCAAGAACAGAAGTAGCCTATTTCATACAGTCCAGCGTTCAGAAATGAATTTGTTTCTTTTCTAACCAAACAACATTAGAAATGAAACGAACCTGAGAAATTGTACAACTTGTTAGATTTTAAAAACGTGGAAAGTGTGAATTTGCTGCAATCTACCGTCTTTGTAAGAGAGAAACTCATTCCAAGAACTGAACTAGACTATTTCATACAGTACAGTGTTTAGCAATGAAGGTGTTTCTTTTCTAACCAAACTGCATTAGAAATGAAATAAACATTCTAAACGTTGTACAACTTGTTAGTTTGTACAAATGAGGAAAGTATGAATTTGCTAAAATCTACCTTCTTCATAAGAGAACAACTATTTCCCAGAACAGAACTAGCCAATTTCATAAAGTACAGTGTTCAGGATTGAAGGTCTTTCTTTTCTAAACAAACGACATTAGAAATGAAATGAACCTACTAAATTGTACAACTTGTTAGTTTGTACAACTGAGGAATCTTTGAACATGCTGAAATCTACACTGTTCGTAAGAAGGCAAATCATTACAAGTACTAAACTAGCCTATTTCATACAGTGTAGCGTTCAGCAAAAGATGGTATTTCTTTTCTAACCAAACTACATTAGAAATGAAATGAACCTACTAAATTGTACACCTTGTTAGATTGTATAAACGAGGAAAGTTTGAACTTGCTGCAATCTACCCTATTTGTAAGAGAGCAACTCATACCAAGACCTGAACTAACCTATTTCAAACTGTACAGCGTTCAGCAAAGACGGTATTTCTTTTCTAACCAAACTATATTAGAAATGAAATGACCATACTAAATTGTACAACTTGTTAGATTGTACAAATGAGGAAACTTTGAACTTGCTGAAATCTACCTTCTTTGTAAGAGAGCAACTCATTCCAAGAACTGAACTAGCGTATTTCATACAGTACAGCTTTCAGCAATGAAGGTCTATCTTTTCTAACCAAACTACATTAGCAATGAAACGAACACACTAAACTGTAAAATTGTTATATTGTACAAACGTGGAAAGTTTGACCTTGCTGCAATCTACCGTATTCATTGGAAAGCAACTCATTCCAAGAACTGAACTAGCCTATTTCATACAGTCCAGCATTCAGAAATGAAGGTCTTTTTCTTTTCTAACCAAACTACATTAGAAATGAAACGAAAATAATAAATTGCACAACTTGTTAGATTGCACACACAAGAGCAAAGTTTGAACTTGCTGCAATATACCCTCTTTGTAAGAAAGCAAAACATCACAAGAATTGAACTACACTATGTCATACATTACAGCGTTCATCAATAAAGGTCTTTCTTTTCTAACCAAACTACATTAGAAATGAAACGAACCTAGTAAATTTACAACTTGTTAGATTTTCAAAAGGTTGAAAGTTTGATCTTGCTGCAATCTACCATCTTCATAAGAAAGCAACTCATTCCAAGAACTGAACTAGCCTATTTCATACAATACAACGTTCAGAAATGATGGTGTTTCTTTTCTAACATAACTCAATTAGAAATGAAACGAACCTTACTAAATTGTACAACTTGTTACATTGTACAAACGAGGAAAGTTTGAACTTGCTGCAATCTACCCTCTTCGTAATAGAGCAACACATTCCAAGAAAATGAATTAGCCTATTTCATCTAGTACAGCATTCAGCAATGAAGGTCTTTGTTTTCTAAATAAACTCCATTAGAAATGAAATGAACCTGCTAAAAAGTACTACTTGTTAGATTTTACAAACGAGGAAAGTTTGATCTTGCTGCAATCTACCCTCTTCGTAAGAAGAAAGCAACTAATTCCACAAACTGATCTAGCTTATTTCATACAGTACAGCATTCAGCAATGAAGGTTTTTCTTTTCCAACAGAACTACATTAGAAATGAAACAAACCTACTAAATTGTACAACGTGTTAGATTTTACAAACGTGGATAGTTTGAATTTGCTTCAATCTACCATCTTCCTAAGAAAGCAACTCATTCAAAGAACTGAACTAGTCTGTTTCATACGGTCCAGCGTTCAGGAATGCAGGTCTTTCTTTCTAACCAAACTACATTAGAAATGAAACGAACCTACTACATTGTACAACTTGTTAGATTGTACAACGAGCAGTGGTTGAACTTGCTGCAATCTACCCTCTTCAAAGAAAGCAACATATCCCAAGAACTGAACAAGCCTATTTCATACAGTTCAGCATTCAGAATGAAGGTCTATATTTTCTACCCAAACTACACTAGAAATGAAATGAGCCTACTAAATTGTAAAACTTGTTAGATTGTACAAACGAGGAAACTTTGAACTTGCTGCAATCTACCTTCTTTGTAAGAGAGCAACTCATTCCAAGAACTGAACTAATTTCATACAGTACAGTGTTTAGAATGAAGGTTCTTTTTCCTAACAAACTACAGTGAACCTCAGAATTAGATTGTACTGAACTTGCTGTTCATTTCTAAAATGAAATTTAACCTATTTCAAAATTGTAGACCTTTTTAGAAATTGTACAAACGAGGTAAAACTTTTGAACTTGCTACAATCCACCCTGTTAGTAAGATAGCAGCTCATTCCAAGAACTGAACTAGCCTATTTCATACAGTAGAGTGTTCTTTTCTAAATGACGGTGTTTCTTTTCTAAACAAATTACATTAGAAATGAAATGAACCTACTAAATTGTACAGCTGTTTAAATCATACAAACAAGAAAAAGTTGAAGGTGCTACAATCTTTGAACTTGTCATCTTTCTAAGAGAGCAACTCATTCCAAGAACTGAACTACCCTATTTCATACAGTACAGCGTTCAGCAAGGAAGGTCTTTCTTTTCTAATCCAATTACATTAGAAATGAAATGAACCTACTAAACTGTACAACTTGTCAGATTGTAAATACGAGGAAAGTTTAAACTTGATTGAATCTACCCTCTTCATAAGGAAGCAACTCATTCGAAAAACTGTACTAGTTAATTTCATGCATTACAGCATTCAGCAATAAAGGTGTTTCTTTTCTAACCAAACTACATTAGAAATTAAATGAACCTACTAAATTATACAACTTGTTAGATTTTACAAACTATGAAACTTTGAACTTGATGCAATCTACCTTCTTTGTAAGAGAGCAAATCATTCCAAGAACTGAACTAGCCTATTTCGTACAGTAAAGAATTCAGCAATGAAGGTCTATGTTTTCTAAACAAACTACATTAGAAATAAAACGAACCTACAAAATTGTAAAACTTGTTAGATTTCACAAACATGGAATGTTTGAACTTGCTGCAATCTACCCTCTTCATAAGAAAGTAACTCATTCGAAGAACTGAACTAGCCTATTTCATACAGTACAGGGTTCAGGAATGAAGGTTTTTCTTTTCTAACCAAACTACATTAGAAATGAAACGATCCTACTACATTGTACAACTTGTTAGATATTACAAATGAGGAAACTTTGAACTTGCTGCAATCTACCCTCTTCGTAAGAGAACAACTCATTCCAAGAACTCAATTAGCCTCTTTCATAATTTACAGCATTCAACAATGAAGGTCTTTCTTTTCTACCCAAAGTACATTAGAAATGAATCGAAACTACTAAATTGTACAACTTGTTAGATATTACAAACGTGGAACGTTTGAACTTGCTGCAATCTCCCTTCTTCGTAAGACAGCAACTCATGGCAAGAACAGAAGTAGCCTATTTCATACAGTCCAGCGTTCAGAAATGAATTTGTTTGTTCTTTTCTAACCAAACAACATTAGAAATGAAACGAACCTGAGAAATTGTACAACTTGTTAGATTTTAAAAACGTGGAAAGTGTGAATTTGCTGCAATCTACCGTCTTTGTAAGAGAGAAACTCATTCCAAGAACTGAACTAGACTATTTCATACAGTACAGTGTTTAGCAATGAAGGTGTTTCTTTTCTAACCAAACTGCATTAGAAATGAAACAAACATTCTACGTTGTACAACTTGTTAGTTTGTACAAATGAGGAAAGTATGAATTTGCTAAAATCTACCTTCTTCATAAGAGAACAACTATTTCCCAGAACAGAACTAGCCAATTTCATAAAGTACAGTGTTCAGGATTGAAGGTCTTTCTTTTTCTAAACAAACGACATTAGAAATGAAATGAACCTACTAAATTGTACAACTTGTTAGTTTGTACAACTGAGGAATCTTTGAACATGCTGAAATCTACACTGTTCGTAAAGAAGGCAAATCATTACAAGTACTAAACTAGCCTATTTCATACAGTGTAGCGTTCAGCAAAGATGGTATTTCTTTTCTAACCAAACTACATTAGAAATGAAATGAACCTACTAAATTGTACACCTTGTTAGATTGTATAAACGAGGAAAGTTTGAACTTGCTGCAATCTACCCTATTTGTAAGAGAGCAACTCATACCAAGACCTGAACTAACCTATTTCAAACTGTACAGCGTTCAGCAAAGAAGGTGTTTTCTTTTCTAACCAAACTATATTAGAAATGAAATGACCATACTAAATTGTACAACTTGTTAGATTGTACAAATGAGGAAACTTTGAACTTGCTGAAATCTACCTTCTTTGTAAGAGAGCAACTCATTCCAAGAACTGAACTAGCGTATTTCATACAGTACAGCTTTCAGCAATGAAGGTCTATCTTTTCTAACCAAACTACATTAGCAATGAAACGAACACACTAAACTGTAAAATTGTTATATTGTACAAACGTGGAAAGTTTGACCTTGCTGCAATCTACCCTATTCATTGGAAAGCAACTCATTCCAAGAACTGAACTAGCCTATTTCATACAGTCCAGCATTCAGAAATGAAATGTCTTTCTTTTCTAACCAAACTACATTAGAAATGAAACGAACCTAATAAATTGCACAACTTGTTAGATTGCACACACGAGCAAAGTTTGAACTTGCTGCAATATACCCTCTTTGTAAGAAAGCAAAACATCACAAGAATTGAACTACACTATGTCATACATTACAGCGTTCATCAATAAAGGTCTTTCTTTTCTAACCAAACTACATTAGAAATGAAACGAACCTACTAAATTTACAACTTGTTAGATTTTCAAAAGGTTGAAAGTTTGATCTTGCTGCAATCTACCATCTTCATAAGAAAGCAACTCATTCCAAGAACTGAACTAGCCTATTTCATACAATACAACGTTCAGAAATGATGGTGTTTCTTTTCTAACATAACTCAATTAGAAATGAAACGAACCTACTAAATTGTACAACTTGTTACATTGTACAAACGAGGAAAGTTTGAACTTGCTGCAATCTACCCTCTTCGTAATAGAGCAACACATTCCACGAAATGAATTAGCCTATTTCATCTAGTACAGCATTCAGCAATGAAGGTCTTTGTTTTCTAAATAAACTCCATTAGAAATGAAATGAACCTGCTAAAAGTACTACTTGTTAGATTTTACAAACGAGGAAAGTTTGATCTTGCTGCAATCTACCCTCTTCGTAAGAAAGCAACTAATTCCACAAAACTGATCTAGCTTATTTCATACAGTACAGCATTCAGCAATGAAGGTTTTTCTTTTCCAACAGAACTACATTAGAAATGAAACAAACCTACTAAATTGTACAACGTGTTAGATTTTACAAACGTGGATAGTTTGAATTTGCTTCAATCTACCATCTTCCTAAGAAAGCAACTCATTCAAAGAACTGAACTAGTCTGTTTCATACAGTCCAGCGTTCAGGAATGCAGGTCTTTCTTTCTAACCAAACTACATTAGAAATGAAAATGAACCTACTAAATTGTACAACTTGTTAGATTGTACAAACACGAGCAGTGGTTGAACTTGCTGCAATCTACCCTCTTCGTAAGAAAGCAACATATCCCAAGAACTGAACAAGCCTATTTCATACAGTTCAGCATTCAGAATGAAGGTCTTATTTTCTACCCAAACTACACTAGAAATGAAATGAGCCTACTAAATTGTAAAACTTGTTAGATTGTACAAACGAGGAAACTTTGAACTTGCTGCAATCTACCTTCTTTGTAAGAAAGCAACTCATTCCAAGAACTGAACTAGCCTATTTCATACAGTGCAGAGTTTATCAATGAAAGTGTTTCTTTTCTAACCGAAACTACATTAGAAATGAAACGAACCTACAAAATTGTAGACCTTGTTAGATTGTACAAACGAGGAAACTTTGAACTTGCTACAATCCACCCTGTTAGTAAGATAGCAGCTCATTCCAAGAACTGAACTAGCCTATTTCATACAGTAGAGTGTTCAGCAATGACGGTGTTTCTTTTCTAAACAAATTACATTAGAAATGAAATGAACCTACTAAATTGTACAACTGTTTAAATTGTACAAACAAGGAAAAGTTGAAGGTGCTGCAATCTACCATCTTCCTAAGAGAGCAACTCATTCCAAGAACTGAACTACCCTATTTCATACAGTACAGCATTCAGCAATGAAGGTCTTTCTTTTTCTAATCCAATTACATTAGAAAATGAAATGAACCTACTAAACTGTACAACTTGTTAGATTGTACAGAGGAAAGTTTGAACTTGCAATCTACCCTCTTCGTAAGAGAGCAACTCATTCCAAGAACTGAAGTAGCCTATTTCATACTGTACAGCGTTAAGGAATGAAGGTGGTTCTTTTCTAACCAAACAACATTAGAAATGAAATGAACCTACTAAATTGTACAACTTGTTAGATTGTACAAACAAGGAAAGTTTGATCTTGCTGCCATCTACCCTCTTCGTAAGAGAGCAACTCATTCCAAGAACTGAACTAGCTATTTCATACAGTACAGCATTCAGCAATGAAGGTCTTTCTTTTCTAACCAAACTACATTAGAAATGAAATGAACCTACTGAATTGTACAACTTGTTAGATTTTATAAACGATGGAAAGTTTGATCTTGCTGCAATCTACCCTCTTCATAAGAAAGCAACTCATTCCATGAACTGAACTAGCCTATTTCATACAGTACAGCGTTCAGCAATGAAGGTTTTTCTTTTCTAACCAAATACATTAGAAATGAAACGAACCTAATAAATTGTACAACTTGTTAGATTAGCCAAAGAGGAAACTTTGAACTTGCTGCAGTCTACCCTCTTCGTAAGAGAGCAACTCATTCTAAGAACTGAACTAGCCTCTTTCATACTGTACAGTGTTCAACAATGAAGGTCTTTCTTTTCTAACCAAACTACATTAGAAATGAAACTAACCTACTAAAGTTTACAACTTGTTAGATTTACAAACGAAGGAACGTTTGAACTTTCTCCAATCTAACTTCTTCGTAAACAGCAACTCATTCCAAGAACTTAACTAGCCTATTTCATACAGTCCAGCGTTCAGAAATGAAGGTGTTTCTTTTCTAACCAAACTACATTAGAAATGAAATGAACCTACTAAATTGTACAATTTGTTAGATTTTAAAAAACGAGGAAAGTTTGAATTTGCTGCAATCTACCTCTTTGTAAGAGAGAAACTCATTCCAAGAACTGAACTAGACTATTTCATACAGTACAGTGTTTACTTTGTACAATGAAGGTGTTTCTTTTCTAACCAAACTACATTAGAAATGAAATAAACATTCTACTTTGTACAACTTGTTAGTTTGTACAAAACGAGGAAAGTATGAACTTGCTAAAATCTACCTTCTTCATAAGAGAGCAACTCATTCCAAGAACTGAACTAGCCTATTTCATAAAGTACAGTGTTCAGGAATGAAGGTCTTTCTTTTCTAAACAAACTACATTAGAAATGAAATGAACCTACTAAATTGTACAACTTGTTAGTTTGTACAAACTGAGGAAAGTTTGAACTTGCTGAAATCTACACTGTTCGTAAGAGAACAACTCATTACAAGAACTAAACTAGCCTATTTCATACAGTGTAGCGTTCAGCAAAGAATGTGTTTTCTTTTCAAACCAAACTACATTAGAAATGAAATGAACCTACTAAATTGTACAACTTGTTAGATTGTACAAACGAGAGGAAAGTTTGAACTTGCTGCAATCTACCCTCTTCATAAGATAGCAACTCATTCCAAGAACTGAACTAACCTATTTCAAACAGCAGCATTCAGCAATGAAGGTGTTTCTTTTCTAACCAAACTACATTAGAAATGAAATGACCATACTAAATTGTACAACTTGTTAGATTGTACAAATGAGGAAACTTTGAACTTGCTGCAATCTACCTTCTTTGTAAGAGAGCAACTCATTCCAAGAACTGAACTAGCGTATTTCATACAGTACAGCTTTCAGCAATGAAGGTCTTTCTTTTCTAACCAAACTACATTAGAAATGAAACGAACACACTAAACTGTAAAATTGTTATATTGTACAAACGTGGAAAGTTTGAACTTGCTGCAATCTACCATATTCATTGAGAGCAACTCATTCCAAGAACTGAACTAGCCTATTTCATACAGTCCAGCATTCAGAAATGAAGGTCTTTCTTTTCTAACCAAACTACATTAGAAATGAAACGAACCTAATAAATTGTACAACTTGTTAGATTGTACAAACGAGGAAAGTTTGAACTTGCTGCAATATACCCTCTTTGTAAGAAAGCAAAACATCACAAGAATTGAACTACACTATGTCATACATTACAGCATTCAGCAATAAAGGTCTTTCTTTTCTAACCAAACTACATTAGAAATGAAATTAACCTACTAAATTTACAACTTGTTAGATTGTAAAAAGGTTGAAAGTTTGATCTTGCTGCAATCTACCATCTTCATAAGAAAGCAACTCATTCCAAGAACTGAACTAGCCTATTTCATACAATACAACGTTCAGAAATGATGGTGTTTCTTTTCTAACATAACTCAATTAGAAATGAAACGAACCTACTAAATTGTACAACTTGTTAGATTGTACAAACGAGGAAATTTTGAACTTGCTGCAATCTACCCTCTTCAATGAGAGCAACACATTCCAAGAACTGAACTAGCCTATTTCATACAGTACAGCATTCAGCAATGAAGGTCTTTCTTTTCTAAATAAACTCCATTAGAAATGAAATGAACCTGCTAAAAAGTACTACTTGTTAGATTTTACAAACGAGGAAAGTTTGAACTTGCTGCAATCTACCCTCTTTGTAAAGAAAGCAACTAATTCCAAGAAACTGAACTAGCTTATTTCATACAGTACAGCATTCAGCAATGAAGGTTTTTCTTTTCTAACAGAACTACATTAGAAATGAAACAAACCTACTAAATTGTACAACTTGTTAGATTTTACAAACGTGGATAGTTTGAATTTGCTTCAATCTACCATCTTCCTAAGAAAGCAACTCATTCAAAGAACTGAACTAGTCTGTTTCATACGGTCCAGCGTTCAGGAATGCAGGTCTTTCTTTCTAACCAAACTACATTAGAAATGAAACGAACCTACTACATTTTACAACTTGTTAGATTGTACAAACGAGCAGTGGTTGAACTTGCTGCAATCTACCCTCTTCGTAAGAAAACAACATATCCCAAGAACTGAACAAGCCTATTTCATACAGTTCAGCATTCAGAATGAAGGTCTATATTTTCTACCCAAACTACACTAGAAATGAAATGAGCCTACTAAATTGTAAAACTTGTTAGATTGTACAAACGAGGAAACTTTTGAACTTGCTGCAATCTACCTTCTTTGTAAGAGAGCAACTCATTCCAAGAACTGAACTAGCCTATTTCATACAGTGCAGAGTTTATCAATGAAAGTGTCTCTTTTCTAACAAACTACATTAGAAATGAAACGAACCTACAAAATTGTAGACCTTGTTAGATTGTACAAACGAGGAAACTTTTGAACTTGCTACAATCCACCCTGTTAGTAAGATAGCAGCTCATTCCAAGAACTGAACTAGCCTATTTCATACAGTAGAGTGTTCAGCAATGACGGTGTTTCTTTTCTAAACAAATTACATTAGAAATGAAATGAACCTACTAAATTGTACAGCTGTTTAAATCATACAAACAAGGAAAAGTTGAAGGTGCTACAATCTACCATCTTCCTAAGAGAGCAACTCATTCCAAGAACTGAACTACCCTATTTCATACAGTACAGCGTTCAGCAAGGAAGGTCTTTCTTTTCTAATCCAATTACATTAGAAATGAAATGAACCTACTAAACTGTACAACTTGTCAGATTGTAAATACGAGGAAAGTTTAAACTTGATTGAATCTACCCTCTTCATAAGGAAGCAACTCATTCGAAAAACTGTACTAGTTAATTTCATGCATTACAGCATTCAGCAATAAAGGTGTTTCTTTTCTAACCAAACTACATTAGAAATTAAATGAACCTACTAAATTATACAACTTGTTAGATTTTACAAACTATGAAACTTTGAACTTGATGCAATCTACCTTCTTTTCAGCAATGAAGTTTCTTTTCAAACAAAACTACATCATTCAACAAGAACTTTGAACTAGCCTATTTCAGACAGTAAGAATTCAGCAATGAAGGTCTATGTTTTCTAAACAAACTACATAAATGACAGTAGAAATTCAGCAATGAAGGTGTTTTCTAAACAAACTACATTAGAAAATGAAACGAACCTACAAAATTGTAAAACTTGTTAGATTTCACAAACATGGAATGTTTGAACTTGCTGCAATCTACCCTCTTCATAAGAAAGTAACTCATTCAAGAACTGAACTAGCCTATTTCATACAGTACAGGGTTCAGGAATGAAGGTTTTTCTTTTCTAACCAAACTACATTAGAAATGAAACGATCCTACTACATTGTACAACTTGTTAGATATTACAAATGAGGAAACTTTGAACTTGCTGCAATCTACCCTCTTCGTAAGAGAACAACTCATTCCAAGAACTCAATTAGCCTCTTTCATAATTTACAGCATTCAACAATGAAGGTCTTTCTTTTCTACCCAAAGTACATTAGAAATGAATCGAAACTACTAAATTGTACAACTTGTTAGATATTACAAACGTGGAACGTTTGAACTTGCTGCAATCTCCCTTCTTCGTAAGACAGCAACTCATGGCAAGAACAGAAGTAGCCTATTTCATACAGTCCAGCGTTCAGAAATGAATTTGTTTCTTTTCTAACCAAACAACATTAGAAATGAAACGAACCTGAGAAATTGTACAACTTGTTAGATTTTAAAAACGTGGAAAGTGTGAATTTGCTGCAATCTACCGTCTTTGTAAGAGAGAAACTCATTCCAAGAACTGAACTAGACTATTTCATACAGTACAGTGTTTAGCAATGAAGGTGTTTCTTTTCTAACCAAACTGCATTAGAAATGAAACAAACATTCTACGTTGTACAACTTGTTAGTTTGTACAAATGAGGAAAGTATGAATTTGCTAAAATCTACCTTCTTCATAAGAGAACAACTATTTCCCAGAACAGAACTAGCCAATTTCATAAAGTACAGTGTTCAGGATTGAAGGTCTTTCTTTTCTAAACAAACGACATTAGAAATGAAATGAACCTACTAAATTGTACAACTTGTTAGTTTGTACAACTGAGGAATCTTTGAACATGCTGAAATCTACACTGTTCGTAAGAAGGCAAATCATTACAAGTACTAAACTAGCCTATTTCATACAGTGTAGCGTTCAGCAAAGATGGTATTTCTTTTCTAACCAAACTACATTAGAAATGAAATGAACCTACTAAATTGTACACCTTGTTAGATTGTATAAACGAGGAAAGTTTGAACTTGCTGCAATCTACCCTATTTGTAAGAGAGCAACTCATACCAAGACCTGAACTAACCTATTTCAAACTGTACAGCGTTCAGCAAAGACGGTATTTCTTTTCTAACCAAACTATATTAGAAATGAAATGACCATACTAAATTGTACAACTTGTTAGATTGTACAAATGAGGAAACTTTGAACTTGCTGAAATCTACCTTCTTTGTAAGAGAGCAACTCATTCCAAGAACTGAACTAGCGTATTTCATACAGTACAGCTTTCAGCAATGAAGGTCTATCTTTTCTAACCAAACTACATTAGCAATGAAACGAACACACTAAACTGTAAAATTGTTATATTGTACAAACGTGGAAAGTTTGACCTTGCTGCAATCTACCGTATTCATTGGAAAGCAACTCATTCCAAGAACTGAACTAGCCTATTTCATACAGTCCAGCATTCAGAAATGAAGGTCTTTCTTTTCTAACCAAACTACATTAGAAGTGAAACGAACCTAATAAATTGCACAACTTGTTAGATTGCACACACGAGCAAAGTTTGAACTTGCTGCAATATACCCTCTTTGTAAGAAAGCAAAACATCACAAGAATTGAACTACACTATGTCATACATTACAGCGTTCATCAATAAAGGTCTTTCTTTTCTAACCAAACTACATTAGAAATGAAACGAACCTAGTAAATTTACAACTTGTTAGATTTTCAAAAGGTTGAAAGTTTGATCTTGCTGCAATCTACCATCTTCATAAGAAAGCAACTCATTCCAAGAACTGAACTAGCCTATTTCATACAATACAACGTTCAGAAATGATGGTGTTTCTTTTCTAACATAACTCAATTAGAAATGAAACGAACCTACTAAATTGTACAACTTGTTACATTGTACAAACGAGGAAAGTTTGAACTTGCTGCAATCTACCCTCTTCGTAATAGAGCAACACATTCCACGAAATGAATTAGCCTATTTCATCTAGTACAGCATTCAGCAATGAAGGTCTTTGTTTTCTAAATAAACTCCATTAGAAATGAAATGAACCTGCTAAAAAGTACTACTTGTTAGATTTTACAAACGAGGAAAGTTTGATCTTGCTGCAATCTACCCTCTTCGTAAGAAAGCAACTAATTCCACAAACTGATCTAGCTTATTTCATACAGTACAGCATTCAGCAATGAAGGTTTTTCTTTTCCAACAGAACTACATTAGAAATGAAACAAACCTACTAAATTGTACAACGTGTTAGATTTTACAAACGTGGATAGTTTGAATTTGCTTCAATCTACCATCTTCCTAAGAAAGCAACTCATTCAAAGAACTGAACTAGTCTGTTTCATACGGTCCAGCGTTCAGGAATGCAGGTCTTTCTTTCTAACCAAACTACATTAGAAATGAAACGAACCTACTACATTGTACAACTTGTTAGATTGTACACACGAGCAGTGGTTGAACTTGCTGCAATCTACCCTCTTCGTAAGAAAGCAACATATCCCAAGAACTGAACAAGCCTATTTCATACAGTTCAGCATTCAGAATGAAGGTCTATATTTTCTACCCAAACTACACTAGAAATGAAATGAGCCTACTAAATTGTAAAACTTGTTAGATTGTACAAACGAGGAAACTTTGAACTTGCTGCAATCTACCTTCTTTGTAAGAGAGCAACTCATTCCAAGAACTGAACTAGCCTATTTCATACAGTGCAGAGTTTATCAATGAAAGTGTCTCTTTTCTAACCGAACTACATTAGAAATGAAACGAACCTACAAAATTGTAGACCTTGTTAGATTGTACAAACGAGGAAACTTTGAACTTGCTACAATCCACCCTGTTAGTAAGATAGCAGCTCATTCCAAGAACTGAACTAGCCTATTTCATACAGTAGAGTGTTCAGCAATGACGGTGTTTCTTTTCTAAACAAATTACATTAGAAATGAAATGAACCTACTAAATTGTACAGCTGTTTAAATCATACAAACAAGGAAAAGTTGAAGGTGCTACAATCTACCATCTTCCTAAGAGAGCAACTCATTCCAAGAACTGAACTACCCTATTTCATACAGTACAGCGTTCAGCAAGGAAGGTCTTTCTTTTCTAATCCAATTACATTAGAAATGAAATGAACCTACTAAACTGTACAACTTGTTAGATTGTACAGAGGAAAGTTTGAACTTGCAATCTACCCTCTTCGTAAGAGAGCAACTCATTCCACGAACTGAAGTAGCCTATTTCATACTGTACAGCGTTAAGGAATGAAGGTGGTTCTTTTCTAACCAAACAACATTAGAAATGAAATGAACCTACTAAATTGTACGACTGTTAGATTGTACAAACAAGGAAAGTTTGATCTTGCTGCCATCTACCCTCTTCGTAAGAGAGCAATTCATTCCAAGAACTGAACTACCCTATTTCATACAGTACAGCATTCAGCAATGACGGTCTTTCTTTTCTAACCAAACTACATTAGAAATGAAATGAATCTACTGAATTGTACAACTTGCTAGATTTTATAAACGAGGAAAGTTTGATCTTGCTGCAATCTACCCTCTTCGTATGAAAGCAACTCATTCCATGCCCTGAACTAGCCTATTTCATAAAGTACAGCGTTCAGCATTGTAGGTGTTTCTTTTCTAACCAAATACATTAGAAAGGAAACGAACCTAATAAATTGTACAACTTTCTAGATTAGCCAAAGAGGAAGGTTTGAACTTGCTGCAGTCTAGCCCCTTCGTAAGAGAGCAACTCATTCTAAGAACTGAACTAGCCTATTTAATACTGTACAGTGTTCAGCAATGAAGCTGTTTCTTTTCTAACGAAACTACATTAGAAATGAAACTAACCAACCAAGTTTACAACTTGTTAGATTGTACAAACGAAGGAAGTTTGAACTTTCTCCAATCTAACCTCTTCGTAAAAGAGCAACTCATTCCAAGAACTTAACTAGCCTATTTCATACAGTACAGCGTTTAGAAATGAAGGTCTTTCTTTTCTAACCAAACTACATTAGAAATGAAATGAACCTACTAAATTGTACAATTTGTTAGATTGTATAAACGAGGAAAGTTTGAATTTGCTGCAATCTACCCTCTTCGTAAGAGAGCAACTAGCCTATTTCGTACACTACAGCGTTCACCAATGACAGTGTTCGTTTTCTAACTAAACTACATTAGAAGTGAAATGAACCTACTACTTTGTACAACTTGATAGATTGTACAAACGAGGAAACGTTGAACTTGCTGCCATGTACCTTCTTTGTAAGAGAGCAACTCATTCCAAGAACTGAACTAGCCTATTTCATACAGTACAGCATTCAGGAATGACGGTGATTCTTTTCTAACCAAACTGCATTAGAAATGAAATGAACCTACTACATTGTACAACGTTTTAGACTGCACAAACTTGGAAAGTTTGAACTTGCTGCAATCTACTGTCTTCGTAAGAGAACAACTATTTCTCAGAACTGAACTAGCCTATTTCATATTGTACAGCGTTCAGCAATGAATGTGTTTCTTTTCAAACCAAACTAAATTAGAAATGAAACAAACCTACTAAATTGTACAACTTGTTACATTGTACAAACGAGGAAAGTTTGAACATGCTGCAATCTAAACTCTTCATAAGATAGCAATTATTTCAAAGAACTGAACTACCTTATTTCATACACTACAGCATTCAGCAATGACGGTGTTTCCTTTCTAATCAAATTACATTAGAAATGTAACGAACGTACAAAATTGTACAACTTGTTAGTTTGTACAAACGAGGAGAGTATGAGCTTACTGCAATCTACCGTCTTCATAAGAAAGGAACTCTTTCCAAGAACTGAACTACCCTATTTCATACAATAGCACATTCAGAAATTAAGGTCTTTCTTTTCTAACCAAACTACATTAGAAATGAAACGAATCTACTAAATTGTATAACTTGTTAGATTTTACAAAGGAGGAAAGTTTGAACTTGCTGCAATGTACCATCTTCGTAAGAGAGCAACTCATTCCACAAATTGAACTAGCCTATTTCATACAGTACACCATTCAGCAATGAAAGTGTTTATTTTCTAACCAAATGACATTTGAAATGAAACGAACCTACTCAATTGTACCACTTGTTACATTGTATAAACGTGGAAAGTTTGAACTTGCTGCAATCTACACTCTTACTAAGAGAGCGAAACATTCCAAGAACGGAATTAGCCTATTTCATAGTGTACAGCATTCAGCAATGAAGGTGTTTCTTTTCTAACAAAACTACATTAGAAATGAAATTAACCTACTCAATTGTACAACTTGCTAGATTGTAAAAAGGAGGAAATTTTGACCTTGCTGCAATCTACCCTCTTTGTAAGAGAAGAACTAATTCCAAGAACTGAACTCCACTATTTAATACAGTAGAGCATTCAGCAATGAAAGCCTTTCTTTTCTAACCAAACGACATTAGAAATGAAACTAACCTACTAAATTGTACAACTTGTTAGATTGTACAAAGGAGGAAATTTTGAACTTGCTGCAATCTACCCTGTTCATAAGAGAGCAACTCATTGCAAGAACTAAACTAGCCTATTTCATACAGCACAGCATTCAGCAATGAAGGTCTTTCTTTTCTAACCAAAGTACATTAGAAATGAATCGAACCTACTAAATTGTACAACTTCTTAGATTGTACAACTGAGCAATCTTTGAACTCATTGAAATCTGCACTCTTTGTAAGAAGGCAAATCATTCCAAGAACTGAACTAGTCTATTTCATACAGTACAGTGTTCAGCAATGAAGGTGTTTCTTTTCTAAGCAAACTCCATTAGAAATGAAATGAACCTACCAAATTGTACATCTTGTTAGATTTTACAAATGAAGAAAGTGTGAACTTGCTGCAATCTACCGTCTTAGTAAGAGAGCAACTAATTCCAAGAACTGAACCAGAATAATTCATACCGTAAAGCATTCAGCAATGAAGGTGTTTCTTTTCTAACCAAACTACATTAGAAATGACATGAACATACTCAATTGTACAACTTCTTAGATTTTACAAATGAGGAAAGTTTGAACTTGCTCCAATCTACCATCTTCATAAGAGAGAAACTCATTCCACGAATTGAACTAGCCTATTTCAAACAGTACAGCGTTCAGCAATAAAGGTGTTTCTTTTCTAAACAATGTCCATTAGAAATGGAATGAAAGTACTAAATTGTACATCTTGTTAGATTGTACAAACGTGGAAAGTTTGAACTTTCTGCAATCTACACTCTTAGTAAGAGAACAAAACATTCCAAGAATGGAACTGGCCTATTTCATACTGTACAGCGTTCAGCAATGAAGGTGTTTCTTTTCTAACCAAACTACATTAGAGATGAAACGAACCTACTCAATTGTACAACTTGTTAGATTGTAAAAAGGAGGAAATTTTGACCTTGCTGCAATCTACCCTCTCTGTAAGAGAGGAACTCATTCTCCAAATTGAACTAGCCCATTTCATACAGTACAACGTTCAGGAATGAAATTGTTTCTTTTCTAACCAAACTATATTTGAAATTAAACCAACCTACTAAAAAGTACAACTTGTTAGATTGTACATACGAGGAAACTTTAAACTTCCTGCACTCTACCCTCTCTGTAAGAGAGGAACTCATTCCAAGAACTGAACTACCCTATTTCATACAGTAGAGCGTTCAGCAATGAAGGTCTTTCTTTTCTAACCAAACTACATTAGAAATGAAACTAACCTACTAAATTGTACAACTTGTTAGATTGTAAAAGGAGGAAACTTTGAACTTGCTGCAATCTAACCTGTTTGTAAGAGAGCAACTCATTCCAAGAACTGAACTAGACTATTTTATACAGCACAGCATTCAGCAATGAAGGTCTTTCTTTTCTAACCAAAGTACATTAGAAATGAATCGAACCTACTAAATTGTACAACTTGTTAGGTCGTACAAATGAGGAAAGTGTGAACTTGCTGCAATCTATCGTCTTCTTAAGAGAACAACTCATTCCAAGAAATGAACTAGACTATTTCATACCATACAGCGTTCAGCAATGAAGGTGTTTCTTTTCTAACGAAACTACATTAGAAAGGAATCAAACCTACTAAATTGTACAACTTGTTAGATTGTAGAACTGACGAATCTTTGAACTTACTGCAATCTACACTCTTCGTAAAAAAGCAACTCGTTCCAAGAACTGAAGTAGTCTATTTCATACAGTACAGCATTCATCAGTGAAGGTGTTTATTTTTTAACCAAACTACATTAGAAATCAAACGAACCTACTAAATTGTACAAGTTGTTACATTGTACATATGAGGAAAATTTGAAATTACTGCAATCTACCCTCTTCGTAAGAAAGGAACTCTTTCCTGAACTGAACTATCCTATTTCGTACAGTAGATTGTTCAGCATTGAAGGTGTTTCTTTCCAAAGAAAACTACATTAGAAATGAAACATAACTAAAAAATTGTAAAACTTACTAGATTGTACAAAGTAGGCAAGTTTGCACTTGCTGCATTCTAACCTCTTCGTAAGAAAGCAACTCATTCAAAGAACTGAACCAGCCTATTTCATACAGTACGGATTTCAGCAATGAAGGTCTCCCTTTTCTCACCGGGCAACATTAGAAATGAAACGAACCTAGTAAATTGTACAACTTGTTAGATTGTACAAATGAGGAATCTGTGAACTTGCTACAATCTACCCTGTTTGTAAGAAAGCAACTCATTCCAAGAACTGACCTAGCCTATGTCATACAGTACAGAGTTCAACAAATTTTTAGATTGTACAAACGAGGAAAGTATAAACTTGCTGCAATCTACCCTCTTCATAAGAAAGCAACTCATTCCAAGAACTGAAGTACCCTATTTCATACAGTACATTGTTCAGGAATGAAGGTGTTTCTTTTCTAACCAAACTACATTAGAAATGAAACGAACCTACTAAATTGTACATCTTTTTAGATTGTACAAGTGACAACATATGAACTTGCTGCAATGTTACCCTTTTTGTGAACAAGGAAGTCATTGCACGAACTGAACTAGCATATTTCATACAGTAGAACATTCAGTAATGAAGGTGTTTCTTTTCAAAGAAAACAACATTAGAAATGAAACGAACCTACTAAATTGTACAACTCATTAAATTGTACAAAAGAGGAAACTTTGAAGTTGCTCCAATCCACCCTCTTTGTCAGAAAGCAACTCATTCCAACAACTGAACAAGCCGATTTCATACACTGCAGCATTCAGAAATGAAGGTCGTTCTTTTCTAACCAAACTACTTTAGAAATGAAATGAACCTACTAAATTGTACAACTTGTTAGATTGTACACGTGAGGAAACTTTGAACTGGCTGCAATCTACCCTCTTTCTAAGAAAGCAACTCATTCCAAGAACTGAACTAGCCTATTTGATATAGTACAGCATTCAACAATGAAGGTATTTCTTTGCTAACCAAACTACATTAGAAATGAAACGAACCTACTAAAATGTACAACGTGTTAGATTGTACAAATGAGAAAATATTGAACTTGCGGCAATCTACCCTCTTTGTAAGAAAGCAACTCATTCCAAGAACTGAACTAGCCTATTTCATACAGTACATAGTTCAGCAATGAAGGTTTTCCTTTTCTAACCAAACTACATTATCAATGAAATGAACCTACTAAATTGTACAACTTGTTAGATTGTACAAGTTAGAAATCTTTGTACTTGCTGCAATCTACCCTCTTCGTAAAAAAGCACCTCATTTCAAAAACTGAAATAGCCTATTTCATACAGTACAGCATTCAGCAATGAAGGTGTTTCTTTCCTAAGAAAATTACATTACAAATGAAACTAATGAAGTAATTGTACAACTTCTTAGATAGTACAAACGAGGAACAGTTCAACTTGCTGCAATCTACCATCTTCATAGGAGAGGAACGCATTCCAAGAACTGAACTAGTCTATTTCCTACTATACACCATTTAGCAATGAAGGTGTTTCTTTTCTAACCATACTACATTAGAAATGAGACGGACCTACTAAATTGTACAACTTCTTACATTGTAACAAAGGAGCAAAGTTTAAACTCGCTGCAATCTAACCTCTTCGTAAGAAAGCAACTCATTCCAAGAACTGAGCTAGCCTATTTCATATCGTAGAGCATTCGGTAATGAAGGTGTTTCTTTTCTAACCAAACTACATTAGAAATGAAACGAACCTACAAAATTGTACAACTTGTTAGATTTTCAAATGAGGAAACTTTGAACTTGCTGCAATCTACCATCTTTGTAAGAAAGCAATTCATTCCAAGAACTGAACTAGCCTATTGCATACAGTACAGCGTTTAGCAAGGAAGGTGTTTCTTTCCTAAGAAAACTACATTAGAAATGAAACGAACCTGGTAACTTGTACAACTTGTTAGATTGTTCAAACGAGGAAAGCTTGAACTTGATTCAATCTACCCTCTATGTAAGAAAGGAACTCATTCCAAAAACTGAACTAGCCTATTTCATATATTACAGAGTTCAGAAATGAAGGTGTTTCTTTTCTAACCAAACTACATTAGAAATGAAATGAAGCTACAAAATTGTAAAACTTGTTAGATTGTACAAACGAGGAAACTTTAAACTTGCTGCCATCTTCCCTCTTCGTAAGAGAGCAACTCATTCCAAGAACTGAACTAGCCTATTTGGTACAGTACAGCATTCAGCAATAAAGGTCGTCCTTTTCTAACCAAACTACATTAGAAATGAAACGAGCCTAATAAATTGTACAACTGGTTAGATTGTACAAACTAGGAAACTTTGAACTTGCTGAAATCTACCCTCCTCATAAAAAAGCAACTCATTCCAAGAACTGAACTATCCTATTTCATACAGTACAGCATTCAGCAATGAAGGTGTTTCTTGCCTAAGAAAACAACACTAGAAATGAAGAGAACGTACTAAATTATACAACTTGTAAGATTGCACGAATGAGGTATCTTTGAACTTGCTGCAATCTGCACTCTTCGAAACAAAGCAACTCATATCCAGAAATGAACTAGCCTATTTCATACAGTACAGCATTCACCAATGAAGGTGTTTCTTTCCTAAGAAAACTACATTAGAAAAGAAACAAACCTACTAAATTATACAACTTGTTAGATTGTTCAAATGAGGAAAGTTTGAACTTGCTGCAATCTACCATCTTCGTAAGAAAGCAATTGATTCCAAGAACTGAACTAGCCTATTTCATACAGTACAGCGTTTAGGAGGAACGTGTTTCTTTCCTAAGAAACCTACATTAGAAATGAAATGAACCTGCTAAATTGTACAACTTGTTAGATTGTTGAAACAAGGAAAGTTTGAACTTGCTGCAATCTACCATCTTTGTAAGAAAGCAACTCATTCCAAGAACTGAAGTGGCCTATTTCAAACAGTACAGTATTCAGCAATGAAGGTGTTTCTTTTCTAACCAAACTACACTAGAAATGAAATGAACCTACTAAACTGTATATCTTTTTAGATTGTACAAATGAGGAAAGTTTGAACTTGCTCCAATGTACCCTCTTTGTAAACAAGCAAGTCATTGCATGAACTGAACTAGCCTATTTTATACAATAGAGAGTTCAGTAATGAAGGTGTTTCTTTCCAAAGAAAACTACATCAGAAATGAAATGATTGGACTAAATTGTACAACTGTTTAGATTGTACAAGTGAGGAATCTTTGAAATTGCTGCAATCTACACTCTTCATAAGAAAGCAACTCATTCCAAGAATGAACTAGCCTATTTCATACAGTACAGCGTTCATCAATGAAGGTCTCCCTTTTCTAACGAAACTACATTAGAAATGTAAGGAACCTACTAAATTGTACAACTTTTTAGACTGGACAAATGAGGAATCTTTCAACTTGCTGCAATCTACCCTCTTCATAAAAAAGCAACTCATTCGAAAAACTGAAATACCATATTTCATACAGTACAGCATTCAGCAATGAAGGTGTTCCTTTGCTATGAAAACTACAATACAAATGAAACGAACTGACTAAATTGTACAACTTCTTAGGTAGTACAAACGAGGAACGTTTGAACTTGCTTCATTCTACCCTCTTTGTAATAAAGCAACTATTCCAAGAAGTGAAATAACCTCTTTCATACAGTACAACGTTCAGCAATGAAGATGTTTATTTCCTAAGAAAACTACATTAGAAATGAAATTAACCTACTAAATGGTAAAACATGTTAGATTTTAAAAACGAGGAAAGTTTGAACCTGCTGCAATCTACACTCTTCGTAAGAAAGCAACTCATTCCAACAACTGAAGAAGCCTATTTCATACACTGCAGCATTCAGCAATGAAGGTTTTTCTTTTCTAAACAAACTAAATTAGAAATGAAATGAACCTACTAAATTGTACGTCTTTTTACATTGTACAAACAAGGAAAGTTTGAACTTGCTGCAATGTACCCTCTTCGTAATCAAGGAACTCATTGCAAGAACTGAAATAGCCTATTTCATAATGTACTGCGTTCAGCAATGAAGGTCTTTCTTTTCTAACGAAACTATATTAGAAGTGAAACGAACCTACTGAATTGTACAACTTGTTAGATTGTACATAAGTGGAAAGTTTGAACTTGCTCCAATCTACCGTCCACGTAAGAAAGCAACTCATTCCAAGAACTGAACTAGCCTATTTCATACTGTACAGCATTCAGAAATGAAGGTGTTTCTTTCTAACCAACCTAAACTGTAAATGAAATGACCCTAATAAAATGTAAAACTTGTTAGATTGTACAAACGAGGAAAGTTTGAACTTGCTGCAATCTACCTCTTTGTAACAGAGCAACTCACTCCAAGAACTGAAGTAGCCTATTTCATTCAGTACAGTGTTCAGCAATGAAGGTCTTTCTTTTATAAGCAAACTATATTAGAAATGAATCAAACCTACTAAATTGTACAACTTGTTAGATTGTACAAACGTGGAAAGTTTGAACTTGCTGCAATCTATCATCTTTGTAAGAAAGCAATTCATTCCAAGAACAGAATTAGCCTATTTCATACAATAGAGTGTTCAATAATGAAGGTGTTTCTTTTCTAAGCAAACCACATTTAAAGTGAAATGAATGTACTAAATAGTACAACTTGTTAGATTGTACAAACGAGGAAAGTTTGAACTTGCTGCAACCAACCTCTTCGTAAGAGAGCAAGTCATTCCAAGAACTTAAGTAGCCTATTTCATACAGTACAATGTTCAGGAATAAGTTTTTTTTTTCTTTTCTAAACAAACTGCATTAGAAATGAAATGAACGTAGTAAATTTTACAACTTGTTAGATTTTACAAATGAGGAAAGTTTGAACTTGCTGCAATCTACCCTCTTCGTAAGTAAGCAACTCATTCCAAGAACTGAACTAGGCTATTTATTACAGTGGAGCATTCAGGAATGAAGGTGGTTCTTTCCAAAGAAAACTGCATTAGAAATGAAATGAATCTACTAAATGTCAAACTTGTTAGATTGCACAAACGAGGAATTTTTCAACTTGCTGCAATCTACCCTCTTCGTAAGTAAGCAACTCATTCGAAAAACTGAACTAGGCTATTTATTACAGTGGAGTGTTCAGGAATGAAGGTGGTTCTTTCCAAAGAAAACTGCATTAGAAATGAAACGAATCTACTAAATGTCGAACTTGTTAGATTGCACAAATGAGGAATTTTTCAACTTGCTGCAATCTACCCTCTTCGTAAGAGAGCAAATCATTCCAAGAACTGAACTAGCCTATTTCATAGAGTACAACTTTCAGCAATGAAGGCTTTCCTTTTCTAATCAAACTACATTAGAAATGAAACGAACCCACTAAATTATACAACTTGTTAGATTGTACAAATGCGGAATCCTTGAACTTGCTGCAATCTATCCTCTTCGTGAAAAAGCAACTCATTCCATGAACTGAACTAGCCTATGTCATACAGTACAGCTTTCAGCAAGGAAGGTGTTTCTTTCCTAAGAAAACTACATTAGAAATGAAACGAACCTACTAAATTGTACAACTTGTTATATTTTACAAACGAGGAAAGTTTGAACTTACTGCAATCTACTCTCTTTGTAAGAAAGCAACTCATTCCAAGAAGTGAAGTACCCTATTTCATACAGTACAGCATTCAGGAATGAAATTGCTTCTTTTCGAACCAAACTGCATTAGAAATGAAAGGAACCTACTAAATTGTACATCTTTTTAGATTGTACAAATGAGGAAAGTTTGAACTTGGTGCAGTGTACCCTCTTCGTAAAAAGGAACTCATATCACGAATGGAACTAGCCTATGTCACACAGTAGCACGTTCAGCAATGAAGGTGTTTCTTTCCAAAGAAAACTACATTAGAAATGAAACGAACCTACGAAGTTGTACAACTTGTTTGATTGTACTAACGTGGAAACTTTCAACTTGCTGAAATCTACTGTCTTCTTAAATAAACAACTAATTCCAAGAACTGAACTAGCCTATTTCATACAGTACAGCCTTCAGAAATAATGGTGTTTCTTTTTTAACCAAACTACATTAGAATTGAAATGAACCTAATACATTATAGAACTTGTTAGATTGTAAACACGAGGAAAGTTTGAACTTGCTGCAATCTACCCTCTTCTTAAGGGAGCAACTCATTCCAAGAACTCAACTAGCATATTTCATACAGGACAGGGTTCAGCAATGAATGTGTTTCTTTTCTAACCAAACTATATTTGAAATGAACCAAATCTATTAAATTTTACTATTTGTTAGATTGTACAAATGAGGAAAGTTTGAACTTGCTTCAATCTACCGTCTTCGTAAGAGAGCAATTCATTCCAAGAACTGAACTAGCATATTTCATATAGTACAGGGTTCAGCAATGAAGGTGTTTCTTTTCTAACCAAACTACATTTGAAATGAAATGAACCTACTAAATTGTACTACGTGATAGATTGTACAAATGAGGAATGTTTGAACTTGCTGCAATCTACTGTCTTCGTAAGAAAGCAATTCACTCCAACAACTGAACTAGCCTATTTCATACAGTACCGCATTCAGAAATCAAGGTGTTTCTTTATTAACCAAAGTAAATTAGAAATGAAATGAACCTACTAACTTGTACAAGTTGTTAGATTGTACAAACGAGGAAATTTTGAACTTGCTGGAATCTAAGCTTTTCGTAAGAGAGGAACTCATTCCAAGATCTGAACTAGCCTATTTCATACAGTACAGCATTCAGCAATGAAGGTGTTTCTTTTCTAACCAAACTACATTACAAATAAAATGAACCCACTAAATTATACAACTTGTTAGATTGAACAAATGAGGAATCTTTGAACTTGCTTCAATAGACCCTCTTCATAAAAAAGCAACTCATTCCAAGAACTGAACTAGACTATTTCATACAGTACAGCTTTCAGCAATGAAGGTGTTTCTTTCCTAAGAAAACTACATTAGAAATGAAACGAACCTAGTAAATTGTAAAATTTGTTAGATTTTAACAATGAGGAAAGTTTGAACATACTGCAATCTACCCTCTTTGTAAGAAAGCAAGTCATTCCAAGTAGTGAAGAAGCCTATTTCATATACTGCAGCATATAGCAATGAAGGTGTTTTTTTCTAAACAAACTACATTAGAAATGAAATGAACCTACTAAATTGTATGTCTTTTTACTTGTACAAAAAAGGAAAGTTTGAACTTGCTGCAATGTACCCTCTTCATAAACAAGGAACTCATTGCAAGAACTGAAATAGCCTATTTCATAATGTACTGCGTTGAGGAATGGAGGTCTTTCTTTTCTAATGAAACTATATTAGAAGTGAAATGAACCTACTAAAATATCCAACTTGTTAGATTGTACAAAAGTGGAAAGTTTGAACTTACTCCAATCTACCGTCTTCGTAATAAAGCAACTCATTCCAAGAACTGAAGTACCCTATTTCATACAGTACAGCGTTCAGGAATGAACTTGCTTTTTTCTAACCAAAGTGCATTAGAAAGGAAATGATCCTACTAAATTTTACAACTTGTTTGATTGTACAAACGAGGAAAGTTTGATATTGCTGCAATGTACCCTCTTCGTAAAAAGGAACTCATTGCACCAACTGAACTAGCCTATTTCACACAGTAGAGTGTTCAGGAATGAAGGTGTTCCTTTCCAAAGAAAACTACATTAGAAATGAAACGAACCTACTAAATTGTACAACTTGTTAGATTGTACAAAGGAGGAAATTTTGAACTTGCTGCAATCTGCCCTTTTCATAAGAGAGCAACTCATTCCAAGAACTGAACTAGCCTATTTCATACAGTACAGCATTCAGCAATGAAGGTCTTCCTTTTCTAACCAAACTACATTAGAAATAAAGTGAACCCACTAAATTATACAAGTTGTTAGATTGTACAAAGAAAGAAGGTTTGAACTTGCTGCAATTTACCCTTTTTGTAAGAGAGCAACTCATTCCAAGAACTGAACTGGCCTATTTCATACCGTACAGCGTTCAGCAGTGAAGGTGTTTCTTTTCTGAACAAACTACATTAAAAATGAAATCAACCTACTAAATTTTAGAACATGTTAGATTTTACAAATGAGGAAAGTTTGAACTTGCTGCAATCTACTCTCTTCATAAGAGAGCAACTCATTCCAAGAACTTAAGTAGCCTATTTCATACCGTACAGCATTCAGCAGTGAAGATCTCTCTTTTCTAACCAAAGTACATTCGAAATGAATCGAACCTACTAAATTCTCCAAGTTGTTAGATTGTATAACTGACAAATCTTTCAACTTGCTGCAATCTACACTCTTCGTAAGAAAGCAACTCATTCCAACAACTGACCTAGCCTATTTTGTACAGTACAGTGTTCAACAATGAAGGTGTTTCTTTTCTAACCAAACTACATTAGAAATGAAATGAACCTACCAAATTGTACATCTTGTTAGATTGTAAAAACAAGAAAAGTTTGAACTTGCTGCAATCTAACCTCTTCGTAACAGAGCAACACATTCCAAGAACTGAAATAGCCTATTTCATGCAGTACAGGGTTCAGCAATGAAGGTATTTCTTTTCTAATCAAACTATATTAGAAATGAAAGGAACATACTAAATTGTACAACTTGTTAGATTTTACAAACATTGGAAAGTTTGAACATGCTGCAATCTACTGTCTTCGTGAGAAAGCAACTCATTCCAAGAACTGAACTGGCCTATTTTATACAGTACAGCATTCAGCAGTGAAGGTGTTTCTTTTGTAAACAAACGACATTAGAAATGAAATGAACCTAGTCAATTGTTCAACTTGTTAGATTGTACAAACGAGGAAAGTTTGAATTTTCTTCAATCTACCCTCTTCGTAAGAGAGCAACTCATTCCAAGGACTGAACTACCCTATGTCATACAGTACAGCTTTCAGCAATTAAAGTGTTTCTTTCCTAAGAAAACTACATTAGAAATGAAAGGAACCTACTAAATTGTTCAACTTGTTAGATTGTAAAAACGAGGAAATTTGAACTTGCTGCAGTCTACCCTCTTCGTAAGAAAGCAACACATTCCAAGAAGTAAAAGAGCCTATTTCATACAGTACAGCATTCACCAATGAAGGTGGTTCTTTTCTAAACAAACTACATTTGAAATGAAATGAACCTACTGAATTGTATAACTTGTTGGTTTTTTCAAAGGAGAAAAGTTTGAATTTGCTACAATCTACACTCTTTGTAAGAGAGCAACTCATTCCAAGAATTGAACCAGCCTATTTCATTCAGTACAGCATTCAGCAATGAAGGTGTATCTTGTTTAAGAAAAGTACATTAGAAATGAAACAAACCAAGCAAATTGTACAACATGTTCGATTTTACAAATGAGGAAAGTTTGAACTTCCTGCAATCTACCCTCTTCGTAAGAAAGCAACTAATTCCAAGAATTGAAGTAGTCTATTTCATACAGTACAGTGTTCAGAAATGAAGGTGTTTCTTTTCTAACCAAACTGAATTAGAAATAATATGAACCTAATAAATTGTACATCTTTTTAGATTTTACAAACGTGGAAAGTTTGAACTTGCTGCAATGTACCCTCTTAGTAAAAAAGGAACTCATCTCACGAACTGAAGTAGCCTATTTCATACCATAGAACATTCAGCAATGAAGTTGTTTCTTTCCAAAGAAAACTACATTAGACATGAAACGAACCTACTAAATTGTACAAATTGTTAGATTGTACAAAGGAAGAAACTTTGAAATTGCTGCAATCTGCTCTCTTCGTAAGAAAGTGACTCATTCCAAGAATTGAACTACCTATTTCATACAGTACAGCATTCAGCAATTAAGGTGTTTCTTTTCTAACCAAACTATCTTAGAAATAAAACAAACCTACTAAATTGTACGTCTTTTCATATTGTACAAACTAGTAAAGTTTGAACTTGCTGCAATGTACTCTATTTGTAAAAAAGGAATTTATTGCACGAACTGAACTAGCCTATTTCATACAGTACAGCATTCAGCAATTAAGGTGTTTCTTTTCTAACCAAACTGTCTTAGAAATAAAACAAACCTACTAAATTGTACGTCTTTTCAGATTGTACAAGCTAGTAAAGTTTGAACTTGCTGCAATGTACTCTATTTGTAAAAAAGGAATTTATTGCACGAACTGAACTAGCCTATTTCATACAATAGAGCGTTCAGCAATGAAGGTGTTTCTTTCCAAAGAAAACTACATTATACATGAAACAAACCTACTAAATTGTAAAACTTGTTTGATTGTACAAATGTGGAAAGTTTGAACTTGCCGCAATTTACTGTCTTCGTAAGTAAGCAACTCATTCCAAGAACTGAACTAGCCCATTTCATACAGGAGAGCCTTCGGAAATGAAGGTGTTTCTGTTTTACCAAACTACATTACAAATGAAACAAACCTAATAAATTGTACAACTTGATAGATTGTACACAGGAGGAAAGTTTGAACTTGCTGCAATCTACCCTCTTCATAAGAGAGCCACTCATAACAAAAAGCTGAACTAGCCTATTTCATACAGTACATCATTAAGAAATGAAGGTCTTTCGTGCCTAACCAAAGTGTATTAGAAATGAAATGAACCTACTAAATTTGACAACTTGTTAGATTGTACAAAAGTGGAAAGTTTGTACTTCTGCAATCTATCGTCTTAGTAAGAAAGCAACTCTTTCCAAGAACTGAACTAGCCTATTTCATACAGTAGAGCGTTCAGCAATGAAGGTGTTTCTTTTCTAACCAAACTACATTTGAAGTGAAAGGAACCTACTAAATTTTACAACTTGTTAGATTGTACAAAAGAGGAACGTTTGAACTTGCTGCAATCTACCTTCTTCATAAGAGAGCAACTCATTCCAAGAACTGAACTAGCCTATTTCTTACAGTACAGCGTTCAGCAATGAAGGTGTTTCTTTTCTAACCAAACTACATTAGAAATGAAATGAAATTACGCAATTGTACAAATTGTTAGATTATACAAAGGAGGAAACTTTGAAATTGCTGCAATCTACGCTCTCCGTAAGAAAGCAACTCATTACAAGAACCGAACTAGCCTATTGCATACAGTACAGCGTTAGGCAATGAATGTCTTTCTTTTCTGACCAAACTATATTAGAAATGAAACGAACCTGCTAAATTGTACAACTTGTTAGATTTCAGAAACATGGAAAGTTTGAACCTGCCACAATCTACCGCCTTCATAAGAAAGCAACTCATTCCATGAACTGAACTGGCCTATTTCATACAGTACAGCGTTCAGCAATGAAGATGTTTCTTTTCTAAACAAACTACATTAGAAATGAAATGAACCTATCAAATTTTAAACTTGTTAGATTGTACAAATGAAGAAAGCTTGAACTTGCTGAAATCTACCCTCTTCATAAAGAGCAACTCATTCCACGAACTGAAGTAGCCTATTTCATACAGTACAGCATTCATCAATGAAGGTATTTCTTTTCTAACCAAAGTACATTATAAATGAATCAAACCTAATAAATTTTAAAAATTGTTAGATTGTACCACTGACAAATTATTGAACTTGCTGCGATCTACATTCTTTGTAAGAAAGCAATTCATTCCAAGAACTGAACTAACCTATTTCATACAGTACAGCGTTCAGCAATGAAGGTGTTTCTTTTCTAACCAAACTACATTAGAAATGAAATGAACCTACTAAATAGTACAACTTGTTAAATTGTACAGAGGAAAGTTTGAACTTGCAATCTATCGTTTTCGTAAGAGAGCAACTCATTCCAAGAACTAAACTATCCTATTTCATAATGTACAGTGTTCAGCAATAAAGGTGTTTCTTTTCTAACCAAACAACATTAGAAATGAAACGAACCTACTAAATTGTGCAACTTGTTAGATTTTACAAATGAGGAAAGTTTTAACTTGCTGCAATCTACCCTCTTTGTAAGAGAGCAACTAATTCCAAGAACTGAACTAGACTATTTCATACAGTGCAGCATTCAACATTGAAGGTCTGTATTTTCTAACCATGTACATTAGAAATGAAATGAACCTACAAAATTGTACATCTTGTTAGATTGTAAAAATGAGAAAAGTTTGAACTTGCTGCAATCTAACCTCTTCGTAAGAAAGCAACTCATTTCAAGAAATGAACTAGCCTATTTCATACAGTACAGCCTTCTGCAATGAAGGTATTTCTTTTATAACCAAACTGCATTACAAATGAAATGAACCAAATAAATTGTACAAATTGTTAGATTGTAGGAATGAGGAAACTTTGAAATTGCTACAATGTACCCTTTTCCTAAGAAAGCAACTTATTCCAAGAACTGAATTAGCCTATTTCATACAGTACAGGGTTCAGCAATGAAGGTCTTTCTTTTCTAACCAAACTATATTAGAAATAAAACGAACCTACTAAATTGTACAACTTGTTAGATTTTACAAACATGGAAAGTTTGAACTTGCTGCAATCTACCGTGTTCGTAAGAAAGCAACTCATGCCAAGAACTGAAGTGGCGTATTTTATACAGTACAGCGTTTGGCAATGAAGGTGTTTATATTCTTACCAAACTACATTAGAAATGAAATGAACCTACTATATTGTACAACTTGCTAGATTGTATAAACGAGGAAAGTTTGAACTTGCTGCCATCTACCCTCTTTGTAACACAGCAACTCATTCCAAGAAGTGAACAAGCCTTTTTCATAGAGTACAGCGTTCAATAACGAAGGTGTTTCTTTTCTAACCAAACTACATTAGAAATGAAACGAGCCTATTAAATTGTAAAACATCTTAGATTCTACAAAAGAGGAAAATTTGACCTTGCTGCAATCTACCCTCTTCATAAGAGAGCAACTCATTCCAAGAACTGAACTAGCCCATTTCATACAGTACAGCATTCAGAAATGAAGGTCTTCCTTTTCTAAACAAACTACATTAGAAATGAAACGAACCTACTAAATTGTACAACTTGTGACATTATACAAATGAGGAATCTTTCAACTTGCTGCAATCTAACCTCTTCGTAAAAAAGCAACTCATTCCAAGAACTGAACTAGCCATTTCATACTGTACAGCATTCAGCAATGAAGGTGTTTCTTTTCTAACCAAACTACATTAGAAGTATAAATAACCTACTAAATTGTACAATTTATTATATTGTACCAATGAGGAAAGTTTGAACTTGCTGCAATCTACTCTCTTTGTTAAATAGCCACTCCGTCCAAGTACTAATGTAGCCTATTTCATACAGTACAGCATTCAGGAATGAAGTTGTTTCTTTTCTAACCAAACTACATTAGAAATGACACGTACCTACTATGTTGTACAACTTGTTAGATTGTACAAATGAGGAAACTTTGAACTTGCTGCAATCTACCCTCTTCATAAGAGAGCAACTCATTCCACGAACTGAGCTAGCCTATTTCATAATGTACCATGTTCAGTAATGAAGGTGTTTCTTTTCTAACCAAACTACATTAGAAATGATACGAACCTACTAAATTTTACAACTTGTTAGATTGTACCAACAAGGAAAGTTTGAACTTGCTGAAATCTACCTTCTTCATAAGAGAAACTCATGGCAAGAACTGAACTACCCTATTTCATACAGCACAGCGTTCAGCAATATAGGTCTTTCTTTTCTAACCAAACTACATTAGAAATAGCAAGAACTAAATTGTACCACTTGTTACTTTGTACCAACGAGGAAAGTTTGATCTTGCTGCAATCTACCCTCTTCGTAAGAAAGCAACTCATTCCAAGAACTGAAGTAGCCTATTTCATACACTCGAGCGTTCAGCAGTGAAGGTGTTTCTTTTCTAACCAAATTAAAGTAGAAATGAAGTGAACCTACTAAATTGTACTACTTGTTAGCTTGTACAAACGAGGAAAGTTTGAACTTGCTGCAATCTACCCTATTACTAAGAGAGCAACTCATTCAAAGAACTGAACTAACCTATTTCATACAGTACATCGTTACGCAATGAAGGTTTTCCTTTTCTAACCAAACTGCATTAGAAATAAAATGAACCTACTAAATTATGAAACATCTTAGATTGAATAAATGAGGATTCTTTGAACTCGCTTCAATCAACCGCTTCATAAAAAAGCAACTCATTCCAAGAACTGAGCTAGCCTATTTCATACAGTACAACTTTCAGCAATGAACGTGTTTCTTTCCTAAGAAAACTACATTAGAAATGAAACAAACATACTAAATTGTAAAATTTGTTAGTTATTACAAACGAGGAAAGTTTGAACTTGCTGCAATCTACTCTCTTCATAAGAAAGCAACTCATTCCAAGAACTGAAGAAGCCTATTTCATACACAGCAGCATTCAGCAATGAAGGTGTTTCTTTTATAAACAAACTACATTAGGAATGAAACTAATGTACTAAATTTACGTCTTTTTACATTGTACAAATAAAGAAAGATTGAACTTGCTGAAATGTAGCCTCTTCGTAAACAGGAACTCATTGCAATAACTGAACTAACCTATTTCATACTGTACTGTGGTCAGCAATGAAGGTCTTTCTTTTCTAACCAAACTATATTAGAAGTGAAAGAAACCTCCTAAATTGTAAAACTTCTTAGATTATACAAACGTTGAAAGTTTGAACTGCTGCAATCTACCGTCTTCATAAGAAAGCAACTCATTCCAAGAACTGAACTAGCCTATTTCATACAGTACAGCATTCAGCAATGAAGGTGTTTCTTTTTTAACCAAACTACATTTGAAATGAAACGAACTTACTAAATTGTGTGACTTGTTAGATTGTACAAATGAGGAAAGTTTGAAGTAGCTGTAATCTACCCTCTTCGTGAGAAAGCACTGCATTCCAGGAACTTAACTAGCCTATTTCAGAGAGTACAGCGTTCAGCAATAAAGGTCTTCCTTTTCTAAGCAAACTACATTAGAAATGAAATGAACCTACTAAATTGTACAACTTGTTAGATTGTAAAAATGAGGAATCTTTGAAGTTGCTGCAATATACCCTCTTTGTAAAATAGCAACTCATTCCAAGAACTGAAATAGCCTATTTCATACAGTACAGCATTCAGGAATGAAGGCGTTTCTTCTCTAACCAAACTACATTGGAAATGAAACGAACTTACTAAATTGTACAACTCAACTTGTTAGATTGTACAAACGAGGAAACTTTGAACTTGCTGGAATCTACCCTCTTCGTAAGAAAGCAAATTATCGAAGAACTGAACTAGCCTATTGCCTACAGTACAGCGTTCAGCAATGAAAGTGTTTCTTTTCTAACCACACTACAGTAGAAATGAAATGAACCTACTCAATTGTACAACTTGTTAGATTGTACAAACGAGGAAACTTTGAACTTCCTGCATTCTACCCTCTTTGTAAGAGAGCAACGAATTCCAAGAACTGGACTAGCCTATGTCATACAGTACAGCATTCAGCAATGAAGGTGTTTCTTTACTAACCAAACTACATGTCAAATGAAACGAACTTACTAAATTGTGTGACTTGTTAGATTGTACAAATGAGGAAAGTTTGAAGTAGCTGTAATCTACCCTCTTCGTGAGAAAGCACTGCATTCCAGGAACTTAACTAGCCTATTTCAGAGAGTACAGCGTTCAGCAATAAAGGTCTTCCTTTTCTAAGCAAACTACATTAGAAATGAAATGAACCTACTAAATTGTACAACTTGTTAGATTGTAAAAATGAGGAATCTTTGAAGTTGCTGCAATATACCCTCTTTGTAAAATAGCAACTCATTCCAAGAACTGAAATAGCCTATTTCATACAGTACAGCATTCAGGAATGAAGGCGTTTCTTCTCTAACCAAACTACATTGGAAATGAAACGAACCTACTAAATTGTACAACTCAACTTGTTAGATTGTACAAACGAGGAAACTTTGAACTTGCTGGAATCTACCCTCTTCGTAAGAAAGCAAATTATCGAAGAACTGAACTAGCCTATTGCCTACAGTACAGCGTTCAGCAATGAAAGTGTTTCTTTTCTAACCACACTACAGTAGAAATGAAATGAACCTACTCAATTGTACAACTTGTTAGATTGTACAAACGAGGAAACTTTGAACTTCCTGCATTCTACCCTCTTTGTAAGAGAGCAACGAATTCCAAGAACTGGACTAGCCTATGTCATACAGTACAGCATTCAGCAATGAAGGTGTTTCTTTACTAACCAAACTACATGTCAAATGAAACGAAACTACTAAATTATACGACTTCTTATATTGTACAAATGAGCAAACTTTGAACTTGCTTCAATCTACCCTCTTCGTGAGAAAGCAACTCATTCCAAGAACTGAACTAGTCCATTTCATTCAGTACAGCATTCGGCAATGAAGGTGTATCTTGTCTAAGAAAAGTACATTAGAAATGAAAAGAACCTACTAAATTATACAACTTGTTATATTGCACAAATGAGGAAAGTTGGAACTTGCTGCAATCTACACTCTTCATAAGAGAAGAATGCATTCAAAGAACTGAACTAGCCTATTTCATTCAGTACAGCATTCAGGAAATGAAGGTGTATCTTGTCTAAGAAAAGTACATTAGAAATGAAACGAACCTACTAAATTGTACAACTTGTTAGATTGTACAAACAAGGAAAGTTTGAACTTGCTGCAATCTACCCTCTTCATAAGAAAGCAACTCATTCCAAGAACTGAACTAGCCTATTTCATACAGTACAGCTTTCATCAACGAAGGTCTTCCTATTCTAACAAAACTACATTAGAAATGAAACGAACCTACTAAATTGTACAACTTGTTAGATTATACAATTGAGGAATCTTTGAACTTGCTGCAATCTACCGTCTTCATAAGAAAGCAATTCATTCCAAGAACTGAAGTAGCCTATTTCATACAGTACAGCGTACAGGAATGAAGTTGTTTCTTTTCTAACCAAACTGCATTAGAAATGAAATGAACCTACTAATTGTAGTTCTTTTTACATTGTACAAACCAGGACAGTTTGAACTTGCTGCAATGTACCCTCTTCGTAAATAAGGAATTAATTCCACGAACTGAACTAGCCGATTTCATACCATAGAGCGTTCAGCAATGAAGGTGTTTCTTTCCAAAGATAACTACAATAGAAATGAAACGAACCTACTAAATTGTACAAATTGTTAGGTTGTACAAACGAGGAAAGTTTCAATTTCCTGCAATATACACTCTTCGTAAGAAACCAACTCATTCCAAGAACTGAACTAGCCTATTTCATACAGGACAGCGTTCACCAATGAAGTTCTTTCTCTTTTCCAACCAAACTGCATTAGAAATGAAACGAACCTACTAAATTGTAAAACTTGTTAGATTGTAGGAACGTGGAAAGTTTGAACTTCCTCCAATCTACCCACTTCGTAAGAGAGCAACTCATTCCCAGAACTGTATTAGCCTATTTCATATAGTACAGCATTCAGCAATGAAGGTCTTTCTTTTCTAATCAAAGTACATTAGAAATGAAATGCACCTAATAAATTGTACAACTTGTTAGATTGTACAAACGAGGAAAGTTTGAACTTGCTCAATCTACACTCTTCGTAAGAAAGCAACTCATTCCAAGAACTGAACTAGCCTATTCATACACTACAGAATTCAGCAATGAAGGTGTTTCTTTTCTAACCACACTACATTAGAAATGAAATGAACCTACAAAATTGTACAACTTAGTACAAACGAGGAAAGTTTGAACTTGCTGCAGTCTAGCCTCTTTGTAAGACAGCAACTCATTCCAAGAACTGAATTAGCCTATTTCATACAGTACAGCATTCAGCAATGAAGGTCTTTCTTTTCTAACCAAACTACATTAGAAATGAAACAAGCCTACTAAATTGTACAACTTGTGACACTGTACAGTCGTGTAAAGTTTGAACTTTCTGCAATCTACCATCTTCGTAAGAAAGAAACTGCTTCCAAGAACTGAACTAGCCTATGTTATACAGTCCAGCGTTCAGCAATGAGGGTGTATCTTTTCTACGCAAACTACATTAGAAATGAAATGAACCTATGAAATTGTAAGTCTTTTTCGATTGTACAAACAAGGAAAGTTTGAACTTGCTGCAATCTAGCCTCTTCGTAATATAGCAACTCATTACAAGAACTGAACTAGCCTATTTCATACAGTACAGCGTTCAGCAATGAAGGACTTTCTGTTCTATCCAAACTACAATAGAAATTTAATGAACCTGATAATTGTACAAATTGTTAGATTGTAAAAATGAGGAAAGTTTGAACTTGATGCTATCTACCCTCTTCGTAAGAAAGGAACTCATTCCAAGAACTGAACTAGCCTACTTCATATAGTACAGAGTTCAGCAATGAAGGACTTTTTTTCTAACCAAAGGACATTAGAATTGAAATGAACCTACTGAATTGTACAACTTGTTAGATTGTACAACTGAGCAATCGTTTAACTTGCTGCAATTTATACTCTTCTTAAGAAAGCAACTCATTCCAAGAACTGAACTAGCCTATTTCATACAATACAGCATTCAGCAATAAACCTGTTTCTTTTCTAACCAAACTGTACTAGAAATGAAATGAACCTACTAAATTGTCCAACTTGTTAGATTTTTACAAACGAGGAAAGTTTGAACATGCTGCAATCTGCACTCATCGTAAGAAAGCAACTCATCCCAAGAACTGAACTAGCCTATTTCATACATTACAGCATTCAGCAATAAAGGTCTTTCTTTTCTAACCAAACTACATTAGAAAGGAAATGAACCTACTACATTGTACAACTTGTTAGATTGGACAAACTTGGAAAGTTTGAACTTGCTGCAATCTACCATCTTCATAAGAAAGCAACTCATTCCAAGAACTGAACTAGCCTATTTCAAACAGTACAGTGTTCCGCAATGAAGGTGTTTCTTTTCAAACCAAACTACATTAGAAATGAAGCAAACCTACTAAATTGTACAACTCTTTAGATGGTAAAACTGAGGGATCTTTGAACTTGCTGCAGTCTGCAATCTTCGTGAGAAAGCAACTCATTCCAAGAACTGAACTAGACTATTTTGTACAGTACAGCATACAGCAATGAACGTGTTTCTTTTCTAACCAAACTACATTAGAAATGAAACGAACCTACAAAATTGTACTCCCTGTTAGATTGTACAAACGAGGAAAGTTGGAACTTGCCCCAACCTGCCGTCTTCGTAAGAGAGCAACTCATTCCAAGAACTGAACTAGCCTATTTCGTACAGTATAGCATTCAGCAATGAATGTGTTTCTTTTCTAACCAAACTACATTAGAAATGAAATGAACCTAAAAAATTGTACCCCCTGTTAGATTGTACAAACGAGGAAACTTTGAAGTTGCTGTAATCTACCCTCTTCGTAAGACAGAAACTCATTCCAAGAAGTGAACTAGCCTATTTCATATAGTACAGCGTTCAGCAATTGTACAACTTGTTAGATTGTACAAAAGAAGACAGTTTGAATGTGCTGCAATTTACCTCTTCATAAGAAAGCAAATAAATCCAATAATTGAAGTAGCCTGTTTCATACAGTACAGTGTTCAGGAATGAAGGTCTTTCTTTTCTAATGAAACTAAATTAGAAAAGAAATGAACCTACTAAATTGTACAACTTGTTAGATTGTACAAACGAGGACAGTTTGAACGTGCCTCAATTTACCTCTTCGTAAGAAAGCAAATGAATCCAATAATTGAAGTAGCCTATTTCATAGAGTACAGCGTTCAGGAATGAAGGTCTTTCTTTTCTAACCAAACGAAATTTGAAAAAAAAAATGAAACTACTAAATTGTACAACTTGTTAGATTTTACAAACAGGAAAGTTTGAACTTGCTCCAATCTACTGTCTTCATAAGAAAGCAACTCATTCCAAGAACTGAACTAGCCTTTTTCAAACAGTACAGTGTTCAGGAATGAAGGTCTTTCTTTCCAAAGAAAACTACATTAGAAATGAAACGACCCTACTAAATTGTACAACTTGTTAGATTGTACAAACGAGGACAGTTTGAACGTGCTGCAATTTACCTCTTCGTAAGAAAGCAATTAAATCCCATAATTGAAGTATCCTATTTCATAGAGTACAGAGTTCAGGAATGAAGGTCTTTCTTTTCTAACCAAACTAAATTAGAAAAAAAATGACACTACTAAATTGTATAACTTGTTAGATTTTACAAACGAGGAAAGTTTGAACTTGCTGCAATCTACTGTCTTCATAAGAAAGTAACTCATGCCAAGAACTGAACTAGCCTATTTCATACAGTACACTGTTCAGCAATGAAGGTCATTCTTTTCTAACCATAGTACATTACAAATGAAACGAACCTACTAAATTGTACAACTTCTTAGATTGTACAACTGAGGAATCTTTGAACTTGCTTCATTCTACACTCTTTGTAAGAGAGAAACCCATTCCAAGAACTGAACGAGCCTATTTCATACAGTACAGCGTTCAGCAATGAAGGTCTATCTTTTCTAACCAAACTACATTAGAAATGAAATGAACCTACTACATTTTACAACTTATTAGATTTTACAAATGAGGAAAGTTTGAACTTGCTGCAATCTACCACCTTCGTAAGAAAGCACCTCATTCGATGAACAGAACTAACCTATTTCATACAGTCCAGCATTCAGCAATGAAGGTGTTTCTTTTCTAACCAAACTACATTACAAATGAAACGAACCTAATAAATTGTACAACTTGTTCGATTGATCAAACGAGGAAAGTTTGAACTTCCTGCAATCTAACCTCTTTGTAACAGAGAAACTCATTCCAAGAACTGAACTAGCCTATTTCACACTGTACAGCGTTCAACAATGAACGTGTTTCTTTTCTAAACAAACTACATTAGAAATGAAACGAACATAATAAATTGTACAACTTGTTAGATTGTACAACTGAGGAATCCTCGAACTTGCTGCAATCTACAATCTTAGTGAGAGAGCAACTCATTCCAAAAACTGAACTAGCATATTTCATACTGTGCAGTGTTCAAAAATGAAGGTGTTTCTTTTCTAACCAGACTACATTAGAAATGAAAGGATCCTACTAAATTGTACAAATTGTTAGATTGTACAAACGAGGAGTTTGAACTTGCTGCAATCTAGCCTCTTCGTAAGAGAGCAACTCATTCCAAGAATTGAACTAGCCTATTTCGTACTGGACAAAGTTCAGCCATGAAGGTCTCTCTTTTATAACCAAAGTACATTAGAAATGATTCAAACCTACTAATTTGTTCCACTTGTTGTATTGTACAACGTAGGAATGTTTGAACTTGCTGCAATCTGCACTCTTCGTAAGAAAGCAACTCATTCCAAGAACTGAACTAGCCCATTTCATAAAGTACAGTGTTCAGAAATGAAGGTCTTTCTTTTCGAACCAAACTACATTAGAAATGAAACAAACCTAATAAATTGTACAACTGCTTAGATTGTACAACTGAGGAATCTTCGAACTTGCTGCAATCTACACTCTTCATGAGGGAGCAATTCATTCCAAGAACTGAAATAGCCTCTTTCATATTGTACAGCGTTCAGAAATGAAGGACTTTCTTTTCTAACCAAAGTACATTAGAAATGAAATGAACCTACTAAGTTGTACAACTTGTTACAGTGTACGAACGTGGAAAGTTTGAACTTGCTGCAATCGACAGTCTTCCTAAGAAAGCAACTCATTCCAAGAACTGAACTAGCCTATTTCATACAGTACAGCGTTCAGCAATGAAGGACTTTCTTTTCTAATCAAAGTACATTAGAAATGAAATGAACCTACTAAATTGTACTACTTGTTGGATTGTGCAACTTAGGAATCTTTGAACTTGCTGCACTCTAACTTCTTTGTATGAAAGCAACTTATTTCATGAACTGAACTAGCCTGTTTCATACAGTACAGCATTCAGAAATGAAGGTTTGTCTTTTCTAACCACATTATATTAGAAATGTAATGAACCTACTAAATTGTCCAACTTGTTAGTTTGTACAAAGGAGCAGAGTTTGAACTTGCTGCGATCTACCCTCTTCTTAGAGAGGAACTCAATCCAAGAACTGAAATAACATATTTCATACTGTACATCGTTAGCAATGAAGGTGCTTCTTTTCTAAACAAACTACATTAGAAATGAAGTGAACCTACTAAATTTTACAACATGTTAGATTGTACAAAGGAGGAAAGTTTACCTTGCTGCAATCTACCCTCTTCGTAAGAGAGCAACTCATTCCAAGAACTGAACTAGCCTGTTTCATACTGTACAGCGTACAGAAATGAAGGTGTTTGTTTTCTAACCAGACTACATTAGAAATGAATTGAACTTACTAAATTATACTACTTCTTGCATTGTACAACTTAGGAATCTTTGAACTTGCTGCACTCTAACCTCTTCTTAAGAAAGCAATTCATTCCACGAAATGAACTAGCCTATTTCATACAGTACAGCATTCAGCAATGTAGGGTTTTTTTTTCTAACCAAACTACATTAGAAATGAAATGACCCTAGTAAATTGTACAACTTGTTAGATGTACAAACGAGGAAACTTTGAACTTGCTGCATTCTCCCCAGTTCATAAGAGAGCAACTCATTCCAAGTACTGAACTAGCCTATTTCATACAGTACAGCTTTCAGCAATGAAGGTCTTTCTTTCATAACCTAAGTGCATTAGAAATGAATTGAACCTACTAAATTGTACAACTTGTTAGATTGGACAACTAAGGAATCTTTGAACTTGCTGAAATCTACACTCTTCGTAAGAAGGCAAATAATTCCAAGAACTGAACTAGCCTATTTCACACAGTACAGCATTCAGCAATGATGGTGTTTCTTCTCTAATCAAACTACATTAGAAATGAAATGAACATACTAAATTGTACAACTTGTTAGATTGTATAAACGAGGAAAGTTTGAACTTGCTGCAATCTACACTCTTTGTAATAGAGCAACTCATTCCAAGAACTGAACTAGCCTATTTCATACTTTACAGTGTTCAGCAATGAAGGTGTTTCTTTTCTAACCAAAGTACATTAGAAATGTAACGAACCTACTAAATTGTACAACTTGTTAGATTGTACAAAAGAGGAACACTTGAACTTGCTACAATGTACCCTCTTCATAAGAGAAAAACTCACTCCAAGAACTGAACTAGCCTATTTCATACTGTACAGCATTCAGAAATGAAGGTGTTTCTTTTCTAACCAAACCACAGTAGAAATGAAACGAACCTACTACATTGTACAACTTGTTACATTTTACAAAGAAGAAAACTTTCAACTTGCGGCAATCTAACCCCTTTGTAAGAAAGCAACTCATTCCACTAATTGAACTAGCCTATTTTATAAAGTACAGTGTTCAGCAATGAAGGTGTTTCTTTTCTAACCAAACTATATTAGAAATTAAAGAAGACAAATCATTCCAGGACTCAACTAGCTTATTTAATACTTTACAGTGTTGAGCAATGAAGGTCTTTCTTTTCTAAAATACATTAGAAATGAATTGAATCTACTAAATTGTACAACTTGTTAGATTGTACAAACGTGGAAAGTTTGAACTTGCTGCCATCTACCGTCTTGGTAAGAAAGCAACTCATTCCAAGAACTGAACTAGCCTATTTCATGCAGGTCAGCGTTCAGCAATGAAGGTGGTTCTTTTCTAACCAAACTACACTAGAAATGAAATGAACCTACTAAATTGTACAACTTGTTAGATTGTACCAAAGAGGAAAGTTTGAAATTGCTGAAATCTACCATCTTCGTAAGAGAGCAACTCATTCCACTAATTGAACTAGCCTATTTCATAAAGTACCGCATTCAGCAATGAAGGCGTTTATTTTCTAACCAAACTACATTAGAAATTAAATGGACCTACTCAATTGTACGAATTGTTAGATTGTAAAAACAAGGAAATTTTGACCTTGCTGCAATCTACCCACTTCGTAAGAGAGCAACTCATTCGAGGAACTGAACTACCCTACTTCATACAGTACAATGTTCAGCAATGAATTTCTTTCATTTCTAACCAAACTACATTAGAAGTGAAATGAACCTACTAAATGGTACAACTTGTCAGATTGTACAAGGGAGGAAACTTTGAACTTGCTGCAATCTACCCTCTTCGTAAGAGAGCAACTCATTCCAAGAACTGAACTAGCCTATTTCATACAGTACAGCATTAAGCAATGGAGGTTTTTCTTTTCTAAACAAAGTACCTTAGTAATTAATCAAACCTACTAAATTGTACAACTTGTTAGATTTTACAACTGAGGAATCTTTGAACTTGCTGAAATCTACAGTCTTCTTAAGAAAGCAAATAATTCCAAGAACTGAACTAGCCTATTTCATACAGTACAGCGTTCAGCAATGACGGTGTTTCTTTTCTAACCAAAGTACATTAGAAATTAAATGAACCTACTAAATTGTACAAGTTGTTAGGTTTTACACGCATGGAAAGTGTGAACTTGCTGCAATCTACCATCTTCGTATGAGAGCAACTCATTCCAAGAACTAAACTAGCTTATTTCATACAGTACAGGTTTCAGCAATGAAGGTGTTACTTTTCTAACCACAGTACATTAGAAATGAAATGAACCTACTAAATTGTACAACTTGTGAGATTGTACAAACGTGGAAAGTGTGAACTTGCTGCAATCTACCGTCTTCGTAAGAAAGGAACTCCTTCCAAGAACTGAACTAGCCTATTTCATCCATTCCAACATTCAGCAACGAGGTTGTATATTTTCTAAGCAAAGTACATTAGAAATGAAATGAACCTATGAAATTGTTCGTCTTTTTACATTGTACAAACAAGGAAAGTTTGAACTTGCTGCAATCTAGCCTCTTCATACTATAACAACTCATTACAAGAACTGAACTAGCCTATTTCATACAGTAGAGCGTTCAGCAATGAAGATCTTTCTTTTCTACCCAAACTACAATAGAAATGAACCTAACCTACTAAATTGTACAACTTGTTAGATTATAAAAATGAGGAAAGTTTGAACTTGCTGCAATCTACCCTCTTCGTAAGAAAGGAACTCATTCCAAAAACTGAACTGGGCTATTTCATATAGTACAGCGTTCAGCAATGAAGGTCTTTCTTTTCTAACCAAAGGACATTAAAATTGAAGCAAACCTACAGAATTGTAAAACTAGCTGGATTGTACAACTGAGGAATAGTTGAACTTGCTGCAATTTACACTCTTCATAAGAAAGCAACTCATTCCAAGAACTAAACTAGCCTATTTCATACAGTACAGCATTCAGCAATGAAGCTCTTTCGTTTCTTACCAAAGTAAATTGGAAATGAATCGAACCCACTAAATTGTACAAATTGTTAGATTTTACAACTGAGTGATCTTTGAAGTTGCTGCAATCTACACTCTTTGGAAGAATGCAACTCATTCCCAGAAATGAACTAGCATATTTCATACAGTACAGCGTTCAGCAATGAAGGTGTTTCTTTTCTATCCAACCTACATTAGAAATGAAACGAACCTACTCAATTGTACACCTTGTTAGATTATACAAACGAAGAAAGTATGAACTTACTGCAATGTACCCTCTTCGTAAGAAAGCAACTAATGCCAAACACTGAACTTGCCTATTTCATACAGTACAGTGTTCAGCAATGAAGATGTTTCTTTTCTAGCCAAACTACATTAGAAATGAAATGAACATAACAAATTGTACAACTTGTTAGAGTGTACCAACAGGGAAAGTTTGAACTTGCTGCAATCTACCATCTTTGCAAGAAAGCAACTCATTCCAAGTTCAGCATTCAGCAATGAAGGTCTTCCTTTTCTAACCAAACAACATTACAAATGAAACGAACCTACCAAATTTTTCACCATGTTGGATTGTACAAATGTGGAACTACTGAACTTGCTGAAATCTACCCTCTTCGTAAGAAAGCAACTCATTCCAAGAACTGAACTAGGGTATTTCGTACAGAACAGCATTCAGCAGTGAAGTCTTTCTTCTCTAACCAAACTACTTTAGAAATGAAACGATCCTACTAAATTGTACAACTTTTACATTGTACAAACAACGAAAGTTTGAACTTGCTGCAATCTGCCATCTTCATAAGAAAGCAACTAATTCCAAGAACTGAAATAGCCTATTTCATACAGTACAGCATACAGTAATGAAGGTTTTTCTTTTCTAACCAAACTACATTAGAAATGAAGCGAACCTACCAAATTGTACAACTTCTTAGATTTTACAAACAAGGAAAGTTTCAACTTGCTGCAATATACCCTCTTCGCAAGAGAGCAAGTCATTCCAAGAATTGAGCTAGCCTATTTCATACTGTACAGCATCAGCAATGAAGGTCTTTCTTTTCTCACCAACCTACATTAGTAATGAAACGTACCTACTAAACTGCTCAACTTATTAGATTGTACAAATCAGAAAATTTTGAACTTGCTGCAATCTACCCTCTTCGTAAGAACGCAACTAATGCCAAACACTGAACGAGCCTATTTCATACAGTACAGCGTTCAGCAATGAAGGTCTTCCTTTTCTATCCAAACTGCATTAGAAATGAAACGAACCTACTAAATTGTAAAACTTGTTAGACTGTACAAATGAGGAAACTTTGAACTTGCTACAATCTATGCTCTTCTTAAGAAAGCAACTCATTCCAAGAAATGAAGTAGCCTATTTCATAGAGTACAGCTTTCAGCAATGAAGGTGATCCTTTTCTAACCAAATTACATTTGAAATGAAACGAACCTACTAAATTGTACAAATTGTTAGATTGTACAAATGAGGAAAGTTTGAACTTGCTGCAATCTACCATCTTCATAAGAAAGCAATTCATTCCAAGAACAGGACTAGCCTATTTCATACAGTACAGAGTTCAGGAATGAAGATGTTTCTTTTCTAACCAAACTACATTAGAAATAAAACGAACCTACTAAATTGTACAACCTGTTAGATTGTACAAATGAGGAAACTTTGAACTTGCTGTAATCTACCGTCTTCATAATAAAGCAACTAATTCCAAGAACTGAAATAGCCTATTTCATACAGTACAGCATACAGTAATGAAGGTTTTTCTTTTCTAACCAAACTACATTAGAAATGAAACCAACCTAGTAAATTGTACAACTTGTTCGATTGTATAAACGAGGAAAGTGTGAACTTGCTGCAATCTACCCTCTTCGTAACAGAGCAAATCATTCCAAAAACTGAACGAGCCTATTTCATACGATACAGCGTTCAGCATGGAAGGTATTTCTTCCCGAAGGAAACCACATTAGAAATGAAATGAACCTACTAATTTGTACAACTTGTTAGATTTTACAAGTGAGGAAACTTTGAACTTGATGCAATCTACCCTCTTCGTAAGAAAGCAACCCTTTCCAAGAGCTGAACTACCTATTTCATACAGTACAGCGTTCAGCAATGAAGGTGTTTCTTTCCTAGGAAAACTACATTAGAAATGAAACTTACCTCCTAAATTGTACAAGTTGTTAGATTGTACAAACGAGGAAATTTTGAACTTGCTGCAATCTACCATCTTCGTAAGAAAGCAACTCATTCCAAGAAATGAACTAGCCTATTTCATACTTTACAGCGTTCAGCAATGAAGGTGTTTCTTTCCTAAGAAAACTACATTAGAAATGAAACTAACCTACTAAATTGTACAACTTGTAAGATTGTACAAACGAGAAAAGTTTGAACTTGCTGTAATCTACCATCTTCGTAAGAAAGCAACTCATTCCAAGAACTGAAATAGCCTATTTCATACAGTGCAGCGTTCAGCAATGAAGTTGTTTCTTTTCTAACCAACTACATTAGAAATGTAAGGAACCTACTACATTTTACGTCATTTTAGATTGTACAAATGAGGAAAGTTTGAACTTGCTGCAATCTACCATCTTCATAAGAAAGCAATTCATTCCAAGAACAGGACTAGCCTATTTCATACAGTACAGAGTTCAGGAACGAAGATGTTTCTTTTCTAACCAAACTACATTAGAAATAAAACGAACCTACTAAATTGTACAACCTGTTAGATTGTACAAATGAGGAAACTTTGAACTTGCTGTAATCTACCGTCTTCATAATAAAGCAACTAATTCCAAGAACTGAAATAGCCTATTTCATACAGTACAGCATACAGCAATGAAGGTTTTTCTTTTCTAACCAAACTACATTAGAAATGAAACCAACCTAGTAAATTGTACAACTTGTTCGATTGTATAAACGAGGAAAGTGTGAACTTGCTGCAATCTACCCTCTTCGTAACAGAGCAAATCATTCCAAAAACTGAACGAGCCTATTTCATACGATACAGCGTTCAGCATGGAAGGTATTTCTTCCCCAGGAAACCACATTAGAAATGAAATGAACCTACTAATTTGTACAACTTGTTAGATTTTACAAGTGAGGAAACTTTGAACTTGATGCAATCTACCCTCTTCGTAAGAAAGCAACCCTCTCCAAGAGCTGAACTACCTATTTCATACAGTACAGCGTTCAGCAATGAAGGTGTTTCTTTCCTAGGAAAACTACATTAGAAATGAAACTTACCTCCTAAATTGTACAAGTTGTTAGATTGTACAAACGAGGAAATTTTGAACTTGCTGCAATCTACCATCTTCGTAAGAAAGCAACTCATTCCAAGAAATGAACTAGCCTATTTCATACTTTACAGTGTTCAGCAGTGAAGGTGTTTCTTTCCTAAGAAAACTACATTAGAAATGAAACTAACCTACTAAATTGTACAACTTGTAAGATTGTACAAACGAGAAAAGTTTGAACTTGCTGTAATCTACCATCTTCGTAAGAAAGCAACTCATTCCAAGAACTGAAATAGCCTATTTCATACAGTGCAGCGTTCAGCAATGAAGTTGTTTCTTTTCTAACCAACTACATTAGAAATGTAAGGAACCTACTACATTTTACGTCATTTTAGATTGTACAAACGAGGAAAGTTTGAACTTGATGCAATGAACCCTCTTCATAAACAAGGAAGCCATTGCACACAATGAACTAGCCTATTTCATACAGTAGAGCGTTCAGCAGTGAAAGGTGTTTCTTTCCAAATATAACTACATTAGATAGGAAACGAACGTACTAAACTGTAAAACTTGTTAGATTGTACAAATGGGGAAACTTTGAACTTGCTGCAATCTACCCTCTTCGTAAGAAACCTGCTCATTCCAAGAACTGAACTACCCTATTTCATAGAGTACAGTGGTTAGCAATGAAGGTGTTTCTTTTCTAACCCAAATACATTAGAAATGAAATGAACCTACTAAATTGTACAACTTTTACATTGTACAAACGATGAATGTTTGAACTTGAAGCAATCTACCCTCTTAGTAAAAAAGCAACTCATGCCAAGAACTGAAGTAGCCAATTTCATACACTACCGCGTTCAGCAATGAAGGTGTTTCTCTTCTAAACAAACTACATTTGAAATGAAATGAATTTACTGAAATGTACAACTTTTTAGATTGTACAAACAAGGAAATTTTGAACTTGCTGCAATCTACCCTCTTTGTAAGAAAGCAACTCATTCCAAGAACTGAACTAGCCTATTTCATACAGTACAGCGTTCAGCAATGAGTTTTTCTTTCCTAAAAAAACTACAGTAGAAATGAAACGAAGCTACTACATTGTACATCTTGTTAGATTTTACAAACGTTTAATGTTTTAAATTGCTGCAATCTACCATCTTCATAAAAAAGCAACTCATTCCAAGAAAAGAACTAGCCTATTTCATACAGTACAGAGTTCAGCAATGAAGGTGTTTCTTGTCTAACCAAACTACATTAGAAATGAAACAAACCTACTAAATTGTACAACTTGTTAGATGGTACAGATGAGGAAACTTTGAACTTGCTGTACTCTACCCTGTTCGTAAGAGAGCAACTCATTCTAAAAAATTGAACTAGCCTATTTCATACCATACAGTGTTCAGCAATGAAGGTCTTTCTTGTCTAACCAACCTACATTAGTAATGAAACGAACCTACTAAACTGTACAACTTTTTAGGTTGTATCAATGCGTAAAGTTTGAACATGCTGCAATCTAACCTCTTCGTAAGAAAGCAACTCAGTCCAAGAAGTGAAATAGCCTATTTCATACAGTACAGCATTTAGCAATGAAGGTGTTTCTTTCCTAAGAAAACTACTTTTCAAATGAAATGAACCTACCAAATTGTAAAAATTGTTAGATTGTACAAACGACGAAAGCTTGAACTTGCTGCAATCTACAGTCTTCATAAGAAAGCAACTCATTCCAAGAACTGACATAACCTACTCCATAGAGTACAGCATTCTTCAATGAATGTGTTTCTTTTCTAACAAAACTACATTAGAAATGAAACAAACCTAGTATATTGTGCAACTTGTGAGATATACAAATGAGGAAAGTTTGAACTTCCTGCAATCTACCCTCTTTGTAAGAAAGCAACTCATTCCAAGAGCTGAAGTAGCCTATTTCAAACAGTATAGCGTTCAGCAATGAAGGTGTTTCTTTTTAACCAAACTACATTAAAAACGAAATGAACCTACTAAATTGTACAATTTGTTAGATTGTACAAAAAGGAAAGTTTGAACTTCCTGCAAACTATCCTCTTTGTAAGAGAGCAATTCATTCTAAAAACTGAACTAGCCTATTTCATACAGTGCAGCATTCAGCAATGATGGTCTTTCTTTTCTAACCAAAGTATATTAGATATGAATAGAACCTACTAAATTGTAAAACTGGTTAGATTGCTCAATTGAGGAATCTTTGAGCTTGCGGCAATCTACACTCTTTGTAAGAAAGCAACTCATTGCAAGAACTGAACTAGCCTGTTTTATACAGAACAGCATTCAGCAATGAAACTGTTTCTTTTCTAAGCAAACTACATTAGAAATGAAACGAACCTATTAAATTGTACAACTTCTTAGATTATACAAACGAGGAAACTTTGAGTTCCTAAAATCTATGCTCTTCGTAAGAGAGCAACTCATTTCACAAACTGAACTAGCCTATTTCATACTATACAGCGTTCAGCAATGAAGGTGTTTCTTTTCTAACCAAACGACATTATTAATGAAACGAACCTATGTAATTGTAAAGTTCTTAGGTTGTATGAACGAGTAAAGTTTGAACTTGCTGCAATCTTCCCCCTTCGTAACAGAGAAAATCATTCCAAACTGAACTAGCCTATTTCATACAGTACAGAGTTCAGCATGGAAGGTATTTCTTTCCAAAGAAAACTACATTAGAAATGAAACTTTGAACTTGCTGCAATCTACCATCTTCATAAGAAAGCAACTCATTCCAAGAACTGACCTATCCTATTTCATACAGTACAGCGTTCAGCAATGAAGGTGTTTCTTTCCTAAGGAAACTACATTAGAAATGAAACAAACCTACTAAATTGTACAACTTGTTAGATTGTACGAACAAGGAAAGTTTGAACTTGATGCAATGTACCCTGTTTGTAAACATGGAAGTCATTGCATGAAATGAACTAGCCTATTTCATACTGTAGAGCGTTCAGCAGTGAAGGTGTTTCTTTCCTAATAAAACTACATTAGAAATGAAAAGAATCTACTAAATTGTAAAACTTGTTAGATTGTATAAATGAGGAAACTTTGAACTTGCTGCAATGTGCTCTCTTCGTGAGAAACCAACTCATTCCAAGAACTGAACTAGCCTATTTCATAGAGTACAGCGTTTTGCAATGAAGGTGTTTCTTTTCTAACCCAACTACATTAGGAATGAAATGAACCTACTAAATTGTACAACTTTCAGATTGTACAAGCGAGGAAAGTTTGAACTTGAAGCAATCTACCCTCGGCATAAGAAAGCAACTCATTCCTAGAACTGAACTAGCCTATTTCATACAGTATTGCGTTCAGCAATGAAGGTGTTTCTTTTCTAATCAAACTACTTTTGAAATGAAACGAACCTACTAAAATGTAAAAGTTGTTAGATTGTACAAACGAAGGTTGAGTGCAGCAAGTTCAAACTTTCCTTGTTTGTGTAATCTAACAAGAAGTACAACTTAGTAGATTCGACTCAATTCTAAACTAGTTTGTTTAGAAAATGACACAAACTAGGAACGTTTGAACTTGCTGCACTCAACCTTCTTCGTAGGAAAGCAACTCATTAGAAGAGCAGAACTAGCTTACTTCACACAGTACAGTGTTCGGCAATGAACATGTTTGTTTTCTAAATAAACTACTTTAGAAATGAAGCGAATCTACTAAGTTGTACATCTTGTTTGATGACACTAAGTTGGAAAATTTGAACTTGCTGCACTCAACCTTCTTCGTGGGAAAGCAACTCATTCCAAGAGCAGAACTAGCTTACTTCACACAGTAAGTACAGTGTACAGAAATGAAGCTGTTTGTTTTCTACACAAACTACTTTAGAAATGAGTGAATCTACTAAGTTGTACATCTTTTTAGTTGACACAAACTAGGAAAGTTTCATACAGTACAGTGTTCAGCAATGAAGGTATTTCTTTTCTAACCCGACTACATTAGAAATGATACGAACCTACCAAATTATACAACTCTTAGACTGTACAAACCAGGAAAGTTTGAACTTGAAGCAATCTACCATCTTCGTAAGAAAGTAATTCATTCCAAGAACTGAACTAGTCTATTTCATATGGTACAGCGTTCAGCAATGAAGGTCCTTCTTTTCTAACCAAGCTACATTAGAAATGAAATGAACCTAATCAATTGCACAACTTGTTAGATTGTATGCACGAGCAAAGTTTGAAATTGCTGCAATCTACCATCTTCGTAACAAAGCCACTAATTCCAGTACAGCATTCAGCAATGAAGGTGTTTCTTTTCTAAATGAAATGAACCTACTAAATTGTATGTCTTTTTAGATTGAACAAATGAGGAAAGCTTGAACTTGCTGCAGTCTAATCTCTTCATAAGAGAGCAACTCATTCCAAGAACTGAACTAGCCTATGTGATACTGTACAGCGTTCATAATGAAGGTGTTTCTTTTCTATCCAAACTACATTAGAAATGAAATGAACCTACTAAATTATACAACTTGTTAGATTGTACAAAGGAGGAAAGTTTGAACTTGCTGCAATATACCCTCTTCGTAAGACAGCAACTCATTCCAAGAACTGAAATAGCCTATTTCATACAGTACAGCATTCAGCAATGAAGTTCTTTCTTTTCTAAACAATGTAATTTAGAAATGAAACGACCCTACTACATTGTACAACTTTTTAGATTTTACAAACCTGGAAACTTTGAAATTGCTGCAATCTACCGCCTATTTCGTACAGTACAGCATTCAGCAATGAAGTTCTTTCTTTTCTAAACAAAGTTCATTAGAAATGAATCAAACCTACTAAATTGTACAACTTGATAGATTTTACAACTGAGGAATCTTTGAAATTGCTGAAATTGCCACTCTTCGTAAGAAGGCAAATAATTCCAAGAACTGAACTAGACTATTTCACACAGTACAGCATTCAGCAATGAAGGTCTTTCTTTTCTAACCAAACTATATTAGAAATGAAACAAACCTACTAAACTGTGCAACTTTTTAGATTGTACAAATGAGGAAAGTTTAAACTTGCTGCAATCTAACCTCTTCATAAGAGAGCAACTCTTTCAAAGAACTTACTAAATTATGAACCTACTAAATTGTACAACTTGTTAGATTGTACAAACGAGGAAACTTTGAACTTCCTGCAATCTACACTTTTCGTAAGAGAGCAACTCATTCCAAGAAGTGAACTAGCCTATTTCATACAGTACAGCGTTCAGCAATGAAGGTTTTTCTTTTCTAAACAAATGACATTTGAAGTGAAACCATCCTACTAAATTGTCAAACTTGTTAGAATGTACATATGAGGAAACATTGAACTTGCTGCAATCTACCCTCTTCGTAAGAAAGCAACTTATTCCAAGCCCTGAACTACCCTATTTCATACAGTACAGGGTTCGGCAATGAAGGTGTTTCTTTTCTAACCAAAATACATTGGAAATGAAACGAACCTACTAAATTGTACAAATTTTTAGATTGTACAAATGAGGACAGTTTGAACGTGCTGCAATTTACATCTTTGTGAGAAAGCAAATCGTTCTAAGAAATGAACTAGACTATTTCATACAGTACAACGTTCAGCAATGAAGGTATTTCTTTCCAAAGAAAACTGCATTAGAAATGAAACGAACCTAGTAAATTGTACAACTTGTTAGATTTTACAAACGAGGACAGTTTGAGCATGCTGCAATTTACCTCTTCTTAAGAAAGCAAATCATTCCAAGAACTGAACTAGCCTATTTCATACTGTACAGCATTCAGCAATGAAGGTGTTTCTTTCCAAAGAAAACTACATTGGAAATGAAACGAACCTACTAAGTTGTACAACATGTTAGATTTCACAAAGGAGGAAAGTTTGAATGTGCTGCAATCTAACCTCTTTGTAAGAAAGCAACTCATTCCAAGAAATGAGCTAGCCTATTTCATATAGTACAACATTCAGCAAAGAACGTGTTTGTTTCCTAAGAAAACTACATTAGAAATGAAACGAACCTACTAAATTGTAAAACTTGTTAGATTGTACAAACAACAAACGTTTGAACTTGCTGCAATCTACCCTCTTCAAAAGAGAGCAACTCATTCCAAGAACAGAACTACACTATTTCACACAGTACAGTGTTCAGCAATGAAGGTATTCTTTTCCAACCAAACTACATTAGAAGTGAAACGACCCAATAAATTGTACAACTTGTCAGATTGTCCATACGTGGAAAGCTGAACTTGCTGCAATTTACCCTCTTCATAAGAGAGCAACTAATTCCAAGAACTGAACTAACCTATTTCATACTGTACAGCATTCAGCAATGAATGTGTTTCTTTTCAAACCAAACAACATTAGAAATGAAATGAACCTACTAAATTGTACAACTTGTTAGATATTACAGATGTGGAATGTTTGAACTTGCTGCAATCTAACCTCTTCGTAAGAAGGAAACTCATTTGACGAACTGAACTAGCCTATTTCATACACTACAGTGTTCAGGAATGAAGGTGTTTCTTTTCTAACCGAACTACATTAGAAATGAAATGCACCTACTGAATTGTAACACTTGTTAGATTGTACAAACGAGGAAAGTTTGAAGTTGCTGCAATCTACCCTCTTCATAAGAGAGCAAATCATTCCAAGAACTGAACTAGCCTATTTCATACAGTGCAGCATTCAGCAATGATGGTGTTTCTTTCTAAGAAAACTACATTAGAAATGAAATGAACCTACTAAATTGTATGACTTGTTAGATTGTACCAAAGAGGAAAGTTTGAACTTGTTGCAATCTACCCTCTTCGTAAGAGAGCAACTCATTCCATGAACTGAACTAGCATATTTCATATTGTACAGTGTTCAGTAACGAAGGTGTTTCTTTTCTAACCAAACTACATTCGAAATGAAAAGAACCTACTTAAATGTACAACTTGTTTGATTGTATAAATGAGGAAAGTATGAACTTGATGAAATGTACCCTATTCGTTAGAAAGTAAGTCATTCCAAGAACTGAACTAGCCTATTTCATACAGTTCAGTGTTCAGCGATGAGGGTGTTTCTTTTCTAGCCAAACCACATTAGAAATGAAATGAACCTACTAAATTGTAAATCTTGTTAGATTGTACAAGAGTTGAAAGTTTGAACTTGCTGCAGTCTACCCTCTTCGTTAGAAAGCAACTCATTCCAAGAATGGAACTACCCTATTTCATACAGTACAGCATTCAGGAATGAAGGTGTTTCTTTTCTAACCAAAGTACATTAAAAATGAATCGATCCTACTAATTGTACAACTTGTTATATTGTATAACTGAGGAATCTTTGAACATGCTGCAATCTACACTCTTTGTAAGAAAGTAAGTCATTCCAAGAACTGAACTAGCCTATTTCATACAGTTCAGCGTTCATCAATGAAGGTGTTTCTTTTCAAACCAAACTACATTAGAAATGAAACGAACCTACTAAATTATACAACTTGTTAGATTGTACAAAAGAGAAAAATTTGAACTTGGTGCAATCAACCTTCTTCGTAAGAAAGCATCTCATTCCAAGAACTGAATTAGCCTATTTCTTACAGTAGAGCGTTCAGCAATGAAAGTGTTTCTTTTCTAACCAAACTACATTAGAAATGAAAAGAACCTACTAAATTGTACAACTTGTTAGATTGTACAAATGAGGTAACATTGAACTTGCTGCAATCTACCCTCTTTTTAAGAAAGCAATTCATTCGAAGAACTGAACTAGCCTATTTCATACAGTGCAGCATTGAGAAATGAAGGTCTTACTTTTCTGACCAAACTACATTAGAAATGAAATGAACCAACTAAATTGTACATGTTTTTAGATTGTACAAACAAGGAAAGTATGAAATTGATGCAATGTACCCTATTCGTAAAGAAGGAAGTCATTCCACAAAATAAACTAACCTATTTCATACAGTAGAGCATTCAGCAATGAAGGTGTTTCTTTCCAAATAAAAGTACATTAGAAATGAAACGTACCTACTAAATTGTACAACTTGTTAGGTTGTACAAATGTGCAAACTTTGAACTTGCTGTAATCTACACTCTTCATAAGAAACCAACTCATTCCAAGATCTGAACTAGCCTATTTCATACAGTACAGCATTCAGCAATGAAGGTGTTTCTTTTCTAATCCAACTACATTAGAAATGAAATGAACCTACTACAGTGTACACGTTTTAGATTGTACAAACGAGGAACATTTGAACTTGAAGCAATCTACCCTCTTTGTAAGAAAGCAACTCATTCCAAGTACTGAACTAGTCTATTTCAAACAGTACAGCGTTCAGAATGAAGGTGTATCTTTTCTAACCAAACTACATTGAAAATGAAATGAACCTACTAAATTGTACAACTTTTTAGATTGTACAAACGAGGCAATTTTGAACTTGCTGCAATCTACCCTCTTCGTAAGAAAGCATCTCATTCCAAGAACTGAACTTGCCTATTTCTTAAAGTACAGCGTTCAGCAATGTATGTGTTTCTTTTCTAACCAAATACATTAGAAAAGAAATGATCCTACTCAATTGTACTACTTTTTAGATTGTACATATGAGGAAACTTTGAACTTGCTGCAATCTACCCTCTTTGTACAAAAGCAATTCATTCCAAGCCCTAAACTAGCCTACTTCATACAGTACAGCATTAAGCAATGAAGGTCTTTCTTTTCTAACCGAAGTACATTAGAAATGAATCTAGCCTACTAAATTTTACAAGTTGTTAGATTGTACAACTGCAGAATCTTCGAACTCACTGAAATCTCCACTTTTCATAAGAAGGCAAGTTATTCCAAGAACTGAACTAATCTATTTCATACACTACAGTGTTCAGCAATGAAGGTGTTTCTTTTCTAACCAATCTCCGTTAGAAATGAAACAAACCTAATAAATTGTACATCTTGTTTATTGTGCAAACGAAGAAAGTTTGAACTTGCTGCAATCTAACCTCTTCGCAAGAAAGCAAGTCATTCCAAGAACTGAACTAGCCTATTTCATACTGTACTGCGTTCAGCAATGAAGGTGTTTCTTTGCTAACCAAACTACATTAGAAATGAAACGAACCTAATAAATTGTATAATTTGTTATATTGTACAAACCAGGAAAATTTGAACGTGCCCCAATCTACCCTCTTCGTAAGAGAGCAACTTATTCCAAGAACTGAAGTAGCCTATTTCATACTGTACAGCGTTCACGAATGAAGGTGTTTCCTTTCTAACCAAACTACATTTGTAATGAAACGAACCTACTGAATTGTATGACTTGTTGGATTGTACAAACGAGTAAAGTTTAAACTTGCTGCAATCTATGCTCTTCATATGAGAGCAACTCATTCCAAGAACTGAAGTATCCTATTTCATACAGTACATCGTTCAGAAATGAACGTCTTAGGTTTCTAAACAACTATATTAGAAATGAAACAACCCTACTAAAGTTTACAACTTGTTAGATTGTAGAAACATGGAAAGTTTGAACTTGCTTCAATCTACCCTCTTTGTAAGAGAGCAACTCATTCCAAGATCTTAACTAGCCTATTTCAAATTGTACAGCATTCAGCCATGAAGGTGATTCTTTTCTAATCAAACTACATTAGAAATTAAACAAAATTACTAAATTGTACAACTTGTTATATCATAAAAACGAGGAAAGTTTGAACTTGTTGCAGTACAACATCTTCGTAAGAAAGCAACTCATTCCAAGAACTGACCTAGCCTATTTCATACAGTACACCGTTTAGGAATGAAGGTGTTTCTTTTCTAACCAAACTACATTAGAAATGAAACAAACCTATGAAAATGTATGTCTTTTTAGGATGTACAAATGAGAAAGTTTGAACTTGCTGCAATGTTACTCTTTTTGTAAAGAAGAAGTGATTGCATGAATTGAACTAGCTTATTTCATACAGTAGAGTGTTCATCAATGAAGGTGTTTCTTTCCAAAGAAAACTACATTAGATATTAAACGTACCTACTAAATTGTACAACTCGTTAGACTGTACAAACGAGGAAACTTTGAAACAAACTACATTAGAAATGAGATGAACCTAATAAATTATACAACTTGTTAGATTGTAAAAATGAGATGTTTGATCTTGCTGCAATCTAACCTCTTTGTAAGAAAGCAACTCATTCCAAGAACTGAACTAGCCTACTTCATACAGTACAGCATTCAGCAATGGAGGTCTTTCTTTTCTAACCAAACTACATTAGGAATGAAACGAACGTACTACACTGTACAACTTATTAGATTGTACAAACAAGTAAAGTTTGAACTTGCTACAATCTAAGCTGTAAGTAAGGAAGCAACTAATTCCAAGGACTAAAGTGGCCTATTTCATACACTACAATGATCAGCAATGAAGGTGTTTCTTTTCTAACCAAACTACATTAGAAATGAAACAAAGCTACTAAATTGTACAACTTGTCAGATTGTACATACAAGGAAAGTTTGAACTTGATTCAATCTACCCTCTTTGTAAGAAAGCAACTCATTCAAAAAACTGAACTAGGCTATTTCATGCTTACAGTGCTCAGCAATAAAGGTGTTTATTTTCTAACCAAACTACATTAGAAATAAAATGAACCTACAAAATTGTAAAACTTGTTAGATTGTACAAACAAGGAAATTTTGAGCTTGCTGCAATCTACCTTCTTCAGAAGAAAACAACTCATTCCAAGAACTGAACTCGCCTATTTCATACAGTGCAGCATTCAGCAATGAAGGTGTTTCTATTCTAACCAAACTACATTAGAAATGAAATGAACCTACTAAATTATACAACTTGTTTTATTTTACAAAAGAGGAAACTTTGAACTTGCAGCAATCAACCCTCATAGTAAGAAAGCAACTCATTCCAAGAACTAAACTAGCCTATTTCATACAGAACAGTGTTCAGCAATAAAGGTCTTCCTTTTATAAGCAAACAACATTGAAATGAAATGAACCTACTAAATTGTACAAATTGTTACATTTTACAGACTTGAGAACTTTGAACTGCCTGCAATCTAACCTCTTCTAAAGAAAGCAACTCATTAAAAGAACCAAACTAGCCTATTTCATACAGTACAGCGTTCAGCAATGAAGGTGTTTATTTTCTAAACAAACTAAATTGGAAATTAAATGAACCTACTAAATTGTACAAATTGTTAGATTTTACAAACGAGGAAAATTTGAACTTGCTACAATCTACCCTCTTCGTAACAAAGCAACTCATTCCAAGAACTGAACTAGCCTATTTCATATAGTACAGCCTTAAGCAATGCATGTCTTTCTTTTCTAACCAAACTACACTAGAAATGAAACGAACTTACTAAATTGTACAACTTGTTACTTTTTACAAACGTGGCAAGTTTGAACTTGCTGCAATCTAACCTCTAAGTAAGAAAGCCACTAATTCCATGAAGTGAACTGTCCTATTTGATATAGTACAGCATTCATTAATGAAGGTTTTTCTTTCCAAATAAAACTACATTAGAAGTGAAAAGAACCTACTAAATTGTACAACTTTTTAGATTGTACAAATGAGGAAAGTTTGAACTTGCTGCAATCTACCCTCTTCGTAAGAAAGCATCTCATTCCAAGAACTGAACTAGCCTATTTCATACAGTATAACGTTCAGCAATGGAGGTCTTTCTTTTCTAACCAAACTACATTAGAAATGAAATAAACCTTCTAAATTGTACAACTTGTCAGATTTTACATACGAGGAAAGTTTGAACTTGATTCAATCTACCGTCTTCGTAAGAAAGCAACTCATTCAAAAAAAAGAACTAGCCTATTTCATGCATTACAGCACTTAGCAATAAAGGTGTTTCTTTTCTAACCAAAATACATTAGAAATGAAATGAACATACAAAATTGTACAACTTGTTAAATTGTACAAACGAGGAAAATTTCAACTTGCTGCAATCTACCCTCTTCGGAAGAAAGCAAGTCATCCCAAGAACTGAACTATCCTATTTCATTCAGTACAGCATTCAGCAATGAAGGTGTTTCTTTTCTAACCAAACTACATTAGAAATGAAATGAGCCTACTAAATTGTACAACTTGTTAGATTGTACAAACGAGGAAAGTTTGAACTTGCTACAATCTATCCTCTTCGTAAGAAAGCAAGTCATTTCAAGAACTGAACTAGCCTATTTCATACAGTACAGCATTCACCAATGAGGGTATTTCTTTTCTAATCAAAATGCATTAGAAATGAATCGAACCATTAAATTGTCCCACTTGTTAGATTGTACAAACGAGGAAACTTTGAACTTGCTGTAATCTACCCTCTTCATAAGAAAGCAACTCAGATATCCAGGTAAGATGGCAGCATAGGAGCCACGCCAAAACAGATCAGGTAGGGATTTAAACAAAACTACACTCTTCTTCGGAAAAGATCAGAATTTTTTTTTTCCGGGAAACAGTGGAAATAACACTTTGGTGATTGTGGCCCGACCCGCTCCACAGCGGTAGGAGCAGCAGCCACAATCCCCGGTGCTAAACCGCTGCTGAGATCAGCTGAGACTCGCTGAGCTTCCCCTGCAGCCGCTGCCACCCAAACAAGCAACAACAACAACAAAAATAATAAACGGGGGACTTTCCAACCTCATCAGTCTCCACTCAAATCCCAGAAAGCGAAGAAAAGTCTGAGGAACTACTTAACGACCTACAGGAGAACATGGTGAGCTACTACAGGCTTCCTGAACTCACCCATCCCCCAACCATCAGACCCCAGCTAATTGGCAGCAATCAGCCATTAGCAGCAGCCTGTACTACATCACCAACACCGGACCCAGCACAGCTGAGCCAAGCTCCACAGCTCAGGGAACAAGGTGGGCACTCAGCATTGGTGAGTTTGGAAGCCACACCAAAAGGTAACAAAGGCATGCATTGGAAGTGCTAACCTCTCTTTCCAGGTCAGGGCAGGTTATGGGTTACATATTTGTGGTTGGCCTTACCATTTTCAAATAAGCTGAATATGAGGTGTTGAATATTGCTGCCTGTAATACTTTTGGATTTAAAGGGCCTTTATCTTTTGCTTCTGTCATTATTGGGGGCAGGGTCTGATTCCTAGCTGACAAGATTAAGGGTGTGGAAGAAACATATCCTTAGGGATTTTGACCTTATAAGACTCTTTGTTTCAATTCCCACATGTATACCCTGTGCTCATGTTAATTGAATGTGTATTTGGCTCAATTGAAGTTTAGAACTTACTACTAAATTGTTCCACCAGTCCACTACAATACTTGCTTACCAAGCAAAGTCAACATCTAGGATTACCTCTGAGGTGGACCTGGGTACAAGTGCTACACTTGGCACCTTAAACCCATATCCACACCTAAGAACACTGCAGAAAACTAGAAAACCTAAGCATTAAATCAATCCAGGATGCAAAAGTCACTACATTATAATACAAGAAACACAAAGAATCAAGACAATGCAATCCCACCAAAATTTACAAATCCATCAGAATTGTTCACCAATGAGACAGTTTTAGATGAAATTCCTGACAAAGATTTCAAAGGAATGATGATATCTATACTCAAAGAAATAAAAGAAGAAATGAAAGCAAAGGAATTAAAGAAGAAAACAAACTCTTGAAAGAGATTACAGAAAAACAGTTTAAGGAAATAAAAAGGTCATTAGAGGACATGAATAAGGAAATAGAATTACTGAAGAAAAACCAGGTTGAAATCCTAGCTCTGAAGAACACAGTCAGTGAAATAAAAAACTCTGTGGAAAGTCTCACTAGTAGAATGGATGAAGGAGAGGACAGAATATCTAAACTAGAAGACCAGATGGCAGACCTATCACAGTCCAACAAAGAGAAAGACAAGCTAATAGAAAGGTATGAATGGGAACTCCAAGACATGTGGGACACTATGAAAAGATCAAACATAAGAATTCAAGGTATAGCAGAAGGGGAAGAATTTCAATCCAGAGGCTTAGTAGGTTTTTTCCACAAAATCCTAGAAGAAAATTTTCCCCAAATTGGGAAAGAAATGCCAATGCAGATACAAGAAGCATTTAGAACACCAAACAGACAAAACCTAGAAAGATCCTCTTCTCGCCATGTTATAATTAAACTACTAAATACGCAAACCAAAGAAAATATATTGAAAGAAGTTAGAGAGAAAAAGCAAATGACCTTCAAGGGGAAACCCAACAGGGTCACAGCAGATTACTCAACACAGACCTTAAAAGCCAGAAGGGCCTGGAGTGATGTATTCCAAGTTCTGAAAGATAAAAACTGCCAACCAAGATTACTTTATCCTGCAAAGCTTTCTATCCAAATTGATGGAGAAATAAGGACATTCCACAACAAAGACAGGCTAAAGGAATTTATGGCAACTAAACCAGCTCTACAGAAAATACTTACAGGAATCATTCATGCTGAAGAAAAAGCAAAACACACACAGCAGGAAATAGGAAAAAAGAAATCATACTCAACAGTTAGAACAAGTGAGTAAAACGAAAACCAGGAAGAACTACAAAACAAGAAAAATGGAGAGATCAAATACATATCTTTCAATAATAACTCTTAATATCAATGGCCTCAATGCCCCAACCAAAAGACATAGACTGGCAGACTGGATTAAAAAGCAGGATGCTACCATCTGTTGCCTCCAGGAAACTCACCTCTCATTAAAAGATAGAAAATTCTTAGGGTGAAAGGTTGGAAAAAGATATATGAAGCAAATGGACCTAGAAAACAAGCAGGGGTTGCCATCCTAATGTCTGAAAGGATAGACTTCAAACCAACATTAGTGAGGAAAGATAAAAATGGTCACTTTATACTGATTAAAGGAATACTCCAACAAGAGGACATCACAATCCTAAACACATATGCTCCCAACACGGGGGCCCCCAATTTCATCAAATAAACACTATTGGACTTAAGGTCAGAGATAACTCCCAACACAATAGTAGTGGGTGACTTCAATACCCCACTCTCATCACTTGACAGGTCTACCCAACAAAAAATAAACAGAGAGACATCTGCATTAAATGATATCATGGAAAAATGGACCTAACAGATATATACAGAACATTCCATCCAAATGCTGCAGAATATACATTCTTCTCAGTAGCACATGGGACATTCTCTAAAATAGACCATATGACAGGGCACAAATCAAATCTTAACAAATACAGGAAAATTGAAATAATCCCTTGTATGCTATCTGACCACAATGGGATTAAACTGCCAATCAACAACAAGAAAAACTACAGAGCATACAGAAATTCATGGAGACTAAACAGTACATTATTGAACGATGTATGGGTCATTGAAGAAATTAAAAAGGAAATCAAGAAATGCATAGAATCAAATGATGATGAGAATACAACATACCAAAACCTATGGGACACAATGAAGGCCGTCCTACGAGGGAAATTTACAGCTATAAGTGCCTATATTAAGAAATTAGAGAGTTCACAACTAAACAATTTAATGCTTCACCTTAAGGCCTTGGAAAGAGAGGAACAAGGCAAACCAAAAATCAGTAGATGGGAAGAAATAATAAAGGTTAGGGCAGAAATTAATGAAATGGAAACCAAAAAAACAATCAAAATATTCAATGAAACAAAAAGTTGGTTCTTTGAAAGGATGAACAAGATTGACAAACCCTTAGCAAATCTGACCAAAAGAAAGAGAGAAGAGACAAAACTTGATAAGATTAGAGATGAAAAAGGCAACATCACAACAGATACCAAAGAAATTCAGAAAATCATATGGACATACTTTAAGAATATATATGCCTCTAAGTTTGAAAACCTGAAAGAAATGGATGATTTCCTTGATTCATATAACCCACCAAAATTAAATCAAGATGAGATAAACCATATAAACAGACCTATAACAATTACAGAGATCCAGGCAGTCATAAAAAATCTCTCAACTAAAAAAAGCCCAGGCCCAGATGGATTCACTGCTGAATTTTACCAGACATGCCTGGAAGATATAACACCATTGCTTCTCAAACTTTTCCATAAAATAGAAAAGGAAGGAATTCTACCAAAATCTTTCTATGAAGCCAGCATCACCCTGATACCGAAACCAGACAAAGACAGATCAAAAAAAGAAAATTTATAGACCAATCTCCCTCATGAACATAGATGCAAAAATTCGCAACAAAATACTGGCAAACAGAATACAAGAATATATCAGACAGATTATTCACCCCGACCAAGTAGGCTTTATCCCAGAGATGCAGGGATGGTTCAACATACGCAAATCCATAAATGTAATACAACATATAAATGGTCTGAAGGACAAAAATCACATGGTCATCTCAATAGATGCAGAAAAGGCATTTGACAAAATCAACACCCCTTCATGGTGAAAGTATTACAGAAACTTGGAATAGAAGGAACATATCTCAACATAATAAAAGCTATTTATGAGAAACCTACAGCCAACATAATACTAAACGGGGAAAAACTTGAAGCTTTTCCTCTAAATTGAGGAACAAGACAAGGGTGTCCACTTTCCCCTCTCCTATTCAATATAGTACTGGAAGTCTTAGCCATAGCAATAAGGCAAGAGACACTCATAAAGGGGATACAAATCGGAAGGGAAGAGATTAAATTATCATTATTTGCAGATGATATGATTCTATACATAACAGACCCTAAAGACTCTACCAGCAAACTGTTAGAGCTGATAAACACTTTTAGCAATGTAGCAGGTTACACAATAAACACACAGAAATCAGTAGCTTTTCTATACACTAACAACAAACATGCAGAGGATGAAATCAGGGAATCTCTCCCATTCACAATTGCCTCAAAAAAAATAAAACACCTTGGAATAAACTTAACCAAAGAAGTGAAGGATCTCTACAATGAGAACTTTAAAAAACTCGAGTGACAAATTGCAGAAGACACAAGGAAATGGAAAGACATTCCATGCTCCTGGATTGGAAGAATCAATATTGTGAAAATGTCAATCTTACCTAAAGCAATCTACACATTTAATGCGATCCCCATTAAAATTCCATTACAATTCTTCACAGAAATAGAAAAAACAATACTAAAATTCCTCGGGAAACACAAAAAACCTCGATTAGCCAAAACAATTTTGCGCAACAAAAATCAGGCAGGGGGTATAACCATACCCTATTTTAAGTTATACTACAAAGCCATAGTAACAAAAACAGCATGGTACTGGCACAAGGACAGACGGGTAGATCAATGGAACAGAATAGAAGACCCAAATATTAATCTAAGCAGCTACAGATACCTGATATTTGACAAAAATGCCAAAAATATTCATTGGAGAAAAGATAGCCTCTTTAACAAGTGGTGCTGGGAAAATTGGACATCTGTGTGTAAAAGGATAAACATAGATCCTTGTCTCTCTCCATGCACAAGAGTCAAGTCCAAATGGATCAGGCACCTTAATATCAGACCTGAAACTCTGAAACTGCTAGAGGAAAAGGTAGGGGAAACTCTTCAACATATTGGAATAGGCAAGGACTTTCTTAATATAACTCCAATTGCTCAGGGAATAAAACCAATAATCAACCACTGGGACCTTATGAAATTACAAAGCTTTTGTACAGCAAAGGACACTGTGAATAGAGCAAAAAGACAACCTACAGAATGGGAGAAAAATCTTTGCCAGTTATACATCGGACAGAGGATTAATATCCAGAATATACAAAGAACTCAAAAAACAGAATAATATGAATTCAAACAACCCAGTTAAAAAATGGGCTATGGAACTAAATAGAGAATTCATGGAAGATGAAATACAGATGGCATATAAACATCTGAAAAAATGTTCCACATCCTTAGCCATCAGGGAAATGCAAATTAAAACCACTTTGAGATTCCATTTCACTCCTGTCAGAATGGCTACCATCAAGAAAACAAATGACAATAAGTGTTGGCGTGGATGTGGAAAAACAGGAACACTTCTACACTGTTGGTGGGAATGTAAGCTGGTCCAGCCATTGTGGAAATCAGTGTGGAGGTTCTTGAGACAGCTAGAGATAGATTTACCATATGATCCAGCTATAGCACTCCTAGGCATATATCCAGAGGACTCTTCTCACTACCTTAGAGATACTTTCAAAACCATGTTTATTGCTGCTCTATTCACAATAGCTAGGAAATAGAAGCATCCTAGATGTCCCTCCATAGATGAGTGGATAATAAAGATGTGGTACATTTACACAACGGAGTTCTATTCAGCGGTAAAGAAAAATGAAATTATGAAATTTGCAGGGAAATGGATGGATCTGGAAAGGATTATACTAAGTGAGGTAACCCAGGCTCAGAAAGCCAAACATCACCTGTTCTCTCTCATATGTGGATCCTAGCTACCAGTGTATAGACTTGTGTGGGAACTGGAACCAAAAATAGGTACCAGAAACCAGTAAGCTGGTAAAAGGCAATAAGGGAGGGAGGAAAGGGAAGGACTTAAGTGTACGGTAATGCACATATGTAAGTAGAAGAACTGATTGCAGGGAGGGGAATGGCCTAAGCGAGGCCATGGGAAGAGAATGCATACAGGAAGGGCAGAGGGAGGGTCAATCTAAGCTCAAGATATTATGAATAAGACATATGTAAAATTACTTTTTTGAATAAGGGCAGGTCTAGAAGCTGTAGACTGTTACTAGAAAATTTTCAGTACCTGGAATGGGATACCTTCCAGTGAGTTGTTGGCCAAGGAGGTCCCGGTAGCCTCCAAATCATTAAAGGCTTTTGCCAAAGATTGGTTTCCCTAGAGAAACAGATAGTAAGACCCTATTGCTGAAGGCATCTCATGCCTGAGAAGCATGGTCACTGTGAAAGCAAGGTGGTGTGGAGCAGAATACCTTCTCCCTGTAGACCAGAGAACTGAAAGCTGGAAAAAGCTGCATTGCACGCAGCGTATGGGAGACAGAAGCCATCAACAGTGAAAACAGTGGAAGCTGAATATTCAAGCTTGGCCAGACAGGCCCAATGACTGAACGGGTGCAATAGTGGCATGTCTACTCTTGGGGTAACCAACTGCTCCATAATTGGACTAAAGGCCCTCTCTACAGGAGGGAATACATACCTGGTACTGAAAAACCTAAGTAAAAGTCTATGGTAGGTGAGGTCATGAGCCTTAGGGGTATAAGCCTGCTCTTATCTGACTAAATGTATATATTATTCCCACCAAGCTGCCCTGAAAGCACTACACTTAATGTTCATATTCACATGGTAATGCTACTCTCACTTCTAGTTAGAGAAGCTTCTCTTTTCAGATGGTGATGACCACTGGGATCACCGAAAAGGCAACATAGTGCTGAGAAGAAGGGATGGAGGAGTGCCCAGCACTGAAACACCTCTGTCACACCCTACAAGGCTCAGGGACCATTGCGGAAGAGGGTGCGGATAGAATGGAAGAGCCAAAGGAAGGGTATGACCTCTTACAATGCAACTGTCCAGACAGAAACTGGCCTCGATATCCATGACCTTGCAGTGCCTAGCAATACCTTCTCAAAACCCTCAAAATAGAAGAAAAAGATGATGACATCAAATTAAAAGAGAGACTAATGGAGAGAGGGAGGGTATATGATGGAGACTTGAGTTCTAAAGTGGAATGGGGGGAGGGAAGGGAAATATCAGGTGGTTTTTTTTGTATGTAAGCATAAAAGTCAATAAAAAATAATAATTAAAAAAAAAAGAAATCAACTCATTCCAGGAACTGACTAACTTATTTCATACAGTACAGCGTTCAGCAATGAAGGTGTTCCTTTCCTAGATAACTACATTAGGAATGAAACGAACCTACTGAGTTGCACAACTTCTCAGATTGTTCAAACGGGGAAAGTATGAACTTGCTGCAATCTACCGCCTTTGTAAGATACCAACTCATTCCAAGAACTGAAGCAGCCCATTTCATACATTACAGTGTTCAGCAATGAAGGTGTTTCCTTTCTAACCAAAATACATTAAAAATTAAAGGAACCTACATAATTGAAGAACTTGTTAGATTGTCCAAAAGAGGAAATATTGAACTTGCTGCAATCTACCCTCTTCGTAAGAAAGCAACTCATTCGAAATACTGAAATAGCCTATTTCACACAATACAGCGTTGAGCAATGAAGGTCTTCCTTTTCTAACCAAACTACATTAGAAATGAAACGAACCAACTAAATTGTACAATTTGTTAGATTGTACAAATGAGGAATCTTTGAACTTGCTGCAATCTACCCTCTTCGTAAAAAAGCAACTCATTCCAAAAACTGAAATAGCCATATCATACAGTACAGAGTTCAGCAATGAAGGTGTTTCTTTCCTAGGAAAACTACATGACAAATGAAATGAACTGACTAAATTGTACAACTTCTTAGATATTACAAACGAGGAAAGTTTGAACTTGCTGCAATCTACTGTCTTGGTAGGAGAGCAAAGCATTCCAAGAACTGAACTAGCCTATTTCATATTATACAGCATTTAGCAATGAGGTGTTTCTTTTCTAACCAAACTACATTAGAAATGAGATGAACCTAATAAATTGTACCACTTGTTAGATTGTATAAACGAGGAAAGATTGAACTTGCTGCAATCTAAACTCGTCGTAAGAAAGCAACTCATTCCAAGGACTGAACTAGCCTATTTCATACTGTACAGCGTTCAGCAATGAAGGTGTTTCTTTTCTAACCAAACTACATTGGAAATGAAATGAATCTACTATATTGTACAACTTGTTAGATTTTACAAACGAGGAAACTTTGAACTTGCTACAATCTACCCTCTTCGTAACAAAGCAACTCATTCCAAGAACAGAACTAGCCTATTTCATATAGTACAGCCTTCAGCAATGGATGTCTTTCTTTTCTAACCAAACTACATTAGAAATGAAACGAACTTACTAAATTGTACAACTTGTTACATTTTACAAACGTGGCGAGTTTGAACTTGCTGCAATCTAACCTCTAAGTAAGAAAGCAACTAATTCCAAGAACTGAACTAGCCTATTTCATACAATACAGAGTTCAGCAATGAAGGTCTTTCTTTTCTAACCAAGCTACATTAAAACTGAAACAAACCTAATAAATTGTACAACTAGTTACATTTTACAATCGTGGCAAGTTTGAACTTGCTGCAATCTAACCTCTAAGTAAGAAAACAACTATTTCCAAGGACTGAACTAGCCTATTTCATACAATACAGCATTCAGGAATGAAGGTATTTCTTTTCTAACCAAACTACATTATAAATGAAACGAACCTACTAAATTGTACAACTGGTCATACGAGGAAAGTTTGAACTTGATTCATTCTACCCTCTTCGTAAGAAAGCAACTCACTGCAAGAACTGAACTAGCCTATTTCATGCATTACAGAGCTCAGCAATAAAGGTGTTTCTTTTCTATCCAAACTACATTAGAAATGAAATGAACCTACCAAATTGTAAAACTTGTTACATTTTACAAACAAGGAAAATTTGAACTTGCTGCAATCTACCCTCTCCAGAAGAGAGCAACTCATTCCAATAACTGAACTAGCCTATTTCATACAGTGCAGCGTTCAGCAATGAAGGTGTTTCTTTTCTAACCAAACTACATTATAAATAAAATGAACCTACAAAATTGTACAACGTGTTAGAGTGTACAAACGAGGAAACTTTGAACTTGCTGCAATCTACTCATTCCAAGAACTGAACTATCATATTTCATACAGTACAGCGTTCAGCAATGAAGGTTTTTCTTTCCAAAGTAAACTACATTAGAAATGCAACGAACCTACCAAATTGTACAACGTGTTATATTGTACAAACGAGGAAAGTTTGAACTTGCTGCAATCTACCCTCTTGGTAAGAAAGCAATTCATTCCAAGAACTAAACTAGCCTATTTCATACAGTACAGCGTTCAGCAATGAAGGTGTTTTTTTTCCTAAGAAAACTACATTAGAAATGAAAAGAAGCTACTGAGTTGTACAAATTCTTACATTGTTCAAAGGAGGAAAGTTTGAACTTGCTGCAATCTACCGTCTTCGTAAGAAAGCAACTCATTCCAAGAACTGAAGTAGCCTTTTTCATATATTACAGAGTTCAGCAATGAAGGTATTTCCTATCTAACCAAAATAAGTTACAAATGCAAGGAACCTAATAAATCGTACAACTTGTTATATTGTAAAAAAGAGGAATTATTGAACTTGTTACAATCTACCGTCTTCGTAAGAGAGCAACTCATTCAAAAAACTGAACTAGCCTATTTCACACAGTACACTGTTCAGCAATGAAGGTCTTCCTTTTCTAACCTAACTACATTAGAAATGAAACAAACCCACTAAATTGTACAACTTGTTAGATTGTACAAATGAGGAAACTTTGAACTTGCTGCAATCTACCCTCTTCGTAAAAAAGCAACTCATTCCAAAAACCGAAATAGCCTATTTCATCCAATACAGCATTCAGCAATGAAGGTATTTCTTTCCTAAGAAACCTACATAATGAATGAAACCAACTGACTAAATTGTACAACTTCTTAGTTATTACAAACGAGGAAAGTTTGAACTTGCTGCAATCTACCGTCTTGGTAGGAGAGCAACGCATTCCAAGAACTGAACTAGCCTATTTCATACAGTACAGAGTTCAGAAATGAAGGTGTTTCTTTTCTAACCATACTACATTAGAAATGAAACGAACCTACTAAATTGTACAACCTGTTAGGTTCTACATACGAGGAAAGTTTGAACTTAATTCAATCTACCCTCTTCTTAAGAAAGTAACTCATTCCAAAAACTGAGCTAACCTATATCATACATTATAGAGTTCAGCAATGAAGGTGTTTCTTTTCTAACCAAACAAATTAGAAATAAAATGAACCTACAAAATTGTACAACTTGTTAGATTGTACAAACGAGGAAAGCTTGAACTTGCTGCAAACTACCCTCTTCATAAGAAAAAGCAACACCTTCCAAAAACTGAAGTAGCCTATTTCATACAGTACAGCATTCAGGAATGAAGTTGTTTCTTTTCTAACCAAACTACATTAGAAATGAAATGGACCTACTAAATTGTATGTATTTTTAGATTCTACAAACGAGGAATGGTCAAACTTCCTGCAATGTCCACTCTTCATAAACAAGGAACTCATTGCATGAAAGGAACTCTCCTATTTCATACAGTACAGCATTCAGTAATAATGGTGTTTCTTTTCTAACCAAATTACATTACAAATGAAGTGAAACTACTAACTTGTACAACTCGTGAGACTGTACAAACGAGGAAAGTTTGATCTTGCTGCAATCTACCCTCTTCGTAAGAGAGCAACTCATTCCAAGAACTAAGCCAGCCTATTTCATACAGTACACTTAGCAGCAATGAAGGTGTTTCTTTTCTAACCGAACAACATTAGAAATGAAATGAACCTAGTAAATTGTACAACTTGTTAGATTGTACTAATGAGCAATCTGTGAACTTGCTGTAATCTACCCTCTTCGTAAGAAAGCAAGTCATTCCAAGAACTGACATAGCCTATTTCATACAGCAGAGCATTCAGCAATGAAAGTGATTTTTTCCTCCAAAAACTACATTAGAAATGAAATGAACCTACTAAATTGTACAACTTTTTAGATTTTACAAACGAGGAAAAGTTTAAACTTGCTGCAATCTACCCTCTTCGTAAGAAAGCAACTCATTCAAGAACTGAAGTAGCCTGTTTCATACAGTATAGCATTCAGGAATGAAGGTATTTCTTTTCTAAACAAACTACATTAGAAATGAAACGAGTGTCCTAAATTGTTCGTATTTTTCGTTTTGTACAAATGAGAAAGTTTCAACTTGCTGCAATGTTACCCTTTTCATAACCAAGGAAATCATTGCACGAAATGAACTAGCCTATTTCAAACAGTAGAGCTTTCAGTAATGAAGATGTTTCTTTCCAAAGAAAACTACATTAGAAATGAAATGAACCTACTAAATTGCACAGCTCATTAGATTTTACAAAGGAGGACAGTTTGAACTTGCTGCAATCTGCACTCTTCAGATGAAAGCAACTCATTCCAAGAACTGAACTAGCCTATTTCATACAGCACAGCGTTCAGAAATGGAGGTCTGTCTTTTCTAAACAAACTACATTAGAAATGAAATGAAGGTACTTAATTGTACAACTTGTTACATTTGACAAATGAGGAAACTTTGAACTTGCTGCAATCTACCCTCTTCTTAAGAAAGCAATTCATTCCACGAACTGAACTAGCCTATTACATACAGTACAGTGTTCAGAAATGAAGGTCTTTCTTTTCTAACCAAAGTACATTAGAAATGAATCAAACCTACTAAATTGTACAACTTGTTGGATTGTACAACTGACGAATCAATAACTTGCTGCAATCTACACTCTTTGTAAGAAAGCAACTCATTCCAAGAACTGAACTACCCTATTTCATACAGGACAGCATTCAGCAATGAAGGTGTTTCATTTCTAACCAAACTACATTGGAAATTAAACGAACCTACTAAATTGTACAACTTGTTAGATTGTATAAATGAGGTATCTTTGAACTTACTGCAATCTACCCTCTTCGTAACAGAGCAACTCATTCCCAGAACGGAACTAGCCTATTTCATACAGTACAGAGTTCAGAAATGAAGGTGTTTCTTTTCTAACCATACTACATTAGAAATGAAACGAACCTACTAAATTGTACAACCTGTTAGGTTCTACATACGAGGAAAGTTTGAACTTAATTCAATCTACCCTCTTCTTAAGAAAGTAACTCATTCCAAAAACTGAGCTAACCTATATCATACATTATAGAGTTCAGCAATGAAGGTGTTTCTTTTCTAACCAAACAAATTAGAAATAAAATGAACCTACAAAATTGTACAACTTGTTAGATTGTACAAATGAGGAAAGCTTGAACTTGCTGCAAACTACCCTCTTCATAAGAAAGCAACACCTTCCAAAAACTGAAGTAGCCTATTTCATACAGTACAGCATTCAGGAATGAAGTTGTTTCTTTTCTAACCAAACTACATTAGAAATGAAATGGACCTACTAAATTGTATGTATTTTTAGATTCTACAAACGAGGAATGGTCAAACTTCCTGCAATGTCCACTCTTCATAAACAAGGAACTCATTGCATGAAAGGAACTCTCCTATTTCATACAGTACAGCATTCAGTAATAATGGTGTTTCTTTTCTAACCAAATTACATTACAAATGAAGTGAAACTACTAACTTGTACAACTCGTGAGACTGTACAAACGAGGAAAGTTTGATCTTGCTGCAATCTACCCTCTTCGTAAGAGAGCAACTCATTCCAAGAACTAAGCCAGCCTATTTCATACAGTACACTTAGCAGCAATGAAGGTGTTTCTTTTCTAACCGAACAACATTAGAAATGAAATGAACCTAGTAAATTGTACAACTTGTTAGATTGTACTAATGAGCAATCTGTGAACTTGCTGTAATCTACCCTCTTCGTAAGAAAGCAAGTCATTCCAAGAACTGACATAGCCTATTTCATACAGCAGAGCATTCAGCAATGAAAGTGATTTTTTTTCTCCAAAACTACATTAGAAATGAAATGAACCTACTAAATTGTACAACTTTTTAGATTTTACAAACGAGGAAAAGTTTAAACTTGCTGCAATCTACCCTCTTCGTAAGAAAGCAACTCATTCCAAGAACTGAAGTAGCCTGTTTCATACAGTATAGCATTCAGGAATGAAGGTATTTCTTTTCTAAACAAACTACATTAGAAATGAAACGAGTGTCCTAAATTGTTCGTATTTTTTCGTTGTACAAATGAGAAAGTTTCAACTTGCTGCAATGTTACCCTTTTCATAACCAAGGAAATCATTGCACGAAATGAACTAGCCTATTTCAAACAGTAGAGCTTTCAGTAATGAAGATGTTTCTTTCCAAAGAAAACTACATTAGAAATGAAATGAACCTACTAAATTGCACAGCTCATTAGATTTTACAAAGGAGGACAGTTTGAACTTGCTGCAATCTGCACTCTTCAGATGAAAGCAACTCATTCCAAGAACTGAACTAGCCTATTTCATACAGCACAGCGTTCAGAAATGGAGGTCTGTCTTTTCTAAACAAACTACATTAGAAATGAAATGAAGGTACTTAATTGTACAACTTGTTACATTTGACAAATGAGGAAACTTTGAACTTGCTGCAATCTACCCTCTTCTTAAGAAAGCAATTCATTCCACGAACTGAACTAGCCTATTACATACAGTACAGTGTTCAGAAATGAAGGTCTTTCTTTTCTAACCAAAGTACATTAGAAATGAATCAAACCTACTAAATTGTACAACTTGTTGGATTGTACAACTGACGAATCAATAACTTGCTGCAATCTACACTCTTTGTAAGAAAGCAACTCATTCCAAGAACTGAACTACCCTATTTCATACAGGACAGCATTCAGCAATGAAGGTGTTTCATTTCTAACCAAACTACATTGGAAATTAAACGAACCTACTAAATTGTACAACTTGTTAGATTGTATAAATGAGGTATCTTTGAACTTACTGCAATCTACCCTCTTCAGTAACAGAGCAACTCATTCCCAGAACGGAACTAGCCTATTTCATACAGTACAGAGTTCAGAAATGAAGGTGTTTCTTTTCTAACCATACTACATTAGAAATGAAACGAACCTACTAAATTGTACAACCTGTTAGGTTCTACATACGAGGAAAGTTTGAACTTAATTCAATCTACCCTCTTCTTAAGAAAGTAACTCATTCCAAAAACTGAGCTAACCTATATCATACATTATAGAGTTCAGCTTCAATGAAGGTGTTTCTTTTCTAACCAAACAAATTAGAAATAAAATGAACCTACAAAATTGTACAACTTGTTAGATTGTACAAACGAGGAAAGCTTGAACTTGCTGCAAACTACCCTCTTCATAAGAAAGCAACACCTTCCAAAAACTGAAGTAGCCTATTTCATACAGTACAGCATTCAGGAATGAAGTTGTTTCTTTTCTAACCAAACTACATTAGAAATGAAATGGACCTACTAAATTGTATGTATTTTTAGATTCTACAAACGAGGAATGGTCAAACTTCCTGCAATGTCCACTCTTCATAAACAAGGAACTCATTGCATGAAAGGAACTCTCCTATTTCATACAGTACAGCATTCAGTAATAATGGTGTTTCTTTTCTAACAAATTACATTACAAATGAAGTGAAACTACTAACTTGTACAACTCGTGAGACTGTACAAACGAGGAAAGTTTGATCTTGCTGCAATCTACCCTCTTCGTAAGAGAGCAACTCATTCCAAGAACTAAGCCAGCCTATTTCATACAGTACACTTAGCAGCAATGAAGGTGTTTCTTTTCTAACCGAACAACATTAGAAATGAAATGAACCTAGTAAATTGTACAACTTGTTAGATTGTACTAATGAGCAATCTGTGAACTTGCTGTAATCTACCCTCTTCGTAAGAAAGCAAGTCATTCCAAGAACTGACATAGCCTATTTCATACAGCAGAGCATTCAGCAATGAAAGTGATTTTTTCCTCCAAAAACTACATTAGAAATGAAATGAACCTACTAAATTGTACAACTTTTTAGATTTTACAAACGAGGAAAAGTTTAAACTTGCTGCAATCTACCCTCTTCGTAAGAAAGCAACTCATTCCAAGAACTGAAGTAGCCTGTTTCATACAGTATAGCATTCAGGAATGAAGGTATTTCTTTTCTAAACAAACTACATTAGAAATGAAACGAGTGTCCTAAATTGTTCGTATTTTTTCGTTGTACAAATGAGAAAGTTTCAACTTGCTGCAATGTTACCCTTTTCATAACCAAGGAAATCATTGCACGAAATGAACTAGCCTATTTCAAACAGTAGAGCTTTCAGTAATGAAGATGTTTCTTTCCAAAGAAAACTACATTAGAAATGAAATGAACCTACTAAATTGCACAGCTCATTAGATTTTACAAAGGAGGACAGTTTGAACTTGCTGCAATCTGCACTCTTCAGATGAAAGCAACTCATTCCAAGAACTGAACTAGCCTATTTCATACAGCACAGCGTTCAGAAATGGAGGTCTGTCTTTTCTAAACAAACTACATTAGAAATGAAATGAAGGTACTTAATTGTACAACTTGTTACATTTGACAAATGAGGAAACTTTGAACTTGCTGCAATCTACCCTCTTCTTAAGAAAGCAATTCATTCCACGAACTGAACTAGCCTATTACATACAGTACAGTGTTCAGAAATGAAGGTCTTTCTTTTCTAACCAAAGTACATTAGAAATGAATCAAACCTACTAAATTGTACAACTTGTTGGATTGTACAACTGACGAATCAATAACTTGCTGCAATCTACACTCTTTGTAAGAAAGCAACTCATTCCAAGAACTGAACTACCCTATTTCATACAGGACAGCATTCAGCAATGAAGGTGTTTCATTTCTAACCAAACTACATTGGAAATTAAACGAACCTACTAAATTGTACAACTTGTTAGATTGTATAAATGAGGTATCTTTGAACTTACTGCAATCTACCCTCTTCGTAACAGAGCAACTCATTCCCAGAACGGAACTAGCCTATTTCATACAGTACAGAGTTCAGAAATGAAGGTGTTTCTTTTCTAACCATACTACATTAGAAATGAAACGAACCTACTAAATTGTACAACCTGTTAGGTTCTACATACGAGGAAAGTTTGAACTTAATTCAATCTACCCTCTTCTTAAGAAAGTAACTCATTCCAAAAACTGAGCTAACCTATATCATACATTATAGAGTTCAGCAATGAAGGTGTTTCTTTTCTAACCAAACAAATTAGAAATAAAATGAACCTACAAAATTGTACAACTTGTTAGATTGTACAAATGAGGAAAGCTTGAACTTGCTGCAAACTACCCTCTTCATAAGAAAGCAACACCTTCCAAAAACTGAAGTAGCCTATTTCATACAGTACAGCATTCAGGAATGAAGTTGTTTCTTTTCTAACCAAACTACATTAGAAATGAAATGGACCTACTAAATTGTATGTATTTTTAGATTCTACAAACGAGGAATGGTCAAACTTCCTGCAATGTCCACTCTTCATAAACAAGGAACTCATTGCATGAAAGGAACTCTCCTATTTCATACAGTACAGCATTCAGTAATAATGGTGTTTCTTTTCTAACCAAATTACATTACAAATGAAGTGAAACTACTAACTTGTACAACTCGTGAGACTGTACAAACGAGGAAAGTTTGATCTTGCTGCAATCTACCCTCTTCGTAAGAGAGCAACTCATTCCAAGAACTAAGCCAGCCTATTTCATACAGTACACTTAGCAGCAATGAAGGTGTTTCTTTTCTAACCGAACAACATTAGAAATGAAATGAACCTAGTAAATTGTACAACTTGTTAGATTGTACTAATGAGCAATCTGTGAACTTGCTGTAATCTACCCTCTTCGTAAGAAAGCAAGTCATTCCAAGAACTGACATAGCCTATTTCATACAGCAGAGCATTCAGCAATGAAAGTGATTTTTTCTCCAAAAACTACATTAGAAATGAAATGAACCTACTAAATTGTACAACTTTTTAGATTTTACAAACGAGGAAAAGTTTAAACTTGCTGCAATCTACCCTCTTCGTAAGAAAGCAACTCATTCCAAGAACTGAAGTAGCCTGTTTCATACAGTATAGCATTCAGGAATGAAGGTATTTCTTTTCTAAACAAACTACATTAGAAATGAAACGAGTGTCCTAAATTGTTCGTATTTTTTTCGTTGTACAAATGAGAAAGTTTCAACTTGCTGCAATGTTACCCTTTTCATAACCAAGGAAATCATTGCACGAAATGAACTAGCCTATTTCAAACAGTAGAGCTTTCAGTAATGAAGATGTTTCTTTCCAAAGAAAACTACATTAGAAATGAAATGAACCTACTAAATTGCACAGCTCATTAGATTTTACAAAGGAGGACAGTTTGAACTTGCTGCAATCTGCACTCTTCAGATGAAAGCAACTCATTCCAAGAACTGAACTAGCCTATTTCATACAGCACAGCGTTCAGAAATGGAGGTCTGTCTTTTCTAAACAAACTACATTAGAAATGAAATGAAGGTACTTAATTGTACAACTTGTTACATTTGACAAATGAGGAAACTTTGAACTTGCTGCAATCTACCCTCTTCTTAAGAAAGCAATTCATTCCACGAACTGAACTAGCCTATTACATACAGTACAGTGTTCAGAAATGAAGGTCTTTCTTTTCTAACCAAAGTACATTAGAAATGAATCAAACCTACTAAATTGTACAACTTGTTGGATTGTACAACTGACGAATCAATAACTTGCTGCAATCTACACTCTTTGTAAGAAAGCAACTCATTCCAAGAACTGAACTACCCTATTTCATACAGGACAGCATTCAGCAATGAAGGTGTTTCATTTCTAACCAAACTACATTGGAAATTAAACGAACCTACTAAATTGTACAACTTGTTAGATTGTATAAATGAGGTATCTTTGAACTTACTGCAATCTACCCTCTTCGTAACAGAGCAACTCATTCCCAGAACGGAACTAGCCTATTTCATACAGTACAGCGTTCAGCAATGAAGGTGTTTCTTTCCTAAGAAAACTACATTAGCAATGAAACAAACCTATTAAATTGTACAACTTGTTAGATTGTTCAAACGAGGAAAGTTTGAACTTGCTGCAATCTACCATCTTTGTAAGAAAGCAACTCATTCCAAGAACTGAAGTAGCCTATATAAAACAGTACAGTGTTCAGCAATGAAGACGTTTCTTTTCTAACCAAAGTAAATTAGAAATGAAATGAATCTACTAAATTGTACGTGTTTTTAGATTGTACAAATGAGGAAAGTATGAACTTGCTGCAATGTACCCTCTTCGTAAACAAGGAAGTCATTTCACGAACTTAACTAGCCTATTTCATACAGTAGAGAGTTAAGCAATGAAGGTGTTTATTTCCAAAGAATACTACGTTAGAAATGAAACGTACCAACAAAATTGTACAACTTCTTAGATTGTACAAGTGAGGAATCTTTGAACTTGCTGCAATCTACTGTCTCCATAAGAAAGCAACTCATTCCAAGAACTGAAATACCCTATTTCATACAGTACAGTGTTCATCAATGAAGGTATTTTTTTTCTAACCAAACTACATTAGAAATGAAATGAAAATATTAAATTGTACAACTTGTTAGATTGTACAAACGAGGAAATATTGAATTTGCTGCAATCTACCCTCTTTGTAAGGAAGCAACTCATTACAAGAATTGAATGAACCTATTTCGTACAGTACAGCGTTCAGCAATGAAGTTCTTCTTTTTCTAACCAAACTACATTAGAAATGAAACGAACCTACTACATTGTACAACTTGTTAGATTGTACAAATGAGGAATCTTTGAACTTGCTGCAATCTGCGCTCTTGGTAAAAAAGCAACTCATTCCAAAAACTGAAATAGCCTATTTCATACAGTACAGCGTTCAGCAATGAAGTTGTTACTTTCCTAAGAAAACTACATTACAAATGAAACGAACTGACTAAATAGTACAACTTGTTAGATTGTTCAAACGAGGAAAGTTTGAACTTGCTGCAATCTACCATCTTAGTAAGAAAGCAACTCATTCCAAGAACTGAAGTAGCCTATTTCAAACAGTACAGTGTTCAGCAATGAAGACGTTTCTTTTCTAACCAAACTAAATTAGAAATGAAACGAACCTACTAAATTGTACATCTTTTTAGATTGTACAAATGTGGAAAGTATGAACTTGCTGCAATGTACCCTCTTCATAAACAAGGAAGTCTTTTTACGAACTTAACTAGCCTATTTCATACAGTAGAGAGTTAAGTAATGAAAGTGTCTCTCTCCAAAGAAAACTACATTAGAAATGAAATGTGCCAACTAAATTGTACAACTTCTTAGATTGTACAAGTGAGGAATCTTTGAACTTGCTGCAATCTACCGTCTCCATAATAAAGCAACTCATTCCAAGAACTGAAGTAGCCTATTTCATACAGTACAGTGTTCAGCAATAAAGGTCTTCCTTTTCTAAACAAACAGCATTAGGAATGACACAAACCTACTAAATTGTACATCTTGTTAGATTGTACAAACGAGGTATCTTTGAACCTGCTGCAATCTATCCTCTTCGTAAGAAAGCACCTAAGACCAAGAACTGACCTAGCCTATTTCATAGAGTACAGCATTCAGCAATGGAGGTCTTTCTCTTCAAGCAAAACTACATTAGAAATGAAACAAACCTACTAAATTGTAAAACTTGTTACATTTTATAAACACGGGAAGTTTGATCTTACTGCAATCTAACCTCTTCGAAATAAAGCAACTCATTAAAAGAACTCAAGTAGCCTATTTCATACAGTACAGCGTTCAGCAATGAAGGTGTCTCTTTTCTAACCAAACTACATTAGAAATTAAAAGAACATACAAAATTGTACAACTTGTTAGATTTTATAAACGAGGAAAGTTTGAACTTGCTGCAATCTACCCTCTTCGTAAGAAAGCAACTCATTCAAAGAACTGAACTAGCCTATTTCATACAGTACAGCGTTCAGCGATGAAGGTATTTCTTTTCTAACCAAACTACATTAGAAATCAAACGCACCTACTAAATTGTACAATTTGTTAGATTGTACATAGGAGGAACGTTTGAACTTGATTCAATCTACCCTCTTCGTAAGAAGGCAACTCATTTCAAAACTGAACTAGCCTATTTCACACAGTACAGCGTTCAGCAGTGAAGGTGTTTCTTTTCTAACCAAACTACATTAGAAATGAAATGGACCTACTATATTGTACAACTTGTTAGATTGTACATCCAGGAAGGTTGAACTTGCTGTAATCTACCCTCTTCGTAAGAAAGCAACTCATTGCAAGAACTGAACAAGCCTATTTCATACAGTACAGCGTTCAGAAATGAAGGTGTTTCTTTTCTAACCAAACAACATTAGAAATGAAATGAACATACTGAATTGTACACCTTGTTAGATTGTGCAAACGAGGAAAGTTTCAACTTGCTGCAATCTACCCTGTTCGTAAGAAAGTAACTCATTCCAAGAACTGAACTAGCCTATTTCATACAGTACAGCACTCAGCAATGAAGGCATTTCTTTTCTAACCAAACTACATTAGAAATCAAACGATCCTACTGAATTGTAAAATTTGTTAGATTTTACATAGGAGGAAAGTTTGAACTTGATTCAATCTACCCTCTTTGTAAGAAAGCAACTCATTTCAAAAACTGAACTAGCCTATTTCATACAGTACAGCATTCAGCAATGAAGGTGTTTCTTTCCTAAGATAACTACATTAGACATGAAACGAACCTACTGAATTGTACAACTTCTTAGATTGTTCAAACAGAGAAAGTTTGAACTTGCTGCAATCTACTGTCTTCGTATGAAAGCAACTCATTCCAAGAACTGAACTACCCTATCTCATACATTACAGCATTCAGAAATTAAGTTGTTTCCTTTCTAACCAAAATACACTAAAAATGAAAGGAACCTACTAAATTCTACAACTTGTTAGATTGTCCAAAAGAGAAAATATTGAACTTGCTTCAATCTACCCTCTTTGTAAGAAAGCAACTCATTCCAAGAATTGTACTATCCTATTTCATACAGTACAGCATTCAGCAATGAAGGTGTTTCTTTCCTAAGAAAACTATATTACAAATGAAACAAACTGACTAAATTGTACAAATGCTTAGATATTACAAATGAAGAAAGTTTGAACTTGCTGCAAACTACCATCTTTGTAGGAGAGCAACACATTCCTAGAACTGAACTAGTCTATTTCATACTATACAGTATTTAGCAATGAAGGTGTTTCTTTTCTAACCAAACTACATTAGAAATGAGATGAACCTAATAAATTGTACAACTTGTTAGATAGTACAAACGAGGAAAGTTTGAACTTGCTGCAATCTAACCTCTTTGTAAGGAAGCAACTCATTCCAAGAACCGAACTAGCCTATTTCATATAGTACAGCATTCAGCAATGAAGGTGTTTCTTTTCTAACCAAACTACATTAGAAATGAAATGAACCTACTAAATTTTACAACTTGTCAGAATGTACATACGAGGAAAGTTTGAACTTGCTGCAATGTACCCTCTTCATAAAAAAGTAACTCATTGCACGAACTGAACTAGCCTATTTCATACAGTAGAGCATTCAGCAATGAAGATGTTTCTTTCCTAAGAAAACTACATTAGAAATGAAACAATCCTAATAAATTGTAAAAGTTGTTAGATTTTAAAAACGAAGAAAGTTTGAACTTGCTGCAATCTACCCTCTTCGTAATAAAGCAACTCATTCCAAGAACTGCAGAAGCCTATTTCATACACTGCAGGGTTCAGCAATGAAGGTCTTTATTTTCTAAACAAACTACATTAGAAATGAAATGAACCTACTAAATTGTACATCTTTTTACATTGTACAAACAAGGAAATTTGAACTTGCTGCAATGTACCCTCTTCATTAACAAGGAACTCATTGCAAGAACTGAACTAGCCTATTTCATAATGTACTGAGTTCAGCAATGAAGGCCTTTCTTTTCTAACCAAACTATATTAGAAGTGAAACGAACCTACTAAATTGTACAACATGTTGTATTGTACAAACGAGGAACGTTTGAACTTGCTGCAATCTACCCTCTTCGCAAGAAAGCCACTCATTCCAAGAACTGAAGTAGCCTATTTCATACAGTCAGCGTTCAGAAATGAGGGTCTTTCTTTTCTAACCACAGTATATTAGAAATGAATCAACCTACTACATTTTCCAAATTGTTAGAATGTAAAAGTAAAAAATCTTTGAACTTGCTGTAATCTACAGTCCTCGTAAAAAAGCAACTCATTCCAAGAACTAAACTAGCCTATTTCATACAGTACAGCGTTCTGAAATGAAGGTGCTTTTGTTCTAACCAAACGACTTTAGAAATGAAACAAACATACTAAATTGTACAACTTGTTAGATTTTACAAACGAGGAAAGTTTGAACTTGCTGCAATCTACCCTCTTCCTAACAGAGTAACTTATTCCAAGAACTGAACTCCCATATTTCATAATGTACAGCGTTCAGCAATGAAGGTGTTTCTTTTCTAAATGGACTGGTTAGAAATGTAACGAACCTATTAAATTGTACAACTTGTTACACTGTACCAACAAGAAAAGTTTGAACTTGCTGCAATCTACCCTCTTCGTAAGAGAGCAACTCATTCCAAAAACTGAACTAGCCTATTTCATAGTGTACTGCATTCAGCAATGAAGGTGTTTCTTTTCTGACCAAACTCCATTAGAAATGAAACGAACCTACCAAATTGTGCAACTTGTAAGATTTTGTAAACAAGGAAAGTGAACTTGCTGCAATCGACTGTCTTCGTAAGAAGGCAACTCATTCCAAGATCTGAACTAGCCTATTTCATACAGTACAGTGTTCAGCAATGAAGGTTTTTCTTTTCTAACTACACTACATTAGAAATCAAACGAACATACCAAATTGTGCAATTTGTTAGATTGTAGAAACGAGGAAAGTTTGAACTTGCTGCAGTCTACCCTCTTCGTAAGAGAGCAACTACTTCCTAGACTGAACAAGACTATTTCATACAGTGCAGCTTTCAGCAATGAAGGTCTGTCTTTTCTAATCAAAGTACATTAGAAATGAATCGAACCTACTAAATTGTACAACTTCTTAGATTGTACAACTGAGGAACCTTTGAACTTGCTGCAATCTACACTCTTCGTAAGAGAGCAACTCATTCCAAGAACTGACTTAGCCTATTTCGTACAGTACAGTGTTCAACAATGAAGGTGTTTCTTTTCTTACCAAACTACAGTAGAAATGAAACAAACCTACAAAATTGTACATCTTGTTAGATTGTGTAAATCAGAAAAGTTTGAACTTGCTGCAATCTAAACTCTTCGTAAGAAAGCAACTCATTCCAAGAACTGAACTAGCCTATTTCATACAGTACAGCGTTCTGCAATGGAGATGTTTCTTTTCTAACCAAACTACATTACAAATGAAATGAACCTAATAAATTGTATAACTTGTTAGATTGTACAAATCAGGAAAGTTTGAATTTGCTGCAATCTACCCTCTTCGTAATAGAGCAACTCATTCCAAGAACAGAACTAGGCTATTTCATACAGTACAGGGTTTAGCAATGAAGGTCTTTCTTTTCTAACCAAACTATATTAGAAATTAAATGAACCTTCAAAATTGTACAACTCGCTAGATTGTACGAATGAGGAAACTTTGAAATTGCTGCAGTCTCCCCTCTTGCTAAGAAAACAACTCATTCCAAGTACTGAACTAGCCTATTTCATACAGTACAGGGTTTAGCAATGAAGGTCTTTGTTTTCTAAACAAACTATATTAGAAATGAAATGAACCTTCTAATTTGTGCATCTTTTTAGATTGTACAAAGGACTAAAGTTTGAACTTGCTGCAATATACTCTATTTGCAAAAAAGGAACACATTGCACGAACTGAACTAGCCTATTTCATACAGTAGAGCATTCAGCAATGAAAGTGTTTCTTTCCAAAGAAAACTACATTAGACATGAAACGAAACTACTAAATTTTAAAACTTGTTCGATTGTACAAATGTGGAAAGTTGAACTTGCTGCAATCTACTGTCTTCACAAGTAAGCAACTTATTCCAAGAACTAAACTAGCCTGTTTCATACAGGACATCCTTCGGAAATGAAGGTGTTTCTTTTTTGCCAAACTACATTAGAAATGAAACGAACCTAATAAATTGTACAACTTGTTAGATTGTAAACAGGAGGAAAGTTTGAACTTGCTGCAATCTACCCTCTTCGTAAGAGAGCAACTCATTCCAAGAACTGAACTAGCCTATTTCATACAGTACAGCGTTCAGCAATGAAGTTGTTTCTTTTCTAACCAAAGTGCATTAGAAATGAAATGAACCTAAAAATTGTACGTCTTTTTAGATTGTACAAATGAATAAAGTTTGAACTTGCTGCAATGTACACTCTTCGTAAAAAAGAACTCATTCCAAGAACTGAACTAGCCTATTTCATACCGTAGAGCGTTCAGCAATGAAGGTGTTTCTTTCCAATAAAACTACATTACACATGAAATGAACCTACTAAATTGTACAGTTTATTAGATTGTACAAAGGAGGAAACTTTGAAATTGCTGCAATCTACTATCTTCGTAAGAAAGCAACTCATTCCAAGAACTAAGCTAGCCTATTTCATACAATCCCACATTCAGAAATGAAGGTCTTTCTTTTCTAACAAAACTGTAATAGAAATGAAACAAACCTACTAAATTGCAAAACTTGTGAGATTTTACAAACATGTAAAGTTTGAACTTGCTGCAATCTACCGTCTTCGTAAGAAGGCAACTCATTCCAAGAACTGAACTCGCATATTTCATACAGTACAGCATTCAGCAATGAAGGTGTTTCTTTTGTAATTAAACTACATTAGAAATGAAATGAACCTACTAAATTTTACAACTTGTTAGATTGTACAAACGAGGAAAGTTTGAATTTGCTGCAATCTACACTCTTCGCAAGAGAGCAACTCATTCCCTGAACTAAAGTAGCCTATTTCATACAGTACAGCATTCAGCAAAGAAGGTCTTACTTTTCTAACCACAGTACATGAGAAATGAATAGAACCTACTACATTGTACAAATTGTTAGAGTGTACAAGTGACAAATCTTTGAACTTGCTGTAATCTACACTCTTCGTAAAAAAGCAACTCATTCCAGGAACTGAACTGGCCTATTTCATACAGTACAGCATTCAGAAAGAAAGGTGTTTATTTTCTAACCAAACTACATTAGAAGTGAAATGAACCTACTAAATAGTATAACTTGTTAGATTTTACAAACATGGAAAGATTGAACTTGCTGCAATCTACCCTGTTCATAAGAGAGCAACTTATTCCAAGAACTGAACCACCCTATTTCATAACGTACAGTGTTCAGCAATGAAGGTATTTCTATTCTAACTAAACTTGATTAGAAATGAAACGAACCTCTTAAATTGTACAACTTGTTACATTGTACCAACGAGGAAAGTTTGAAATTGATGCAATCTACCCAATTCACAAGAAAGGAACTCATTCCAAGAACTGAACTAGCCTTTTTCATACTGTGCAGCATTCAACAATGAAAGTGTTTCTTTTTTAACCAAACTACGTTAGAAATGAAATGAACCTACCAAATTGTGCAACGTGTAAGATTGTACAAACGTGGAAAGTTTAAACTTGCTGCAATCTACCCTCTTTGTAAGAAAGCAACTCATTCCAAGAAGTGAACTAGCCTATTTCATACAGTACAGCGTTCAGCACTAAAGATCTTCCTTTTCTAACCAAACTACATTAGAAATGAAACAAACCTACTAAATTGTAAAACTTGTTACATTTTATAAACACGGGAAGTTTGATCTTACTGCAATCTAACCTCTTCGAAATAAAGCAACTCATTAAAAGAACTCAAGTAGCCTATTTCATACAGTACAGCGTTCAGCAATGAAGGTGTCTCTTTTCTAACCAAACTACATTAGAAATTAAAAGAACATACAAAATTGTACAACTTGTTAGATTTTATAAACGAGGAAAGTTTGAACTTGCTGCAATCTACCCTCTTCGTAAGAAAGCAACTCATTCCAAGAAGTGAACTAGCCTATTTCATACAGTACAGCGTTCAGCAATGAAGGTGTTTCTTTCCTAAGAGTACTAAATTAGAAATTAAACGAACCTGCTAAGTTATAAAACTTGTTAGATTCTTCAAACGAAGAAAGTTTGAACTTGCTGCAATGTACCCTCTTTGTAAACCAAGAAGTCATTGCACGAACTGCACTTCCCTATTTCATACAGTGGAGAGTCCAGCAATGAAAATGTTTCTTTCCAAAGAATACTACGATAGAAACGAAACGAACCTACTAAATTGTACAACATGTAAAATTGTACAAACGAGGAAACTTTGAACTTGCTGCAATCTACCCTCTTTGTAAGAAAGCAATGCTTTCCAAGAACTGAACAAGCCTATTTCATACAGTACCGCGTTCAGCAAGGAAGGTCTTTCTTTTCTACCCTAACTACATTAGAAATGAAATGAAGCTACTTAATTGTACAACTTGTTACATTTTACAAAGGAGGAAAGTTTGAACTTGCTACAATCTACCGTCTTCGTAAGAAGGCAATTCACTCCAATAACTGAACTAGCCTATTACATACAGCACAGCGTTCAGCAATGAAGGTGTTTCTTTCCTAAACAAACTACATTAGAAATGAAATGAACCTACTAAATTGTACAGCTTGTTGGATTGTTCAAACGACGAAAGTTTGAACTTGCTGCAATCTACCGTTTTCGTAAGAAAGCAACTCATTCCAAGAACTGAAGTAGCCTATTTCAAACAGTACAGTGTTCAGCAATGAAGGTGTTTCTTTTCTAATAAAACTACACTAGCAATGAAACGAACCTACTAAACTGTACATATTTTTAGATTATTCAAACGAGGAAAGTATGAACTTGCTGCAATGTAGCCTGTTCATAAACAAGGAAGTCATTGCACAAACTGAAGTAGCCTATTTCATACAACAGAGAGATCAGCAATGAAGGTGTTCTGCCCAAAGAAAACTAAAATAGAAATGAAAGGAAGTGAGTGAATTTTACAACTTCTTAGATTGTACAACTGAGGAATGTTTGAACTTGCTGCAATCTACGGTCTTCGTAAGAAATCATCTCATTCTAAGAACTGAACTAGCCTATTTCATACAGTACAGCGTTCAGCAAGGAAGGTGTTTCTTTTCTAACCAAACTACATTAGAAATGAAACGAACCTACTAAACTGTACAACTCGTTAGGTTGTACCAAGGAGGAAAGTTTGAACTGGCTGCAATCTACCCTCTTCGCAAGAAAGCAAGTCATTCCAAGAACTGAACTAGCCTATTTCATACAGTACAGTGTTCAGCAATGAAGGTGTTTCTTTTCTAACGAAACTACATTAGAAATGAAATGATCCAACCAAATTGTACAACTTGTTAGATTGTACAAAAGAGGAAACTTTGACCTTGCTGAAATCTACCCTCTTCATAAGAAAGCACCTCATTCCAAGAAATGAACTATCCTATTTCATACAGTACAGCGTTCAGCACTAAAGGTCTTCCTTTTCTAACCAAACTACATTAGAAATGAAATGAACCTACTAAATTGTACAACTTGTTAGGTTGTACAAACGAGGCAACTTTGAACTTGCTGCAATCTACCATCTTCGTAAAAAAGCAACTCATTCCAAGAACTGAACTAGCCTATTTCATACACTACAGTGTTCAGCAATGAAGGTGTTTCTTGTCTAAATAAACTACATTAGAAATGAAAACAACCTAGTAAATTGTACAACTTGTTAGATTGTACAAACGAAGAAACTTTGACCTTGCTGCAATCTACCCTCTTCGTAAGAAAGCAACTCATTCCAAGAACTGAACTAGCCTATTTCATACAGCACAGCGTTCAGCAATGAAGGTGTTTCTTTCCTAAGAAAACTAAATTAGAAATTAAACGAACCTGCTAAGTTATAAAACTTGTTAGATTCTTCATACGAAGAAAGTTTGAACTTGCTGCAATCTACCGTCTTTTTAAGAAAGCAACTCATTCCAAGAACTGAAGTAGCCTATTTCATACAGTACAGCATTCAGCAATGAAGGTGTTTCTTTTCTAACCAAACTACATTAGAAATGAAATGAACCTACTAAATTGTACAACTTCTTAGATTGTGCAAATGAAGGAACTTTGAACTTGCTGCAATCTACCCTCTTCGTAAGGAAGCATCTCATTCCAAATTGAAATAGCCTAAGTTCAAACAATCCTCGTTTGTAAAATCTAACAAGATGTACAATTTTGTAGGTTCGTTTCATTTCTAATGTAATTTTATTAGAAAAGAAACATCTTCATTGTTGAATGCTGTACTATATGAAATAGGGTAGTTCATTTCCTGGAATGAGTTGCTTTCTTACGAAGACTGTTGATTGCAGCAAGTTAAAATTTTCTTCGTTTGTACAAACGAAGCAGATATAAAACTTTAACTTCATTTTATTTCTAATGTAGTTTACTTAGAAAAGAAAAACCTTCATTGCTGAATGGTGTACTGTAGGAAATAGGCTAGTTCAGTTCTTGGAATTAGTTGCTTTCTCACGAAGAAGGTAGATTGCAGCAAGTTCAAACTTTCCTCATTTGTAAAATCTTACAAGATGTACAATATAGTAGGTTTGTTTCATTTCTAATGTAGTATTATTAGAAAAAAAACACCTTCATTGCTGAATGCTGCAGTGTAGGAAATAGGCTAGTTCAGTTCTTGGTATGAGTTGCTTTCTTACAAAGATGGTAGATTGCAGCAAGTTCAAACTTTCCTAGTTTGTACAATCTAAAAAAATGAACAATTTATTAGGTTCATTTCTTTTCTACAAAAAAGAAACACCTTCATTGGTACTTGTATAAAATAGCAGTTCAGTTCAAACACCTTCAAACTTTCAAACTCCTCGTTTGTTCAGTTTGTAAATCTAAAAATGAACAATTTATTCAGTTCTGGAATGGTTCATTTCTTTTCTACTGTAGTTTTGTTAGAAAAGAAACACCTTCATTGCTTAACACTGTACTGTATAAAATAGCATAGTTCAGTTCCTGGAATGGGTTGCTTTTTTATGAAGGAGTTAGAATGCAGCAAGTTCAAACTGTCCTCGTTTGTTCAGTTCAACAAGATGTACAATTCAGTACGTTCGTTTCATTTCTATTGTACTTTGTTTTAGAAAAGAAACACCTTCATTGCTGAACATTGTACTGTATGAAATAAGGTAGTTCAGTTCTTGGACTGAGTTGATTTCTTACAAAGAGGGTAGATTGCAACAAGTTCAAACTTTCCTCGTTAGTACAATCTACCAAGTTGTACAATTTAGCAGGTTCATTTCAATTCTAATATAGTTTTGTTAGAAAAGAAACACCTTCATTTCTCAATGCTGTACTGTATTAAATAGGCTAGTTCAGTTATTTGAATGAGTTGATTTTCCATGAAGAGGGTAGATTGCAGCAAGTTCATACTTTCTTCGTTTGTACAATCTAAGCAGATATACAACTTCCTAATTTCGTTTCATTTCTAATTTAGTTTTGTTAGAAAAGAAACACCTTCATTACTGAATGCTGTACTGTGTGAAATAAGCTAGTGCAGCTCGTGGAATGTGTTTCTTTCTTATGAAGACTGTTGATTGCAGAGGTTCACACTTTCTTTCTTTGTACAATCTAAGCAGATATAAAACTTCGTAACTTCATTTAATTCCTAATGTAGTTTGTTTAGAAAAGAAACACCTTCATTGCTGAATGCTCTACTGTAGGAAATAGGCTAGTTCAGTTCCTGGAATGAGTTGCTTTCTTACGAAGTTGTTAGATTGCAGCAAGTTCAAACTTTCCTCATTTGTACAGTCTAACAAGATGTACAATTTACTAGGTTGGTTTCATTTCTAATGTAGTTTTGTTGGAAAAAAAAGACCTTCATTGCTGAATGCTATACTGTATGAAATAGGCTAGTTCAGTTCTTGGAATGAGTTGCTTTCTTACGAAGATGGAAGATTGCATCAAGTTCAAACTTTCCTTATTTGTACAATATAACAAGATGAAAAATTTATTAGGTTCATTACTTTTCTACTGTAGTTTTGTTAGAAAAGAAACACCTTCATTGCTGACCACTGTACTGTATGAAATATGCTAGTTCAGTTCCTGGAATGGGTTGCTTTCTTACGAAGACGGTAGAATGCAGCAACTTCAAACTGTCCTCGTATGTATAATCCAACAAGATGTACAATTGAGTAGGTTTTCTTCATTTCTATTGTAGTTTTTTTTTAGAAAAGAAACACCTTGATTGCTGAACGCTGTACTGTATAAATAGGCTAGTTCAGTTCTTGGAATGAGTTGCTTTCTTATGAAGAGGGTAGAATGCAGCAAGTTCTAACTTTCCTCATTTGTAGAATCTAACAAGATGTTTAATTTAGTATGTTCGTTTCATTTCTGTCTCATTTGTACAATCTAACAAGATGTACAATTTAGTAGGATGTTTTCATTTCTAATGTAGTTTTGTTAGAAAGAAACACCTTCATTGCTGAACGCTGTACTGTATGAAATAAGCTAGTTAAGTTCTTGGAATTAGTTGCTTTCTTACAAAGAAGCTAGATTGGAGCAAGTTCAAACTCTACTCGTTTGTACAATCTGACAAGTTGTACAATTTAGGCGGCTTGTTACATTTCTAATGTAGTTTTCTTAGAAAAGAAACACCTTCATTTCTGAATGCTGCACTGTATGGAATAGGCTAGTTCAGTACTTGGAATTATTTGCTTATTATGGAGTGGGTAGATTGCAACAAGTTCAAGCTTTCCTCGTTTATACAATCTAACAAGGTGTACAATTTGTAGGTTTGTTTCATTTCTAATGTAGTTTTGTTAGAAAATAAACACCATTATTTCTCAACGCTGTACAATGTGAAATAGGCTAGTTCAATTTTTGGAACAAGTTGCTTCTTACGAAGAGGGTAGATTGGAGAAAGTTCAAACATTACTCGATTGTACAATCGAACAAGTTGTACAATTTAGTAGGTTCGTTTCATTTCTAGTGTAGTTTTGTTAGAAAAGAAACACGTTCATTGCTGAATGCTGTACTGTATGAAATAGGCTATTCAGTTCTTGGAATGAATTGCTTTCTTAAGAAAAGGATAGATTGCAGCAAGATCCAAGTTTCCTCGATTGTAAAAACTAACAAGATGTACAATTTAGGTGTTTAGTTTATTTTCTAATGTAGTTTTGTCAGAAAAGAAATGCCTTCGTTGCTGAACACTATAGTGTATGAAATAGGCTACGTCTGTTCTTGGAATGAGTAGCCTTCTTACGAAGATTATAGAGTGCAGCAAGTTCAAACTTTCCTCCTGTGTACAATATAATACCATGTACAATTTAGTACATTGGTTTCATTTCTAATGTAGTTTTGTTAGAAAAGAAACACCTTCATTGCTGAATGCTGTATTGTATGAAATAGGCTAGTTCAGTTCTTGGGATGAGTTGCTTTCTTACGAAGAGGGTAGATTGCAGCCAGTTCAAACTTTCCTCATTCGTAAAATCTATCAAGATGTACGATTTAGCATGTTGGTTTCATTTCTAAAGTAGTTTTATTAGAAAAGAAACACTTTCATTGCTGAATGCTTTACTGTATGAAATAGGCTACTTCAGTTCTTGGAATGAGTAGCCTTCTTACGAAGAGTATAGAGTGCAGCATGTTCAAACTTTCCTCCTTTGTACAATATAATAACATGTACAATTTAGTACACTGGTTTCATTTCTTATGTAGTTCTGTTAGAAAAGAAACACCTTCATTGCTGAATGCTGTATTGTATGAAATAGGCTAGTTCAGTTCTTGGAATGAATTGTTTTTTTACAAAAAGGGTAGATTGCAGCAAGTTCAAACACTCCTCATTTGTACAATCTAACAAGGTGTACAATTTAGTAGGTTTTTTTCATTTCTAATGTAGTTTTGTTAGAAAAGAAACACCATTGCTGAACGCTGTACTGTTTGAAATAGACTAGTTCAGGTCTTGGAATGAGTTGCTTTCTTATGAAGAGAGAAGATTGCTGCAAGTTTAATCTTTCCTCATTTATACAATCTAACAAGATATACAATTTAGTAGGTTCATTTCATTTCTAATGTAGTTTTGTTAGAAAAGAAACACCTTCATTGCTGAATGCTATACTGTATGAAATAGACTAGTTCAGTTCTTGGAATGATTTGATTTCTCAGGAAGAGCGTAGATTTCAGGATGTTCAAACTTTCCTCATTTGTACAATCTAACAAGTTTTAGAATTTATTTCATTCGTTTCATTTATAATGTAGTTTTGATATAAAAGAAACACCTTCATTGCTGAAAGCTGTACTGTATGAACTAGGCTAGTTCAGTTCTTGGAATGAGTTGATTTCTTAGGAAGACAGTAGATTGCAGTAAGTTCCAACTTTCCTCATCTGTAAAAACTAACAAGATCTGCAATTTAGTATGTTCGTTTCATTAGTAGTGTGTTTTTTTAGAAAAGAAACACATTCATTGCTGAACGCTGTACAGGATGAACTAGGCTAGTATAGTTCTTGGAATGAGTTGTTTTCTTACGAAGAGGGTAGATTGCAGCAATTTCATACATTGCTCGTTTGTACAATCTAACAAGATGTACACTTTAGTAGGTTCGTTTCATTTCTAATGTAGTTTTGTTAGAACAGAAACACCTTCAATGCTGAATGTAGTACTGTATGAAATAGGCTAGTTAAGTTCTTGGAATGAGTTGCCTTCTTACAAAGAGGGCAGATTGCAGCAAGTTTCAACTTTCCTCACAGGTAAAATCTCACACCTTCATTGATGAAGGCTGTACTGTAGGAAATAGGCTACTTCAGTTCTTGGAATGAGTTGCTTTCTTACGAAGATGGAAGATTGCACCAAGTTGAAACTTTCCTCGTTTGTACAATCTAAAAAGATGAACATTTTATTAGGTTCATTTCTTTTCTACTGTAGTTGCATTAGAAAACAAACACGTTCATTGCTTAATGTTGTAGCATATGAAATAGGCTAGTTCTGTTCCTGGAATGGGTTGCTTTCTTCTGAAGACAGTAGAATGCCGCAAGTTCAAACTGTCCTCGTTTGTAAAGTCAAACAAGATGTACAATTGAGTAGGTTCGTTTTATTTCTATTGTAGTTTTTTTTAGAAAAGAAACACGTTCCTTCCTGAATGCTGTACTGTTTGAAGTAGGCTAGTTCAGTTCTTTGAATGAGTTTGTTTCTTACAAAGAGGGTAGATTGCAGCAAGTTCAAAGTTTCCTCATTAGTAAATTCTACAAAGTTGTACCATTTACCAGGTTCATTTCACTTCTAATGCAGTTTGGTTAGAAAAGAAGCACCTTCATTACTGAACGCTGTACTGTATGAAATAGGCTAGTTCAGTTCTTGGAATGAGTTGCATTCCCATGAGGAGGATAGAGTGCAGCAAGTTCAAACTTTCTTCGTTTGTACACTCTCAGCATGGATACAACTTTGTAATTTCATTTCATTTCTAATACAGTTATGTTAGAAAAGAAACACCTTCATTGCTGAATGCTGTATTGTGTGAAATAAGCTAGTGTAGCTCGTGGACTGAGTTTCATTCTTATGAAGACTGTTGATTGCAGCAAGTTATAACTTTCATCGTTTGTACAATCTAAGCAGACATAAAACTTCGTAACTTCATTTCATTCCTAATGTAGTTTTGTTAGAAAATAAACACCTTCATTGCTGAATGCTGTACTGTAGGAAATAGGCTACTTCAGTTCTTGGAATGAGTTGCTTTCTTAGGAAGAGGGTAGATTGCAGCAAGTTCAAACTTTCTCGTTTGTACAATCTAACAAGATGTACAATTTAGTAGGATGTTTTCATTTCTAATGTAGTTTTGTTAGAAAGAAACACCTTCATTGTTGAATGCTGTACTGTATGAAATAGGCTAGTTAAGTTCTTGGAATTAGTTGCTTTCTTACAAAGAGGCTAGATTAGAGCAAGTTCAAACTCTATTCATTTGTCCAATCTAACAAGTTGTACAATTTAGGAGGCTCATTTCATTTCTAATGTACTTTTCTTAGAAAAATGAGGTGCTTTATTACAAAGAGGGTAGATTACAGCAAGTTCAATCTTTCCTCCTTTATACAATCGAATAAGATGTACAATTTGTAGGTTGCTTTCATTTCTCATGTACTTTTGTAAGAAAAGAAACACCCTCGTTGCTGAACGTGGTACTGTATGAAGTTGGCTAGTTCAATTCTTGGAATGAGTTGCTTTCTTACAGAGAGTGTACATTTCATCAAGTTTAAACTTTCCTCATTTGTATAATCTAACAAGATGTACAATGGAGTAGTTTGGATTCATTTCTAGTGTAATTTTGTTAGAAAAGAAACACCTTCATTGCTGAACGCTGTTCTGTATGAAATATGCTACTTCAGTTCTTGGAATTAGTTACTTTCTAACGAAGAGGGTAGATTGCAGCAAGTTCAAACTGTCCTCATTCATACAATCTAAAAAGATGTACAATTCAGTACATTTTTTTCATTTCTAGTGTAGTTTTGTTAGAAAACAAACACCTTCATTGCTGAATGCTGTGCTATATGAAATAGGTAAAGTTCTTGGAATGAGTTGCTTTCTTACTAAGACTGTAGATTACAGCAAGTTCAAATTTTCCTCGTTTGTAAAATCAAACAAGATGTACACTTTCCTAGTTTGGTTTCATTTCTAATGTAGTTTTTTAAGAAAAGAAACACCTTCATCTGAACGCTGTACTCTATGCAATAGGCTAGTTCAGTTATTGGAATTAATTGCTTTATTACGAAGAGGGTAGATCGCAGCAAGTTCAAACTTTTTCGTTTGTAGATTCTAACAAGATGTACAATTTAGTTTGTTGGTTTCATTTCTCATGTAGTTTTGTTAGAAAAGAAACACCTTCATTACTGAATGCTGTACTGTATGAAATAGGCTAGTTCAATTCTTGGAATGAGTTTCTTTCTTATGAAGAGGGTAGATTGGAGCAAGTTCAAACTTTCTTCGTTTGTACAATCTAACAAGTTGTGCAATGAAGGAGGCTCGTTTCATTTCTAATGTAATTTTGTTAGATAAGAAACACCTTCACAGCTGAAAACTGTACTGTGTGAAATAAGGTAGTGCAGCTCTTAGAATGAGTTTCTTTCTTACAAAGACTGTTGGTTGCAGCAGTTCAAACTTTCTTGGTTTGTACAATGTAAGCAGATATAAAACTTCCTAACTTCATTTCATTTGAGAAGGAGTTTTGTCAGAAATGAAACACCTTCATTGCTGAACTCTGTACTGTATGAAATAGGCTAGTTCAGTTCTTGGAATGAGTTGCTTTCTTACAAAAAGGGTAGATTGCAGCAAGTTCAAAGACTCCTCATTTGTACAAACTAACAAGGTGTACAATTTAGTAGGTTTGTTTCCTTTCTAATGTAGTTTTTTTTAGAAAAGAAACACCATTGCTGGATGCTGTACTGTATGAAATAGGCTATTTCACATCTTGGAATGAGTTGCGTTATTATGAAGAGGGTAGATTGCAGCAAGGTCAAACTTTCTTTGTTTGTACAATCTAAGCAGATATACAACTTCATAAATTTGTTTCATTTCTAATGTTGTTTTGTTAGAAAAGAAACACGTTCTTTGCTGAATGATGTAGTGTATGAAATAGGCTAGTTCGTTCTTGGAATGAGTTGCTTCAAATGAAAAGGGTTGATTGCAGCAAGTTCAAACTTTCCTCATTTGTACAATCTAACTTGTACAATTTCATAGGTTCATTTCATTTCTAACGTAGTTTTGTTAGAAAAGAAACACCTTCATTGTGGAATGCTATACTGTATGAAATAGGCTAGTTTAGTTCTTGGAATGAGTTGCTTTCTTACTAAGAGCGTAGATTGCAACAAGTTCCAACGTTCCTCATTTGTAAAATCTAACAAGATGTACAATTCAGTAGTTTAGTTTCTTTTCTAATGTAGTGTAGTTAGAAAAGAAACACCTTCATTGCTGAATGCTGTACTGTATGAAATAGGTAGTTAAGTTCTTAGAATGAGTTGCTTTCTTACTAAGATTGTAGATTGCAGCAAGTTCAAACTTTCCTCGTTTGTACAATCTATCAAGGTGTACAATTTAATAGGTTGGTTTCATTTCTTATGTAGTTTTGTTAGAAAAGAAACACCTTCATACCTAAACGCTGCACTGTAGTAAATAGGCTAGTTAAGTTCTTGGAATTAGTTGCTTCATTACGAAGAGGGTTGATTGCAGTAAGTTCACACTTTACTCGCTTGAACAATCTAACAGGATGTACAATTATTAGCTTCGCTTCATTTCTAATGTACTTTTGTTAGAAAAGAAACACCTTCATTGCTGAATGCTGTACTGTATAAAATAGGCTGGTTCAGTTCCTGGAATGAGTTTCTTTCTTACGAAGAGGGTATATTTCAGCAAGTTCAAACTTTCCTCGTTTGTGCAATCTAACAAGATGTACAATTTTTTGGTTGGTTTCATTTCTTATGTAGTTTTGTTAGAAAATAAACACCTTCATTGCTGAACGCTGTACTGTATGAAATCGGCTAGTTCAGTTCTTGGAATGATTTGCTTCCTAAAGAAGAGGGTAGATTACAGCAAGTTTAAACTTTACTCGATTGTACAATCTAACAATTTGTACAATTTAGTAAGTTCGTATGATTTCTAATGTAGTTTTGTTAGAAAAGAAACACATTCATTGCTGAATACTGTACTGTATAAAGTAGGCTAGTTCAGTTTTTGCAATGAGTTGCTTTCTTTCAAAATGGGTAGATTGCAGCAACTTCAAACTTTCCTCGTTTGTACAATCTAACAAATTGTACAATTAGTAGGTTCATTTCATTTCTACTGTAGGTTTGTTAGAACAGAAACAACTTCATTGCTGAATGCTATACTGTATGAAATAGGCTAGTTCAGTTCTTGGAATGAGTTGCCTTCTTACGCAGAGGGTAGATTGCAGCAAGTTCCAACTTTTCTCATTTGTAAAATCTACCCAAATGTACAATTTAGTAGTTTAGTTTCTTGTCTAATGTAGTTTTGTTAGAAAAGACACACCTTCATTGCTGAATGGTATACTGTATGAAATAGGCTAGTTCAGTTTTTGGAATGAGTTGCTTTCTTACGAAGAGGGTAGATGGAGCAAGTTAAAACTTTCCTCGTTTGTACAATCTAACAAGTTGTACAATTAAGGAGGCTCATTTCATTTCTAATGTAGTTTTGTTAGAAAAGAAACACCTTCACTGCTGAAAACTGTAATGTGTGGAATAAAGTAGTGCAGATCTTAGAATGAGTTTCTTTCTTACGAAGACTGTTGGTGGCAGCAGTTCAAACTTTCTTTGTTTGTACAATGTAAGCAGATATAAAACTTCACAACTTCATTTCATTTTTAAAGGAGTTTTGTCAGAAATGAAACAGCTTCATTGCTGAACTCTGTACTTTGTGGAATAGGCTAGCACAGTTCTTGGAATGAATTGCTTTCTTATGAAGAGGGTAGATTGCAACAAGTTCAAACTTTTTTCGTTAGGACAATCTAAGCAGATATACAACTTCAAAATTTCGTTAAATTTCTAATGTAGTTTTGTTATTAAATAAAAACCTTCATTTTTGAATGCTATACTGTATGAAAAAGGCTTGTTCCGTTCTTGGAAAGTGTTGCTTTATTTCGAAGTGGGTAGATAGCACCAAGTTCAAACTTTCCTCGTTTGTAAAATCTAACAAGTTGTACAATTTTGTAGGTTCGTTTCCTTTCTAATGTAGTTTGGTTAGAGAAGTAACGCCTTCATTGCTCAACGCTGTACTGTAAGAAATAGGCTAGTTCAGTTCTTGGAATGAGTTGCTTTCTTACAAAGAGGGTAGATTGCAGCAAGTTCAAACTTTCCTCGTTTGTAAAATCTAACAAGATGTACAATTTGAAGGTTTGTTTCTTTTCTAATGTAGTATTGTTAGAAAAGAAACAACTTCATTGTTGAATGCTGTACTATAGGAAATAGGCTATGGTTGTTTCCTGCTGGGTATCTTAGAGTGCAAGTTGTTTGGACCAATGTCAGACATTTTCCCCCAGTTGCTCATGTAGCACCCTCTGTTACTAGACTAGCTTACTGTCTGTGGACTGACCTTCTTCCAGATTCTGGCCAGGTCTCTCTGTGTTTGGTCTCACACACGTATGCTGTCTTCAACACTAGGGTCTTACTATTAACCTTTGGTGGGTCACCAAGAACTCTGACAGAAGTCTGTCTCTTTTGGGAAACCTTGTAGCTGTTTCAGATCAGCAGTTCATTGTGAAACTTATCCCCGTGCTGGCTCTGGGTGTTTTAAGTTTGCACCTAGGAAGGTGAGGGAGGAAAAAGATAGATAATATAAAAGAGAAAGTGAGTATAGAGAGGAGAGGAGAGGGAGAGAGAAGAGAAAGAGAAGCATTACAAAATTAAAGTTGGCCTTCATGATGTTCTCTCCAGGTTCCTGTGGTTCTGGTATTCCCTCTGCAGGCCTGCTGAAGGATCAATGTTTTAGCCTGTTGTTCAGAGTAAAGGGTTTTATAGTATCTTTTCCTTTTGGGTCCCAATTTGTATCCCCACCTTGTCCTCCCTCCCACCCTCTCCTTTCCTCCCACCCATATCCTCCCTCCATCCCATCCTCCCTCTTGTCTGGGCCTCAGAGTGTTTACTAGGTTTGGCCACATGTCACGTGGATTCAGGTTAGCAGCAACATATAAATGAGACCATGCGACAATTATCTTTTTGTGCTTGGGTGAGCTCACTGAGGATGATCTGTTCCATGTTTGACCATGTTTTTTCAATTTTCCTTATTTCATCTTTCCTTACTGCTACGTAGAATTCCATAGTATAGATATACCACATCTTTGTTATCCATTCATCTAGTGATGGACACCTGGGTTGATTCCAGCTCTTTGCTATTATGAATTGAACAGCTATAAACATGGTTGAGCGAATGTCTCTGGTCTGAGGCTTGGAGCCTTTAGGGTAAATGCCCAATAAGGGAATAACTGGATCCATTGGTAGGTCAATGGTCATCTTTTTCAGGAGTCTCCATATAGCTGTCCATAGTGGCTGAACCATTTTACATTCACACCAGCAGTGAAAACTTGTTCCTATTTCTCCACAGCCTCGACAGCATTTGTTTTCATTGTTTTTTTTTTTTTTTTTTGGTTTTGCAAGGTAGGATCTCACTCTGGTCCAGACTGACCTGGAATTAACTATGTAGTCTCAGGGTGGCCTCGAACTCTCGGCAATCCTCCTACCTCTGCCTCCCAAGTGCTGGGATTAAAGGCATGCACCACCACGCCCGGCTTCATTGTTTTTTTTTTTTTATGTTAGCCATCCTTACTAGGGTAAGGTGGAATCTCACAGTTTTTAAATTTGCATTTCCCTGATGATTAGGGTTGTTGAACATTTTCTTAAATATGTGTTTGCTATTTGTATTTCTTCCTCTGAGAACTCCCTGTGCAGTTCTCTGCCCCACTTTGTGAGTGGGTTGTATGGTGATTTATTGTTTAGGCTTTGGAGTTCTTTGTAGATTCTAGAAATTAGGCCTCTGTCAGTTGTATAGGTGGTGAAAATTTTCTCCCATTCTGTGGGTAATCTGCTGGCATTGGTTATAGTATTTTTGTCAGTGAAAAAGCTTTTCTGCTTCATGAGATCCCAATGGTTGAGTTATTGTTTAATTTGCTGAGCTGCTGGGGTTTTGTTCAGGAAATCTTTTCCCACTCCTATCTCGTGGAAGGTTCCTCCTATTTTTTCTTCCAGTAGTAGCAGAGTTTCTGGTTTAATATTAAAGTCTTTGATCCATTTGGACTTAATTTTGTGCATGGAGAGATGTTTGGGTCAATTTCATTTTCCTACATATGGTTGTCCAGTTTGTCCAGCACCATTTGTTGAAGATGCTGTCTTTTCTCAATTCTGCATTGGAAGGACCCTTTTCAAATATCAAGTAGCTGTAGTTACTTGACCCAAAGTCTGGGTCTTCAAATCTGTTCCATTGGTCTATATTCCTGTTTTTATGCCAGTACTAGGTTGTTTTTATTACAATGGCTTTGTAGTATAGCTTTGATCAGGTATGGTGATGCCTCCAGAGGTGTTTCTTTTGTTGAGGATGAACTTGGATATCCGAGGCCTTCTGCCTTTCCATATGAATTTTGAGATAGTTTTTCTATCTCATTGAAGAAGGAAGTTGGGATTTTTATTGGCATTGCATTGAATCTATAAAGTGCTTTTGGTAAAATTGCCATTTTCACAATGTTAATTCTACCAATCCAGGAGCATGGGAGGTCTTTCCATTTTTGTAGGACCTCCTCAATTTCTTTTTTGAGAGTTTCAATATTTTCATTGTATAGGTCTTTCACTTCCTTAGTTAATGTTATTCCAAGGAATTTTATTTTCTTTGTTGCAATTGAAAATGGGACAATGTTATTTATTTCTTGTTCTGTCTCTTTGTCCTTAGCATACAGAAAGGCTACTGATTTCTGTGCGTTGATTTTGTATCCTGATACTTTGGTGATACTTTGGTATGTGTCTAGGAATTCATCCATTTCCTCCATATTCTCCTGTTTTATGGAGTAGAGGTTTTTGAAATAAGTCCTAATAACTCTTCCTACTTGACTCATGTCTGTTGTGATTACCTTTAAGAGTTTTGAGATGGAAGTTCTGTGGCTACTTATGTATAGAATCATTTCATCTGCAAATAGGGCTAACTTAACTTCTTCCTTTCCAATTTGTATCCCTTTGAATTCTTTCTCCTATCTTAATTATTGAGCAAATACTTCTAGACTATGTTGAAGAGCAGAGGTGAGAGCGGACACCCCTGCCTTGTTCCTGACCTCAATGGGAATTCCTTCAGTCTCTCCCCATTAAGAATTACTTAGGCTTTAGGTGCTTTATACATAGCCTTTATTATGTTGAGATATGGGCTGTCCATGCCTATTCTCTCTAAAGCGTTGATCATGAAGTGATGTTGTGTTTTGTCAAAGGCCTTTTCTGCATCTATAGAAATGATCATGTGGTTTTTGTGTTTCAGCTTGTTTATGTGGTGTATTACATTGACATATTTCCATATGTGGAACCACCCCTGGTTCCAGGGATGAAGCCTACTTGATCAAGGTGGATAATGTTTTTGATGTACTGTTGAATTCGGTTTGCAAGAATTTTGTTCAGGACCTTTGCATCTATGTTCATCAGAGAAATGGGCCTATAATTTTCCTTTCTTGTGGCATCCCTGCCTGGTTTTGGAATATTGGGTGATACTAGCTTCATAAAAGGAGTTAGGGATCTCTCCCTGTTCTCCTATTGTGTGGCACAGTTTGAGAAGAATTGGTTTCAGTTCTTCCATGAAGGTTTGGTAGAATTCTGCTGAGAAACCGTCTGGTCCTGGACTCTTCTTTTGGGGGAGGTGTTTGATTACCTCTTCTATCTTGAAAGGGGTGATGGGTTTCTTTAAGAAATTAGTCTGCTCTGGGCTTAGCTTTGGTAGGTGGTATGTGTCTAGGAATTCATCCATTTCCTCCATATTCTCCTGTTTTATGGAGTAGAGGTTTTTGAAATAAGTCCTAATAACTCTTCCTACTTGACTCATGTCTGTTGTGATCTCTCACTTTTCATTTCTAATTTTGTTGATTTGAAGTGTTTCTTTTTTCTGCTTGATCAAATTGGCCAAGGGTCTATCAATCTTGTTAATTTTTGCAAAGAACCAGCTCTTTGTTTCATAAATTTTCTTAATTGTCCTCTTAATTTCCAATTCATTAATTTCTGCTCTGATCTTAATTATTTCTTTCCGTCTGGAGTTATTTGGGTTGTCTTCTTGTAGCTTTTCCAATGCCTTTAGGTGAATGGTTAGGTTATTGTTTTGGGATCTCTCTGTTTTTGTTATGAGGGCATTTAGTGCTATGATTTTTCCCCTAAGGACTGTCTTCATTGTGTCCCACAAGTTTTGGTATGCTGTGTTCTCATTGCCATTGAATTCTAGAAATTTTGCAATTTCATTCTTTATTTCATCCACAACCCATTTATTGTTTAAAAGAGTGTTGTTCAATTTCCAGGAGGAAGAGGGATTCCTGGTGTACTTTTTGTTGTTGATTTCTAGCATTACAGCATTGTGGTCTGATATGAAGGAAATTGCCTCAATTTTCTTGAAAATATGGAGGCAGGCTTTGTGGCCCAGTACATGATCTATTTTATAGAAGGTTCCGTGGGCTGCTGAGAATGTGTAATGTGTAGATTTTGGTTGGAATGTTCTATATATGTCTGTTAGGTCTAGTTGCTCTACGGTGTTGTTGAGCTCTCTTACTTCCCTATTAATTTTCTGTTTGGATGATCTGTCCATTGATGATAGTGGAGTATTGAAGTCCCCAACTATGATGGTGTTGGTGTTTATTTCCTTTTTCACTGTAGTCTGCCCATTGCAATGGTTCAGAAACCTTGTGTATGAAATGCTAGCCTGCTGCCCTGGGGTGGGGTGGGGCGCAGTGGTGATTGTCAGGACAGTGGTCCCTGGAGTTCTGATAGGTTGGGGTGGGGACACTGGCCTGCTGGCCTGTGTTCCTTATGGAGGTGGGAGGGGTAGGGGACCACAGCCACCCTAGTTTAGCTCAGGCAGGGTAGGGAGGGAACACTGGCGAACTTCCCTGGATCCCTGATCTGCCCTGGGAGGGGGAGTGGTGGCACCTGACTGATGGGGGTCAGAAAGGCTGGGGGGGACTTGACCAGTGATGGGGATCTGGCCAGTGAGGGAGGGGTATGACAAGGGATGAGGGTTAGGCAGGCCCCCTGGTGTCTGATGTGGCTCAGTAGGGCCTCCCCAGGACTGGCCAGGTGAGGGAGAGATCTGACAGGTCACTCAGACTGGCAGGGTCCGCAGCACTTCCGGGCGGGTCACCCCGGGATCTGTCCAGTAATGGCGGCATCCGAGCCGTCACTCAGTCCGGCAGGATCTGGCCGGCAATGGCGGGTGTCCGAGCAGTCACTCAGACCTCCAAGTTCTGCTGTGCCTCCGGGTGGTGGCCCCGGGCTCTGGCCAATAATGGTGGGTGTCCAAGCAATCACGTAGACCGGCAAGTTCTATCACGCCTCTGTGCTGGTTGCCCGGGGCTCTGTTGGTTAAGGCGGGTGTCCGAGTGGCCATGCCTCCGGGTGGGTGGCTCCAGGCTCTGGCCAGTAATGTTGGGCGTCTGAGCAGTCACTCATACCGGCAAGTTCTGTCGCACCTCTGGGCGGGTGCCCCCAGGCTCTGGCCAATAATGGCAGGGGTCCAAGCGACCAGCAAGTTTTGCCACACCTCCGGGCGGGTCTTCCCGGGCTCTGCTGGTAATGGCAGGTGTCCAAGCGGTCACTCAGACCGGCAAGTTCTGCCGGGCTCTGGCTGGTAATGGCGGGCATCTGGCCAGCAGTTGGTGTCACCTCTGTCCAGGAGGACCTAACCAGTGGTGGCCCCTGGCCTAGAGTATGGGAATCCATGGATTCCCTACTTTTTCATCCACCCCCCTCCCTTTGGCAGCATGCAAGGGCCAGCAAACCCTTTAAGAAATCTTTTATAAGCTTAAAAATCTTGCTTTTACTTCCCTGTTAGGTGAGGTGAGGTTACGCGGATGCCATCTTGACCAGACCAATAAGTTGTACACCTTGTTAGGTGTACAAATGAGGAAAGTTTGAACTTGCTGTGATCAACTCGCCTCAATGAAAGCAACTCATTCAAAAAGCTGAACAAGCTTTTTTCACACAGTACAGTGTTCGGCAATGAAGATGTTTCTTTTCTTATGAAACTACATTAGAAATGATACAAAGTTACTAAGTTGTCCATCTTGTGAGGTTGTACCAACAAGGAAAGTTTGGACTTGTTGTGATCAACCCTTTCAGTACAAAAGCAACTCATTCAAACAGCTGAACAAGCTTATTTCACACAGTACCATGTTCGCAAATGAAGATGTTTCTTTTTTTTAGGAAACTACATTAGAGTTGAAACAAAGTTACTAAGTTGTATATCTTGTTAGATTTTACAAACGAGGTAAGTTTGAACTTGCTGTGTTCAACACTCTTCATATGAAAGCAACTCATTCAAAGAGCTGAACAAGCTTATTTCAAACAGTACAGTGGTCGCCAATTAAGATGGTTCTTTTCTTATGAAACTGCATTAGAAATGAAACGAAGTTACTAAGTTGTACATCTTGTTACATTGTACAAATTAGGAAAGTATGAATTTATTGTGATCAACCCTCTTCGTACGAAAGCAACTCGTTCAAAAAGCTGAACAAACTTATTTCACATAGTATAGTGTTCAGCAATGAATATATTACTTTTCTTATAAAACTACATTAGAAATAAAATGAAGTTACTAAGTTTTACATCTTGTTAGATTGTATAAACGGGGAATCTGTGAACTTGCTGTGATCAACCCTATTCATGCGAAAGCAATTCATTCAAAGAGCTAAACAAGCTTATTTCACTCACTGCAGTGTTCGCCAATGAAGATGTTTCTTTTCTTCTGAAACTACATTAGAAATAGAATGTAGTTACTAAGTTATACATCTTGTTAGGATGTACAAATGAGGAAAGTTTGAACTTGCTGTGATCAACCTGCCTCAATGAAAGCATCTCATTCAAAGAGCTGAGAAAGCTTTTTTTCACACAGTACAGTGTTCAGCAATGAAGTTTTTTTTTTTCTTATGAAACTACATAAGAAATGATACGAAGGACACCTGGGTTGATTCCAGCTCTTTGATATTAAGAATTGAGCAGCTATGAACACAGTTGAGCAAATGTCTCTCATCTGAGTCTTGGAGAATTTAGAGTAAGTGCCCAGTAAGGGAACAACTGGATCCATTGGTAGGTATATGGTCATCCTTTTCAGGAGTCTCCATATAGCTTTACATAATGGTTGAGCCATTTTACATTCCCACCAGCAGTGAAAACTTGTTCCTATTTCCCAAGACAGTTAGCTAGTCTAGTGCCAGAGGGTGCTACATGAGCAATTTGGGGAAAATGTCTGACATCAGTCCAAACAACTTGCAGTCTAAGATACCCAGCAGGAAACAACCTGAAGTAATGCTCAAACAATTGCAGTAGTGGCAAACTGCCATGGTGGGTAACCAACTGCTCTTGATTTGGCTAATAGATCCACTCAGTGGAATGTAATTCATTGCTGGAACTGGGATATTAGTCAAAACCAGGTATAAAAAATGAGCTCAGTCTCCAAGATCAAGATATCACCAAATGTGGGCTAGAAGAGAGCCTATGCATAGAAAATTCCCTCCAAAACATCTATGGTCATCCCTTCTATCTAGTACTAACATCTCTCTCCATTGGAGAATTTGCTAATCTTTTTTCAGATGGACAACGAACGTGAAGGGAGACAACCACACCTCACCAGGGCCCCAGCTGAAACCACAGAATAATGCAAGGGAAGGGCAAGAATACAGTGTTCATGGTGATTATGACACCAGAAAAAGGCTGAAGGAGATAAACACAGAGAACATCTAAATCCAACTAAGCCTGATATCCAAAGACACAAAGGCTCCCAAAACCTCATCACTGAAGCGGAAATAAAATGACCCCAATGTGGGTCAAGCAAATTCATGGAAGAGGGGGTGGAAAGAATGTTAGAGTCACAAGTTGGGGAATTATGCACAGAGACTGGTGCCAACCTCCCCCCAGAACTCTTGACTACCCTCACAATGCATGACCCACATTCCCCATTTAAGAGGGTCCCTTTGGAAGAGGGAGGACAGGGAGGAGGACAATGGAGCCAATACTATGAATGTAAAATCAGAATTAAATAAATAAATAAATAAATAAATAAATAAATAAATAAATAAAAGAAATGAAATGAAGTTACTGAGTTGTACATCTTGTTAGGTTTTACAAATGAGGAAACTTTGGATTTGCTGTGATCAACCCTCTTCATATGAAAGCAACTCATTCAATGATCTGAAAAAGCTTATTTCACACAGTACAGTGTTCGCAAATGAAGATATTTCTTTTCTTACAAAAATAAAATAGAAATGAAATGATGTTACCAAGTTGTACATCTTGTTAGATTGGACAAATGAAGAAAGTTTGAACTTGCTGTGTTCAACCCTCTTCGTATGAAAGCAACTCATTCAAAGAGCTGAACAAGCTTATTTCACACAGTACAGTGTTGGGCAATGAAGATGTTTCTTTTCCGACAAAACTCCATTAGAAATGAAACAAAGTCACTAAGTTGTACATCTTGTTAGATTTTACAAACGAGGAATCTGTGAACTTGCTGTGATCAACCCTCTTCATACGAAAACAACTCATTCAAAGAGCTGAACAAGCTTATTTCAATCACTACAGTGTTTGCCAGTGAAGATGTTTCTTTTCTTACAAAACTACATTAGAAATGATACAAAGTTACTAAGTTTTATAACTTGTTAGATTCTACAAACAAGGAAAGTTTGAACTTGCTGTGATCAACCCACCTTGATGAAAGCATCTCATGCAAAGAACAGAACAAGCTTTTTTCACACCGTACAGTGTTCAGCAATGAAGATATTTTTTTTCTTACAAAAGTACATTAGAAATGATATGAAGGACACCTGGGTTGATTCCAGCTCTTTGCTATTATGAATTGAGCAGCTATGAACATAGTTGAGTAAATGTCTCTCATCCGAGGCTTGGAGAATTTAGGGTAAATGCCCAGTAAGGGAATAACTGGATCCATTGGTAGGTATATTGTCATCCTTTTCAAGAGTCTCCTTATAGCTTTACATAATGGTTGAGCCATTTTACATTCCCACCAGCAGAGAAAACTTGGTCCTATTTCCTAAGACAGTTAGCTAGTCTAGTGCCAGAAGGTGCTACAAGAGCAACTAGGGGAAAATGTCCAAACATCAGTCCAAACAACTTACAGTCTAAGATACTAAGCAGGAAAAAACCTGAAGTAATGCTCAAACAAGTGCAGTAGTGGCAAACCGCCATGGTGGGTAACTAACTGCTCTTGATTTGGCTAATAGATCCACTCAGTGGAATGGAACTCATTGCTGGAACTGGGATATTAGTCTAAACCAAGTACAAAAAATGAGCTCAGTCTCCAAGATCAAGATACCACCAAATGTGGTGTATAAAATTCCCTCCAAAACATCCATGGTCATCCCTTCTATCTTGTACTAACTTCTCTCTCCGTTGGAGAATTTGCTTATCTTTTTTTCAGATGGATAACGAACCTGAAGTGAGGCTCAGCCAATCACACCTCACCAGGGCCCCAGCTGAAACCATAGAATAATGCAGGGGAAGGACAAGAATACAGCGTTCATGGTGATCATGACACCAGAAAATGGCTGAAGGAGATAAACACAGAGAGTATCCAACTCCAACTAATCCAGATATCCAGAGACACAGAGGCTCCCAAAACCTCATCACTGCAGCAGAATTAAAATGACCCCAATGTGGCTCAGGGAAATTCATGGAAGAGGGGGTGGAAAGAATGTTAGAGTCACAAGTTGGGGAATTATGCACAGAGACTGGGGCCAACCCCCCAGAACTCTTGACTACCCCCGCAATGCATGACCCACATTCCCCATTGAAGATGGTCCCTTTGGAAGAAGGACAGGGAGGAGGACAATGGAGCCAATACTATGAATGTAAAATCAGAATAACATAAATAAATTTAAAAATGAAATGATACGAAGTTACTGAGTTGTACACATTGTTAGGTTGTACAAATGAGGAAAGTTTGGACTTGCTGTGATCAGCCCTCTTCGTATGAAAGCAACTCATTCAACGAGCTGAACAAGCTTATTTCACACGGTAAAGTGTTCACCAATGAAGATATTTCTTTCCTAAAGAAACTACATTAGAAATGAAACGAAGTCACTAAGTTGTACATCTTGTTAGATTGTACAAACGAGGAAAGTTTGAACTTGCTGTGATCAACCCTCTTCGTATGAAAGCAACTCTTTCAAAGTGCTAAACCAGCTTATTTCACACAGTACAGTGTTCGGCAATGAAGAGGTTTCTTTTCTTATGAAACTACTGTAAAATGAAACTAAGTTACTAAGTTGTACACCTTGTTAGATTTTAGAACTGAGAAAAGTTTGAACTTGTTGTGATCAACCCTATTCATATGAAAGCAACTCATTGAAAGAGCTGAACAAACTTATTTCACACAGTACAGTGTTCGCCAATGAAGAGGTTTCATTTCTTAGTGAACTACATTAGAAATGATACAAAGTTACTAAGTTGTACATCTTGTTAGATTGTACAAAGTGAGAAAGTGTGAACTTGCTGTGATCAACCATCTTCATATGAAAGCAACTCATTCAAAGAGCTGAACAAGCTTATTTCACACAGTACAGTGTTCGCCAATGAAGATGTTTCTTTTCTTTCAAAACTATATTAGAAAAGAAATGAAGTAACTATGTTGTCCATCTTGTTAGATTGTACAAACGAGGAAAGTTTGAACTTGCTGTGATCAACCCTCTTCATACGAAAGCAACTCATTCAAAGATCTTAACAAGCATTTCACACAGTACAGTGTTTGGCATGAAGATGTTTCTTTTCTTATGAAACTACCTTAGAAATGAAACTAAGTTAGTATATTATATATCTTTTTAGATTGTACAAATGAGGAAAATTTGAACTTGCTGTGATCCATCCTCTTCATATGAAAGCAACTCATTCAAAGAGCTGAACAAGCTTATCTCACACAGTACAGTGATCAGCAATGAAGATGTTTGTTTTCTTTTGAAACTACATTAGAAAGGAAATGAAGTTACTAAGTTGTATATGTTGTTAGATTCTAATAAAGAGGAAATTTTGAACTTGCTATGATCAACCATCTTTGTATGAAAGCAACTCATTCAAAGAGCAGAAAAGCATATCACACAGTAAAGTGTTTGGAAATGAAGATGTTTCTTTTCTTATGAAACTACATTAGAAATGAAACCAAGTTACTAAGTTGTACATTGTGGTAGATTGTACAAACAAGGAAAGTTTGAATTTTCTGTGATCAACCCTCTTCATATGAAAGCCACTCATTCAAAGAGCTTAACAAGAATTTCACATAATACAGTGTTTGGCAAAGAAGATGTTTGTTTTCTTATGAAACTACATTAGAAATGAAACGAAGTTACTAAGTTGTTCATCTTGCTGGATTGTAGAAACAAGGAAAGTTTGAACTTGCTGTGAACAACCCTCTTCATATGAAAGGAACTCATTGAAAGAGCTGAACAACCTTATTTCACACAGTATAGTGTTCAGCAAAGAAGATGTTTCTTTTCCTATGAAACTACATTAGAAATGATGTGAAGTTACTAAGTTGTATATCTTGTTGGACTGTAGAAACGAGGAATGATTGAACTTGCTGTGATCAACCCTCTTCATATGAATGCAACTCATTAAAAGAGCTGAACAAGCTTATTTCACACAGTACCATGTTTGGCCATGAATATGTTTCTGTTCTTATGACACTACATTAGAAATGAAATGAAGTTATTAAGTTGTACATCTTGTTAGATTTTACAAACGAGGAAAGTGTGAACTTGCTGTGATCCACCCTCTTTGTATGAAAGCAACTCATTCAAAGAGCTAAACAAGCTTATTTCACACAGTACAGTGTTCAGCAATGAAGATGTTTGTTTTCTTTTGAAACTACATTAGAAATGAAATGAAGTTACTAAGTTGTATATGTTGTTAGATTTTAATAAAGAGGAAATTTTTTATTTGCTGTGATCAACCGTCTTTGTACGAAAGCAACTCATTCAAAGAGCAGAAAAGCATATCACACAGTAAAGTATTCGGAAATGAAGATTTTTTTTTCTTATGAAACTACATTAGAAATGAAACCAAGTTACTAAGTTGTACATCTTGGTAGATTGTACAAACGAGGAAAGTGTGAACTTGCTGTGATCCACCCTCTTTGTATGAAAGCAACTCATTCCAAGAGCTGAACAAGCTTATTTCACACAGTACAGTGTTTGGCAATGAAGATGTTTTGCTAGCATGATTTCAAATGCTACAATACATATAGGGTAGGTTATGTCCAAATGTTAGTGCATGCATCTTTGAGAAAATTACTGAAACACTAAACAGGGATAAAAGTCTAGTATGCCAGCCTCAAAATTTTACATGGTGGAGTTTCTTCTTTATTTATTTCTGGGTCTCCTTTGTCTATTCCATGGAAATTATCTTTCACTCCAATAAGATTTGTTCCTCAACAAGAATTTAAAATTATGGTATAGATGGTAAACATGGGCAGTCATATTTTGGTTCAATGATTTTCTTGAATAAATAAAATTTCTTCTCCTTGAGCAGAGCAAATACCACATTATATATTTTTTATTATTATTTTATTTATTTTTGGAGAGAGACACAGAAAGAGACAGAGAGAGAGGGAGACAGATAGTGAATGGGCGTGCCAGAAGTCTCTCTGCTGCTGTGTATGAAATCCAGATATGTGCGCCCCCTTGTGGGCAAGTGCAGCATTGCTCCCTTGCATCACTTTGCATCTGGCTAAACGTGGGACCTGGAGATTGGAACCAGGTTCTTAGGCTTAGCAGGCAGGCACCTTAACCGCTAAGCCATCTCTCCAGCCCAACATCATATATTTTAAGGTAATCAATTTGGTCAGCATTCTATCTAGACAGCTAAGAAGCTGCAGACATAACTGGCTTATGTGGACTTTTCTCAATTACTCAGAAAATCTTTGATTAAATAAGTTTCTCATGTACTTTCTTGTATTCTAACATAATCACTATCTATTAAATATATGCTATATGCACATCACTTTCATAAGGAAGAGCGACAGACAAAGAGAAGAAGTAAAAGCAAAGGGTTTTATTTTCTGCCCTCAAGGGCTTGCCCTTCTGGAAGGTGAAGATCAGGTGGTGACAAATGGTGATGGCTAAAAAAAAAGAAAGAAAATGATAATGATGGGTGATAGCTAGGTGGTTAAAAGCACTTGTTTACATAGCCTTCTGGCCCTGCTGGTTCGATTCCCCAGGACCCACATAAAGCCAGAGCCAAAGAGTTGCACATACAGCTACAATACATTTGCAGCTGTATCAAGAGACCCTGATGTGCCCATTTCCCCTCTCACTGGATAATGATGATCATAAAAAGGAGGCTGTGATGTTGATGCTGTATCCTAACTTGATACCCTAAAGCCTGGCATAAGGAGTGCATGTCTGCAGCACAGCCTCCTCACAAAAGACTTCCCTCTGTTTGGGGGAGACTGTGCTCCAGCTTTGCCTTTTGATCTCTGTCCTCAAAATCATGGTGAATCATAGGTGTTCTCTGAAAGATATACTCTAAATAAATGAAATGTTTAAAAAGCATTTGTCTATATCCATACATAAGTAATACTGTGTGCTTGTGTATTACATGGATTATTTGAAATCTAAGTAATTAAAAAGCTTAAGACAATATCAAATGTGGAGAACTCACATTTTGTTTTTAATTTTAGTTTTCTAGCATGAGCTGTGCACAAGGTAGAAAGTAATTTCCAGGTCCTGCCCATGTTGTCTATTATAAAGTACACATTCTTTTTTAATTTTTTAAATTTTTATGTATATTATTCTAGTTTTACATTCATAGTGGTGACTCCATTATCCTCCTCCCTGTCCTCCCTCTTCCATAGGGACCCTCATCAATGGGGAATGTGGTTCACACACTGTGGGGATAGTCAAGAGATATGGGGATAGGCCAAGTCTCTGTGCATAATTCCCCAACTTGTGGCTCTAAAATTCTTTCCACCCCCACTTCAACAAATTTCCCTGAGCTACATTGGGGTCATTTTAGCTCTACTTCAGTGATGAGGTTTTGGGAGCCTCTGTGTCTCTGGATATCTGGCTTAGTAGGAGTTAGATGTTCTCTGTGTTTATCTCCTTCAGCCTTTTTCTGGTGTCATGATCCCCAAGAATGCTGAACTCTTGCCCTTCCCCCACATTACTCTAGATATATGGGATGGCCATAGATATCTTGGAGGGGATTTTATATGGGTAGGCCCTTTTCTAGCCCACATTTGGTGGTATCTTGATTGGAGACTGTGTTCATTTTTTTGTACATGATTTTGAAATATTTCCCTGATCCAGCAATGAGTTCCATTCCACTGAGTGGATCACTTAGCCAAATCAAGAGCCGTTGGTTGCCCACCATGGTTGTGTGCCACTACTGCACTTGTTTGAGCATTACATCAGGTTGATTCTTGCTGGGTATCTTAGACTGGAAGTTGTTTGGACTGATGCTGGCCATTTTCCCCCAGTTGCTCATGTAGCACCCTCTGTCACTAGAGTAGCTGTCTGGGGACTGAACCCCTTCAAATTCTGGCCAGGTCTCTCCAAGTTTGGTCTCATGCATGTATGCTGTTTTTGACAGTAGGGTCTTACCATTAACCTTTGGTGGGTCATCAAGAACTCTGATAGAAATCTGTCTTTTTAAGGAAATATTTTAAGTGTCTCAGATCTACAGCTCATGTTGAAAGTTAACCCAGTGCTGGTACTGGGAGTTATAAGTCAGCACCTAGGAAGGTGAGGGGAGAAAAGATAAATAATATAAAAGAGAAAGTGAGTATAGAGAGGCAATGGTGAGAAAGAGAGAGAAAGGGATAGAGAAGAGAGAGAAAAGCAGGAAAAAAATAAAGGTTGGTCTTCATGATGTTTTCTCCAGTTTCCTGTGGTTCAGTTGTTCCCTCTGAGGGCCTGCTGAAGGATCAATGTTTTAGCTTGTTGTTCAGAATAGAGTTTTATAGTATCATTTCCTTTTGGGTCCCTATTTGTAACCCCCACCCTTGTCCTCCTCCCACCCTCTCACATCCTCCCACCTTCACCCTCCCTCCATCCCACCCTCCTTATTGTCTGGTCCTCAGAATGCTTATTAGGCTTGGCAGCATCTCCGGTTAATTCACGTTAATTCATGGGTGAGCTCACTGAGGATGATCTGATCCATGTTTGACCATTTTTTTTTCAAATTTCATTATTTCATCTTTCCTTACTGCTATGTAGAATTCCATAGTATAGATATACCACATCTTTGTTATCCATTCATCTAATGATGGACATTTGGGTTGATTCCAGCTCTGTGCTATTATGAATTGAGCATCTATAAACATGGTTGAGCAAATGTCTCTGATCTGAATTTTGGAGCCTTTAGGGTAAATGCCCAGTAAGGGAATAGTTGAATTTGTTGGTAGGTGTATGGTCATCCTTTCAGGAGTCTCCATATAGCTTTCCATAATGGTTGAACCATTTTGCATTCCAAAAAAAGTGAAAGAGTTTTCCTATTTCTCCACAACCTCACCAGCATTTGTGAAGTCAGGCCAGCTTCTTCTGTCATTATGGAACTTTCCCTGGATCTGTAAGCTTCAATAAATAATATCTCTTCCTCCATAACTGTGCCTGGTCTGGAAGTTCATCTCAATGAACCTGAAGCTGTCTGCTACAAATAGCTTTAGATCAGGTATATTGATGCCTCCAGAGGTTTTCCTTTTGCTGTGGATGAGATTTGATATCAGAGGCCTTCTGCATTTCCATATGAATTTTGAGATAGTTTTTCTATTTCATTAAAGAAGGAAGTAGGGATTTTATTGGCATTGCATTGAATCTATAAAGTGCTTTTGGTAAGATTGCGATTTTCACAATGTTAATTCTACCAGACCACGAGCATGGGAGTCTTCCCATTTTTGTAAGACCTCCTCAATTTCTTTCTTGAGTGTTTTAATATTTTCATTGTATATGTCTTTCACTTCCTTAGTTAATGTTATTCCAAGGAATTTTATTTTCTTTGTGGCAATTGAAAATGGGATGATGTTAGTTATTTCTTTTTCTGTCTCTTTGTCTTTTGCATACAGAAAGGCTACTGATTTTTGTGCATTGATTTTATATCCTGGTACTTTGCTGAAGGTGATGATCACCTTTATGAGTTTTGAGATGGAAGCTCTCGGGTCACTTATGTATAGAATCATGTCATCTGCAAATAGGGCTAACTTAACTTCTTCCTTTCCAATTTGTATCCCTTTGACTTCTTTCTCCCGTCTTATTGCTTGAGATAATACTTCTAGCACTATGTTGAAGAGCAGAGGTGAGAGTGGACACCCCTGCCTTGTTCCTGATCTCAATGGGAATTCCTTCAGTCTCTCCACATTAAGAATTACGTGGGCTTTAGGTGATTTATATATAGCCTTTATTATGTTGAGATATAGGCCATCCATGCCTATTCTCTCCAATGTTTTGATCATGAAGTGATGTTGTATTTTTTCAAAGGCCTTTTCTGTGTCTATTGAAATGACCATGTGGTTTTTGTGTTTAATCTTGTTTATTTGGTGTATTTCATTGACAGATTTCCATATGTTGAACCACCTCTGCATTCTAGGCATGAAGCCTACTTGATCAAGGTGTATAATGCTTTTGATGTACTGTTGAATTTGTTTTGCAAGAATTTTGTTGAGGATCTTTGTGTCTATGTTCATCAGAGAAATGGGCCTATAATTTTCCTTTCTTGTGGCATCCCTACCTGTTTTTGGAATTAGGGTGATACTAGCTTCATAGGAGGAGCTGGGGATCTCTCCCTGTTCTCTGATATTGTGGCACAGTTTGAGAAGAATTGTTTTCAGTTCTTCCATGAAGGATTGGTAGAATTCAGTTGAGAAACCGTCTGGTCCTGGACCCTTCTTTTTGGGGAGGTGTTTGATTACCTCTTCAATCTCGAAGGGGGTGATGGATTTGTTTAGGAAATTAATCTGCTCTGGGCTTAGCTTTGGTAGGTTGTATGTATCTAGGAATTCATCCATTTCCTCCATATTCTCCTGTTTTTTGGAGTAGAGGTTGTTGAAAGAAGTCCTAATAATTCTTCCTATCTCACTCATGTCTGTTGTAATCTCTCCTTTTTTATTTCTAATTTTGTTGATTTGAAGTATTTCTTTTTTTCGTTTGATCAAATTGGCCAGGGGTATATCAATCCTGTTACTTTTTTTCAAAGAACCAGCTCTTTGTTTCATCAATTTTCTTAATTGTCCTCTTAATTTCCAATTCATCAATTTCTGCTCTGATCTTATTTCTTTTCATCTGGAGCTTTTCGGGTTGGCTTCTTGCTTTTCCAATGCCTTTAGGTGGATAGTTAGGTTATTGATTTGGGATCTCTCTGTTTTTGTTATGAGGGCATTTAGTGCTATGATTTTCCCCCTAAGGACTGCCTTCATTGTGTCCCACAAGTTTTGGTATGATGTGTTCTCATTGTCATTGAATTCTAGAAATTTTGCAACTTCATTCTTTATTTCATCTACAATCCATTTATTGTTTAAAAGTGTGTTGTTCAATTTCCAGGATGTAGAGGTATTCTGGTGTACTATTGGTTGTTGATTTTTAGCATTACAGCATTGTGGTCTGATATCATGCAGGAAATTACATCAATTTTCTTGAAAATATGGAGGCAGGCTTTGTGGCCCAGTACATGATCTATTTTAGAGAAGGTTCCGTGGGCTGCTGAGAAGAATGTGTATTGTGTAGATTTTGGTTGGAATGTTCTGTATATGTTGTTAGGTCTAGTTGCTCTATGGTGTTGTTGAGCTCTCTTAGTTCCCTATTAATTTTCTGTTTGGATGATCTATCCATTGTTGATAGTGGAGTATTGAAGTCCCCGACTATGATGGTGTTGGTGTTTATTTCTGTTTTGTTGCCAAGTAGATTTTGCTTTATGAATTGTGGTGCACCCATGTTTGGTGCATAAATATCGATGATTGTGATATCCTCTTGTTGGATTATTCCCCTTCTTTGTCTTTTTTTTTGGTTACTTTTGATAAGTAATTTTATCCTGGTCTAGTTTTTTGAATCCACCCTGTTAACTGTCTGTCTTTTGATGGGTTTCTTGAATTGAGGCCACCCTGTTAACTTATAATATTCAGAGATATAACTGTGAGGTTTGATTTAATACTTGCCATATTGTGGTGGATTTTGGTCTTTGTGGGTTTTTGTTTGTTTGTTTGTTTGGTTAATGTGGACTGCTTCTTGATGGCTCTTGAGATTGGTTATTTGTTTCTTCTGTGTGAAGTATTTCCTGAAGTACTATCTGTAGGTTTGGCTTTGTGTTCATATACTTGTAAGGATGAGTTTTATCATGGAAAGTTTTTCTTTCACCATCTACTATTAGGGATACTTTTGCTGAGTAGAGTAGTTTGGATTGGAAACCATGCATTCTTAGAGTTTGCAGTGTTCCATTCCAGGCTTTTCTGGCTTGTAGGGTTTCCATTGAGAACTCTGAGGTAATTCTGATGGGGTTCCCTTTATATGTAATGTGTTGTTTCTCCCTGGCTGCTTTTAGGATTTTCTCTTTATGCTGGATGTTTAGAGTCTTAAAGATAATGTGTCTTGGAGAATTTCTTCTTTGGTCCAGTCTGTTTGGAGTTCTGCTAGCTTCTTGTAATTTCATGCCAGTTTCTTTTGAGAGAGTGGGAACGTTTTCTTCAATTATTTTGTTGAATAAGCTTTCCATTCCTTTGGTCTGTGTTTCTTCCCCCTCTGGTATACCCATGATCCTAATGTTTGGACACTTAAGGGTGTCCCACATTTCCTTCATGTTCTGTTCACAGAAAATTTTGAACTTGTTGAAATTTTTGGACTCATGAACTGTTTCTTCTGTTTTTTCTTCCAGTTCTGAGTTTCTATCTTCCACTTGACTTAATCTGTTCTTAAGAGCGTGTATAGAGTTTTGGGCTTGTTCAATTTGGTTCATATTTTCTACTGTTTTTTAAATGTATAGTTTCCATCCCTCTGTCTAGTTCCCTTTTTGTGTCATTTTCCGACTTTCTTAATGCTTCTTGGAGTTCATCCTTGCATTTTTTTATGTCTTTATTGAATTTAGCCCACTGGTTATTTGAGGACCTATTTTTATTCATTCTCCTTCAGATCATTTAACTGTCTTTGAGCCCTTCCTGGTTCTTTTCTATTATATCTAATCTAGCAAGGATAACAGTCATACAATTGTTGGCTCTTTGTTGAGTTTCTGAGAGTTGTGCTATTTGGTTAGCCAGGGTTGTATAGCTTGCCTCTTCATTTTAGGGTTCTGATTCTATTGTCTTTTCTATGCTGTGATTTGAGACATCCATTGTAGGACTGGATAGTCTAGCTGGATTCACTTGCATCTGGTTTTTCATGCTATTCCTTTTTTGCTGTAGTCTGCCCATCACAATTGTTCAGAAACCTAGTGTATGAAATGCTAGCCTGCTGCCCTGGGGTGGGGTGGGGTGGGGTACAGTGGTGACTGTCAGGGCAGTGGTTTCTGGAGTTTTGATAGGCTGAGGAGAGTCCACCTATGGAGGTGGGAGGGGTAGGGGACCACAATCACCCTAGTTGAGCTCAGGCAGAGTAGACGGGAACACTGGCCTACTTCCTGTATCCCTGATCTGCCCTGGGAGGGAGAGTGGTGGCACCTGACTGCTGATGGGGATCAGGAAGGCCAAGGAGGCACCTGACCAGTGATGGGGATGTGGCCAGTGAGGGAGGGATCTTACTAGGCATGAGGCTCAGGCAGCCCCCCTTGGATCTGATGTGGCTCAGGAGGGCATCCCCAGACTCTGGCCAGGTGACAGAGGGATCTGACTGGCCAGTCAGGCTATTATGGCCCTCTGTGCCTCTGGTGGGTCATGCTGGGCTCTGCCAGTGGGGTCAGGGGTCTGACTGGTCAGTCAGGCTGGCAGGGCCTGCTGTGTCTTGGGTGGGTCACAACAGGCTCTGGCCTGTGGGGGGTCTGACTGGTCAGTCTGGCTGGCAGGGCTCATTGTGGCTCTGGCGGGTTGCACTGGGCTCTGGCCAGTGGGGGCAGGGGTCTGACTGGTCAGTCAGGCTGGCAGGGTCTGCTGTGCCTTGGGCAGGTCATGCCGGTCTCTGGCTGGTGTCGGGGGGTCTGACTGGTTAGTGGGGCTGGCAGGGTCTGCTGTGCCTTGGACCTGTCACGCTGGGTTCTGGCCAGTGTGTGGGGGGGGATCTGACCGGTCAGTCGGGCCTCCAGGGCCTGCTGTAGCTCTGGCGGGTTGTGCCAGGCTCTGGCCGGTGGGGGTGGGTGTCTCACCACTCAGTTGGGCCGGCAGGGCCCACTGTGCATCGGGCGGGTCACGCCAGACTCTGGTAAGTGTGGGGGTTCTGACCGGTCATTCAGGCTGGCAGGGACTGCTGTACCTTGGGTGGGTCAGCCAGGCTCTGGCTGGTGAGGGTGGGGGTCTGACTGGTCAGTCAGGCTGGCAGGGCTTGCTGTGGCTCCGGCGTGTCTCACCAGGCTCTGACCAGTGAGGGAGGGATCGGACTGGTGATTTGGGTCACCCCCGCCCAGGAAGACCTAACCTATGGTGGCCCCTCTTCTAGAGCGTGGGAATCAGTGGATTCCCTATTTTTTCATCAACACCCTCCCTCTGGCAGCATGCAAGGGCCAGAAAACCCTTTAAGAAATCTCTTAAAAGCTTAAAAGTCTTGCTTTTACTTCCCTGTAAGGTGAGGCAAGGTTAGGCGGATGCCATCTTGACTGGAACTCCCTAAGTAATACATCTTATTAGGTGCACAAACCACAAAAGTTTGAACTTGCTGCATTGAAGCCTCTTCCTATGAAATTAACTCATTCAAAGCAATAAAAAGCTTATTTCACACAGTACAGTGTTCGGCAATGAAGATTCTTCTTTTCTTACTAAAATACATTGGAAATGACATGAACTTAGTGAGTTATACATCTTGTTAGGTTGCACAAACCATGAAGGTTTGAGCTTTCTGTATTCAACCCTCTTCTTAAGAAAGCAACTCATTCAAATTGGACTCGTTTGCTGAGTTGAACAAGCTTATTCCACTGAAACTGAATTGGAAATGAAACAAAGTTACTAAGTTATACATCTTGTTAGCCTGAACAAACCACAAAAGTTTGAAATTGCTGTATTCAACCCTCTTCGCATGAAAGCAACTCATTCAAAGCATTAAACAGGCTTATTTCACACAGTACAGTCTTTAGCAATGAAGATGTTTCTTTGCTTACAAAACAACATTGGAAATTAAACGAAGTTACTAAATTATACATCTTGTTAGACTGCAGAAACCAAAGAAAGTTTGAACCTGCTGTATTCAACTTAATACGAAAGCAACTCATTCAAATAACACTTCTTTGCTGAGTTGAACAAGCTTATTTCACACAGTACAGTGTTCATCATTGAAGATGTTTTTACTTACGAAAGTACACTGGAAATGAAACAAAGTACTAAGTTATACTTGTAGCAGATAGGTTCAGGTTGGCTGAGATGAACTTCCAGACCAGGCACAGTTATGGAGGAAGGTATATTATTTATTGAAGCTTACAGATCCAGGGGAAGTTCCATAATGTCAGGTGAAACTGCCTGCTCTTACAGGACCAGGCAAGAGAGCAAAGCTCCCAGCCACCCAGCACACAGAACAGAACTACAGCCAAAAACCACAGCACACTTCAGGAACTCCTATTAGGCACACTTTGCATATCTTTACAATGCAATCTCAAACCATCACACACCTTAAGACCAGCCCCCAGTGACATTGCCTCTAGCAAGGTGATTGCAGATGCAAACTATAAACTAATAAAACACTGAATATATTGGGGGCCAAATATTCAAACTACCACATACCTATTGTTAGACTGCACAAACCAAAAAAGTTTGAATTTGCTTTATTCAACCCTCTTTGAATAAAAGTAATGCTTTGAAAGCTTTGAACAAGCTTATTTCACAAAGTTTGGCAATGAAGATGTTTCTTTACTTACAAAAGTACATTGTAAATCAAATGAACTTAGTAAGTTATACACCTTGTTTGGTTGCACAAACCAAGAAAGTTTGAGCTTGGTATATTCTACCCTCTTCATACAAAAGCAACTCATTCAAATCGCAGTTGTTTGCTGAGTTGAACAAGCTTATTTCACACAATACAGTTTTTGGCAAGGAAGTTGTTTCTTCACTTAGGAAACTACATTGGAAATGAAATGAAGTTACTAAGTTATACATCTTCTTATACTGCACAAACTAGGAAAGTTTGAACTCGCTGTATTCAACCCTCTTTGTATGAAAGCAACTCATTCAAAGTATTTAACAAGCTTATTTCACACAAGGCAGTGTCTAGCAATGAAGATGTTTCTTTACTTACAAAACTACACTGGAAATGAAACAAATTTACTAAGTTATACATCTTTTTAGACTTCACAAACCAAGAAAGTTTGATCTTGCTGTATTCAACCCTGTTTGTATGAAAACAACTCATACAAATCGCACTCGTTTGCTGAAATGAAAAAGTTTATTTCACACAGTATAGCTTGGCAATGAAGATGTTTCTTTACTTACAAAAACACGTTGGAAATGAAACAAATTTCGTATGTTATACATCTTGTTAGGTTGCACAAACCAAGAAAGTTTGAGCTTGCTGTATTCAACCCTTTTTGTACAAAAGCAACGCATTCAAATCACACTCGTTTGCTGAGTTGAACAAGATTATTTCACACAGTACAGTGTTAGTAAGTTATACATCCTTTTAAGTTTCACAAACCAAGAAACTTTGAGCTTGCTGTATTCAACCCTCTTTGAACGAAAGCAACTCATTCAAATCACACTTGTTTGCTGAGCTGAAGAAGCTTATTTCACAGAGTCCAGTGTTCAGCAAGGAAGCTGTTTCTTTACTTATGAAACTACATTGGAAATTAAACGAAGTTACTAAGTTATACATCTTGTTAGATTGTACAAACCCTGAAAGTTTGAACTTGCTGTATTCAATCCTCTTTGTACGAAAATAACTCATTCAAATCTAACACGTTTGCTGAGTTGAACAAGCTTATTTCACAAAGTACAGTGGTTGGCATTGAAGATATATTTTTCCTTATGAAACTACATTGGAAATGAAACGAAGTTAGTAAGTTATACATCTTGTTAGTCTTCACAAACCAAGAAACTTTGAACTTTCTGTATTCACCTCTCTTTCTATGAATGCAACTCATTCAAAGGCTTGAACAAGATTATATTGTACGAAAGAAACTCTTTCAGGAGTGAAGCTGTTTATTTACTTACAAAACTACATTGGTAATGAAGTGAAGTTACTAAGTTATACATCTTTTTAGAGTGTACAAACCTTGAAAGTGTGAACTTACTGTATTCAACCCTATTCATACGAAAGCAACTCATTCAATGTGATGAACCAGCTTATTTCACACATTCCAGTGTGATTTTTTTTACTTAGAAAACTACATTGAAAAGGAAACGAAGTTACTAAGTTATACATCTTGTCAGGTTGCAAAAACCAAGAAAGTTTAAACTTTCTGTATTCAACCCTCTTTGTACAAAAGCAACTTTTAAATCATACTCATTTGCTTGGTTGAATAAGCAGTACAGTGTTAGAAAATGAAGATGCTTCTTAGTTACAAAACTATATTGGAAATGAAATGAAGTTACTAAGTTGTACATGTTCTTAGAATGCACAAACCATGAAATTTTGAACTTGCTGTATTCAACCCTCTTCGTATGAAGGCAACTCTTTCAAAGCATTGAACAAGCTGATTTCAGACAGTTCAGTGTTCAGGCATGGAGCTGTTTCTTTATTTAAGAACCTACACTGGAAATGAAATGAAATTATTAAGTTATACATCATTTTAAATTATATAAACCATGAAAGTTTTAACTAGCTGTATTCAACAGTCTTTGTACAAAAGCAACTCATTCAAAGTGATGAACCAGCTTTTTTCACACAGTACAGTGTTTGGAAATGGAGATGTTTCTTTACTTACAAAACTACGTTGAAAATGTAAAGAAGTTACTAAGTTATATATCTTGTTAGGTGGCAAAAACCAAGAATGTTTGAACTTGCTGTATTCAACCCTCTTTGTACAAAAGAAACTCATTGAAATCGCAATCGTTTGCTGAGCTGAACATGCTTGTTTCACACAGTACAGTGTTTGGAAATGAAGATGTTTCTTTACTTAAGAAGCTACCTTGTAAATGAAATGAAGTTACTATTTTATACATCTTGTTAGACTGCACAAACCATGAAAGTTTGAACTTGCTGTATTCATCCCTCTTTGTACAAAAGCAACTCATTCAAAGGATTGAAAAAGCTGATTTCAGATAGTACAGTTTTGGCAATGAAGCTGTTTCCTTACTTACAAAACTACATTGGAAATGAAACTAAGTTACTAACTTATACATCTATTGTGATTGTACAAATCAAGAAAGTTTGAACTTGCTCTACTCAAAACTCTTCATACAAAAGCAACTCATTCAAATTGCCCTTGTTTGCTGAGTTGAACAAGCTTATTTCACACAATACAGTGTTTGGCAATGAAGATGTCACTTTAATTAAGAAACTACATTGGAAATGAAACATAGTTACTAAGTTATAAGTCTTGTTAGATTGTACAAACCCTGAATGTTTGAACTTGCTGTATTCAACAGTCTTCATATGAAAGCAACTCATTCAAAGTGATGAACAAGCTTATTTCACACAGTACAGTGTTCGGCAATGGAGATGTTTCTTACTTACAAAACTACATTGGAAATGTAAAGCAGTTACTAAGTTACATATCTTGTAAAGTTGCAAAAACCAAGAATGTTTGAACTTGCTGTATTCAACCCTCTTCATACAAAAGCAACTCATTCAAATCGCACTCATTTGCTGAGTTGAACAAGCTTATTTAACAAAGTACAGAGGTAGGCAATGAAGATGTTTCTTTGCTTATGGAACTACATTGGAAATGAAATGAAGTTACTAAGTTATACATCTTGTTAGACTGCACAAACCAGGAAACTTTGAACTTGCTGTATTGAACCTTTTTCATACTAAAGCAACTCATTCAAAGCATTGAACAAGCTTATTTCACACAGTACAGTATTTGGCAATGAAGAGGTTACTTTACTTATGAAACTATATTGGAAATGAAATGAAATTACTAAGTCATACATCTTTTTAGATTGTACAAATCAAGAAAGTTTGAACTTGCTATATTGAACTCTCTTCATATGAAAGCAACTCATTCAAAGTGTTGAACAAGATTATTTCACAAAGTACAGAGTTTGGCAATGAAGATGATTCTTTACTTACAAAACTACATTGGAAACGAATGAAATTATTATTATATCTTGTTAGACTGCACAAACCAAGAAAGTTTGAATTTGCTGTATTCAACGCTCTTCTTGTGACAGCAACTCATTCAAATCACACTAGTTTGCTGAGTTGAACAAGCTTATTTCACACAGTATAGTGTTCGGCAATGAAAATGTTTCTTGACTTATGAAACTATATTGGAAATGAAAAGAAGTTACTAAGTTGTAAATCTTGTTAAGTTGCACAAATCAAGAAAGTTTGAACTTGTTGTACTCAACCCTATTTGTACGAAAGCAATTCATTCAAATCACACTCATTTGCTGAGTTGAACAAGCTTATTTCACACAGTACAATGTTCGGAAATGAAGATCTTTCCTTACTTATGAAACTACATTGGAACGAAATGAAGTTACTAAGTTATACAACTTGTTAGATTGTACAAAGCAAGAAAGTTTGAACTTGGTATATTCAACTCTCTTCTTATGAAAGCAACTCATTGAAAGCGTTGAACAAGATTATTTTGCAAAGTACAGTGTTCGTCAATGATGATGTTTATTTACTTACAAAACTACATTGGAAATGAATTGATGTTACTAAGTTATACATCTTGTCAGGTTGAAGAAACCAAGAAAGTTTGAACCTTCTGTACTTAACCCTGTTTGTATGAAAGCAACTCATTCAATTCGCCTCATTTGCTGAGTTCAACTAGCTGATTTCACACAGTACAGTGTTTGGCAATGAAGATGGTTCTTTACTTACAAAACTACATTGGAAATGAAACGAAGTTACTAAGTTATACATCTTGTTAGATTGCACAAACCAAGAAAATTTGACCTTGCTGTATTCCACCTTCTTCGTATGAAAGCAACTCATTCAAATCACACTCGTTTGCTGAGTTTAACAACCTTATTTCACACAGTACAGCATTCGGAAATGAAGATGTTCTCTACTTAGGAAACTATATTGGAAATGAAACGAAGTTACTAAGTTATATAACTGGTTAGATTGTACAAACCAAGAAAGTTTGAACAAGCTATATTCAATAGTCATCGTACAAAAGCAAATCTTTCAAAGCATTAAACAAGCTGATTTTAGACATAACAGTGTTCTGGAAATAAGCTGTTTCTTTACTTACAAAACTACATTGGAAATGAAATTAAGTTACTATGTTATACATCTTTTTAGATTGTACAAACCATCAAAGTTTGAACTTGGTGTATTCAATGCTATTTGTAAGAAAGAAAGTCATTCAAAGCAATGAACAAGCTTATTTCAGACAGCACAGTGTTTGGTAATGAAGATGTTTCTTTACTTACAAAACTACATTGGAAGTTACTACATTATACTTCTTGTTAGGATGCACAAACCAAGAAAGTTTGAACTTGCTGTATTCAACGCTCTTCGTATGAAAGCAACATTTTCAAAGCATTGAGCTAGCTGATTTCAGACAGTACGGTGTTCAGGAATGAAGCTGTTTCCTTACTTACAAAACTACATTGGAAATGAAATGATGTTACTAAGTTATACATCTTTTTTGTAATTTTTTAATATTTATTTTTATTTTGGAAAGAGACACAGACAGACAAAGAGAGATAGGGAGAGGAAGACAGATAGAGAATGGGTGCACCAGCAGCCTCTTTGTTGCTGTGAATGAAGTCCAGATGCCTGAGCCCCCTTGTGGTTAAGTGCGGCATTGAGCCCTTGCATCACTGCATCTGGCTAAACGTGGGACTTGGAGATTGAAACTGACGTTCTTAGGCTTAGCAGGAAGGTGGCCTTAACTGCTAAGCCATCTCTCCAGCCCCCTATAAATCTTTTTAGATTGTACAAATCATGAATGTTTGAACTTGGAAATGAAACGAAGTTACTAAGTTATACATCTTGTTAGACTGCACAAACCAAGACAATTTGAACTTGGTGTATTCAACACTCTTTGTACAAAAGCAACTCTTTCAAATCATTGAACAAGCTAATTTCAGACAGTACAGTGTTCAGCAATGAAGCCATTCATTTACTTAGGAAACTACACTGGAAACGAAACAAAGTTACTAAGTTACACATCTTGGTATATCATACAAACCCTGAATATTTGAAGTTGCTGTATTCAACCCACTTCTTGTGAAAGCAAATCATTCAAAATTCACTCATTTGCTGAGTTGAACAAGCTTATTTCACACAGTACAGTGTTCGGCAATGAAGATGTTTCTTGGCTTACGAAACTACATTGGACATGAAATGAAGTTACTAAGTTGTACATCTTGTTAGGTTGCACAAATCAAGAAAGTTTGAATTTGCTGTACTCCACCCTCTTCGTACGAAAGCAACTCATTCAATTCACACTCGTTTGCTGAGTTGAACAAGCTTATTCACACAGTACAGTGTTCAGCAATGAAGATGTTTCTTGGCTTATGAAACTACATTGTAAATGAAACGAAGTTACTAACTTATACATCTTGTGAGGTTGCACAAATCAAGAAAGTTTGAACTTGCTGTACTCAGCCCTCTTTGGACGAAAGCAACTCATTCAAATCACACTCATTTTCTGTGTTTAACAAGCTTACTTCACACAGTACAGTGTTCGTAAATGAAGATCTTTCTTTACTTATGAAACTACATTGGAAATGAAATGAAGTTACCAAGTTATAAATCTTGTTTGAATTTGCTGAATTCGATGATTTTCATGCAAAAGAAACTCATTCAAATGACATTCGTTTGCTGAGTTGAACAAGCTTATTTAACACAGTACAGTGTTTGCAATGAAGATGTTTCTTTATTTACGATACTACATTGGAAGTGAAATGAAGTTACTAAGTTATACAACTTGTTTGATTGTACAAATCAAGAAAGTTTGAACTTGGAATATTCAACTCTCTTCATATCAAAGCAACTCATTCAAAGGGTTGAACAAGATTATTTCACAAAGTACATTGTTCAGCAATAATGATGTTTCTTTCCTTACAAAACTACATTGGAAATGAATCAAAGTTACTATGTTATAAATATTGTCAGGTTGAAGAAACCAAGAAAGTTTTAACTGGCTGTATTCAACCCTCTTAATACAAAAGTAACTCATTTAAATCACACTCGTTTGCTGAGTTGAACAAGCTTTTTTACCAAAGTACAGTAATTGGCAATGAAGATGTTTCTTGGCTTATGAAATTACATTGGAAATGAAATGAAGTTACTAAGTTATACACCTTGTTAGATTGTACAAACCCTGAATGTTTATACTGGTGGTATTCAAACCTCTTTGTACAAAAGCATCTCATTCAAATCACACTCATTGACTGAGTTGACCAAGCTTATTTCACAAAGTAGAGTGGTCGACAATGAACATGTTTCTTTCCTTATGAAACTACATTGGAAATGAAATGAAGTTACTATTGTGTACATCTTGTTACACTGCACAAAACAAGAAACTTTGAACTTGCTGTATTCAACACTCGTCATACAAAAGCAACTCTTTCAAAGCATTGAACAAGCTGATTCAAGACAGTACAGTGTTCTGGAATGAAGCTATTTCTTTACTTACAAAACTACATTGTAAATGAAATGAAGTTACTAAGATATACATCTTTTTAGATTGTACAAATTATGAAAGTTTGAACTTGCTGTATTCAACCTGTTTGTACAAAAGCAACTCATTCAAATCACAATCATTTGCTGAGTTGAACAAGGTTTTTTCACAAAGTATAGTGGTCGGCAAATAAGATATTTCTTTACTTACAGAATTACATTGGAAATCAAACAAAGTTACTAAGTTATATATCGTGTTAGATTGTACAAAGCAAGAAAGTTTGAACTTGCTATATTCAACTCTTTTTGTACTAAAGTAACTCATTCAAAGCATTGAACAAAATTATTTCACAAAGACAGTGTTTGGCAATGAAGATGTTTCTTTACTTACAAAACTACACTGGAAATGAAATGAATTTACTACGTTATACACCGTGTTAGATTGTACAAACCAAGAAACATGGAACTTGCTGTATTCAACCCTCTTTGTAAGAAAGCAACTCATTCAAATCATACTCGTATGCAGAGTTTAACAAGCTTATTTCACACAGTACAAATTTCAGCAAGGAAGATGTTTCTTTACTTATGAAACTACATTGGAAATAAACCAAAGGTATTAAGTTATACATCTTTTTAGATTGCACATACCAAGAATGTTTGAACTTGCTGTATTCAACACTCCTCAATCAAAAGCAACTCATTCAAAGCATTGAACAAGCTTATTTCACACAGTACAGCGTTCGGTAATGAAGATGTTTCTTTACTTACAGAACTACATTTGGGATGAAACAAAGTTACTAATTCATACATTTTCTTAGGTTGCAGAAACCATGAAAGTTTAAACTTGCTGCATTCAACACTCTTCAAACAAAAGCCACTCATTTAAAGTGAACTTGTTTGCTGAGTTGAACAAGCTTCTTTCACACAGTACAGTGATCAGCAATGAAGATGTTTCTTTACTTACAAAATTACGTTGGAAATGAAATGAAGTTACTAAATCATACATCTTGTTAAAGTGCACAAAGCAAGAATTTTTGAACTTCCTCTATTCAACCCTATTCGTACTAAAGCAACTCATTCAAATTGCACTCGTTTTCTGAGTTTAACAAGCATTTTCAGACAGTAAAGTGTTCGGCAATGAAGATGTTTCTTTACTTATGAAACTACATTGTAAATGAAATGAAGTTACTAAGTTATACATCTTGTTATGTTGCATAAACCAAGAAAATTTGAACTTGCTCTATTTCACCCTCTTCATATGAAAGCAACTCATTCAAATTGCACTGCTTTGGTGACAGGAGCAAGCTTATTTCACACAGTACAGTGTTTGGCAAAGAAGTTTATTTACTTTAAAACTACATTGGAAATGAAACGAAGTTACTAAGTTATACATCTTGTTATATTGCACAAATCAAGAAAGTTTGAACCTGCTGTATTCAACCCACTTCATACTAAAGCAACTCATTCAAAGCATTGAACAAGCTTATTTCACGCTATACAGTGTTCGTCAGTGAAGATGTTTCTTTACTTACAAAAAAAATTGGAAATGAAACAAAGTTACTAAGTTATACATCTTGTTAGTTTTCACAAATCAAGAAAGTTTGAACTTGGTGTATTCAACCCTCTTCATACTAAAGCAACTCATTCAAATCCCACTAGTTTGGTGAGTTGAACAACCTTATTTCACACAGTAAAGTGTTCGGCAATAGGATTTTTATTTACTTACAAATATACATTGGAAATGAAAGGAAGTTAGGCAAATATACAACTTGTTAGAGTGCACAAACCAAGAAAGTTTGAACTTGCTGTATTCAACCCTTTTCGTACGAAAGCAACTCATTGATATTGCACTCGATTTCTGAGTTGAACAAGATTATTACACACAGTACTGTGTTCAGCAATGAAGATGTTTCTTTACTTATGAAACTACATTGGAAATTAAATGGTGTTACTAAATTATACATCTTGTTAGAATGTACAAAGCAAGAAAGTTTGAACTTGCTTTATTCAACCCTCTTCATACGAAAGCAACTCATTCAAAGCATTGAAAAAGCTTATTACAAACAGCACAGTGTTTGGCAATGAAGATGTTTCTTTACTTAGAAAACTACTTTGAAAATGAAATGAAGTAACTATACTGTACATCATCTTATTAGGTTGCATTAAACCAAGAAAAGTTAAACTTGCTGTATTCAACCCTCTTTGTACAAAAGAATTCATTCAAATTGAACTCATTTGCTGAGTTGAATAAGCTTATTTCACAAAGTACAGTGTTAGGCAATGAAGATGTTCTGTACTTAAAGAACCTACATTGGAAATGAAACAAAGTTACTAAGTTATATATCTTGTTAGATTTTACAAACCAAGAAAGTTGTAACCTGCTGTTTTCAACCCTCTTCGTCTGAAAGCAACTCATTCAAATCACACTTGTTTGTTGAATTCAACAAGCTTATTTCACACAGTACAGTGTTCAGCAATGAAGATTTTTCTTTACTTATGAAACTAAATTGGATATGAAATGAAGTTGCTAACTTATACATCTTGTTAGACTGCAAAAACCAAGAGAGTTTGAACATACTGTATTCAACCCCCTTTGTACTAAATCAACTCATTCAAAGCATTGTACAAGCTTATTTCACACAGTGCAGTGTTTGGCAATGAAGATATTTCTTTACTTACAAAACAAATTTGGAAATGAAACAAAGTTACTAAGTTATACATCTTGTTAGTTTGCACAAACCAAGAAAGTTTTAACTTGGTGTATTCAACCCTCTTTGTACTAAAGCAACTCATTCAAATCCCACTTGTTTTGTGAGTTTAATGAGCTTATTTCACACAGTACAGTATTCGTCAATAGGATTTTTATTTACTTACAAAACTACATTGGAAATGAAAGAAAGTTACTAAATTATACATCTTGTTAGACTGCACAAAGCAAGAAAGTTTGAACTTGCTGTGCTAAACCCTATCGTACTAAAGCAACTCATTCAAATCGCAAATGTTTGCTGAGTTGAACAAGCGATTTTCAGACAGTACAGTATTTGACAATGAAGATGTTTCCTTACTTACGAAACTACATTGGAAATGAAATGAAGTTAATAAGTTATACATCTTGTTAGGTTGCACCAACCAAGAAAGTTTGAACTTGCTGTATTCAACCATCTTTGTATGAGAGCAACTCATTCAAAGCATTGTATAAGCTTATTTCACACAGTACAGTGTTTGGGAATGAAGATGCTTCTTTACTTTCAAAACTACATTGGAAATGAAACAAAGTTATTAAGTTATATATCTTGTTTGGTTGTATAAATCAGGAAAGTTTGAACTTACTGGATTCAACCCTCTTCGTACGAAAGCCACTCATTCAAATCACACTTGTGCTGAGTTGAAAAAGCTTATTTCACAAAGTACAGTGGTTGGCAATGAAGATGTTTCTTTAATTACAAAACTACAAAACTACATTGGAAATGAGTGCACAATCCAAGAAAGTTTGAACTTGCTCTATTCAACCCTCTTGGTAGGACAGCAACTCATTTGAATTGCACTCAATTGCTAAGTAGAACAAGTTCATTACACACAGTACTGTGTTAGGAAATGAAGATGTTTCTTTACTTATGAAACTACATTGGAATTGAAACGAAGTTACTACATTATACATGTTATTACGTTGCACAAACAGAAAGTTTGAACTTGCTGTATTGTACGCTCTTAGTATGAAAGCAACTCATTCTAATCTCACTCATTTGCTGAGTTGAACAAGTTTATCACACACAGTACTATGTTTGGCAATGAAGCTGTTTCTTTACTTATGAAACTACATTGGAAATGAAATGAAGTTACTAAATCATACATCTTATTATACTGCACAAAATAGGAACATTTGAACTTGCTGTATTCAACCCTTTTCATTTGAATGCAACTCATTCAAAGCATCAACCAAGCTTCTTTCACACAATACAGTGTTCAGCAATGAAGATGTTTCTTTACATACGAAACTATTTTGGAAATGCAACATTACTGTTATACATCTTGTTACATTGCACAAACCAAGAAAGGTTGAACTTGCTATATTCAACCCTGGTCATACGAAAGCAACTCATTTGAATTGCACTCTCTTGCTGAGTAGAACAAGCTTATTACAAACAGTACTGTGTTCAGCAATGAAGATGTTTCTTTACTTACAAAATTACATTGAAAATGCAATAAAGTTACTAAGTTATACATATTGTAAGATTTCACAAACAGAAAGTTTGAACTTGCTTAATTCACCCCTCTTCATATGACAGCAACTCATTCGAATCATACTCGTTTGCTGAGTTGAACAAGCTTATTTCACAAAGTGCAGTGTTGGGCAATGAAGATGTTTCTTTACTTATGAAACTACATAGGATATGAAATGATATTACTAAGCTATACATGTTGTTAGATTGCACAAACCAAGAACATTTGAACTTGCTCTATTCAACCCTCTTCATATGACAGCAACTCATTTGAATCACACTCAATTGCTGAGTAGAACAAGCTTATTACACACAGTACTGTATTTGTCAATGAAGATGTTGCTTTACCTATGAAACTACATGGCAAATGAAACAAAGTTACTAAGTTATACATATTGTTAGATTGCAGAAACATAGAAAGTTTGAACTTGATGTATTTAACCCTCTTCGTACTAAAGCAACTCATCCAAATCCCACTTGTTTGGTGAGTTGAACAAGCTTATTACCCACAGTACTGTGTTTGGCAATAGGATTTTTATTTACTTACAAAACTACATTGGAAATGAAAGGAAGTTACTAAATTATACATCTTGTTAGACTGCACCAAGTAATAAAATTTGAACTAGCTGTGCTAAACACTATTCGTACTAAAGCAACTCATTCAAATTGCACTTGTTTGGTGAGTTGAACAAGCTTATTTCACACTGTACAGTATTTGCAAATGACGCTGTTTCTTTATTTACAAAACTACATTGGAAATGAAATGAAGTTACTAAGTTATACATCTTGTTAATTTGCTTAAACCATGAAACTTTGAACTTGCTGTGCTAAACCCTATTCATGGTAAGCAACTCATTCAAATCGCACAGGTTTGCTGAGTTGAACAAGCGATTTTCAGACAGTACAGTGTTTGGCATTGAAGATGTTTCCTTACTTGTGAAACTACATTGGAAATGAAATGAAGTTACTAAGTTATTCATCTTGTTAGGTTGCACAAACCAAGAAAGGTTTAACTTGATTTATTCAGCCCCCTTCATACAAAAGCAACTCATTCAAATTGCACTCGTTTGGTGAGTTGAACAAGCTTATTACACACAGTACTGTGTTCAGGAATGAAGATGATTCTTTATTTATGAAACTACATTGGAAATGAAACAAAGTTTTAAATCATACATCTAGTTAGACTGCACAAAATAGGAAAGTTTGAATTTGCTGTATTAAACCCTCTTCATACGATGCCAATTCATTCAAAGTGTTGACCAAGCTTATTTCACATGGTACAAGGTTTGGCAATTGAAGATGTTTCTTTACTTACAAAACTACATTGGAAATGAAATGAACTTAATAAGTTGTACACCTTCTTAAGTTGCATAAACCAAGAAAGTTTGAACTTGCTATATTCAACCCTCTTCATATGAAAGCAACTCAATTGAATCGCACTCGATTGCTGAGTTGAACAACCTTATTACACACAGTACTGTGTTTGGCAATAAAGATGTTTCATTACTTAAGAAACTACATTGGAAATGAAATGAAGTTACTAAGATATACATCTTGTTAGGTTACACAAACCAAGAAAGTTTGAACATGCTGTATTCAACCCTCTTCATACGAAAGCAACTCATTCACATCACACTCAATTGCTGAGTTGAACAAGCTTATTACACACATTACTGTATTCGGCAATGAAGATGTTTATTTACTTACAAAACTACATTGGAAATGAAAAGAAGTTACTAAATCATACATCTTGTTAGACTTCACAAAATAGGAAAGTTTGAACTTGCTGTGTTCAATCCTCTTCATATGAACACAAGTCATTCAAAGAGTTGAACAAGGTTATTTCACACAGTACAGTGTTCGGCAATGTACATGTTTCTTTACTTACAAAACTACATTGGAAATGAAATGATATTACTAAGTTATACATCTTGTTAGATTGCACAAACCAAGAAAGTTTGAACTTGCTGTATTAGAACCTCTTCATACGAAAGCAACTCATTTGATTCCACTCAATTGCTGAGTAGAACAACATGGTTACACACAGTACTGGGTTTGGCAATGCAGATGTTTCTTTTCTTATGAAACTACATCAGAAATGGAATGAAGTTGCTAAGTTATACATCTTGTTAGGTTGCATAAACCAAGAAAGTTTGAACTTTCTGGATTCAACCCTCTTCATATGAAAGCAACTGACTCTAATTGCACTGGTTTGCTGAGTTGAGCAAGCTTATTCACAAAGTACAGTGTTCAGCAATGAAGATGTTTCTTTACTTACAAAACCATATTGGAAAAGAAATGAAGTTACTAAATCATACATCTTGTTAGACTGCACAAAATAGGAAAGTTTGAACTTGGTATATTCAACCCTCTTTGTGCGAGAGCAACTCATTTGAATGGCACTTGATTGCTGAGTAGAACAAGCTTATTACACACAGTACTGAGTTGGCAATGAAGATGTTTCTTTATTTACAAAACTACGTTGGAAATGTAACAAAGTTACTTAGTTATACATCTTGTCAGATTGCACAAACCAAGAAAGTTTGAACTTGCTCAATTCAACCCTTTTCATAGGAAAGCAACTCATTAAAATCACACTTGTCTGGTGAGTTGAACAAGCTTATTTCACACAGTATAGTATTCGGAAATGAAGCTGTTTCATTACTTAGAAAACTACATTGGTAATGAAATAACATTACTAAGCTATACATCTTGTTATGTTGCACAAACCAGGAAAGTTTGAACTTGCTGTATTCGACCCTCTTCATTCAAAAGCAACTCATTCAAATTGCACTCGTTTGCTGAGCTGAAGAAGCTGATTTCATACAGTACAGTGTTTGGCATTGAAGTGGTTTCTTTACTTACAAAACTATATTGAAAATAAAACGAAGTTTCTAAGTTATACATCTTATTAGAATGTACAAAGCAAGGGCTGGAGAGATGACTTAGCAGTTAAGGTGCCTCCCTCCTAAGCCTAAAAGAACGTTTGTTCCAATCTCCAGTGGTTCCAATTTCCAGGTCCCACATTTAGCCAGATGCAAAGTGATGCAAGGTCACAATGCCGCACTTGACCACAAGGCAGTGCACACATCTGGATTTTGTTCACAGCAGCTGAGAGACTGCTGGCGTGCCCATCTCTGTCTTCCTCTCCCTCTCTCTCTCTGTCTCTCTCCAAAAAAACAAAAGAATGTACAAAGCAAGAAAGTTTGAACTTGCTGTATTCAAACCTTTTTGTACAAAAGCAACTCATTCAAAGGGTTGAACAAGCTTATTACACACAGTACAGTGTTCAGCAATGAAGATGTTTCTTTACTTAGAAAACTGCTTTGGAAATGAAACACAGTAACTATGTTGTACATATTGTTAGTTTGCACAAACCAAGAAAGTTTGAAATTGCTGTATTCAACCCTCTTTGTATGAAAGGAACTCATTCAAATCACACTTGTTTGCTGAATTTAACAAGCTTATTTATCACAGTACAGTGTTTGGCAATGAAGATTTTTTTTTTTAACTTATGAAACTAAATTGGATATGAATTGAAGTTCCTAAGTTATACATCTTGTTAGACTGCAAAAACCAAGAGAGTTTGAACATGCTGTATTCAACCCCTTTGTATGAAAGCAATTCATTCAAAGCGTTGTACAAGCTTATTTCACACAATGCAGTGTTTGGCAATGAAGATGTTTCTTTACTTACAAAACAAATTTGGAAATGAAACGAAGTTACTAAGTTATACATCTTGTTAGTTTGCACAAAACTAGAAAGTTTAGACTTGGTCTATTCAACCCTCTTCGTACTAAAGCAACTCATTCAAATCCCACTTGTTTGCTGAGTTGAACAAGCTTATTTCACACAGTACAGTATTCAGCAATAGGATTTTTATTTACTTACAAAACTACATTGGAAATGAAAGGAAGTTACTAAATTATACATCTTGTTAGACTGCACAAAGCAAGAAAGTTTTAAATTGCTGTGCTAAACCCTATTCATACTAAAGCAACTCATTCAAATCGCACATGTTTGCTGAATTGAACAAGCGAATTTCAGACAGTACAGTGTTTGGCAATAAAGATGTTTCCTTACTTATGAAACTACATTGGAAACAAAAAGAAGTTATTAAGTTATACATCTTGTTAGGTTGCACCAACCAAGAAAGTTTGAACTTGCTGAATTCAACCATCTTCATATGAGCGTTACTCATTCAAAGCATTGCACAAACTCACTGTATTCAACCCTCTTCATATGAAAGCAACTCATTCAAATCGCACTCATATGCTGAGGTGAACAAGCTTATTTCACAAAGTACAGTGGTTGGAAATGAAAATGTTTCTTTACTTACAAAACTACATTGGAAATGAAATGAAGTTACTCAGATATACATCTTTTTAGAGTGCACAAACCAAGAAAGTTTGAACTTGCTGTACTCAACCCTATTTGTACAAAAACAACTCATTTAAATCACACTCAATTTCTGAGTTGAACAAGCTTATTACACACAGTACTGTGTTTGGCAATGAAGATGTTTCTTTAGTTATGAAATGACATTGGAAATGAAATGAAGTTACTAAATAATGCATCTTGTTAGACTGCACAAAATAGGAAAGATTGAACTTGATGTATTAACCCCTCTTTCTACGAAAGCAACTCATTGAAAGTGTTGAGCAAGCTTATTTCACAGAGTACAGTGTTTGGCAATGAAGATGTTTCTTTACTTATGAAACTACATAGGAAATGAAATGAAGTTACTAAGTTATACATCTTGTTAGGTTGATAAACCAAGAAAGTTTAAACTTGCTCTATTAAACACTGTTTGTATGAATGCAACTAAATCAAAGTGTTGAACAATCTTATTTCACACCATACAGTGTTCGGCAGTGAAGATAGTTCTTTACATATGAAAGTACATTGGAAGTGAAATGAAGTTTATTCAGTTATACATTTTGTTAGATTGCACAAAGCAAGAAAGTTTGAAAATGCTGTATTCAACCATCTTTGTACAAAAGCAACTCATATGAATCACACTTGATTGCTGAATCGAGCAATCTTATTTCATACAGTACAGTGTTCGGAAATGAAGATGATTCTTTACTTAAAACACTATATTTTAAATGAAATGAAGTTACTAAGTGATACATGTTGTTATATAGCACAAATCAAGGAAGTTTTAACTTGCTGTATTCAACCCTCTTTGTATGAAAGCAACACATTCAAAGCATTGAACAAGCATATTTCACACTACACAATGTTCATCAATGAGCTGTTTCTTTACTTACAAAACTACATTGGAAATGAAACGAAATTACTATGTTATACATCTTGTTCATTTGCACAAACCAAGAAAGTTTGAACTTGCTGTATTCATCCCTCTTCATAGTGAAGCCACTCATTGAAACTCCAGTTGTTTGGTGAGTCAAACAAGCTTATTTCACACAGAACAGTGTTTGGCAATGAGGGTTTTTATTTATTTACAAAACTACATTGGAAATGAAAGGAAGTTACTAAATTATACATGTTGTTAGACTACACAAAGCAAGAAAGTTTGAACTTGCTGTGCTAAATCCTATTCGTGGTAAGCAACTCATTCAAATCGCACAGGTTTGCTGAATTGAACAAGCGATTTTCAGACAGTACAGTGATTGGCATTGAAGATGTTTCCTTACTTGCGAAACTAATTGGAAATGAAATGAAGTTACTAAGTTATTCATCTTGTTAGGTTGCACAAACCAAGAAAGTTTGAACTTGCTGTATTCAACCCTCTTCATATGAAAGCAACTCATACAAATCGCAATCTATTGCTGAGTTGCACAAGCTTATTACACACAATACTGTGTTCAGCTATGAAGATGTTTCTTTACTTACAAAAATACATTGGAAATGAAACAAAGTTACTAAATCATATATATTCTTAGATTGCACAAAATAGGAAAGTTTGAACTTGATGTATTCATCCCTCTTCCTATGAAAGCAACTCATTCAAAGCATTGAACAAGCTTGTTTAACAGTACAGTTTTCAGCAATGATGATGTTTCTTTTTTAAAAATTTTTATATTTTGGTTTTTTTTTTTTTTTTGAGGAAGGTTTTCACTCTAGCTCCAGCTGACCTGGAATTAAGTATGTAGTCTCAGGGTGGCCTTGAACTCATGGTGATCCTCCTACCTCTTCCTCACGAGTGCTGGGATTAAAGGCATGCACCACCATGCCTGACTAAGATGTTTCTTTACTTATAAAACTACATTGGAAATGAAATGGAGTTACTAAGTTATACATCTTGTTAGGTTGCGTAAACCAAGAAAGTTTGAACTTGCTTTATGCAACCCTCTTCATATGAAAACAACTCATTCAAATAGCACTTGTTTGCTGAGTTGAACAAGCTTATCACACACAGTACCATGTTCAGCAATGAAGATGTTTCTTTGCTTATGAAACTACATTGGAAATGAAATGAAGTTAATAAGTTACACATCTTCTTAGGTTGCATAAACCAAGAATGTTCGAAGTTGCTTTATTCAACCCTCTTCTTACAAAATCAACTCATTCAAATTGCATTTGTTTGGTGAGATGAACAAGCTTAGTTCACATAGTACAGTGTTCAGCAATGAAGATGTTTATTTACTTACAAAACTAGATTTGAAATGCAACGAAGTTACTAAATTATATATCTTGTTAGACTGCACAAAGCAAGAAAGTTTGAACTTGCTCTGTTCAACCCTATTTGTACTGAAGCAACTCATTCAAATCACACAGGTTTGCTGAGTTGAACAAGAGTTTTTCAGACAGTACAGTGTTTGGCAATGAAGATGTTTCTTACTTATGAAACTACATTGGAAATGAAATGAAGTTACTAAGTTATATATCTTGTTAGGTTGCACCAACCAAGAAAGTTTGAACTTGCTGTATTCAACTCTCTTTGTATGAAAGCAACTCATTCAAAGCATTGTACAAGCTTACATCACAAAGTACAGTGTTAGGCAATGAAGATGTCTCTTTGCTTATGAAACTACATTGGAAATGAAATGAAGTTACTAAGTTATACATCTTGTTAGGTTACATAAACCAAAAGTTAGAACTTGCTTGATTCAACCCTCTTTGTAAGAAAGTAACTCACTCAAATCACACTCGTTTGCTGAGTTGAACAAGCTCATCACACACAGTACTATGTTCGGCAATGAAGCTGTTTCTTTACTTATGAAAACTACATTGGAAATGAAATGAAGTTACTAAATCATACATCTTATTATATTGCACAAAATAGGAAAGTTTGAATTTGCTGTATTCAACCCTCTTTGTATGAAAACAACTCATTCAAATCATCGACCAAGCTTCTTTCACACAGTACAGTGTTCGGCAATGAAGATGTTTCTTTACATACAAAACAATTTTGGAAATGAAACAATATTACTAAATTATACATCTTAGATTGCACAAACCAAGAAAGGTTGAAATTGCTATATTCAACCCTGGTCATACGAAAGCAACTCATTTGAACTGCACTCTTTTGCTGAGTAGAACAAGCTTATTACAAACAGTACTGTGTTCAGCAATGAAGATGTTTCTTTACTTTCAAAACTACATTGCAAATGAAACAAAGTTACTAAGTTATACATATTGTTAGATTGCAGAAACATAGAAAGTTTGAACTTGGTGTATTCAACCCTCTTCGTACTAAAGCAACTTATTCAAATCCCACCTGTTTGTTGAGTTGAACAAGCTTATTACCCACAGTACTGTGTTTGGCAATAGGATTTTTATTTACTTACAAAACTACATTGGAAATGAAAGGAAGTTACTAAATTATACATCTTGTTAGACTGCACAAAGCAAGAAAATTCAAACTAGCTGTGCTCAAGGCTATTTGTACTAAAGCAACTCATTCAAATCGCACTCATTTGGTGAGTTGAACAAGCTTATTTCACACTGTACAGTATTCACAAATGACATAGTTTCTTTATTTACAAAACTACATTGGAAATGAAATGAAGTTACTAAGTTATACATCTTGTTAGATTGCACAAACCAAGAAAGTTTGAACTTTCTGTATTCAACCCTCTTTGTACAAAAGCAACTCATTCAAATTGCACTAGTTTAATGAGTTGAACAAACTTATTCCAGAAAGTTTTGACAGTGAAGATGTTTCTTTACTTACAAAACTACATTGGAAATGAAAGGAAGTTCCTAAGTTATACATCTTGTTAGATTGCAAAAACCAGGAAAGTTTGAACTTGTTGTATTCAACCCTTTTCATATGAAAGCAACTCATTCAAAGCATTGAACAACCTTCTTTAACACAGTATGGTGTTTGGTAATGAATATGTTTCTTTACTTACAAAACTATACTGGAAATGAAACGAAGTTACTAAGTTATACATCTTGTTAGGTTGCACAAACCAAGAAAGTTTGAACTTGCTGTATGAAAACTTCTTCTTACGAAAGCCACTCATTCAAATTGCAAATCGTTTGCTGAGTTGAACAAGCTTGTTTCACACAGTACAGTGTTCAGCAATGAAGATGTTTCTTTACTTACTAAACTATATTGGAAATGAACCAAAGTTACTAAGTTATGCATCTTCTTGTATTGCACAAACCAAGAATGTTTGAACTTGCTGTATTCAACAGTCTTCATTCAAAAGCAACTCATTCAAAGCATTGAACAAGCTTGTTTCACACAGTACAGAGTTCAGCAAAAAGATGTTTCTTTACTTATGGAACTATATTGGGGATGAAACAAAGTTACTAATTCATACATCTTAGATTGAAGAAACCATGAAAGTTTGAACTTGCTGTATTCAACCCTCTTCGAACAAAGCAACTCATTCAAAGTGAACTTGTTTGCTGAGTTGAACAAGCTTCTTTCACACAGTACAGTGCTCAGCAATCAAGGTGTTTGTTTACTTCCAAAACTACATTGGAAATGAAACAAAGTTACTAAATCGTAAATCTTGTTAAACTGCACAAAGCAAGAAAGTTTGAACTTGGTGTATTCCTATTCATACTAAAGCAGCTCATTCAAATAACACTCATTTGCTGAGTTGAATAAGCTTATTTCACACTGTACAGTGTTCGGCATGAAGATGTGTCTTTACTTATGAATCTACACTGGAAATGAAACGAAGTTACTAAGCTATCTATCTTGTTACATTGCACAAAGCAAAAAAGTTTGAACTTGCTGTATTCAACACTCTTCATACGGAATCAACTCATTCAAAGCATAGAACAAGTGTATTTCACACAGTTCAGTGTTTGGCAATGTAGATGTTTCTGTATCTATGAAACTACATTGGAAATTAAATGAAAGTATGAAATTATACATCTTCTTACTAAGTTGTACATCTTGTTAGACTGTATAAACCAAGAAAGTTTGAACTTGGTGTATTCAATCCTCTTCTTACAAAAGGAACTCATTCAAAGTGTTAAACAAGCTATTTCACACAGTACAGTGTTCAGCAATGAAGATGCTTCTTTACATACAAAACTACATTGAAAATTAAACGAAGTTACTAAGGTATACCTCTTATTAGGTTGCAAGAAAGTTTGAAACTTCTGTATTCCACCCTCTTTGTACAAAAGCAGCTTATTCAAATCGCACTCGTTTGCTGAGTTGAAAAAGCTCATTTCACACAGTACAGTGTTTGTCAATAAAGATGTTTCTTTACTTACAAAACTACATTGGAAATGAAATGAAGTTACTTAGTTATACATCTTGTTATGGTGCACAAACCAAGAAAGGTTGACCTTGTTCCTTTCAACCCTATTCGTATGAAAGAAACTCATTCAAACTGTTGAACAAGCTCATTTCACACAGTAGAGTGTTCGGCAATGAAAATATTTCTTTACTTACAAAACTACATTGAATATGAAACAAAGTTATAAGTTATACATCTTGTTAGGCTGCACAAACCAGGAGAGTTTGAACTTGCTGTATTCCACCATCTGTGGATGAAAGCAACTCATTCAAACCACACTCCTTTGCTGAGTTGAACAAGCTCATTTCACACAGGATAGTGTTTGTCAATGAAGGTGTTTCTTTACTTATGAAACTACATTGGAAATGAAATGAAGTTACTAAGTTATACATCTTTTAGATTGTACAAACAAAGAAAGTTTGAACTTGCTGTATTCAACCCTCTTTGTATGAAAGCAACTTATTTAAAGCAGTGAACAACCTTCTTTTACATAGTACAGTGTTCAGCAATGAAGATGTTTCTTTATTTACAAATCCACACCAGAAATGAAATGAAGTTACTAAGTTATACATCTTGTTAGGTTGCACAAACCAAGAAACTTTGAACTTGGTGTATGAAAACCTCTTTGTATGAAAGCAACTCATTCAAATTGCACTCGTTTTCTGAGTTGAACAAGCTTATTTCACACAGTACAGTGTTCGGCAATGAAGATGTTTCTTTACTTATGATACTACATTGAAAATGAAATGAATTTACTAAGTCATACACCTTGTTAGACTGCACAAGCCAAGAAAGGTTGAACTTGCTCTATTCAACCCTCTTCTTACGAAAGCAACTAATTCAAATCACACTCGTTTGTTGAGTTGAACAAGCTTATTTCACACAGCACAATGTTCAGCAATGAAGATGTTTCTTTACTTATGAAACTACATTGGAAATGAAATGGAGTTACTAAGTTATACATCTTCTTAGATTTCACAAACCAAGAATGTTTGCTGTATTCAACACTCTTCATATGAAAACAACTCATTCAAAGTGTTGAACAAACTTATTTCACACAGTACAGTGTTAGGCAATGAAGATCTCTCTTTACTTACTGAACTACATTGGGGATGAAATGAAGCTACTAATTCATACATCTTCTTATATTGCAGAAACCATGAAAGTTTGAACTTGCTGTATTCAACCCTCTTTAAAGAAAGCAACTCATTCAAAGTGAACTTTTTTCTGAGTTGAACAAGCTTCTTTCACACAACACAGTGCTGAGCAATGAAGATGTTTCTTTACTTACAAAACTACATTGGAAATGAAATGAAGTTACTAAGTTATACCTCTTGTTAGACTGCACAAAGCAATAAAGTTTGAACTTGATCTCTTCAACCCTATTGGTATGAAAGCAACTCATTCAAAGTGTTGAACAAGCTCATTTCACACAGGATAGTGTTTGGCAATGAAGATGTTTCTTTATGTACGAAACTAGATTGGAAATGAAACGAAGTTACTAAGTTATACATCTTGTTAGATTGCACAAACCAAGAAAGGTTGACTTGCTGTATTCAACCCTCTTCATACAAAAGCAACTCATTCAAATCACACTCATTTGCTGAGTTGAACAAGCTTATTTCACACAGTACAATGTTCAGCAATGAACATGTTTCTTTACTTATGAAACTACATTGGAAATGAAATGAATTTACTGTTATAGATCTTTCTAGATTTCACAAACCAAGAAAGTTTGAATTTGGTGTATTCAACCCTCTTCATACGGAAGCAACTCATTCAAAGCATTGAACAAGCTTATTTCACACAGTACAGTTTTCGGTAATGAAGATGTTTCTTTGCTTATGAAACAACATTGGAAATGAAATGAAGTTACTAAGTTATACATCTTGTTAGACTTAACAAAGCAGGAAAGTTAGAAATGTCTGTTTTTTTTTAATTTTTTTAAAATTTTTTATTTTTAGAGAGAGACATAGAGACAGACACAGAGAGAGGGTGGAGGGAGACAGATAGAGAATGGGCGCGCCAGCAGTCTCTTGGCTGCTGTGAACGAAATTCAGATGTGTGCAGCCCCTTGTGGGCAAGTGCAGCATTGCACCCTTGCATCACTTTGCATCTGGCTAAACGTGGGACCTGGAGATTGGAACCAGCCTTCTTAGGCTTAGGAGGCAGGCGCCTTAACCGCTACGCCATCTCTCCAGCCCAGAACTTTCTGTTTTGACACTACTCATATGAACGCAACTCATTCAATGCATTGAAGAAGCTTATTTCACACAGTACAGTGTTCAGCAATGAAGATGCTTCTTTACTTACAAAACTACATTGGAAATGAAACGAATTTACTAAGTTATACACCTTGTTAGACTGCACAAACCAAGAAAGGTTGACTTGATGTATTCAACTCTCTTTGTACAAAAGTAACTCATTCAAATTACACTCGTTTGCTGAGTTGAACGAGCTTATTTCACACAGTACAATGTTCAGCAATGAAGATGTTTCTTTACTTACAAAACTACATTGGAAATGAAATGAAGTTACTACTTTATACATCTCGTTAGATTGCACAAACCAAGAAAGGTTGAACTTGCTTTTTTCAGCCCTCTTCCTACGAAAGCATCTCATTCAAATCATACTCGTTTGCTGAGTTGAACAAGCTTATTTCACACAGTACAGTGTTTGGCAATGAAGAAGTTTCCTTACTTACAAAACTACATTGCAAATGAAATGAAGTTACTAAGTTATAAAACTTGTTATATTGCACAATTCAAGGAAGATTGGACTTGTAGTATTTATCTCTTTGTACAAAAGCAACTCATTCAAACTGCACTCATTTGCTCAGTTGAACAAGCTTATTTCAAACAGGACAGTGTTCAGCAATGAAGCTGTTTCTTTACTTAGCAAACTCCATTGGAAATGAAATGAACATAGTTGGTAATACATCTTGTTAGATTATATAAACAAAGGAAGTTTGAACTTGATGTATTCAATCCTTTTTATACAAAAGCAACCCATTCAAATCTCACTCACTTGCTTAGTTGAACAAGCTTATTTCAAACTGTACAATGTTCCACAATGGAGATATTCCTTTCCTTAAGAACAACATTGTAAATCAAATGACCTTAGTATGTTATACATCTTATTAGATTGCACAAACCAAGGAAGTTTGAACTTGCTGTATCTTCGTACAAAATCAACTCATTCAAATCGAACTCATTTGCTGACTTGAACAAGCTTATTTCAAACAGTAGTGTTCAGTAATGAAGATGGTTCTTTACTAAGCAAATGACATTAGAAATGAAATGAACTTAGTAGGTAATACATCTTTTTAGATTGCACAAACTAATGAAGATTGAACTTGCAGTATTCAACCCTCTTCGTACTAAGTCAACTCATTCAAATCACAGTCATTTGGTGAGTTGAACAAGCTTATTTGAAATCATACAGTGTTCGACAATGAAGATGTTTCTCCACTTATGAAACAACATTGGAAATGAAATGAAATTACTAAGTTATACATCTTCTTAGATTGCACAAACAAAGGATGTTTGAACTTGCTGCATTCAACCCTCTTTGTACGAAAGCAACACATTCAAATTGCACTCATTTGCTGAGTTGAACAAGCTTATTTCAAGCAGTATAGTGTTCAGCAATTAAGATGTCCCTTTACTTAGCAAACTACATTGGAAATGACATGAACATAGTAAGTAATACATCTTGTTAGATTGCTCAAACCAAGGAAGATTGAACTTGCTGTATTAATCCCTCTTGGTACAAATGCAACTCATTCAAATCACACTTATTTGCTGAGTTGATCACACTTATTTCAAACAGTACAGTGTTTGGCAATGAAGATGTTTATTTACTTAGCAAACTACATTTGAAATGAAATGAACTTAGTAGTAATACATCTTGTTATATTGCACAAACCAAGGAAGTTTGAACTTGCTGTATTCAACCCTGTTCATACAAAAGCAACTCATTCAAATCACATTCATTTGCTGAGCTGAGCAAGTTTATTTCAAACAGTACAGTATTCAGCAATGAAGATCTTTCTTTACTTAGCAATCTACATTGGAAATGCAGTGAACTTAGTAGGTAATACATCTTGTTAGATTGAAGAAACCAAGGAAGTTTGAACTAGCTCTATTCAACCCTCTTGAAATCAACTCATTCAAATTGTACTCAATTGCTTAGTTCAACAAGCTTATTTCAAACAATACAGTGTTCGACAATGAAGTTTCTTTACTTAGAAAACTACATTGAAAATGAAATGAACATAATAAGAAATACTGTTGGGGTCCCCCCTAGGGCCAGCCCAGGAGGGACAGGAGGGTCTCTGCCAAGTAGAGGGTGAGAGGTGTGGAATCGTGACACAGTATCCAGGAGTTGGGTGGAAGCAGCAGAGGGTGAGCTGCCACAAACTCATTTATTCAAGGAAGTGTAGGAGGTTTTAAGGGGTTTGGCTTGCCAATCATTGTATGGGGTGGTCCCCTTTTGTGACCAATGACAGCCTGTCTCCAGACAGATCATCTCATAGAAGGTTTCTCACAAGCATGGGACTGTAGCTGTTGTCACGCCAGGTCTGCATAGGATGCCATGTTCACAGAAGCCACTTCCTGGTTTCTTCTGCATGTGGTCTGCCTAGGGCCAGACCTGCATTGTGCCATACATATCCTCCTTTTTGTTTTTATTATTGGCAACCCTGGGAGGCATGGTTCTTTTCCAAGCCATTGTTGAACCCAGGCCCCAAGGGATCATCACATGCAACAGTGTCTGTCTTAGGTTGCCCCATCTCATGGAGTCTTACCCATCATTGACTACCTGCCATCCTAGTGAGAAAACCCAAGGGGTGTGGCCTGGTTTATTTTAGCATGCAGTCTGGCTAAGGCAAGTCCTGCATTGTGCCATACATATCCTCCTTTTTGTTTTTATTATTGGCGACCCTGGGAGGCATGGTTCTTTGTCAAGCCATTGTTGACCCCAGACCCCAAGGGATCATCACATGTGACAGTGCCTATCTTAGGTTGCCCCATCTCCTGAGGTCTTACCTGTCATTGACTACCCACCAATCTGGTGAGAAAACCTGAGTGGTGTGGCTGTCATCTAGGAGGCATGGGAGGGCCAAGTGGTGGTGGCTCTGTGGCATGCAAGCTGTCCCAGCAAGTGAGAATTAACTATAAAACCTAAAAAAGACTGGGTGACTGTTGTGAGCTCACCCTTAGCATCATAATTAGTAGCATTGAGTATCCTTAATGGTAGCAGATCAATGTAATCAAAGGAGTTGCAAAGGAATTTATGGCTGGTTGGAGGGTAGCATTACCATAAGAGACATCAATAAGCAAAAACGGCAAAGGTGTGGCTAAGGGAAGTCCTTGCTTGAAGGGGGAGGAATACAGAGATATAGAGTGGCTAAAATAAATCCTAAGAAAAGCGTGGGAATCTAGGCCCACTGCACCAAACAAGTATGCCCTAAGAAGAATTGTCCATAATTTGGGGAAGTGGTAGTAGGGAGAAAAGGAGATAAAAGGAGAAAAAGGGGGAATAAGTTTACAGTCCCATATCCGTACTGAGGTGTTTGGCATCATTGTCTTCATCAAGGTCGATCCCCAAGTCAGTGGATATTTCTGGAAGGGATCCAGATTGGGATCTGTGAAGTTTCTGGAAAGACATAAGCACACCCTAGGCCCTGTGTTAAAAGAGGGAGGGGTCTTTTCCAGATATTAGTAAGAGGATCCTTCCAGCAGACTAAGGGTAAGGGTGTTGTGGTTGGTTGGGATCTCCAATGTTTGTAGGCTGGGGAGATTCTTGCTTTGTCTAAGGTGAGAAAATTGAGGGTGAAGAGAGCCTCCACCAGGGCCAAGTGGGGATCCTTGGGTGACATAGTAGACTTTTGTTTTATAATTAGTTCTTTTAGGGTCCGGTTAGTTCTCTCCACAATGGCTTGTCCTTGTGGGTTGTAGGGGATCCCAAGGGAGTGTTTTATTCCCCAAGATTCCAGGAAGGATATGAATTGGACAGATGTTTACACAGGGCCATTATCAGTTTTAATTGACCAGGGTACACCCATGACCAACGTGGCAGTTTTTGTTGCTTTAATGACATGGGATGCCTTCTCGCCTGAGAGAGCAATAGCAAAAGTAAGCTTAGAGTAAGTGTCCATGATGACATGGACATATTTGAGGTTACCAAAGGAAGGTATGTGGGTAACATCCATCTGCCTGATAGAACTTGGGGTAAGGCCTCTAGGATTGACTTCTTGAGGCTGTAGGGGGCCCAAGGAGGCTACCAGGGGCATGCCTTACAGGTACAGGTTAAATGTTTGCATTGGCTAAGAGAGAGCTTGGGGTATAGAGTTCTTAGGTTAGTGGGGGATAGATGGAACCTTTGGTCTAAATGTCTAACTTGTTCTAAAGGTGGCAAAGAGGAGACAGCAAAAAAACTTGTCTACCTGTGAATTCCCATCAGCAATAAAGCCAGGCAGACCAGTGTGTGAGCGATTGTGCTCAATAAGTTGGAAGGTGGTTGGCCCATTGTAAAAGGACTTGTTCAAAGTAGGAGTCAACACCAGATTCCTGGGCTGCCTTGCAGATGAGAGCCAGATCAGAGAGGGGTGGGGTACCAGGGCCTGACTGTTGCATGTGGCCCTAGGCAGCAAAGGGGCTTATCAGTGAATTGGCAGTTGCCTGTTTGTGACCATGACAGATCAGGTGGAGGTCCTCCCAAGGGTAAAGAGGGGGAGGGGTGGTTGTGAGCGCTGCTGCCACAGGTGGCAGTTTGGGTAGTGGTCTTGGGAAGGATGAGATTTTAGGAGCCGGTTTCAGTTCCTCCTTAGAGATTTTGTTATGGGCGGAAATTACTTCCTCCACAGAGGAGCCTTTAAGGCTGGCAATTATGGCAAGGAGGATAGGACTAATCCATTCGGCTAAAATAAGAGTTTCATCCCAAAAGCCATGGATGTCCTTTTGTTTCACTTTTAAGCCACGTTGCAGGAGGAGGGCGGTTGCCCATTACAGCATGGTGGTGTTGGGGGGTGCTAGGCTGGGACACCCCTGAATCAAGATAACCCAGATCAAAAATGAAAGCCCAAAGGATAATCATGTAAACCATAACACCTATCTCTAGGCCAGCTGAGACATACAGACAGAATGTTTAGGACCCACATGTCTTGTACCTAGTGGGGGACTTCCGTGGGTCAGTACTCCATGGCCATATGCCCACACGGTGTCTCCGGGGAAGCTCAGCTAAAGGCCTCACCTTGGTTCCAAAATCGGGTGGGTCAGACCCTTATATGATTTTGCTGGGATGAACCGAGTGGCCAACACAGGCTTCGGGACCATGTGGTGATGTGTGCCTTCCTACAAGGGAAAAGAATGAACAAAAGGAAAAGGGGGAGGAGAGGGTTGCCTGCTCACCCTTGGGCAGCCATCAGCACACAGAACAGCAAGGGGCCTACTCACTGGATGATCAAGAAGGGGGCATCTTGCCAAACACCAAGGGGACTACTCGCTGATGATCAAGGAGGGGGCAACTCGCCAACGCTGAGGGGGCAGAGGGTCCCTGTTCAGGCGCAAAATGTTGGTGTCCTTCCTAGGGCCAGCCAAGGAGGGATGGCAGGGTCTCTGCCAAGTTGGGGGTGAGAGGCCCAGAGTCATGACACACTCCGGAAGTTGGGTGAGCTGTCACAAACTCATTTGTGTAGGGGATTTTAAGGGGTTTGGCTGGCCAATCATTGTATGGGTGTTCCCTTTTTGTGACCAATGACAACCTGTCTGTAGACAGATCATATCATAGCAGGTTTTTTGTGAGCATGGCACTGTAGCTGTTGTCATGCCAGGCTGGCACAGGATGCCATGTTCACAGAAGCCACTTCCTGGTTTCTTCTGGCATGCGATCTGGCTAAGGCCAGACCTGTATTTTGCCATACAAAATACATCTTGTTAGATTGCACAAACCAAGGAAGTTTGATCTTGATGTATTCGACCCTCTTCATACCTAAGCAACTCATTCAAATAACACTCATTTGCTGAGTTGAACAAGCTTATTTCTAATAGCACAGTGTTCTGCCATGAAGATATTTCTTTATGTACCAAACTACATTCAAAATTAATTTTACTTACTAAGTTATACATCATGTTATTGTGCACAAACCAAGGAAGTTCTAACTTACTACATTCAACCATCTTTGTACGAAAGCAACTCTTTCAAAATGCACTGATTTGCTCTGTTGAACAAGTTTATTTCAAACAGTACAGTGTTCTGAATTGAAGATTTTTCTTTACTTACAAAACCACTTTCAAAATGAAATGAAATTACTAAGTTATACATCTTTTTGGACTGTAGAAACCAAGGAAGTTCTAACTTGCTGTACTCAACCCTCTTTGTAGAAAAGCAATTTATTCAAATCAGACTGATTTGCTTTATTGATTAAGCTTATTTCAAACAGTACAGTTTTCTGCAATGAAGATGTTTCCATACTTACCAAAGTGCATTCTAAATGAAGTGAGCTTACTAAGATATATATCTTGTTAGATTTCAGAAACCCAGGAAATTCTAACTTGCTATACTCAAGCCTCTTCCTACAAAAGCAACTCATTCAAATTGCACTCATTTGCTGAGTTGATTAAGCTTATTTCAAACAATACAGTTTTCTGCAATGAAGACATTTCTTTACTTAGCAAGCTGCATTCAAATTGAAATGACCTTACTAAGTTATACATCTTGTTAGATTTCACAAACCAAAGAAATTCGATCTTGAGGTACTCAACCCTCCTTGTACCAAAGCAACTCATTCAAATTGCACTCATTTGCTGTGTTGAACAAGCTTATTTCAAACAGTACAGTTTTCTGCAATGAAGATGTTTCTTTACTTAGGAAACTACATTCAAAATGAAATGAAATTACTGAGTTATACATCTTTTCAGGAAGTTCTAACCTGCTGCACTCAATGTATGAAAGGAAGTCATTCAAAACACACTCATTGGCTGAGTAGAACAAGCTTATTTCTAATGGTACAGTCTTCTGCAATGAAGATATTTCTTTACCTAGCAAACTACATTCGAAAGGAAATGAACTTACTAAGTTATACATCTTGTTATCTTGCACAAACCAATGAAATTCTAACTTGCTACATTCAACTATCATCGTATGAAAGCAACTCATTTGAAACACACTGATTTGCTCTGTTGAACAAGCTTATTTCAAACAGTACAGTGTTCTGCAATGAAGATTTTTCTTTACTTATGAAACTACATTCAAAATGAAATGAAATCACTAAGTTATACTTCTTTTTGGATTGTACAAATCAAGGGAGTTCTAACGTGCTGCACTCAACCCTCTTTGTACAGAAGGAACTCATTCAAAATGCACTCATTTGTTGAGTAGAACAAGCTTATTTCAAAGAGTTCAGTGTTCAGATATGAAGATGTTTCTTTACTTCACAAACTACATTCATAATGAAATGCAATTAATATGTTATACACCTTGTTAGATTGCACAACCAAGGAAGCTCGATCTTGCTGTTTTCATCCTCATCATACAAAAGGAGCTCTTTCAAAATGCACTGATTTGCTCTGTTGAATAAGCTTATTTCAAACAGTACAGTGATCTGCAATGAACATGTTTCTTTACTTAGGAAACTACATTCAAAATGAAATGAACTTACTAAGTTATACATCCTGTTAGAGCGCACAAATCAAAGAAGTTCTAACTTGCTGCACTCAACCCTCATTATATGAAAGGAACTCATTAAAACACACTCATTTGCTGAGTTGAACAACCTTATTTCAAAGAGTACAGTTTTCTGCAATGAATATGTTTCTTTATGCAACAAACTACATTTGAAATGACATGAACTTACTAAGTTGTACATCTTGTTAAATTGCACAAACCAAAGAAGTTCTAATTTGCTCTATTCAACCCTGATCTTGCGAAAGCAACTCATTCAAATAACACTCATTTGCTTGGTTGAACAAGCTTATTTCAATCAACACTGTTCAGAAAAGATGATGTTTCTTTACCTAGCAAAGTGCATTCAAAATGAAATGAACTTACTAAGTTTTATATCTTGTTAGATTGCAAAAACCAAGGAAATTCAAACTTGCTGTACTCAACCCTCTTTGTACCAAAGCCACTCATTCAAATGTCACTCATTTGATGTGTTGAAGAAGCTTATTTCAAACAGTGCAGTTTTCTTCAATGAAGATGTTTCTCTACTTAGCAAACTTCATTCGAAATGAAATGACCTTAAGTTATACATCTTGTTAGATTTCACAAACCAAAGAAACTCGAACTTGTGGTACTCAAACCCTCTTTGTACAAAAGCAACTCATCCAAATCACACTTATTTGCTTGGTTGAACAAGCTTATTTCAACCAGTACAGTGTTCAGAAATGAAGATGTTTCTTTACATAGTAAAATGCATTCAAAATGAAATGAAATTACTAAGTTATATATCATGCTATATTGCAGAAACCAAGGAAATTCAAACTTCCTGTATTCAACCCTCTTCGTACCAAAGCCACTCATTCAAATTGCACTCATTTGCTGTGTTGAACAAGCTTATTTCAAACAGTACAGTTTTCTGCAATGAAGACGTTTTTTACTTAGGAAACTACATTCAAAATGAAATGCAATTACTACGTTATACATCTTGTTAGATTGCACAAACCAAGGAAATTCGAACTTGCTGAACTCCACTCTTCATACAAGAGCAACTCATACAACCACACTCATTTGCTGAGTTGAGCAAGTTTATTTCATACAATACAGTTTTCTGCAATGAAGTTGTTTCTTTACTTAGTAAACTGCATTCTAAATGAAATTACTAAGTTATACATCTTGTTAGATTTCACAAACCAAGGAAATTCAAACTTGCTCTACTCAACACTCTTTGTACAAAAGCAACTCATTCAAATCACATTCATTTGCCGTATTGAACAAGCCTATTTCAAACAGGACAGTTTTCTGCAATGAAGATGCTTCTTTACTTAGGAAACTACATTCAAAATGAAATGAACTTACTAAGTTTTACATCTTTTCAGGAAGTTCTAACCTGCTACACTCAACCCTCTTCATATGAAAGGAACTCATTCAAAACACACTCATTGGCTGAGTAGAACAAGCTTATTTCTAATGGAAGTGTTCTGCAATGAAGATATTTCTTTACTTAGCAAACTACATTCGAAATGAAATGAACTTACTAAGTTATACATCTGGTTATCATGCACAAATCAAGGAAGTTCTAACTTGCTACATTCAACCATCATCATACAAAAACAACTCATTCAAAACACACTGATTTGCTCTGTTGAACAAGCTTATTTCAAACAGTACAGTGTTCTGCAATGAAGATTTTTCTTTACTTACAAAACTACATTCGAAATGAAATGAAATTCCTAAGTTATACATCTTTTCATATTACACAAACCAAGGAGTTCTTACCTGCTGCACTCAACCCTCCTCATACAAAAAGGACTCATTTAAAACTCACTCATTTGCTGAGTTGAACAACCTTATTTCAGAGTAAAGTTTTCTGCACTGAAGTTTTTTTTTTTTTTTTTTTTTTTTTTTTTCAAGGTAGGGTTTCACTCTAGCTCAGGCTGACCTGGAATTTACTATGTAGTCTCAGGGTGGCCTCAAACTTAAGGTTGATCCTCCGACCTCTGCCTCTCGAGTTCTGGGACTAAAGGCGTGCACCACCAAGCCCGGCTTTTTTTTTTCTAGAGTCAGACTCCTGCTGAAGCATTAGTGACTCAATTCTTGCTTGCTTCACTTGTCACAGGAAATTGCATTCTCTGTTTAAAAAAATTTAGTTATTTATTTGCAAGCAGAGAGAGAGAGAGAGAGAAAGAGAGATAAAAGAGAGGCATGCAGAGAGAGAATGGGCATGCCAGGGCCTCTAGCCACTGCAAACAAACTCCAGATGCATGTGCCCCTTGTGTATCTGGCTTACATGGGTCCTGGAGAATTGAACCGGGATCCTTTTGCTTCACAAGAAAATGCCTTAACTGCTAAGCCATTTCAAACAGTACAGTTTTCTGCAATGAAGAGGTTTCTTTATGTAACAAACTATATTTGAAATGACATGAACTTACTAAGTTGTACATCTTGTTAGATTGCACAAACCAAACAAGTTCTAACTTGCTTTATTCAACCCTGATCCTATGAAATCAACTCATTCAAATCACACTCATTTACTTGGTAACACAAGCTTATTTCAATCAGCACAGTCTTCAGAAAAGATGATGTTTCTTTATTTAGCAAAGTGCATTTGAAATGAAATGAACTTAATAAGTTACATATCTTGTTAGATTGCACAAACCAAGGAAATTGAAACTTGCTGTACTCAACCCTCTTCATACCAAAGCCACTCATTCAAATGGCACTCATTTGCTGTGTTGAACAAACTTATTTCAAACAGTACACTTTCTGCAATGAAGATGTTTCCCTACTTAGCAAACTGCATTCAAAATGAAGTGACCTTACTAAGTTATACATCTTGTTAGATTTCACAAACCACAGAAATTCAAACTTGCGGTATTTAAGCCTCTTCATACAAAAGTAACTGATTCAAATAGCACTCATTTGTTTGAATTGTTTCTGTGTTGAACAAGCTCATTTCAAACAATACAGTATTCTGCAAAGACGATGATTCTTTACTTAGGAAAGTATATTCAAAATGAAAAAAATCTTACTAAGTTATACATCCTGTTAGAGTGCAGAAACCAAGGAAGTTCTACACTGCTGCAATCAACCATCTTCGTATGAAAGGAACTCATTTAAAACACACCCATTTTGCCACCATCTGCAAAGAGAAGCTTCTCTAACCAAAAGTGAGAGTAGCATTAATATATGGGTGTGGACATTAAGAGAAATGCTTACTGGGCAGTTTGTTGAGCATAGTATATACATTTAGCAAGACACCAGCAGACATTACACCCTTAAGGCTCATGACTAACCCTGTTGTAGGTATTCAGTATCACAGATGTGTTCCCTCCCATGGAGCGGGCCTCCAGTCCAATTAGATTGCAATTGTTTTTCCCCATAACAGACATGCCACTATTGCACCCATTGGCTCATTTGGCCTGGCTGGCAAAATTGAAAGCTTGCAGTGTTCACTGCTGAGTACCTTCACTGGTGTTTTCTCTCTCCCTTTGAACTGCATGCAATGTAGCTTTTTCCAGCTTTCTGTCAGCTGGTCCACATGGAGGAGGCTTTCAGCTCAGCTCCAGCAGGTTTTCCAGTGAACTTGCCACCCAAGTATGAGGAGTCTTTAGCAATAGGGTCTTATCATCTATTCCTCGTGGGAAACCAAGAGACTCAGCAATGGCCTATAATGATTCTTTACTTAGCAAAGTACAGTTAAAATGAGATTAACTTACTAAGTTATACATCTTGTTAGAGTGCAGAAACCAAGGAAGTTCTAACCTGCTGCACTCTACCCTCTTCATACACAAGGAACTCATTCAAAATGCACCCATTTTCTGAGTCAAACAAGCTTATTTCTAACAGTACAGTGTTCTGCAATGAAGATGTTTCTTTACTTACCAAACTACATTCAAAATAAAGTGAACTTACTATGTTCAACATCGTTTTGGATTGGACAAACCAAGGAAGTTCTAACTTGCTACATTCAACAATGATAATGCACAAACATCTGATTCAAAAAGCAATGATTTGCTCTGTTGAACAAGCTTATTTAAACCAGTACAGTGTTCTGCAATGAAGATGTTTCTTTACTTAAGAAACTACATTCGAAAGGAAATGAAATTACTAAGTTATACATCTTTTCAGATTGTACAAACCAAGGAAGTTCTAATGTGCTGCACTGAACCCTCTTCTTATGAAAGGAACTCATTCAAAACGCACTCATTTGTTGAGTTGAACAACCTTATTTCAAACAGTCCAGTTTTGTGCAATGGAGATGATTCTTTACATGGAAAGGACATTTGAAATGAAATGAACTTACTAAGTTATACATCTTGTTAGATTGCAGAAACCAAGGAACTTCTAACCTGCTGCACTCAACCCTCATCGTACAAAAGGAACTCATTCAAAATGCACTCATTTGCTGAGTTGAACAAGCTTATTTCTAATAGTACAGTGTCCTTCAATGAAGATGTTTCCTTACTTAGCAAACTGCATTATAAATGAAATGAACTTACTAAGTAATACATCTTGTTAGGTTGCACAAACCAAGGAAATTTGAACTTACTGTACTCAGCCTTATCATGCAAAATCAACTCATTCAATTCATGCTCATTTGCTCTGTACAACAAGCTTATTTCAAACAGGGCATTTTAAATCAATGAACATGTTTCTTTACTTAGTTAACTACTTTGGAAATGAAATGAACTTACCAAGTTATAAATCTTGGTAGATTGTACAAACCAAAGAAGATGGAACTTGCTGTACTCCACCCTCATTGTATGGAAGCAACTCATTCAAATCACACTCATTTGCTGTGCTGAACAAGCTTATTCCAAAGAGTACAGTTTTCTGCAATGAAAATTATACTTTTCTTAGGAAACTACATTCAAAATGAAATGAACTTACTAAGTTATACATCTTGTTAGAGTGCAGAAACCAAAGGAGTTCTACCCTGCTGCACTCAAGCCTCTTCATAACTCATTCAAAATGTATTCATTTGCTGAGTTGAACAAGCTTATTTCTAACAGTACAGTCTTCTGCAATGAAGATGTTTCTTTACTTAGGAAACTACATTCTAAATGAAATGAACTTACTAAGTTATACATCTTTTCAGTTTGCACAAACCAAGGAAGTTCTAACTTGCTGCACCCAAACCTCTTAGTACAAAAGGAACTCATTCAAAATTCACTCGTTTGCTGAGTTGAGCAACCGTATTTCAAACAGTACACTTTTCTGCAAGGAAGATATTTCTTTACTTAACAAACTACATTTGAAATGAAATGAACTTACTAAGTTTTTCATCTTTTTAGATTGCACAAACCAAGGAAGTTCTAACTTGCTCTATTCAATTCTCATCTGCGAAAGCACCTCATTCAAATCTCACTCATTTGCTCATTTGAACAAGCTTATTTCAACCAGTAGAGTGTTCAGAAACAAAAATGTTTCTTTTCTTAGCAAACTGTATTCGAAATGAAATGAACTTACTAAGTTATATATCTTGTTAGATTGCACAAACCATGGAAATTCAAACTTGCTGTACTCAACCCTCTTGGTACAAAAGTCACTCATTCAAATCACACTCATTTGCTGTGTTGAACAAGCTTATTTCAAATGCTTCAGTGTTCAGATATGATGTTTCTTTACTTTGCAAACTACACAGGAAATGAAATGAACTTACTACATCATACACCTTGTTATATTGCACAAACCAGGGAATTTCAATCTTGCTGTATTGAACCCTCATCGTAGGAAGGAACTCATTTAAACACACTCATTTGTTGAGGTGAACAAGGTTACTTCAACAGTTCAGTGTTCAGCAATGAAGATGTTTCTTTACTTAGCAAACTATATTGGAAATGAAATGAACTTAGTAGGTCATACATCTTCTTAGATTGCACAAATCATGGAAGTTTGAACTTTCTGCATTGAACCTTCTTCATACAAAATCAACTCATTCAAATCGCACTCATTTGCTGAGTTGAACAAGCTTATTTCAAACAGTACAGTTTTCTGCAAAGAAGATAATTCTTTATTAGGAACGTACATTCAAAATGAAATGAACTTACTAAGTTATACATCTTGTTAGAGTGCAGAAACCAAGGAAGTTCTAACCTTCTGGACTCAACCCTCTTTGTACAAAAGGAAGTCATTCAAAATGCACTCATTTGCTGAGTTAAACAAGCTTATTTCAAACAGTACAATGTTCAGAAGTGAAGGTGTTTCTTTACTTAGGAAAGTACATTTGAAATGTAATTAACTTACTATGTTATACATCTTGTTAGATTGCACAAACCAAGGAAGTTTGAACTTACTGTACTAAACACACATCGTGCAAAAGCAACTCATTCAATTCACACTCATTTGCTCAGTAGAACAAGCTTATTTCAAAAAGTACATTTTGCAACAATGAACATGTTTCTTTACTTAGTAAAGGACTTTGGAAATGAAATGAACTAAGTTATTAATCTGGTTATGTTGCACAATCCAAGGAAGATCGAACTTGCTTTACTCCACCCTCATTGTATGAAAGCAACTCATTCAAACTGCACTCATTTGCTGTGTTGAACAAGCTTATTTCAACCAGTACAGTTTTCTGCAATGAAGATGTTTCTTTACCACATTCCAAATGAAATGAAATTACAAGTTATACATCTTATTAGATTGTACAAACCAAGGAAGTTCTAACCTGCTTCACTCAACCCTCTTCATACGAATGGTACTCATTCATAACGCACTCATTTGGTGAGTTGAGCAATCTTATTTCTAATAGTACAGTGTTCTGCAATTAAGATGTTTCTTTTTAAAATAATTTATTATTTTGTTTATATTTTTCTAATTTTACATTCATATTGGTGACTCCATCATTCTCCTCCCTGTCCTCCCCCCTCAAAGGGACCCTCATCAATGGTGAATGTTGGTCTTGCACTGTGGGGGTAGTCAAAAATTATGTTGGATAGGCAAAGTCTTTGTGCATAATGACCCAACTTGTGGCTCTAACACTCTTTCCAACTCTTCTTGGAATTTCCCTGAGCCACGTTGGGATCATTTTAGTTCTACTTCAGTGGTGAGGTTTTGGGAGCCTCTGTGTCTCTGGATATCTGGTTTAGTAGGAGTTGGATGTTCTCTGTGTTTATCCTCTTCAGCCTTTTTCTGGTGTCATGTTCACCAAGAAAGCTATACACTTGCCCTTCCCCCACATTACTCTATGGTTTCAGCTGGGGCCCTGCTGAGGCTGATCCTTCCTTCAGGTTCATCATCCATCTGAAAAAGATAAGAAAATTCTCCAATGGAGAGAGAAGTTCGTACTAGATAGATGGAATGGCCATAGTTATTTTAGAGAGAATTTTATATGTGTAGGCCCTCTTCTAGGCCACATTTGGTGGGAGCTTGATCTTGGAAACTGGGCTCATTTTTGTACATGGTTTGGAGTTATTTCCCAGTTCCAGCAATGAGTTCCATTCCACTGAGTGGATCTATTAGCCAAATTAAGAGCAGTTGGTTACCCACCATGGCTGTGTGCCACTACTGCACTTGTTTGAGCATTACATCATGTTGTTTCCTGCTGGGTAGCTTAAACTGCGAGTTATTTGGACAGATGTTGGTCATTTTCCCCAGTTGCTCATGTAGCACCCTCTGGCACTAGACTAGCTAACTGTCTGGGGACTGACACTCTTCCAGATTCTGACCAGGTCTCTCCATGTTTTGTCTCACCCACATATGCTGCCTTCAACAGTAGGGTCTTACGCTTAACCTTTGGTGGGTCATCAAGAACACTGACAGACATCTTTTGGGAAACCTTCTAGGTCTCTTGGATCAACAGCTCATCATGAACTTAACCCCGTGCTGGTAATGGGAGTTATAAGTCAATGCCAAGGAAGGTGAAGGAAGAAAAAGATAGGTAATATAAAAGAAAAAGTGAGTATAGAGGGGGGTGGGAGAGAGAAACAGGAAAAGATTAAGGTTGGTCTTCATGGTGTTCTCTCCAGCTCCCTGTGGTTCAGGTGTTCCCTCTGTGGGCCTGCTGAAGGACCAATGTTTTAGCCTGTTGTTCGGCATATAGCATTTTATAGTACTATTTCCTTTTGGGTCTGTATGTGTGTCCTACCCTTACCCTCCCTCCCTCCCACCCTCTCTCTCCATCCTACCCTTACTCTCCACTCTCCCACCCTCCCTATTGTCTGGTCCTCAGGGTACTTATTAGGTTTGGCAACATCTCAGGTGAATTCTGGTTAGGAGCCACAAATGAATGAGACCATGCGATGATTAACTTTTTGTGATTGGGTGAGCTCACTGAGGATGATCTGTTCCATGTTTGACCTTTTTTTTTAGAATTTCATTATTTCATCTTTCCTTGCTGCTTCATAGAGTTCCATTGTATAGATATACCACATCATTGTTATCCATTCATCTATTGATGGACATCTGGGTTGATTCCAGCTCTAAGCAAGTATGAATTGAGCAGCTATAAATATGGTTGAGCATATCTCTCTGATCTGAGGCTTGGAGCATTTAGGGTAAATGCCCAGTAAGGGAAAAACTGGGTCTTTTGGTAGGTTTATAGTCATCCTTTTGCAGGAGTCTCCATATAGCTTTCCATAATGGTTGAACCATTTTACATTCCCACCAACAGTGAAAGCTTATTCCTATTTCTCCACAGTCTTGCCAGCTTTTGTTTTCATGGCATTTTTAATGTTAGCCATCCTTACTGGGGTAAGGTGGAATCTCATAGTTGTTTTAATTTGCATTTCCCTGATGATTAGGGATGTTGAACATTTTCTTTTTTTTCTTTTTTATGCCTATTTTTTATTAGTTACCTATTATTATTACCTATATTTACCTGTTATTACCTATTTTATGAGTTACCTGCATTCAACCCTCATTGTACGAAAGCAACTCATTCAAAATGAATGGATTTGCTCTGCTGAACATGCTTATTTCAAACAGTGCAGTGTTCTCCAATGAAGATGTTTCTTTACTTAGAAAACTACTTTGGAAATGAAATGAACTTGCTAAGTTATACATCTTGTTATCTTGCACAAACCAAGGAAGTTCGAACTAGCTACATTCAACCCTCATCGTGCAAGAGCAACTCATTAAATTCATACTCATTTGCTCAGGAGAACAAGCTGATTTCAAACAGTAGAGTGTTCTGCAAGGAAGATGTTTCTTTACTTAGCAAACTACTTTGGAAATGAAATGAACTTACTATGTTATACATCTTTTTAGATTGCACAAACCATGGAAGTTCTTGATGGCTGCACTCGACCCTCTTTGTATGAAAGGAACTCATTCAAAATGCACTCATTTGCTGAGTTGAACAAGCTTACTTCAGACAGTACAGTTTTCTTCAAAGAAGATGTTTCTTTACTTAGCAAACTACATTGGAAATAAAATCAGCTTACTAGGTTATACACATTGTTAGATTGCACAAACCAAGGAAGTTCAGTCTTGCTGTACTCAACTCTCATCGTATGAAAGCAACTCATTCAAACCCACTGATTTGCTGTGCTGAACAAGCTAACTTCAAACAGTACAGTGTTCTGCAGTGAAGATGTTTCTTTTCTTAGCAAACTACATTCAAAATGAAATGAACTTACTAAGTTATACATCTTTTTAGATTGCATATACCAAGGAAGTTCTAATTCCTTGTTTTCACCATCCATATTGTTTGTTTTCACAAACCAAGGCAGTTCTAACTCCTTGCTCTCAACCTCCATCCTGTGAACCAAACTCACTCAAATCACTTGTGTTTTCTCAGTTGCACAAACTTATTCCAAACAGTATAGTGATCTAAAATTAAGATGTTTATTTCCTTAGCAAACTACATTTGAAATGAAATGAACTTACTATGGTGTACATCTTGTTAGATTGCACAAAGCCAAGAAAGTTCTAAGATGTTCTCAACCTTCATCCTGAGAAGGAAACTCATTTAAATCACATGTATTTGCTCAGTTGAACAAACTTATTTCAAGCAGTAGTGTTCTGCAATAAAGATATTTCTTTACTTAGCAAAGTTCATTCTAAATGAAATGAACTTACTAAGTTATACATCTTCTTTGATTGCACAAACCATGGTAACTGTAATTTGTTGTTCTCAACCTCCATCTTGCTAAAGAAAGTCTTTCAAATTGCATGCATTTGCTCAGTTGAACAAACTTATGTCAAAGAGTATAGTGTTCTGCAATCAAGATATTTCTTTACTTAGCAAACTACATTAAAAATGAAATGAAATTACTAAGTTATACATGTTGTTAGATTTCACAAACCATGTAACTGTAATTTGTTGTTCTCAACCTCCATCCTGCTAAAGAAAGTCTTTCAAATCACATGCATTTGCTCAGTTGAACTTATTCCAAACAGTATAATGTTCTGTAATGAAGATATTTCTTTTGTTAGAAAACGACATTTGAAATGAAATGAACTTACTACATTATACATCTTCTTATATTGGACAAACCAAGGTAGTTCTAACTTGTTCTTCTCAACCTCTATCCTTCAAAAGAAACTCATTCAAATTGCATGCATTTGCTAAGCTGAACAAACTTATTTCAAACAGTATAGTGTTTGGTAATGAAGGTGTTTCTTTACTTAACAAATTACATTCAAAATTAAATGAAACAATCACTCTACCATTGGGATCTCATGAAGCTGAAAAGCTTTTTCACTCACAAATATACTATAACCAAAGCCAACAGATTATCCACAGAATGGGAGAAAATTTTCAGCAGCTATACAACTGACAAAGGCCTAATTTCTAGAATCTACAAAGAACTCCAAAGCCTAAACCATAAATCATCAAACAACCCACTTACAAAATGGGGCAGAGAATTGCACAGGGAGTTCTCAGAGGAAGAAATACAAATATCAAACACACATTTAAGAAAATTTTCAACATCCCTAATCATCAGGGAAATCAGAGAAATGCAAATTAAAACAACTATGAGATTCCACCTTACCCCAGTAAGGATGGCTAACATTAAAAAAAAAATGAAAACAAATGCTGTCCAGGCTGTGGAGAAATAGGAACAAGCTTTCACTGCTGGTGGGAATGTAAAATGGTTCAACCATTATGGAAAGCTATTTGGAGACTTCTGAAAAGGATGACCATAGACCTACCAATGGATCAACTTATTCCCTTACTGGGCATTTACCCTAAATGCTCCAAGCCTCAGATCAGAGACATTTGTTCAACCATGTTTATAGCTGCTTAATTCATAATAGCAAAGAGCTGGAATCAACCCAAGTGTCCATCCCTAGATGAATGGATAACGAAGATGTGGTATATCTATACTATGGAATTCTATGTAGCAGTAAGGAAAGATGAAATTAGGAAATTTGAAAAAAAAAATGGTCAAACATGGAACAAATCATCCTCAGTGAGCTCACCCAATCACAAAAAGATAATCGTAGCATGGTTTCATTTATCAGTCGCTCTTAACCTGAATCCACCTGAGATGCTGACAAACCTAATAAGCACTCTGAGGACCAGACAATAGGGAGGGTGTGTGGTAGTTTGAATATATGCCCCCCAATATATTCAGTGTTTTTTTTTATTATTTTATAGTCTGCATCTGCAATCACCTTGCTAGAGGCAAGGTCACTGGGGGCCTGGTCTTAAGGTGTGGTGATGGTTTGAGATTCCATTGTAAAGATATGCAGATGTGCCTAGCAGGAGTTCCTGAAGTGTGCTGTGTGACCTTTTGGCTGTAGTTTTGCTCTGGTGGCTGGCTGGCTGGTTGGCTTTGCTCTCTCTGCTTGGCCCTGTTGAGAGCAGGCCACTTCTCTTGCCATTATGGAACTTTCCCCTGGATCTGTAAGCTTCAATAAATAATATCCCTTCCTCCATAACTGTGCCCAGTCTGGAAGTTCATCTCAGCGAACCTGAAGCTGTCTGCTACAGTAAAGTGGTACCGAGGAGTGTGGGGTGAGATGAACCTGACCATGTGGATATTCATCTTTTGGAACCTTTGTTTTGGAGGAATGGGCATGGACTTGGTGTTTGCAACTGAAGGTGCCTTCTGGAGTGGTAAGCCAAGTTTTATGGACTATTCTGATGAGAGTTTGAGAATGCTAAGTGCAGACTGTATTGAACTTCGAGGCTTGGTTTATGAGCTTTCTAAGGGGAAGGAAAGACTGCAGAGGACTTTGTTGGAACTGGGCTACTGGCATAAGGGATGGCTACGTTCCGCTATCCAGGCCAAGAAAGTTTGATCAAGGTTAAATTTGTAATGGACTGATGTGCTTGGCTAAAGATATCGGACTGAGATTTTAAGATTTTCAGTTGGAAAACCTGAAGCAAGCTAAAAGTAGAGGCACTGAGACTGGTTTCAGGTTACCGAGCTGCTATTGTCAACCACATTAGCAATCTTAAGGAAGGTGGAAGGAAGGTGGCCTGACTTGATTTACATTAAAACAATGGAGAGGATGCCTGAGGAAAGACTGTTAAAAATGCAAATTCTTGGAAAGATCTGCCTGGAGAAGGAACCTGCTTTTCAAGGCTATGGTTTATTTTGTCCCTGGATTTGAATATGGCTGTGTCCGGCACACCTGGTATTAGTTTTGGAAGCATGAAAAATGCATGGAGTGGTCATGAGTTGCACACGGTTCCAGGAGCCGCTGCTGAGATGCGGCATGAGGCAGGGCATGAAGACCCTCAGGAATAGGCTGCAAGAGCCTTTGGAAGATGGACCGTGGTTTGCATGGAGACCTGAAAATGTTTTGGATATACCAGGACTGTGCAAAAGGGCTACCATGGAGTGCAGTGTTGGCATGGGATGAAAGTTTTCCCTGGAGACTCTGCCCAGCTGAAGGGGCGGAATTGGAAAACCTGGAGACTGTCAGTCTCTGGTTATATTGAACTTGAACTGCAGAACTTTGATGACGGCTGATGGTGGTTGAGTTTGCATTGTTTAGTCTCTCCTTGCTATTCCTTATACAGTTAAAATGTTTACTCTGTGCCTTTACATGTTGAAAGTATTTAACTTGTTTGATTTTACAGGACTCACTATCTTAAGTTGATCAAGACTGTGAGAACCTTTGAAATTGGACTGAGTACAATTTACAATGTGTGATAGTTATAAATCTATTGGGGGCCAGGAGCTAAATATATTGGGGGCCAGGGGCGGAATGTGGTAGTTTGAATATATGTCCCCCAATATATTCAGTGTTTTTTTTTATTATTTTATAGTCTGCATCTGCAATCACCTTGCTAGAGGCAAGGTCACTGGGGGCCTGGTCTTAAGGTGTGGTGATGGTTTGAGATTCCATTGTAAAGATATGCAGATGTGCCTAACAGGAGTTCCTGAAGTGTGCTGTGTGACCTTTTGGCTGTAGTTTTGCTCTGGTGGCTGGCTGGCTGGTTGGCTTTGCTCTCTCTGCTTGGCCCTGTTGAGAGCAGGCCACTTCTCTTGCCATTATGGAACTTCCCCTGGATCTGTAAGCTTCAATAAATAATATCCCTTCCTCCATAACTGTGCCCAGTCTGGAAGTTCATCTCAGCGAACCTGAAGCTGTCTGCTACAGGGTGGAATAGAGGGAGGGTAAGGGTGTGAGGGAACTGAGAGGGTAGAAGGGAGGACAGGGGTAGGGGGATACAAATAGGGACCCAAGAGGAAATGATACTATAAAACTCTTTATTCTGAACAAGAGGCTAAAACATTGATCCTTCAGCAGGCCCGCAGAGGGAACACCTGAACCACAGGAAACTGGAGAGAACAGCATGAATACCAACCTTAATCTTTTCCTGCTTCTCTCTCTCTTCTCTCTATCTCTCTCTCACCCTCTCCTCTCTACACTCACTTTCTCTTTTATATTATCTATCTTTTTCTTTCCTCATCTTCCTAGGCACTGACTTATAATGCCCAGTGCCAGCACGGGGTTAGCTTCCACAATGAGCTGTTGATCCGAGACACCTACAAGATTTCCCAAAAAAGACAGATTTCTGTCAGAGTTCTTGATGGCCCACCACAGGTTAACAATGGACAATGAACCAGAAGGGAGTATCCGCCAATCACACTTCACCAGGGCCCCAGCTGAAACCATAGAGTAATGCAGGGGACAGGCAAGAATACAGCATTCTTGGTGATCACGGCACCAGAAAAAGGCTGAAGGAGATAAACACAGAGAACATCCAGCTCCAACTAAAACAGGTATCCAGAGACACAGAGGCTCCCAAAACCTCATCACTGAAGTAGAACTAAAATGACCCCTATGTGGCTCAGGGAAATTCATGGAAGATGGGGCAGAAAGAATGTTAGAGCCACAAGTTGGGGCATTATGCACAGAGACTTGGTCTACCCCCCAGAACTCTTGACTACCCCCACAATGCATGACCCACATTCCCCATTGATGAGAGTCCCTTTGGAAGAGGTAGGGCAGGGAGGAGGATAAGGGAGCCAACACTATGAATGTAAAATCAGAATAATATAAATAAAAATAAATTATTTAAAAAAAAATTTAAAAATAAAGAATCTCATACAAATCACAGGCATTTGCTCAGTTGAACAAACTTATTTCAAATAGTATAGTGTTCTGCAATGAAGATGTTTTGTTTCTTAGCAAACTACATTTGAAATGAAATGAACTTACTAAGTTATACATCTTCTTAGATTGCATAAACCAAGGTAGTTCTGACTTGTTCTCAACATGTATCCTGTGAAAGAAACTCATTTAAATCACATGCATTTAATAAAGTGAACAAATTTGTTTCAAATAGTATAGTGTTCAACAATGAAGGTGTTTCTTTAAGTAGCAAACTAGATCCAAAATGAAATGAACTTACTGACGTCATTCATCTTGTTAGATTGCACAAATGATGTAAGTTCTATGTTGTTGTTCTCAACCTCCATCCTGCAAAAGAAACTCACTCTAATCACCTGCATATTCTCAGTTGAACCAACTTATTTCAAATAGCATAGTGTTCTTTAATGAAGATATTTCTTTACTTAGTAAATTATATTCAAAATGAAATGAACTTACTAAGTTATACAACCTCTTAGATTGCAGAAACCAAGGTGTTCTAACTTGTTGTTCTCAACCTCTAACTTTAGAAAGAAAATTATTTAAATTGCATGTGCTTGATAAGTTGAACAAACTTATTTCAAACAGTATTGTGTTTGGCAATAGATATGTTTTTTTACTTAACAAATTACATTCAAAATGGAATGAAATTACTAAGTTATACATATTGTTAAATTGCACAAACCAAGGAAATTCTAACTCCTTGTTCTTAACCTCCATCATGGAAAGGAAACTCCTTCAAATCTTACACATTTTCTCAGTTGAACAAACTTATTCCAAACAGTGTAGTGAAGTGCAAAGAAGATGTTTTTTTACTTAGCAAATTGCATTCGAAATATGATGAACTTACTAAGTAATACACCCTCTTAGATACCAAAAACCATGGTAGTTGTAACTTGTTGTTCTCAACCTCCATGTTCTCAGTCAAACAACATTATTTCACACAGTATAGTGTTCTGTAATGAAGATTTTTTTTTTAACAAACTACATTTGAAATTAAATGAACTTACTAAGTTATACATCTTCTTAGATTGCACAAATCAAGGTAGTTCTAACTTGTTGTTGTCAAACTCTATCCTGCTAAAGAAACTCCTTAAAATAGCCTGCATTTTCTCAGTTGAACAAACTTATTTCAAATAGTATAGTGTTCACTAATGAAGGTGTTTCTCCAATTAACAAATTACATTCAAAATGAAATGAAATTACTAAGTTATACATCTTCTCATATTGCACAAACCAAGTTAGTTCTAACTTATTGTAATCAACCTATATCCTGCTAAAGAAACTCCTTAAAATAGCCTGCATTTTCTCAGTTGAACAAACTTATTTCAAATAGTATAGTGTTCACTAATGAAGGTGTTTCTCCAATTAACAAATTACATTCAAAATGAAATGAAATTACTAAGTTATACATCTTGTTAGCACAAATTCAGGAAGTTCTCACTCTTTCTTCTCAACAGCCATGCTGTGAAAGCAACTCATTCAAATCACATGCATTTGCTAAGTTGAAGAAACTTATTTCCAACAGTAGAGTGTTCTGCAATGAAGATGTTTCTTTACTTAGCAAAATCTTTCAAAATGAAATGAACTTACTAAGTAATACATCCTCTTAGATTGCACAAACCAAGGTAGTTGTAACTTTTGGCTGTCACCCTTCATCCTGCAAGTGAAACTCATTCAAATCACATGCATTTGCTCAGTTGAACTAACTTATTTCAAACAGTACAGTTTTCTGCAATGAAGATGTTTCTTTACTTAGCAAACTACATTCAAAATTAAATGAACTTACTAAGTTATACATCTTGTTAGATTGCACAAACCAAGGAAGTTCTAACTCCTTGTTCTCAACCTCCATCCTGTGAAAGAAACTCTCAAATTGCACACATTTGCTAAGTTGAACAAACATTTCAAACAGTATAGTGTTCTTCAATGAAGACGTTTCTTTATTTAGCAAACAACATTCGAAATGAAATGAGTCTACTACATTATATATCTTGTTAGATTGCCCAAACAAAGGAAGTTCTGACTTCTGGAACTCAACGTCCAGTCTGCGAAAGAAACTCATTCAAATGCATGCATGTGCTCAGTTGAACAAACTTATTTCAAACAGTATAGTGTTCTGCAGTGAAGATGTTTCTTTACTTAGCAAACTATATCCGAAATGCAATGAACTTTCTAAGTTATACATTGTTAGATTGCGCAAACCAGGGAAGTTCAAATGTGCCAAACTCAACCTTCCTCAGAATGAAACTTGTTCAAATGACGCACATTTGCTCAGTTGATATAACTTTTTTCAAACAGTATAGTGTTCTGCAATAAACATGTTTATTTACTTAGTACACTAAATTGGAAATAATATGAATTTACTATGCTATACATCTTGTTATATAGCACAAACCAAGGAAGTTCAAACTTGTACTTAAAGTCCAATCTGGGAAAGAAACTAATTCAAATCACATGCATTTGCTCAGATGAACAAACTTGTTTCAAACAGTATAGTGTTCTGCAACAAAGATACATTCCAAATGAAATGATCTTACTAAGTTGTACATCCTTTATATAGCACAAACCAAGAAAGTTCAAACTTGTTGTACGTCCAATATGTGAAAGAAGCTCATTCAAATCACATGCATTTACTGAGATGAACAAACTTATTGAAATAACAGTATAGTGTTCTGCAATGAAGATGTTTCTTTGCTTAGCAAACTATATTTAGAAAGAAATGAACTTAGTAAGTTGTACATCTTGTTAAATAGCACACTCCTAGAAAGTTCAAATTTGTATTCAACGTCCAATCTGCAGAGGAAATTCATTCAAATGACATGCATTCACTCAGTTGAACAAGCACATTTCAAACAGCATAGTGTTCTGCAATGAAGATATTTCTTTACTTAGCAAAGTACATTCCAAATGAAATGAACTTACTATATTGTACATCTTATTAGATAGCACAAAAAAGGAAGTTCAAGCTGGTTGTACTCAATGTCCAATCTGTGAAAGAAACTCATTCAAATTTGCATGCATTTACTGAGTTGAGAAAACCTAGTTCAAACAGTACAGTGTTCTGCAATGAAGATGTTTCTTTATATAGAATACTACATCAAAATGAAATGAACTTACTAAGTTATAAATCTTTTTAGGTAGCACAAAACAAGGAAGTTCAAACTTGTTCTCAATGTTCAATATGTGAAAGTCATTCTAATCATATGCATTTACTGAGTTGAACAAACTTATTTCAAACAGTATAGTGTTCTGCAATTAAGATGTTTCTTTACTTTGCAAACTACATTAAAATAGAATGAACTTGTTAAGTTATACATCTTGTTAGATAGCACAAACCAAGGAAGTTCAATCTTGTACTCAATGTCCAATCTGTGAAAGAAACTCATTCAAATCATAGGCATTTACTCAGTTGAACAAACTTATTTCAAACAGTATAGTGTTCTGCAATGAAGATGTTTAGTTGCTTAACAAGCTACATTGGAAATAAAATGAACTTACTAAGTTGTACATCTTGTTAGATAGAACAAACCAAGGAAATTCAAACTTGTACTCAAAGTCCAATCTGTGAAAGAAACCCACTCTAATTGAACGGATTTACTCAGTTCAACAAACTTATTTCAATCTGTATAGTGTTCTGCAATGAAGATGTTTCCTCACTTAGCAAACTACATTCAAAATGAAATGAACTTTCTAAGTTGTACATCTTCATAGACAGCACAAACGAAGGAAGTTCAAACGTCTTGTACTCAACTGTGAAAGACACTCATTCAAATTGCAAGCATTTACTCTGATAAGACTTATTTCAGTGTAGTGTTCCGCAGTGAAGATGTTTCTTTACTTATCAAACTACATTCAAAATGAAATGAACATACTATGTTATACATCTTTTTATAATTATTATTTTTTATTGACTTTTATACTTACATACAAAAAAAACACCTGATATTTCACTTTCCTCCCCCCATTCCACTTTAGAACTCAAGTCTCCATCATATCCCCTCCCTCTCTCCATTAGTCTCTCTTTTAATTTGATGTCATCATCTTTTTCTTCTAATCTTGTTAGCACAAACCAAGGAAGTTCAAACTTGTTGAACTCAATGTCCAATTTGCAAAAGAAATTCATTCAAATGGCACACATTTACTCAGTTGAGCAAACTTATTTCAAACAGTATAGTGTTCTCCAGTGAAGATGTTTCTTTACTTGGTAAAGTAAATTCAAAGTGAAACAAACTTACTACAGTGTACATATTGTTAAATAAAATAAACCAAGGAAGTTGAAACTTGTACTCAAAGTCCAATCTGTGAAAGAAACTTATTCAAATAGCAAGCATTTGTTGATTTTAACAAACTTATTTCAAACAGTATAGTGTTCTGAAAACAAGATGTTTCTTTACTTAGCAAACTACATAGGAAATGAAACTAACTTACTAAGTTATACATCTTGTTAGATAGCACAAACAAACAAAGGATGTTCAAACTTGTTGTGCTCAACATAAATTCTGCAAAAGAAACAAATTACTTCACTTACTTCAAACTCTATGGTTTTCTGCAATTAATATGATACTTAGCTTAGCAAATGAGAACAGACATGAAGTGAACATACAAACTAATACATCCTATTATATAGCTAGAAAAACTGAAGTTCTTAACTGTTTCATTCAACAGCCAATGTATGATATGAACTCATCCAATTCATATGCATTTTCTCTATTTAGAGAAATGAATGTTTTGAACAGAGAGACCTGCTGATATTGTGCTTTGTTAAAGATCAACTAAAATCACTTTTTACCAAAGTTTAAGAGTATTGGAATAAAGTTTTCTAAAACAATAACAAGTAGCTCTAAAGTGAAGTCAATTACAACATAGAAACTACACAATTCAAGTATATATTACAAATGAGTGCACTTCGATGTCAAAGTCTCCTAGTTTGTAGAGAGACATTGAAACCAAGAAACTTACTTCACTTATTTCAAACACTATGGTTTTCTGCAATCAATATGTTACTTAACTTAGCAAATGAGAACAGAAAAGAGGCAAACATGAAAACTAATCCACCTATTAGATTGTTCAAATCAATGAAGTTCAAGGTTGTTTCCTGCAACACCCAAAGTATGATAGTAAATCATCCAATTCATATGCATTTGCTCTGTTTAGAGAAATGAATGTTTCTAACAGAGAGATCAGGTGATATTGTGCTTTGCTAAATATGAACTATAATAACTTTGTACCAAAGTTTGAGAAAATCAGAATAAAGTTTTCAGAAACTAACAGGTAGCTCTAAAGTGAAGTCAAATACAAGGTTGGAACTGCACAATGCAAGCATATATTATGAATGAATTCATGTCAAAGTCTCCTAGATTGTAGAGAGGAATCAAAACAAAGAAACTTACTTCACTTATTTCAAACACTATGGTTTTCTGCAGTCAATATGTTACTTAACTTAGCAAATAACAACTGAAATGAAGTGAACATAAAACTAATACATCCTGTTATATAGCTCAAACCAGTGAAGTTCAATGTTGTTTCATTTAATGTCCAATGTGCGATATGAACTCACCCAATTCAGATGCATTTGCTCTGTTTAGAGAAATGGATATTTTGAACAGATAGACCTGCTCATATTGTGATTTGTTAAAGATGAACTACAATCATTCTTTACCATAGTTTGAGAATATTGGAATAATGATTTCTGATACAATAACAAGTATCTCTAAAATGAAGTCAAATACAATAGTGAACCTACACAATTCAAGCATATGTTACCAATGAGTGCACTTCCATGTCAATGTCTGCCAGATTGTAGAGAGGCATCTAAACAAAGAAACTTACTTCACTCATTTCAAACACTATGGTTTTCTGCAATCAAGGTGTACAGAAGGAAGCAAATAACAGAAATGAAATTACCTTAAAAGTCATACTTCGTGTTAGATAGGACAAATCAATGGAGTTCAAACTCTATGGTTCTCTACAATCAATGTTACTTAGCTTGGCAAATAACAATAAAAATGAAGTGAACATACAAAATAATCGTTCCTGTTAGATAGCTCAAACCAATGAAGTTCAAAGTTGTTTCATTCAATGCCCAATGTATGATATGAAATCGTCCACTTCATATACATTTGCTATCTTTAGAGAAATGAAAGTTTCCAACAGAGAGATCTGCTGATATTGTGCTTTTTGAAAGATGAAATACAATCACTTTTTACCAAGGTTTGAAACTATTAGAATAAAGTTTTCTGAAACAATAACAAGTAGCTCTAAAGTGAACTCAAATGCAAGATTGAAGCTAGCCAATTCAAGCATATGTTATGAATGAGTGCACTTCCATGTCTAAGTCTCCTAGATTGTAGAGAGGCATTGAAAAATGAAAATGACCTCACTTATTTCAAACAGTATGTTTTTCTGCAATCAATATGCTACCTAACTGACTTCCAGGTAAGATGGTGGCATAGGATCCATGCCAAACCAGCCCAGGGAGGGTTTTAAGCAAAACTACAGCAAAATACACTCTTCTTCTGAAAAGTGCAGAATAGGTTTTTCTTAGACACATCTGAGAAGCAGGAGAGACCATTATCTACCATAATTGAGAAAAATGGCCAGAATCCCACTGAGGAGCTTGCAGCCCTAATCTGCATCAGCCCCAGTCCACACGATCTGCATGCCCAGCACCACCCACCAGGTGTGCCTAGCAGCAGCAACAGACACCAAACAAGGGGACTTTCCACCCTCAACAGCCTCCTTGGAGAGCCCAGAAATCTAAAGAAAAGTCTGCTGAGCTACTGAAAGAGACACAGGGTAACAGTGTGAGCAACTACAGGCTTCCTGAACTCTCCCATACCCCAAATATCAGAACCATGAACCTCCAGCATTCAGCTCCCAGCAGCAGTGCAACCAGCACAGCTGAGCCAAGCACAAGCTCAACAGCACACCAGCAGCATATCCAGACAGCTGAGCTGAGCTAATGCTCCACAGCATAAAAAGGAGGGATCGAGGTGGGCACTCAACAGTGGTGAGATTGGAAGCCACACCAAAAGGTAATGAGGCCAACTGACAAAACAAAAAGAAAGAAAAGTTACATAGGCCTGCATTGGAAGTGCTAATCTCTCTTTCCATGTCAGGGCAGGTTATGGGTTACATATTATTGGTTGGCTTTGCCATTTTGAAATAAGCTGTACATGGGGTATTGAATATTGCTGCCTTTAATGCTTACACATTTATAGGGCCTTTGTCTTTTGCTTTTGTCATTATTGGGGGCAGGGTCTGATCCATATCCAGGTTGACCTGAAACCCAATTCAGAACAAAATTCTCTACCTCCTACCTGACAGGATTAAGGCTGTAGAGCAACACACACCCCTAGGGATTTTGGCCTTATAAGACTATTTGTTTTAATCCCCACACTTGTATACTCTGTGCTGATTTTATATATATATGTATATGTTGAAGTTTAGAATTTGCCAGCATATTGTTCCACCCAGTCCACTAGAATACTTGCTTAGCAAGCAAATTCAACACCTAGGATTACTTCTGCAGTTGGATTGGGGTACAAGTGCTACACTTGGTACCTTAAATTCATATCCTGAAGGTATATAAAGGTGGATTGCCACATCTAAGAACACTGCAGATAAGTAGAAAACCCAAACATCAAATAAATTCATGATGCAAAAGTCACTACATTATAATACAAGAAATGCAAAGAATCAAGACAATGCAATCCTACCAAAAATAATAAATACATCAGAAATGATCACCAATGAGACTATTTTAGATGAAATACAAGACAAAGATCTCAAAAGAATGATTATAGCTATGCTCAAAGAAATGAAAGAAGAAAGGAAAGGATTCAAAGAAGAAAACAAACTCCTGAAAGAGAGCACAGAAAACCATTTTAATGAAATAAAAAGGTCATTACAGGACATGAGCAAGGAAATAGAAATACTGAAGAAACACCATGCTGAAATTCTAGCACTGAAGAACACAGTCAGTGAAACAAAAAACTCTGGAAAGTCTTACCAGTAAAATGGATGAAGGAGAGAACAGAATATCTAAACTAAAAGACCAGGTGGCAGACATAATACAGTCCAACAAAGAGAAAGACAAGCTAATAGAAAGGTATGAATGGGAATTCCAAGCTATCTGGGACACTATGAAAAGATGAAACATAAGAATTCAGGGTAGGAGCTACTTGATATTTGACAAAGGCCCTTCCAATGCAGAATGGAGAAAAGACAGCATCTTCAACAAATGGTGCTGGACAAACTGGACAACCATATGTAGGAAAATGAAACTTGACATGCACATCTCTCCTTGCACAAAAATTAAGTCCAAATGGATCAAAGACCTTAATATAAAACCAGAAACACTGCATCTACTGGAAGAAAAAATAGGAGGAAATTTCCATGACATAGGAGTGGGAAAAGATTTCCTGAACAAAACCCCAGCAGCTCAGGAAATTAAACAATCACTCAACCATTGGGATCTCATGAAGCTGAACAGCTTTTTCACTGACAAACATACTATAACCAAAGCCAGCAGATTACCCACAGAATGGGAGAATATTTTCACCATCTATACATCTGACAGAGGCTTGATTTCTAGAATCTACAAAGAACTCCAAAACCTAAACAATAAACTGCCAAACAACCCACTCACAAAGTGGGGCAGAGAACTGCACAGGCAGTTCTCAGAGGAAGAAATACAAATAGCAAATGCACATTTAAGAAAATGTTCAACATCCCTAATCATCAGTGAAATGCAAATTAAAACAACAATGAGATTCCACCTTACCCCAGTAAGGATGGCTAACATTAAAAAAAAACAATGAAAACAAATGCTGGCGAGGTTGTGGAGAAATAGGAACAAGTTTTCACTGCCGGTGGGAATGTAAAATGGTTCAACCATTATGGACAGCTATATGGAGACTCCTGAAAAGGATGACCATAGACCTACCAATGGATCCAGTTATTCCCTTGTTGGGCATTTACCCTAAAGGCTCCAAACCTCAGACCAGCGACATTTGCTGAACCATGTTTATAGCTGCTCAATTCATAATAGCACAAAGCTAGAATCAACCCAGGTGTCCATCACTAAATGAATGGATAAAAAAGATGTGGTATATCTACACTATGGAATTTTATGTAGCAGTAAGGCAAGATGAAATAAGGAAATTTGAAAAAAAGTGGTCAAACGTGGAACAGATCATCCTCAGTGAGCTCACCCAAGAACAAAAAGATAATCGTCGCATGGTCTTGTTTATCTGTCACTCCTAACCTGAAACTACGTGACATGCAGCCAAACCTAACAAACACTCTGAGGACCAGACAAGGGGGGGATGGGGGGAAGGTAAGGGTGGGAGGGAACGAGAGGGTGGGGGGAAGGACAAGGGGCGGGGATACAATTGGGACCCAAAAGGAAAAGATGCTATAAAAACCTTTACTCTGAACAACAGGCTAAAACATTGATCCTTCAGCAGGCCCGCAGAGGGAACACCCAAATCACAGGAATCTGGAGAGAGCATCATGAAGGCTAACCCTAATCTTGTCCTGCTTCTCTCTCTCTCTCTCTCGCTCTCACTCTCTCTTCCTACCTCTCCTCTCTATACTCACTTGCTCTATATTATCTATCTTTTTATTCCCTCACCTTTCTAGGTGCAGACTTGAAACTCCCAGTGCCAGCACGGGGTTAAACTCCACAATAAGCTCTTGATCTGAGACACCTACAAGGTTACCCCCAAAAAAAGACAGACTTCTGTCAGAGTTCTTGGTGACCCACCAAAGGTTAATGGTAAGACCCTACTGTCGAAGATAGCATATGTGTGTGAGACCAAACACAGAGAGACCTGGCCAGAATCTGGAAGAAGATCAGTCCCCAGACAGTTAGCTAGTCTAGTACCAGAGGGTGCTACACGAGCAACTAGGGGAAAATGTCCAACATTGGTCCAAACAACTTGCAGTCTAAGATACCCAGCAGGAAACAACTTGACGTAATGCTCATACAAGTGCAGTAGTGGCAAACAGCCATGGTGGGTAACCAACTGCTCTTGATTTCGCTAACAGATCCACTCAATGGAATGCAACTCATTGCTGGAACTGGGAAATAAGTCAAAACCAGATACAAAAAATAAGCTCAGTCTCCAAGAGCAAGATACAACTAAATGTGGGCAAGAAGAGAGCCAACACATATAAAATTCCCTCCAAAACATAGATGGTCATCCCTTCTACCTAGTACTAACTCTTCTCTCCATTGGAGAGTTTGCTTATCTTTATTCAGGTGGACAACGAACCTGAAGGGAGGATCAGCTAACCACACCTCACCAGGGCCCCAGCTGAAACCATAGAACAACGCAGGGGAAGGGCAAGAGTTCAGCGTTCATGGCGATCATGACACCAGAAAAAGGCTGAAGGAGATAAACACAGAGAACATCCAACTCCAACTAAGCCAGATATCCAGAGACACAGAGGCTCCCAAAACCTCATCACTGAAACAGAACTAAAATGACCCCTATGTGGCTCAGGGAAACTCACGGAAGAGGGGGTGGAAAGATTGTTAGAGTCACAAGTTGGGCCATTATGCACAGAGACTGGGGCCTACACCCCAGAACTCTTGACTAACCTCACAATGCACGACCCACATTCCCCATTGAAGATGGTCCCTTTGAAAGTGGGAGGACAGGGAGGAGGACAATGGAACCAATACTATGAATGTAAAATCAGAATAATATAAATTTTAAAAAGGGAAAAAAAGAGAAAGACTTAAAAAAAAAAAGAATTCAGGGTAGGGAGTTCGTTCTCCTGAGCATCTCTCCAGCAGCTCTGCAGGGTACAGGATGTGGTGGTGGAGTGTGTGTTCCAGCGAAACCACTCAGTAGATTGTAAACTGAAAGGCAGGATGGTGGGAGCAGTGTGGAGGGAGCAGTGGAATTCATTTTCCAGAGCCTGCATCCTGCGGGATAGCAGAGGAGGTGGCTATGGTGAGTCTTGGGGCTAGTGAGAGTGCTCCATAGCAGAATCCTGGAAATCTTGAAATTCCCATTCATGGACTTCTGGTCAAGATGGTGTCTGTATAAACATGCCTCACCTGGTGTGGAAGGAAAGGCAAGCCCTTTAGGGACCTTTGGGCACACAGGAGTCTGGGAAGGCACTGAATAATAAAGCCTCTGATTCCCATGCTCTCAGGGAACCAACAGCTCTCACAACCTCAGCACCCACAGGTAGCACCCCCACCATGTCCCCTCACTGCCCCACCCCCTACCCTTCTCCCTGGAAGGTAGTCCCACCCTGCCCCATCCTGCCTCCACCTCCGTGTGGGTAGGAAGCCCATCCACCTGGCCCTCATGCCACAGCACAACCCCACCCTCACTGCCCCTGCTGCCCTCCCAGCAGGGGGAGCCCATCCACCAGATCTCTGTACTGCCCAGCCCCAGCCCTTTGCACCCATGGGTATCCTTGCCCACTGGTCCAGGCAATGCCCTGCCCCCTGCCCTCCATTCCCGCAGGCATCCCCACAAATTTGGTCCCTGCACCACCCCACCACCCACTCTCCACACTGAAGACACTTCAAGGTAAACTACAGCTTCCTGGTACAGTTAAAAAGATTCCTATACTGTGATGGGCAGACCACAGTGCAAAAGAAATAACATGAATAATCAAATGCAAGTAAATCCAACAAGATTTCCCAGTCCCACAATAAATGACTCTAAACAAAACATAGAAGATCCCCAAAATGAATACATAAGCAATGCAACCCTTGCCAAGAAAATAGCAGAACTTGCAGAAAATCAACAAATGGCCAATAGTTGCATGAATGCTGTTCTCGCAAGATTAGAAAGAACAGAAAGAGCCAGGCATGGTGGTGCATGCCTTTAATCCCAGTACTTAATCCCAGTACTTGGGAGGCAGAGGTAGGAGGATCACCATGAATTCGAGGCCACCCTAAGACTACATAGTGAAATCCAGGTCAGCCTGGGCTACAGTGAGACCCTACCTCAAGAAACCAAAAAAGAAAAAAAAAAGATTAGACTTGATAGAAAAGAGCCAGGAAGGGCTCCAAAAACAGTTAAATGACCTGAAGGAGAAAAAAAAAAAAAGAGAGAGAGAGAGGACCTCAGTAACCACCTGGCTAAGCTCAATAATAAATAAATGCAAGGATGAATTCCAAGAAGCCCTAAAATAATCAGAAAATGATGTGAAAATGGAACTCGACAGAGGGTTGGAAACTATACATAAAAAAAAGTAGAAAATACAAACCAAATTGAACAAACACAAAACACCATAGAAGCTCTCAAGAATAGAGTCAGCCATGTAGAAGATAGAAACTCAGAACTGTAAGAACAGCACATGAATCCAAAAGTCTCAGTAAGTTCAAAAATTTTTGTGAACAGAACATGCGGGAAATGTGGGATAACCCTAAATGTTCCAACATTAGGATCATAGGATACCAGAAGGGGAAAAAATCAGACCAAAGAAATCAAGAATTCATTCAACAAAATTATCGAAGAGAACTTTCCCAATCTCTCAAAAGAAAGTCCCATCAAGGTACAAGAAGCTAACAGAACTCCAAACAGACTGGACGAACAGAGAAATTCTCCAAGACATATTATCATAAAAATCCTAAATATTGATAACAAGGAGAGAGTCCTAAAAGCAGCTAGGGAAAAACAACCCATTACATATAAAAGTAACCCCATCAGAATTACCTCAGATTTCTCAATGGAAACACTCAAAGCCAGAAGGGCCTATAATGGAACACTGCAAAGTCTAAGAGCTTATGGCTTCCAACCCAAACTACTCTACCCAGCAAAAATATCCCTCATAATAGATGGTGAAAGTAAAAATTTCCATGATAAAATCCAGCTGTACAACTTTATGAACACAAAGCTAAATCTACAAAGAGTACTTCAGGGAATTCTCAACACAGAAGAATCAAATAACCAACCTCAAGAACCTACAAGAAACAGATCACAATAACCAAACTCTGAGAAGGCACTCAAAACAAAACAATCCTTCAAAGTCCAAAAAACACCAAACCACCACAACATGGCAGGGATTAAATTAAACCTCACAGTTCTCACTCTTAACATTAATGGCCTTAATTCACCCATCAAGAGACATAAGCTAACAGGATGGATCAGAAAATTAGACACCTCAATCTGCTGTCTTCAAGAAACATACCTCAAGACTTCCAGTTAAGATGGCGGAATAGGAACCATGCCAAAACAGAATGGGGGGGGGGGACCAGCAACAGCAAAATACACTCTTCTACTAAAAAGTGAGGTGTATAGTAAATTATCAACCACAGAAGAGAAGTAGGAGAGATCCAGAGCATCTAGAGCTCACAGAAGCAGGCAAAAGTGGCTCCAGCAGTGGCGGTGAGTTCCACGTGGCTGCAGTCACCAGGCTCTGCCTGAGCCACAGGATTTTAAAGGCAGGTGAGGGGATTTTCCAGTCACAGTGGCCTGCTCACAAACTCAAGAAATGTGGAAGGAGGATGGCAGAGACCAATGGAGTGGCTTCTGAGGAAGAGGATATCGTGGACCAGCAGGCAGACTTCAGCCACCATCCACAGCCTCCTCTCCCCCACCACCAGCACAAGAGCCAGCAAGACCAGAGACCTGGGGAAGAGATCTCACCTACCCAGCACCCAGCATGATCAGAGCAGTGACCCACAGACACAGCCAGCCTTCCTGAGCCCACAACACAGCAAAGAAGGACCCAAGTGGCTGTGCAACATAGCTGAGATCAAAGCTATCCCAAAAGGTAACTGGGATTACACCAGGTCAGTATCCACCAAATAAGCCTGGTGTTTATGCTTGCATCCAAAGGACTAATTGCACCTTCCATGTCAGGGTAAATTATATGTTAAATCTGATGGATGGTCAGATCTGACATTCTTAAATAAGCTATATTTTGGGCTGCTCATTTGTTGCTTCCTGATTTATAGTGCCTTTGTTTCCTCTTGTCATTCATTGGGGAAGGGTATCACTTGGTAACAAGCTGACCTTGGAACCCTCTAAGGACAAGAAATCTTAGCCTCCCAGTTGACAGGATTAAGGGTGTAGGGCATACATCCTTAGGGACTGTGACTTTGTTTGAGGATCTGTTTCTCTTAATACCTACTTTTGCACAAATACTCTGTGCTCTTTTTCATTGAATGTGTACATTGTGTAGTTAAGTTTATAGAATTTGACTGTATTGTGTTCCATTCAGCTTACTTGAATCCTCTCATAGCAGGCAAACCCAATACCTATGGTCACTTTTGTGGTTACTCTGAGAGTCTTAAAAGCCACACCTAACAACTTAAGCTCCTACCCTGAAGATATATAACATCAGATTGATTGAGACATCTAATAATACAGATAATTAGAAAACCCAAGCAAAAAAGTAATCCAAAGATGCAAAAATCTCTACATTATAATTCAAGAAACACAAAAAATCAAGATAATATAAATCCACCAATGTATGGCACAATGCAGTCTGGCCCTAGACAGATTGCATGTCAGAAGAAACCAGAAAGTGGCTTCTGTGAACATGGCGTTCTGCGCAGGACTGGCATGACAACAGCTACAGTCCCATGCTCAGTTTTCTCACCAGATTGGTGGGTAGTCAATGACAGGTAAGACCCCAGGATATGGGGCAAGCTAAGACAGGCACCATTGCATGTGACGATCCCTTGGGGCCTGGGATCAGCAATGGCTTGGCAAAGAACCATGCCTCCCAGGGTCACCAATAATAAAAACAAAAAGGAGGATATGTATGGCACAATGCAGGTCTGGCCCTAGCCAGATTGCATGCAGAAGTAACCAGGAAGTGGCTTCTGTGAACATGGCATCCTGCACAGGCCTGGCTTGACAACAGCTAGAGTCTCATGCTTGTGAGAAACCTGCTATGAGATGATCTGTCTGGAGACAGGTGTCCTGGCCAGAATGTACAAGTCAACCTGAAACTCGAAGAGGGGAGTGGGGATTGAAAAGACACAAGGAATGGAGTCAAGCCTAATCCTGGTCAAGACTCAAAGTTTATTGCAGAAGTCTCAGCTAATATATTAGTAAGCAAAACAAAGAAGCTCCTGAGAGCAGAGATCTTGTTCCAGTTACACAGCTGCACAAGGAGAGAACCTCAGATAAATGTATATCAATGATATTTCTTGTGGCTAAACACCCTGACCTTCATAAACTTTCTCATCAGGCTGGAAAATGTTGTCTCAGCAAACTCCCTTAAAGCCTTAGGCTGTCAGCCAAGTATTTTGTACAGAAGGCAAGGTCAAGAAATAAACAAGACTGCACCATGGCTCTCCACAGTTCCCCCTTCTTTATATTTAATTTTTTTTTCCTGGTCAAGACTCAAAGTTTATTGCAGAAGTCTCAGCTAATATATTAATAAGCAAAACAAAGAAGCTCCTGAGAGCAGAGACCTTGTTCCAGTTACACAGCTGCACAAGGAGAGGACCTCAGATAAATGTATATCAATGATATTTCTTGTAGCTAAACACCCTGACCTTCATAAATTTTCTCATCAGGCTCGAAAGTGTTACAATCTTTGTCTCAGCAAACTCCCTTAAAGCCTTAGGCTGTCAGCCAAGTATTTTGTACAGAAGGCAAGGTCAAGAAATAAACAAGACTGCACCATGGCTCTCCACAGACAGGCTGCCATTGGTCACAAAAGGGGACCACCCCATACAATGATTGGCCAGCCAAATCCCTTTAAACCTCCTACACTTCCTTGAATAAGCGAGTTTTCCACCCAACTCCTGAATACTGTGTCGTGACTCCACACCTCTCACCCCCTACTCAGCAGAGACCCTGCTGTCCCTCCTGGGCTGGCCCTAGGGGGGACCCCAACAGTATTTCTTACTATGTTCATTTCATTTCCAATATAGTTTTCTAAGTAAAGTAACTTCATTGTCAAACACTCCCCCAACTAAGCATTTACCCTGCTGTCCATCCTGGGTTGGCCCTAGGAGGGACTCCAACACACCAAAAAGTATTAATGCATCAGAAATGACCTTCAGTGAGGCTGAATTATAGGAAATGCCTGAGAAAGATTTCAAAATAATTATTATAAATATGTTCAAAGAACTCAAATAGGAAATTAAAGTGTTCAAAGACCTCAAAGAGGAAATCAAAGGATTCAAAGAACACACAGGAAACCAATTTAATGAAATAAGGAAGTCAATAATAGACATAAATAAGGAAATAGAAGTGATAAAGAAAACCCAGTAAGAAATACTAGCAATAAATAACACAGTCAGTGAAATAAAAAAAAAAAAAAAAAAAAAAACTCTGTAGAAAATCTCTCTAGTAGAATGTATGAAGGAGATTACAGAATATCTAAACTAGAAGACCAGGTGGCAGATCTAATACAGTCCATCAAAGAGAAAGACAAACTAATAGGAAGTATGAACGGGAATTTCAAGATATTGGGGATACTATGAAAAGATCGAACATAAGAATTCGGGGTATAGTAGAAGAAGAAGAATTTCACTCCAAAGGCATAGTAAGTGTTTTCAACAAAATCATACAAGAAAACTTTCTCCAAATTGGGAAAGAGATGCCAATGCTGATAAAGGAAGCCTTCAGAACACCAAACAGACAAAACCTGGAAAGAACCTCTCCCTGCCATATTAAAATTAAACTACCAAACATAAAAACCAAAGAAAATATATTGAAAGCAGCTAGAGAGAAAAAACAAATCACCTACAAAGGCAAGGCCATCAGAATCACAGCAGATTACTCAACACAAATGTTAACAGTCAGAAGGGCTTGGAGTGATATATTCTAAGTTCTGAAAGATAACAACTGTCAACCAAGGTTACTTTATCCTGCAAAGCTATCCATTCACATAGTTGGAGAAATAAGGACATTCCACAACAAAAGCAGGCTAAAGGAATGTGTGAAGACCAAACCAGGTCTATAGAAAATACTTGAAAGGATCCTCCATGCTGAAGAGAAAGAAAAGCACACATATAGGGAACATGGAAAAAACAAACCATACTCCAATACTAGTTAATACAAGAGAGCAAAAGTAAAACCAGAAAAACTACAAAACAAGAAAATAGCAAAAATAAATACAATCCTTTCAATAATAACTCTTTTTTATAATTTATTTTTTATTTAAATTATTCTGGTTTTACATTCATAGTGTTGACTCCATTATCCTACTCCCTGCACCTAATCCGGTGGCTCCCAATTTCATCAAACAAATGCTATTAGAACTAAGGTTACAGAAAACAGAAAACACACTTGTAGTGGGTGACTTCAACACCCCACTCTCACCAATTGACAGGTCATCCTGGCAAAAAATAAACAAAAATGCTTCCGGATTAAATGAGGTCATAGAAAAAATGGACCTAACAGATATATACAGGACATTTCATCCAAATGCTGAAGAATACACATTCTTTTCAGCAGCACATGGAAGAGTCTCTAAAATAGACCATATATTAGGACACAAAGCAAATCTTAATGAACATAGGAAAATTGAAATAATTTCTTGCACTCTATGGGATCACAATGGGATCAAACTACAAATCAATAACAATAAAAGCTATAGAGCATATGTAAAATCATCAAAACTAAATATTACACTACTAAATGATGAATGGGTCAATTAAGAAATCAAGAAGGAAATCAAAAAATTCATGGTGTCAAATGATAATGAGAACACAACACACCAAAACCTTTGGGACATAAAGAAGGTAATCCTAAGAGGGAAATTTATAGCTTTAAATGCCCATGTTAAGAAATTAGAAAGGTCGCAGGTAAACAACTTAGTGCTGCACCTTAAGCCCTTGAAAAAATAAGAACAAGGCAAACCAAAAATCAGTAGATGGGAAGAAATAATAAAGATTAGGGTAGAAATTAATGAAACAGAAATTTAAAAAAAAAAACAATCCAAAGAATCAATGAAATAAAGACTTGGTTCTGTGACAGAATAAACAAGACTGATTAACCCATAGCAAATTTGACCAAAAGAAAGAGAGAACAGACACAAATTAGTAAAATCAGAGATGAATAAGGCACCATTACAACAGATGCCAAAGAAATTTTAAAAATCATAGGGACATAGTATAAGAACATATACTCCACTAAGTTTGAAAATCTGAAAGAAATTATTTCCTTGATTTATATGACCTACTAAATTAAATCAAGATGAGATTAATCGCTTAAATAGACCTATAACAAGTATGGAGATCCAAGCAGTTATAAAAATCTCCCATCTAAAAAAAGTCCAGGCCCAGATGGATTCACTGCTGAATTTTACTGGACCTTCATGGAAGAACTAACACAAATGCTTCTTAAACTTTTTCATCAAATAGAAGAGGAAGGAACCCTACTAAACTCCTTCTATGAAGCCAGCATCACCATGATCCCCAAATCAGACAAAGATAGAACAAAAAAAGGAAAATTACAGACCCATCTCCCTCATGAACATAGATGCAAAAATTCTCAACAAAATATTGGCAAACAGAATACAAGAATATATTAGAAAGATCATTCACCCTGACCAAGTAGGCTTTATCCCAGAGATGCAGGGATGGTTCAACATATGTAAATCGATAAATATAATACATTATATAAATGGACTGAAGGACAAAAATCACATGATCATCTCATTAGATGCAGAAAAAGCATTTGACAAAATCCAACATCCCTTCATGATAAAAGTCCTACAGACCCTGGGAATAGGAGGAACATATCTCAACATAATAAAGGCTATTTATGACAAATCCACAGCCATCATAATACTAAATGGAGAAAAACTTGAAGCTTTTCCACTAAAATCAGGCACAAGACAAGGGTGTCCACTGTCCCCACTTTTATTTAATATAGTGCTGGAAATCTTAGCCATAGCAATAAGGCAAGAGACACAATAAAAGGGATACAAATTGGAAAGGAAGACATCAATTTATCATTATTTTCAGATGATATGACTCTATACATAAAAGACCCTAAAGAATCTACCAGAAGACTGTTAGAGCTGATAAACACCTATAGCCATGTAGCAGGATACAAAATAAGCACACAGAAATCAGTAGCCTTCCTATATACTAACAACAAACACACAGAGGATGAAATCAGAGAATCCCATTCACAATTGCATCAAAACAAATTAAAGTACCTTGGGATAAACCTAAGCAAGGAAGGGAAGGATCTCTACAAGGAGAACTTTAAAACACTCAAGCAAGAAATTGCAGAAGACACTAGGAAATGGAAAAACATCACCTGTTCTTGGATTGCAAGAATCAATATTGTGAAAATGGCAATCCTGCCAAAAGCAATTTACACATTTAATGCAATCCCTATCAAAATTCCAATGGCATTCTACACGGAAGTGGAAAAAACAATCCCAAAATTCATTTGGAAGCACAAAAAAACTCAGATAAATATCTGATTTTAACCCATATTACAGAGCCATAATAACAAAAACAGCATGGTACTGGCACAAAAACAGAAATGTAGATCAATGGAACAGAATAGAGGACCCTGATGTAAGTCTGGGTAGCTATAGCCACCTGATCTTTGACAAAAAATGCCAATAACACTCATTGGAGAAAAGACAGCCTCTTCAGCAAATGGTGCTGGGAAAACTGGATATGCATCTGTAGAAGGATGAAAATAGATCCTTATCTCTCTCCATGCACAAGAATCAAGTCCAAATGGATCAAAAACCTTAATATCAGACCTGAAACTCTGAAACTGCTAGAGGAGAAAGTAGGGAAAACCCTTCAACATATTGGTCTTGGAAAAGACTTTCTGAAAATAACCCCAATTGCTCAGGAAATAAAACCACAGATCAACTGGTGGGACCTCATGAAATTACAAAGCTTTTGTACAGCTAAGGACACTGTGAATAGAGCAAGAGGCAACCTACAGAATGGGAGAAAATCTGTGCCAGCTATACATCTGACAGAGGGTTAATATCTAGGATATACAAAAAATATACCCCAAAAATTAAATAATAAGAAATCAAACAACCCAATTTAAAAATGGACTATGGAACTAAATAGAGAATGCTCAGAAGAAGAAATACAGATGGAATATAAACATCTAAAAAATGTTCTACATCCCTAGTCATCTGGGAAATGCAGATTAAAACTACCTTGAGATTCTATCTCACTCATGTCAGATTGGCTACCATCCTGAAAACAAATGACTATAAATTCTGACAAGGATGAAGAAAAAGAGGAACCCTTCTACACTTTTGTTGGCAACGCAATCTGGTCCAGCCATTGTGGAAATCAGTGTGGAGGTTCCTGAGACAGCTAAATATAGATCTACCATATGACCCAGCTATACCACTCCTAGGCATTTATCCTAAGGACTCATCTCAGTACCTTATAGACACTTGCTCAACCATGTTTATCGCTACTCTATTCACAATATCTAGGAAATGGAACCAGCCTAGATGTCCCTCAATGGATGAATGTATAATGAAGATGTGGCACATTTACACAATGGAGTTCTACTCAGCAGTAAAGAAAAATGAAGTTGTGAAATTTTCTGGAAAATGGATGGATATGGAAAGGATTATATTTAGTGAGGTAACCCAGGCCCAGAAAGCCAAATGTCACATGTTCTCTCTCATATGTGGATCCTAGCTACAAATGATAGAACTTCTATGTGAGTAAAAATAAAACTCAGTAGCAGAAGCCAGTAAGCTGGACAGGGGATATAAAGGGAATAGAAAGGGAGGGAGGGGGACTTAATATGATGGTAATGTATATATGTAAGTAGAAGAGATAAATGGGGATGAGGTCAGGGGAAGAGACTGAGTAAAGGAAAGGTGGAGGGAGAGCTAATCAAAATCTAAGAGGATATAAGTAAAGTCATATGGAAACCTACTTTTCTGGACAATGGAACACTCAGAAGCCATAGATTGTTACCAGAAAATTTTCAGTGCCAGGAATGGGATACCTTCCAGTCAGTTGTTGACCAGCGAGGTCACAGATACCACCAAAACATTATAGGCTATTGCCAAGACCCTTGGTTTCCCACCAGGAATAGATGGTAAGACCCCATTGCTGAAGACTCCACATATTTGGGTGGCAAGGGCACTGAGAAAACCTGCTGGAGCTGAGCTGAAAGCCTCCTCCATGTGGACCACATGACAGAAAGTTGGAAAATGCTACACTGCATGCAGTTCAATGGGAGAGAGAAAAGACCAGTGAAGGTACTCAACAGTGAACACTGCAAGCTTTCAATTTGGCCAGGCAGGCCAAATGAGCCAAGGGGTGCAATAGTGGCATGTCTGTTATGGGGGAAACAAACTGCAATCTAATTGGACTGGAAGCCCGCTCCATGGGAGGGAATACATACTTGATACTGAAAACCTATGACAGGGGTAGTCATGAGCCCTAAGGGTGTAATGTCTGCTGCTGTCTTGCTAAATGTATATACTATGCTCACCAAACCGCCCAGTAAGCACTTCTCTGAATGTCCATACCCATATATTAATGCTACTCTCACTTTTGTTTAGAGAAGCTTCTCTTTTCAGATGGTGGCAACCTTGGGATGACTCAGAGGGCACCATGGTGCTGAGAAGGAAAAGAGGAGTGCTCAGCACTGAAACATCTCAAACCCATTTTCCAAGGCACAGGGTCCATTGCAGAAGTGTTGGGACTTGCTAGTAACAGGCTGGACCTGCGAGGAAGCTGGCCTGAACTATTGGACATGGCCAAGTGCCCTGGGCTGTGGGGTTGCAGCTGGCCTTCTGTCAGGAAGACCCTGGCGATGGTAACAACCTTCCCTATGTTGTAGGGTGTAGTGAGCTGTCATCGCCCAGAGTGGGCAGAACTGGCAAGGCGCTCCCCCCAGACCCCAAAAGGCTCTGACCATTCCATAAGTCAGACTTTGCCCCCCACAGTTCCTGACCTGTGGTTAGCTGCCCAAGAGCCCCTCATGTGGCTAAAGTCACATAGCCTTCTCACCCCACCCCCAGTAACAGAAGTCACAGCTTTCTTCTAATCTCCTCTTCCATCCTTCCCCCTACTTTCCCTTATCCTTCCCCCATAGCTTTGAAGGTACTAGTCCTTCCACTATCTAGCCCATAAACTATGCATCTTATTGCCATATAGTCTGTATGTGCCATCTCAACCTTCCCCAAGTGTTTATAAACCCACCCCCCCTTTGATTGAACGATGGTCTCCCAGGTGCTCAGTGCCCCATCATGTGTTTGTGTGTTGCACTCACCCACTCAGCCAGGAAGGACCCTGCTGCTTCCCTCCCAACTCCTCTCTCTCTTGCCCGCCCAGGACATGGGTGGTGAATGACCCTGGGGGAACAGGAACGGAACGAGACCCACAGCTGAATAGATGTGGACTTCTTATAAGTATTTACAACTTATTTAAGTTCACTTTGCCTCTCTATGCTTCTCTGGGATTACTAACAAAAACAGCCTCAAGATTTATATTTAAATTTAAATGTGCTCAATACTACATTTGTTAGAAAATTTCTAATAATGTTCAAATCTACTTTCATATTTTAAAAATGTGTTTCAGAAGTCAAGTCTGATCTACTCTTTTATAAAGTTATTTTAAAGGCCTTTTATTAAAAGCCTTATGGTAAATACAATGAACGTTTTTGCTGGTAATAATGAGAACAACCCCGGGGGAATGGTAATAGAATGAGACCCACAGAGAAGAAGGGGCGGAAAGAATGTAAGAGCCAAAGCAAGAGTAGGACTCCTTACAATGCACTTCTCCAGATTCAAAAAGGCCTGGATATTCATGACCTCACAGTGCCTGACACTATCTACACAAGACTATCATAATAGGAGGAAAAGGTCATGACATCAGACTGAAAAGAGAGACTGATTGAGGGGGGAGGGGATATGATGGAGAGTGAAGTTTCAAGTGGGACAGTGGGGGGAGGCAGGGAAATACCATGGGATATTGTCTACAATTAAAGAAGTGGTCAATAAAAAATAAATAAATAAAATGTATACAAAAGAAAGAAACCCACCTCTTCACTAAAGATAGACACCTTCTCAGGGTGAAAGGATGGAAAATGATATTCCAAGGAAATCAGAAACAAGCAGGTGTCGCTATTCTAATATCACATAAAATAACTTCAAGCAAAAGTAATCAAAAAAGACAAAAACAGGCCACTTCTTACTTATCAAGGGAACAATCCAACAAGAGGATATCACAATCATCAATCTTTATGCACCAAACTCAGGTGTACCACAATTCATAAAGAAAACCACTTGACAACAAAACAGAAATAACCACCAATACCATCATAGTTGGGGACTTCAATACTCCACTATCAGCAATAGATAGATTGTCCAAAGAGACAATTAATAGGAAGGTAAGAGAGTTAAACATCACCATAGAGCTACTGAACCTAACAGACATATACAGAACATTCCACCCAAATTCTACAGATTACACATTCTTCTCAGCAGCCCATGGAACCTTCTCTAAAATAGATCATATCTTGGGCCACAAAGCCTGGCTCCATATTTTCAGGAAAATTGATATAATTTCCTGCATGATATCAGACCACAATGCTGTAATGCTATAAATTAACAACACAAAGTACATCAGGAATCCCTCCAGCTCCAAGAAGCTGAACAACACACTTTTAAACAATAAATGCATTGTGGATTAATTTAAAAAAATGAAAATGCAAAATTTCTATAATTGAATGACAATGAGAACACATCATGCCAAAACTTATAAGACACAATGAAGGCAGTCCTTAGGGGAAAAATCATAGCACTAAATGCCTTCATAACAAAAACAGAGAGATCCCAAATTAAGAACCTACCCATCCACCTAAAGGCATTGGTAAAACAAGAAGCAGCCAGCACCAAAAGTTGCAAATGAAAAGAAATAATTAAGATCAGAGCAGAAATTAATGAATTGGAAACTAAGAGGACAATTAAAAAATTGATGAAACAAAGAACTGGTTTTTTGAAAAAATTAACAAGATTGATAAACCCCTGGCCAATCTGATCAAATGAAAAAAAGAGATGCTTCAAATTAACAAAATTAGAAATGAAATAGGAGAAATCACAATAGACATAAGTGAAATTGGGAGAATCATTAGGACTTATTTCAAAAAACTCTACTCCACAAAATAGGAGAATATGAAGGAAATGGATGAATTCCTGTACACATACCATCTACCAAAGCTAAACCCAGAACAGATTAATCTCCTAAGCAAACCTATCACACCCCTCAAGATTGAAGAGGTAAACACCTCCCAAAAAAGAAGAGTCCAGGACCAGATGGTTTCTCAGCTGAATTCTATCAAACCTTCATGGAAGAACTGAAATCAATTTTTCTCAAACTGTGCCACACAATCAGAGAACAGGGAAAGATTCCCAACTCCTTCTATGAAGCTAGTATCACCCAAATTCCAAAACCAGGTAGAGATGCCACAAGAAAAAAAATTATAGGCTTATTTCCATGATGAACATAGATGCAAAGATCCTGAACAAAATTCTTGCAAACCGAATTCAACAGTACATCAAAAGCATTATTCATCTTAATCAAGTAGGCTTCATCCCGGGAACGCAGGGGTGTTTCTGTCAAGGTAATACACCACATAAACAAGCTTAAACACAAAAACCACATGATCATTTCGATAGATGCAGAAAAGGCCTTTAACAAAATACAACATCACTTCATGATCAAAACATTGGAGAGAATAGGCATGGACAGTCCATATCTCAATATAATAAAGGCTATAAATAAAGCTCCTAAAGCCCAAGTGATACTTAATGAGGAGAGACTGAAGGAATTCCCATTGAGATCAGGAACAAGGCAGGGTGTCCACACTCACCTTTGCTCTTCAAAATAGTGCTAACGTACTAGATCAAGCAATAAGTCAGGAGAAAGAAATCAAAGGGATACAAATTGGAAAGGAAGAAGTTAAGTTAGCCCTATTTGCAGACAACATTATTCTATGCATAAGTGAGCCAAGAACCTCCACTTCAAAACTCTTAAAGATGATTAATTCCTTCAGCAAAGTAGCAGGATATAAGATCAATGCATAGAAATCAGTAGCCTTTCTATATGCAAAAGACAAAGATACAGAAAAAGAAATAACTAACATTGTCCATTTTCAATAGCAACAAAGAAAATAAAATACCTTGGAAAACATTAATGAAGGGAGTGAAAGACCTATACAATGAAAACATAAAAACACTCAAGAAAGAAATTGAAGAGGTCCTGTGAAAATGGAAAGACCTCCCATGCTCCTGAATAGGCAGAATTAATATTGTGAAAATGGCAATCTTACCAAAAGCCCCGGAGGCATCACCATACCTGATCTAAAGCTATACTACAAAGCCATTGTAATAAAAACAACATGGTACTGGCATAAAAACAGGAATATAGACCAATGGAACAGAATAGAAGACCCAGACTTTGGGTCAAGTAACTACAGCTACTTGATATTTGACAAGGGCCCTGCCAATGTAGACTGGAAACAAGACAGCATCTTCAACAAGTGGTGCTGGACAAATGAAAAACCATATGTAGGAAAATGAAACTCGACCACACATCTCACCATGCACAAAAATCAAGTCCAAATGGATCAAAGACTTCAATATAAAACCAGAAACTCTGCTACTACTGGAAGAAAAAATAGGAGGAACCTTCCATGACATAGGAGTGGGGAAAAACTTCCTGAACAAACTCCAGCAGCTCAGGAAATTAAATAATCACTAAACCATTGGGATCTCATGAAGCTAAAAAGCTTTTTCACTGACAAATATACTATAACCAAAACCAGCAGATTACCCACAGAATGGGAGAACAATTTCACCAGCTATACAACTGACAGAGGCCTAATTTCTAGAATTTACAAACAACTCCAAAACCTAAACAATAAATCATCAATCAACCCAGTCACAAAATGGGGCAGAGAACTGCACAGGGAGTTCTCAGAGGAAGAAATACAAATGGTAAACACACACTTAAGAAAATGTTCAACATCCCTAATCATCATTAAAAATACCAATGAAAACAAATGCTGGTGAGGCTGTGGAGAAATAGGAACACTCTTCCACTGTTGAGGGGAATGTAAAATGGTACAACCATTATGAAAATCTATATGGAGACTCCTGAAAAGGAAAAGATCATTTTCAGTGAGCTCACCCAATCACAAAAAGATAATCGTTGCATGGTCTCATTCATCTGTGGCTCCTAACCTGAATCTTCCCAAGATGCTGTCATACCTAATAACTACCCTGAGAACAAGACAATAGGGAGGGTGGTATGGGGGAGGGTAATCATGGGAGGGAGCGAAAGGGTGGGGGGATGGTAAGGGTGGGGGGACACAAATAGGAACCCAAATTGAAATGGTACAATTAAATCCTATATTCTGAACAACAGGCTAAAACCTTGATCCTCCACAGAGGGAACCCACAGAGGGAACACCTGAACCACAGGGACCTGGAGAGGACATCATAAGGACCAACCTTAATCTTTTACTGTTTCTCTCTGTGTGTGTTTCTCTGTCTCTCTCCCTTTCCTCTCTATACTCCCTTTCTCTTTTATATTATCTATCTTTTTTTTCTTTCACTCTCCTTGGCTCTGTCTTATAACTCCCAATAACAGCATGGGGTTAACTTTCACAATGAGCTGTTGTTCAGAGAGACCTACAAGGTTTACCTCCCAAAAGACAGATTTCTGTCAGAGTACTTGATGATCTACCAAAGTTTAATGGTAAGACCCTACTGCCAAAGACATCGTACACAGTTGAGACGAAACATGGAGCAACCTAGTTGGAATCTGAAAGAGGGTCAGTCCACAGACAGTTAGCTAGTCTAGTGCCAGAGGTGCTACACAAGCAACTGGGGGAAAATGGCTGACATCTGTCCAAACAACTCGCAATCTAAGCTACTCAGCAGGAAACAACCTGATGTGATGCTCAAACAAGTGCAATGGTGGCACACAGCCATGGTGGGTAACCAACTGCTCGTGATTTGGCTAATAGATCCACTAAGTGGAATGGAACTCATTGCTGGAACTGGGAAATAAGTCAAAACCATGTAAAAAAATGAGCCCATTCTCCAATATCAAGCTCCCACCAAATATGGGCTAGAAGAGGGCCTACACATATAAAATTCTCTCTAAAATAACCATGGCCATTCCATCTATCTAGTACTTCTCTCTCCACTGGAGAATTTGCTTCTCTTTTTCAGATGGATGACGAACATGAAGAAAGGATCTACCTATTGTACCTCACCAGGGCCCCAGCTGAAACAATAGAATAACAGGGGGGAAATACAAGAGTACAGCTTTCTTGGTGAACCCAATGCCAGAATAAGGCTGAAGGAGATAAACATAGATTACATCCAACTCCTGCTAAGCCAGATAACCAGAGACACAGAGGCTCCCAAGACCTCATCATTGAAGTAGAACTAAAATTATCCCAATGTGGCTCAGGGAGAATTGCAGAAGAGGGACAGAAAGATTGTTAGAGCCAAAAGTTGGGTCATTATGCACAGAGAATTTGCCTATCCCCCATAACTGTTGACTATCCCCATAATGCATGACCCACATTACCCAATGATGAGCATCCCTTTGGAGGTGGAGGACACGAGGGAGACTACCAGAGTCATGAACATGAATATAAAAATAGAATAATAATAAAAAAGAATTCAGGGTATAGTAGAAGGAGAAGAACTTTAATCCAAAGGCTTAGTAGGTGTTTTCAACAAAGTCATAGAAGAAAATTTTCCCCAAATTGGGACAGAAATGCCAATGCAGATACAAGAAGCTTTTAGAGCACCAAAGAGACAAAACCTAGAAAGATCCTCTCCTTGCCATGTTATAATTAACACACAAACCAAAGAAAATATATTGAAAGCAGTTAGAGAAAAAAAAAGCAAGTGACCTTCAAAGGGAAACCCGTCAGGATCACAGCAGATTACTCAACACAAACTTTAAAAGCCAGAAGGACTTGGAATGATGTATTCCAAGTTCTGAAAGATAAAAACTGTCAACCAAGATTACTTTATCCTGAAAAGCTATCTATCCAAATTGATGGAGAAATAATGACATTCCACAACAAAAACGGGCTAAAGGAATTTATGGCAACTAAACCAGCTCTACAGAAAATACTTGAAGGAATCCTTCACACTGAAGAGAATGCAAAACACACAGCAGGAAATAGGAAGAAAATAAACCATACTCAAATAACAGTTAAAACAAGTGAGTAAAGGGAAAACAGTAAGCACTACAAAAAATAAGAAGAATGGTGAGAATAAATACATATCTTTTAATAATAACTTTTAATATCAATGGCCTCAGTTCCTCAATGAAAAGAGGCTTGCAGACTGGATTAAAAGGCAGGATCATGCCATCTGTTGCCTCCAGGAAACTCACCTCTCAATAAAAAATAGAAACCTTATTAGGGTGAGAGGATGGGAAATGGTATTTCAAGCAAATGGGCCTAGGAAATAAGCAGGGGTTGCTATCCTAATTTCTGACTGGATAGACTTCAAACCAACATTAGAGAGGAAAGATAAAGAAGGTCACTTTATACTGATTAAAGGAACACTTCAACAGGAGGACATCACAATCCTAAACATATATGCTCCTAACATGGAAGCTCCCAATTTCATCAAACACTACTGGACTTAAGGTCAGAGACAATTCCAAACACAATAGTAGGGGGTGAATTCAATACTCCACCCTCATCACTTGACAGGTCTACCCAGCAAAAAATAAATAGAGAGACATCTGCATTAAATGATGTCATGGAACAAATGGACCTAACAGATATATACAGAACATTCCATCCAAATGCTACAGAATATACATTTTTCTCAGCAGCACATGGAACATTCTCTAAAATAGACCATATAATAGGACACAAATAAAATCTTAATAAATACAGGAAAATTGAAACAATCCCTTGTACACTATCTGGGATTAAACTGCAAATCAGCAACAAGAAAAACTACAGAGCATAAAGAAATTCATGGAGACTAAACAGTACACTGTTGAACAATGTATGTGTCATTGAAGAAATATAAAAGGAAATCAAGAAATTCATAAAATCAAATGATGTTGAGAATATAACATACCCAAACCTTTGGGACACAATGAAGGCAGTCCTCAGAGGAAGTTTATAGCTCTAAGTGTCTATATTAAGAAATTAGAGAGTTCACAAGTAAACAATTTAGTGCTTCACCTTAAGGCCTTGGAAAAAGAAGAACAAGTCAAACCAAAAATCAGTAGACAGAAAGAAATAATAAAGATTAGAAATTAATGAAATAGAAACCAAAAAACAATCCAAAGAGTTGGTTCTTTGAAAGGATAAACAAGATTGATAAACTCTTAGCAAATCTGACCAAAAGAAAGAAAGAAGAGACAAAAAATAAAATTAGAGATGAAAAAGGCACCATTACAACAGATACCAAAGAAATTCAGAAAATCATATGGACATTCTTTAAGAATATATATGACTCTAAGATGAAAATCTGAAATAAATTGATGATTTCCTTGATTCATATGATCTACCAAAATTAAATCAAGATGAAACAAACCATTTAAATAAACCTATAACAAGAACAGAGATCCAAGCAGTTATAAAAAGTCTCCCAACTAAAAAAATTCCAGGCCAGATGGATTCACTGGTGAATTTTACCAGACTTTCATGGAAGAACTAACACCACTGTTTCTCAAATTTTTCCATAAAATAGAAAAGGAAGGAATTCTACCAAATTCCTTCTAGGAAGCCAGCATCACCCTGATATGAAAACCAGACAAAGACAGAACAAAAAAAGAAAATTACAGACCAATCTCCCTCGTGAACATAGATGCAAAAATTCTCAACAAAATATTGGCAAACAGAATACAAGAAAATATCAGAAAAATTATTCACCCTGACTAAGTAGGCTTTATTCCAGAGATGCAGGGATGGTTCAACATACACAAATTGATAGATGTAATACACCATATAAATGGTCTGAAGGACAAAAATCACATGATCATCTCAATAGATGCAGAAAAGGCATTTGACAAAACCCAATATCCCTTCATGGTAAAAATATTACAGAAACTGGGAATAGAAGGAACATATCTCAACATAATTATGACAAACCTACACCCAACATAATACTAAATGGGGAAAAACTTGAAACTTTTCCACTAAATTCAGGAACAATACAAGGGTGTCCACTTTCCACACTACTTTTTAATACAGTACTGGAAGTCTTAGCTATAGCAATAAATCCAAAGACACTCATAAAAGGTATACAAATTGGAAGGGAAGAGATCAACTTATCATTATTTGCAAATGATATGATTCTATCCATAACAGACCCTAAAGATTCTACCAGCAAACTGTTAGAGCTGATAAACACTTTTAGCAATGTAGCAGGATAAAAAATAAACACACGGATATCAGTAGTTTTTCTATTACTAACAACAAACATGCAGAGGATGGAATCTCTCCCATTCACAATTGCCTCAAAAAAAAAAAAAATACCTTGGAATAAACTTAACCAAGGAAGTGAAGAATCTGTACAATGAGAACTTTAAAACACTCAAGTGAGAAATTGCAGAAGACACAAGGAAATGGAAAGACATCCCATGTTCTTGGATTGGAAGAATCAATATTGTGAAAATGTCAATCTTACCAAAAGCAATCTACACATTTAATGCAATCCCCATTAAAATTCTAGCAGCATTCATCACAGAAATAGAAAAAGCAATCCTAAAATTAATTGGGAAGCACAAAATGCCTTAAATAGCCAAAACAATTTTGGGCAACAAAAATCAGGCTGGTGGTATCACTATACCCAATTTTAAGTTATATTACAAAGCCATAGTAACAAAAATAGCATGGTACTGGCACAAGGACAGGCATGTAGATCAACAGAACAGAATAGAAGACCCAAATATTAATCCAGGCAGCTACAGCCACCTGATTTTTGACAAAAATGCCAAAAATATTCATTGGAGAAAACAAAGCCTCTTCAACAAGTGGTGCTGGGAAAACTGGATATCTCTATGTAGAAGGATGAAAATAGAGCCTTGTCTCTCTCCATGCACAAGAATCAAGTCCAAGTGTATCATGGACCTTAATATCAGACCTGAAACTCTGAAATGGCTAGTGGAAAAGGTAGGGGAAACCCTTCAACATATTAGCATAGGCAATGACTTTCTGAATATAACCCCAATTGCTCAGGGAATAAAACCACTAATCAACCACGAAGAGATTTTAAGAGCCAGTTTCAGTTTTTCCTTACAGCTTTTGTTATGGGCAGAAATGACTTCCTCCATGGAGGAGCCTTTAAGGCTGGCAGTTATGGCAAGGAGGATTGGACTAATCCATGGGGCTAAAACAAGAGTTTCGTCCCAAAAGCCATGGAGGTCCTTTTGTTTCAATTTTAAGTCACGTTGCAGAGGAGGGCCTTAAGAGCCTGCAATTTCGGCATCCTCTGGTGGGGAGGGAGGTTGCACATTATGGCTTGGTGGTGTTTGGGGTGGGGGATCTAGGCTGGGACACTGCTGAATCAAGAAGACTGAGAAAATAACAACCCAGATAAAAAATGATAGCCCAAAGGATGATTATGCAAACTACAACTCCTAATGCCAGGGCCAGCTGAGACAAACAGCTACAATGTTTAGGACCCATATGTCTTGTGCTTAGTGGGTCATTACTCCATGGCCGTATGTCCACCCGGTGTCTCTGGGGAGGCTCAGCCAAAGGCCTTGCCTTGGTTCCAAAATCAGGTGGGTCAAACCCTTATGTGATTTTGCCAGGATGAACCGAGATTGGAGGGGCCAACACAGGCTTCAGGGCCATGCTGTGGTGTGTGTCTTCATATGGGAGGGGACAAACAAAGGAAAAGGGGGGAGGAGGGGGCTGCCTGCACACCCTCAGGCAGCCATCAGCACACAGAACAACAAGGGGCCTACTCACCAGACGATCAAGAAGGGGGCATCTTGCCAAACACCGAGGGGGCTACTCACTGACAATCAAGGACTGGGCATCTTGCCAATGCCAAGGGGGAAGAGGGTCCCTATTCAGGTGCCAGATATTGTGGCCCCCCCTAGGGCCAACCCAGGAGGGACGGCAGGGTCTGCCGAGTTGGGGGTGAGCACGGAGTCATGACACAGACTCTGGGAGTTGGGTGGAAGCAGCAGAGGGCGAGCTGCCACAAACTCGTTTATTGAGGAAGTGCAGGTGGGTTTTAAGGGGCTTGGCTGGCCAATCATTGTATGGGGTGGTCCCCTTTTTGTGACCAATGACAGCCTGTCTCTGGACAGATCATCTCGTACCAGGTTTCTCGCGAGCATGGGACTGTAGCTGTTGTCATGCCAGGCCTGCGCAAAAATGCCATGTTCACAGAACCCACTTCCTGGTTTCTCTGCCATGTGGTCTGGCTAGGGCCAGGCCTGCATTGTGCCATACAACCTCTCATCTAGTAAAGGAGGGGATGTAGAGTGTATCTCTCATATCGTGCTGAAAAGGATGGAGTATATGAAGACTGTAACTGTCCTCCAGGGCTGGTGGAGATGAACAGTGTAATTCTTATCCAGTGGTCTTCTGGATGGAGAGTGTATCTCTCATTTAGTTCTGGAGATAGTGGAGAGTGTAACTCTCATCTGTTATTGGAGGAGATAGAGAGTATATCAGTCATCAAGTGCTGGTTGTGCAATGGAGAGTGTAACTCTCGTCCAGTTCTGGGGTGGATGAAGGGTGTAACTCTCATCCATTTCTGTTGGTTATGGACAGTGAAACTCATCTATTTCTGGAGGGGATGGAGAGTCTAACTCTCTTCCAGTGCTGGATGGGATGGAGAGTGTAATTCTATTACAGTGTTGGTGTGGATAGAGAGTGTAACTCTTCTATTACTGGGAGGATCGGGAGTGTAACTCTCATCTATTGCTAGAAGGGAGGGAGATTTTAACTCTAATCCATTGTTGATGATTGGGGATGGAAAGTGTAACTCTCATCTACTTCTGGAGGGTATGAAGAGTCTAACACTCATCCAGTATTGCAGGAGTTGGAGAGTGTAACTCACATTCAATGCTGTAGGAGATACAGAGTGTAAATCTCATCACTTTTTTGAGGGGATGGAGAGAGAAACTGTCATCCAGTGCTGGAGGAGATAGAAAGTATAACTCTCCTGCAGTGATGGTAGATATTAACTGTGCAACTCTCATCCAGTGTTCATGTGGATGGAGAGTCTGATTCTCATGCAGTTCTGGAAGGAATGGAGAGTGTAACTCTCATCCAGTGCTGGAGGGAATGGAAAGTTTAACTCTCCTCCAGTGCTTGTGGAGATGAACAGTGTAAGTCTCTTGCAGTGTTCCTGTGGATGGAGAGTGTAACTCTCATCCTGTACTGGAGGGGATAGAGTTTAACTCTCACCTGTTGCTAGAAGGGATGTAGTGTGTAATTCTCATCCATTGTTGGAGGGGATAAAGAGTATAACTCTCGTCCAGTGCTGGAGGAGATGGGGAGTGTAACAGTCCTCCAGTGATGGTAGAGATTAACTGGAACTCTCATCCAGTGCTCATGTGGATGGAGAGTGTAAGTCTCAGCTATTGCTGGAGAAGATGGTGAGTGTAACTCTCCTCCAGTACTGGTGGAGATGAACAGTATAACTCTCTTGCAATGCTCCTGTGGATGGAGAGTGCAACTCTCATCGTGTTCTGGAGGGAATAGAGTGTGTAACTCTCATCTGTTGCTTGTGGGAAGGGAGAATGTAACACTCATCTGGTGTTGGTGGATATGGAGAGTTTATTTCTCATCTAGTGCTGATGGGGATGGACAGTAATTCTCATCCAGTGCTTGAGGGGATGGAGCATGTAACTCTATTTCATTGGTGAAGGGGTTTGGAGAGTGTAACTCTATTATTGCTGGAGGGGATGGAGAGTATAACTCCCATCCTATGCTAGAAGAGTTGGAGAGTGTAACTCTAATCCAGTGATGACACGGAGAGTGTAACTCTCATCCAAAGCTGGTGTGGATGGAGAGTGTAACTCACTTGTATAGCAGGTAAAGATGGAGACTGTAATTCTTATCTATTGCTGAAAGTGATGTGGAGTGTATCTCTCACCCAGTGCTGGAGGAATGAAGAGTATAACTCTCATTCATTGAAGGAGGAGATGGAGAGTGTAACTCTCTCCTATTGCTGCTGGGGAAGGACAGTGTAATTCTCATCCAGTGATGGAGGGGATGGGGACTGTAAAAATTCATCAATAGTAGCATATAAACATTGAAAACATGTTCTACATCCCTAGTCATCAGGGAAATGCAGATTAAAACTACGTTGAGATTCCATCTTACTCCTGTCAGATTGGCTACCATCATGAAAACAAATGACCATAAGTGCTGGTGAGGATGCAGAAAAAGAGGAACTCTTCTACACTGTTGGTGGGAATGCAATATGGTCCAGCCATTGTGGAAATCAGTGTGGAGGTTCCTGAAACAGCTAAAAATAGATATACCATATGACCCAGCTATACCACTCCTAGGCACATATCCTAAGGACTCACTACCTTAGAAATACTTGCTCAACTATGCTTATTTACACTATATTCACAATAGCTAGGAAATGGAACCAGCCTAGATGTCCCTAAACTGATGAGTGTATAATGAAGATGTGGCACATTTATACAATGGAGTTCTACTCAGCGGTAAAGAAAAATGAAGTTATGAAATTTGCTGGAAACTGGATGGATCTGGAAAGGATTATACTCTAGGGGGGTGTAATGTCTGCTGCTGTCTGGCTAAATGTATATACTATGCTCACCAAACTGCCCAGTAAGCACTTCTCTTAATGTCCATATACCCATATATTAATACTACTCTCACTTTTGGTTAAAGAAGCCTTTCTTTTCAAAGGTGGTGACCTTGGGATGACTCAGAAAGTACCATGGTTCTGAGAAGAAGGGACAGAGGTGTGTTTGGCACTGAAACCTTCCAAGGCTCGGGGTCCATTGCAGAAGAGGGGGCAGAAAGAATGTAAGAGCCAAAGGAAGAGTAGGACTCCTTACAACGTGCTCTTCCAGACATAAAATGGCCTGGATATCCATGACCTCGCAGTGCCTGACACTACCTACACAAGACCATCATAATAGGATGAAAAGATGATGACATCAAAATTAAAAGAGAGCCTGATTGAGAGGGGGAGGGGATATGATGGAGAGTGGTGTTTCAAAGGGGAAAGTGTGGGGAGGGAGAGAAGTACCATGAGATATTGTCTACAATTAAGGAAGTTCTCAATAAAAAATTCATCCAAACATAGCTTTAGGTGATGGAGAGTATAACTCTCATTCAAAGCTGGTGTGAATGCAGAGCATAACTCATCAATTGCTGGAGGGGAAGGGGAGTGTAACTATTATCCATTGATGGAGGGTATGGAGTAGGTATCTCTCATCCAGTGCTGGTGGAGATGGAGAGTATAACTTCATACACTGCTGGTGGGGATGGCAAGTGAATTTCTCATCCAGCACTGCAGAAGATTGAGAGTGTAACTTTCATCAAGTGCTTCTATTGATGAAGAGTGTAACTCTCATCCAGTCCTGGTGGATTTGGAGAGTGTAACTCTCATCCACGGCTATTGGGGATGGAGAGTGTAACTCTCATAATTGCTGGTCTCATCTATTGCTGGAGGGGATTGAGAGTCTAACTTTCTTCCAGTGCTAGAGGGGATGGAGAACGCAATTCTCATCCAGTTCTGGTGGGTTGGAGACTCATTTATTGCTGCAGGGATGGAGTGTAAATCTCATCTATTACTGGAGGGGATGGAAAGTGTAACTTTCATACAGTTCTGGAGGGGATAGATAGGGGATGGAGAGGACAATGCAATTCTCACTAAGTGCTCAAGGGGGTGGAGAGTGTAACCCTCATTTAGTTTTGGAGGGGATACATAGTGCAACTCTCATCCATTGTTGGAGGTATTGGAGCATGTAACTCACATCTATTGCTGGAAGTGATGGAGAGTAGTGTAACTTTCATCCATGCTGGTGTGGAAGGAGAGTGTAACACTCATTCAGTGCTGGTGGGAATGGGGAGTGTAACCCTAATCCAGTATTGGAGGCTATGGAGATTGTAACTCTCCTCAAGTGTTGGTGAATATGGAAAGTGTAACTCTCATCCAGTGCTGGAAGGAATGGGTTGTGTAACTGTCATCAAATGCTGGGAGAGGTGGAAAGTGTAACTCTCATTCAGTCCTGGAGGGGAATGAGAGTTTAAATCTAATTCAGTGCTTGTAGGGATGGAGAGTGTAACTGTCATCCAGTGCTGAAGGGTATGGAAAGTGTAAGCTTCATCCAGTGCTGGTGGGATGGGGAGTATAACTCTTATCCATGTCTGGAGGGAATGGTGAATGGAACTTTCATCCAGTACAAGAGAGTGGAGTGTGTAACTTTCATCCCATCCTGGAGGTAATGGAGTATGTCACTTTCATGCATGCTGATTCTTAGGTAGAATGTATCTCTCATACAGAACTGGTGGGGATGGAAAGTGCAACTCTCCTTCAGTGCTGGAGGATATGGGGAGTGTAACTATCATCCATTGCTAAAAGGAATATAAAGTGCAACTCTCATCCAATGCTGCTATGGATTGAGAGTGAAACTTGTCTATTGCTGGTAAAAATGGAGAGTGAAACATTCATATATTGCTGGAGGGAAGGGAAAGTGTAACTCTCATTTAGTGCTAAGAGGGGATGGAGAGTATAACTCTCATCCAATGATAGAGGGGACAGAGAGTATAATTCTCACCCAATGCTTGAGTGGATAGAGACTGTAACTCCCATTTAGGGCTGGAGTGGATAGTGTAACTCTCACCCATTGTTGGAGGAGATGGAGACTGTAACTCTCATCCACTGCTGGAAGGAATGGAGAGTGTAACTCTAATCCAGTGCTGATTGTGACGGATAGTGTAACTCTCATCCAGTGCTGGAGGGAATGGAGAGTGTAACTCTAATCAAGTGCTGATTGTGACGGATAGTGTAACTCTCATCCAGTGCTGGAGGGAATGGAGAGTTTAACTCTAATCAAGTGCAAGAAGGGCATAACAGGACAGTGTACCTCTCATCCAGTGCTGGAGGGTGGGGAGAGTGTAAATCTAATCCAGTGCTTGTGGGATGGAGAGTGTAACTCTCATCCAGTGCTGGGGCGTAAGGAGAGTGTAAGCCTCATTCAGGGCAGGAGGGTATGGAGAGTATAAGTCTCATCCAGTACTGAAGTGGATGGAGAGTGTAACTCTTTAATAGTGCTGGTATGTATGCAGAATGTAAGTCTCATCAAGTGCTCAATAGGATGGAGAGTGTAACTGTCATCCAATGCTGGTGGGGATGGAAGCATTACTTGTAACCAGTGCTGGAGTGAAAGGACTGTGTAACTCTCACATAATGCTGGATGGGATAGAGTGTGTAACTCTCATACACTGCTAGTTCATAGGTAGAGTGTGTCTCTCATCCAGTACTGGTGGAGATGGAGAATGCAACACTCACCCAGTGCTGGAGTGGATGGAGAGTGTAAGGCTCATCCATTGATGAAAAGGGTTGAGAGTGTAACTCTCATCCAGTGATGGTGTGGATTGAGATTATAATTCTCTTCTATTGCTGGAGGGAATGGAGAGTGTAACCACCATCTATGCTGGTGGAGATGGAGAGTATAATTCTCTTCCAGTGCTGGAGAGGATGAAGAGTGCAACTCTAAACCATTGTAGGAGAGTTTAGAGAGTGTATCCCCCATCTGGTGCTGGAGAAGATGGAGTGTGTAACTCTCATCCAGATCTGGTAAGGAGGGAGAGTGTAACTCTCATCTGTTGCTGTTGTGGATGGACAGTCTAAATCTCATCTATTGCTAGAGGGGATGGAGAGTGTAACTTTCATCCAGTGCTGGAGGGTTGGATCCCATGCTCCAGTGGATGGAGAATGCAACTCTCATCCATTGCTGGTGGTGATGAAGAGTGTAACTCACATCTACTGCTGGAGGGGATATGTTGGGTCTTGCTAGTAACAGGCTGGACCTGCAAGGAGGCTGGCCTGAACTATTGGACAGGCCAAGGACCCTGGGCTGTGGGGTTGCAGCTGGCTCTCTGTCAGGAAGTCCCTGGAGATGGTAAAGGCCTTCCCTATGTTGTAGGGTGTAGTGATCTGTCATCACCCAGTGTGGGCAGAACTGGCGAGGCACTCCCCCCAGACCCCTTTTGACCATTCCATAAGTCAGACTTTGCCTGCCAAAGTTCCTGACCTTGTGGCTAGCGTCCCAAGAGACCCTCATGTGGCTAAAGTCATGTAGCCTTCCCACCCCCCCCCACAGTTTTGAAGTCACAGCCTCCTGTTAATCTCCTCTTCTGCCCTTCCCCCTACCTTCCCTTATCCTTCCCCCATAGCTTTGAAGTTACTAGTCCTTCCACTATGTAGATAACAGCCCATAAACTATGCATCTGATTGCCATATAGTCTGTATGTGCCATCTCAACCTTCCCCAAGTATTTATAAACCCACTCCCCTTCTGAATAAATGAGTGTTGTCCATCAGACGGTCTCCTGGTTGCTCATTGCCCCATCATGTGTTCATATGTCCTCGCATCACACTCACCCGCTCAGCCAGAAAGGACCCTGCTGCTTCCCTCACAAATCCTCTCTCCCTCACCTGGAACGTTGGTGGCCAATGACCCCAGGGGAATGGGAATGGAACAAGACCCACAGCTGGTGCCTGAACAGGGACCTTCTGGACACATGGTTAATAGGTGAGTGACCCTTTGGGGACATCCTCCCCCTGTGGCTAACGGCCCCCAGTGGCCACCTCCCCTTTGAGGGCTAGCAAGACTCAGTAGAAGGAAGGGCAGGCTTCCCCTTTCTCCATCAGAGAAAGGCGGATCTCTCTCTCAGAAACTATCCTCTCTTTTCATTCTTTATTTTCTGTTCGCACCATCGCGTGGATTTGAAACAAAGCGACAGGGCAATTGAGATCTTTTGGCCGGGGCTACATCCCGCCATTGACTGAAGGCTCCAAGTTCACTGTTTGAATCCCAACAGCCCATTTGGGCATTAGCAACAACCATTTATCTATTTCTCTTCACGATCAAAAACCAGTAACGCATCGACCAGTAAAGGCCTCTAGAGTGGTCGCCAGACTCTTAAACTTGCAGACAGGCTTACGTCAAGCCCTTTGGGGAATCCCCTGTGCTATTTGTAGCCAAGAATGTTGCCCTCTGGTCTTGGCATTTCTGGACTTTATCATGCGGAACACTAGCTCCCATCAAAAGGAATCCCAAATCAGCAGATTAAGGACATTTCTTAAAGTTAGGGCATAAAACTCTCTCAAAAAGAGGCCAATTTATTCTGGGGGAAAAGTGCTCCAGATCTCAGTCGCCATGGCCAATGGCCCATGCCCCAAAGCTGCGGCAGGCTGACAGGGGCAACTGCTGCTGGACTGTGCCCTATCCTGGAGCCAGAGCTGCTCAAACACCACAGGCAGCAGAGGTGACAATAGCTACACCTGAGGAGAAAAGCCCCCCACACCCTGCTTCTCTCCCTGCTCACAGCCGGGTTCAGGGCCCAGGATCCAGGGGCCTGGCTGACCCCACATGGGCTCAGGCACAGGCAGCCTGATACCTTCCAGCCACACCCTCCCAGCAGGGTAAACAAGCAGAAAATAGAAAAAAGAAGTTAAAATGGCAAGATCAGAAAGCTGCCTTATAGCCTGAGGGAAAGTCCAAAACCCTCCCTGGGGAAAAATAAAAAGAGAGAGGCTCTTTCTTATCTTCCCTGGCTTGCAGAGCCTGGGGACTACAAACACATAAAATCTTGAAATCTGGGTAAATGCCAAATTGCTGTGAATAGATGTGGACTTCTTATAAGTATTTACAACTGTTTTAAGTTCACTTTGCCTCTCTATGCTTTTCTGGGACTACTAACAAAAAACAGTCTCAAGATTTATATTTAAATTTAAATGTGCTTGATACTAAATTTGTTATAAAAGTTCTATAATGTTCAAATCTACTTTCATATTTAAAAAATGTGTTTCAAAAGTCAAGTCTAATCTACTCTTTTATAAAGTTATGTCAAAAGGCCTTTTATTAAAAGCCTTATGGTAAAGACAATGAAAGTTTTTGCTGGTAGTAATGAGATAAACTGACTAAAAAAGTTAAACTGGAGAAAAAACTTTAAATGTTGGTAACTATTTGGTGAAAAAGACTGTTACAGAGTGGTTACATAGTTTGTAAGATAAAAGTATGTAGATGAAGGTATAAATAAATGTAAACACAAGGTTAAATACAAAGCACTTAATCAGATTACAGGTCTTTTGAGATACAATAAAGTGATTATTAACCTAGGGCTTACATCAGACTAACAAAAACATGGCCCTAGCTGGTAGCAGGTTACTATGGTATTCAATTTGTAAATTTAAAACTTAAAACTTGGGGCTGGAGAGATGGCTTAGTGGTTAAGGCACCTGCCTGCTAAGCCTAATAACCCAGTTCCAATCTCCAGGTCCCATGTTTAGCCAGATGCAAAGTGATGCAAGGGCACAATGCTGCACTTGCCCACAAGGGGGCGCACACATCTGGATTTTGTTCACAGCAGCTGAGAGACTGCTGGTGCACCCATCTCTATCTGTCTCCCTCTCCCTCTTTGTCTGTCTCTCTCTCTCTCTGTGTCTCTCTCAAAAAAAAAAAAACTTGTTGATGATAATCTGGTCATGATAATGGTTATGAAAGACTAAATTTAGAGTACCCAACCAAGTTAATTAAGTTCCTCTATTTGTCAACATTTTAACTATATTTTAAGGTTAAAATTGGCTCATTAGTACTTAATTCTCTCACATGGTTAATATAGCTAATATACAAAAAACTCCCAACATCCTCTATCTCCCTCCATTGGCACACCAGTAGCTGCCCTCTCTATTCTGGTGCAATGACTAAATCCTTTAGATAAAATATGGCAGGGGCCTAACACCCTCCTCACAAGGTGAAGAGGATATGCTTCTATTTTCATAGGATCAGCCCAGGCCTGCCTGGGCCCCAGCTCAAAACATCCAAATCCAAGGATATGGCTTATCTGACACTGAAACGGAAGTGTTCCAGGCCCCCCAGGAGGAAAACATGCCGACCTGGAGCCAAATTGAGGCCCTCTGCCAACAAGGAGTCATGCTGGTATGAAATTCACAACTGCCTCTATTTCCAGAGACTCTGTTTATATCCTTACTTGCTATCCTGACCTTAAAAGTAGCACAGGCTCAACAAGCATATTAGGCTTATGTACCTGACCTCCCTCTAGCTAGGGCTGCTCTTTGGGAAGAACCCTTACCTAAGATATTTTCCAATGCTTCCCTTATCACTGTCAATTATGACCTAGAATTCCTGCAAGAAAGAACTAAACCAATTAACTGGACCTCTCTCACAGCAGAGCCACCTATCTGCTTTTCAAGCAACAGGTATCATGAGGAATGTTATTTACTATGTATACAAACCACCCATTAATTATGGATCATGAACACCAAAATAAATATAACTTATGATTATGGTTAGTTCCCTAGGAAAGTAAATAATCAGAGGTACCATTCATTTTGAGTCCCCAAGGGAGGCCTCAACCAGAATTATGAAAAGTAATAGTTACCCTTAAAAGAAAATCATTTTAAGTTTCATACATATCTGCCCCTCCCTTATCTTTTCGTAGTTGGGCCTGGGTGGGTCAATCACCAAAATGAAATTTACTATCTTAGTTGTACCTGGTGTATTATCACCAATTGTATCAATTCTAAGGGAAACACTGCTGCAGACTACTCCTCTAATGTAGTCTTTATGGTCATGTGGCCTCCTTACTTAATTATGCCAGTCAAAATGACTGAGCCCTGGTACTCCAGCTTCTGGAGCTCAAGTGTTCCAGCAGCTCAACAGATTGGTGACACAGAAAAGAAGATTCATAGAATGGCTACTCATGGGGATCATTGCTACAATCACCATCATCGCCTCTTCCACCATGGCAGCAGTAGCCCTGGCACAATCAATGAAGACAGCTGATCATGTTAATGGACTGATTAAAATTTTTCTCAAGCTCTTTCATCACAGATAGATATTGATAAAAAGGTGTTAGGTTAGATGCTCTAGAGGATGCTGTTATGTATTTAGGAAGACGGGTTTGCCATTCTGGCAGCTCAAATGCAATTGTTCTGTCATGCAAATTATCAATTCATATGTATCACTCCTTTACCCTACAATGGGACTGCTACTGTATGGTGGAAGGTTGAAAATCACATTCGGGGTATTTGGAATCATAATAATCTTAGCATAGATTTACACAGTTTACAAAAAGAAATATCTGTTATTTCACATTGTCACTTGTCTTTTGGTGATCCTGCTAAGGCGACAAAAGGATTTTTTGATGCCTTACAGAGCACATTGCAAAAATTATCTCCCAAACAATTTCTTTCTCAGATTTTAATTTGGCTACTATTGGTGTCAGGCACCCTGCTAGTACTCTTCTGCATAATCCCCTGTAATATAAAAAAATCTTGGCTCTAACTGGACCCACATTAAGCCACAAAAACCTTAACCAAGATGACACTGCCCCATTTTTAAAAAACAAAGGGGGAGTTGTTGGGCCTTGCTAGTAACAGGCTGGACCTGCGAGGAAGCTGGCCTGAACTATTGGACAGGCCAGGGACCCTGGGCTGTGGGGTTGCAGCTGGCCCTCTGTCAGGAAGTCCCTGGTGATAGTAATGGCCTTCCCTATGTTGTAGGGTGTTGTGAGCTGTCATCGCCCAGAGTGGGCAGAACTGGCAAGGCACTCCCCCCAGACCCCAAAAGGCTCTGACCATTCCATAAGTCAGACTTTGCCCCCCACAGTTCCTGATCTTGTGGCTAGCTGCCCAAGAGCCCCTCATGTGGCTAAAGTCACATAGCCTTCCCACCCCGCCACACAGTTTTGAAGTCACAGCCTCCTGTTAATCTCCTCTTCCACCTTTTCCCCTACCTTCCCTTATCCTTCCCCCATAGCTTTGAAGTTACTAGTCCTTCCACTATCTAGATAACAGCCCATAAACTATGCATCTGATTGCCATATAGTCTGCACATGCCATCTCAACCTTCCCCAAGTATTTATAAACACACTCCCCTTCTGAATAAATGTGTGTTGTCCATCAGACGGTCTCCTGGGTGCTCATTGCCCCGTCATGTGTTCATGTGTCCTCGCACCACACTCACCCACTCAGCCAGAAAGGACCCTGCTGCTTCCCTCCCAACTCCTCTCTCCCTCGCCTGGGACGTCGGTGGCCAACGACTCCAGGGGAACGGGAACAGAATGAGACCCACAGGGATAGATAGTATAACTTTCATCCTGTGCTGGGAAATATGCAGAGTATAAATCTAATTGAGTGCTGATTGGGATGGAGGGTGTAATACTCATCTAGTGCTGGACAGGATGGAGAGTGTATCTCTCACCCATTGTGGAAGGGAATTGAGAGTGTAACTCACTTATTGCTGGTGTTGATGGATGGTGTAACTCTCTTCTATTACTGGTAAAGATGGAGGTAAAGATGGATGGTGTAACTCTCTTCTATTACTGGTAAAGAAGGAGATGGAGAGTAGAACTCTCTTCTATTGCTGATAAGAACAGAAAGTGAAAAAAATAAGGGTGGGCTGGAGAGATGGCTTAGTGGTTAAGGCGCCTGCCTCCTAAGCCTAAGAACACTGGTTCCAATCTCCAGCGGTTCCAATCTCCAGGTCCCACGGTTAGCCAGATGCAAAGTGATGCAAGGGCACAATGTCGCACTTGACCACAAGGGGGCGCACACATCTGGATTTCGTTCACAGCAGCTGAGAGGCTGCTGGCGGGCCCATCTCTATCTTTCTTCCTTTCCCCTCTCTCTCTCTCTCTGTGTCTCTCTCCAAAAAAATAATAAGGGCTAGAAGATGGTCTAGTGGTTAAGGTGCTTTCCTGCAAGCCTAAGGACCCATGTTCGACTCTCCAGATCCCACCTAAGTCAAATACACAAAGATGAGGCAAGTGCAATGTCACACATGCCCACTAGGTGTCACAAGAATCTGGAGTTCAATTGCAGTGGCTGAGGCCCTGCCAAGCCAGCTCTCTCTCTCTCTCTCTCTCTCTCTCTCTCTCTCTCTAAAACAAACAAACAAACAAACAAAATGAATAGAGAGTGATACCTTCAACTATTGCTGGAGGTGACAGAGATTGTAACTCCCACCCAGTGCTGAAGGGGAAGGAGAGTGTAACTTTCATCTACTGCTGGAGGAAATGGAAAGTGTAACTATAAACCATTGTGGGAGGAGATGGAAAGTGTAATTCTTTTTTTAAGATTTTATTATTTATCTATTTATTAGAGACAGAGAGAAGAAAAAAGGGTGAGAATGGGCATGCCAGGGCCTCTAGCCACTGCAGGTAAACTCTGCATGTGCCACCCAGTTCTGAAAGGGATAGAGTGTGCAACACTCATCCAGTGCTGGAGAGGATGGAGAATGTAACTCTCCTACAATGCTTGTGGGTATGAACAGTGTAACTTCCATCCAGTGCTACTGTGGATGGAGAGTGTGACACTCATCCAGTTCTGGAGGGGATGGTGAGTACAACTCTCTATTGCTGGAGGAGATGGACAGTGTAACTCTCATCCAGTGGTGGGGATGGAAAGTGGAACTCATCTGCTGCTGGTGTGGATGGAGTGCTTAAATCACATTTATTGCTGAAGGGGATGGAGAGTGTAACTTTAATCCAATGCTGGAAGTGATGGAGAGTGTAAATTTCATCTAGTGCTGGTAGTGATGGACACTGTAACTCTCATCCAGTGTGAGAAGAGATGGAGAATATAACTCAAACCAGTGTAAACCAGTGCTGATTGGGATGGAGAGTGTAACTCTCATCCAGTACTGGAGGAGATGGAGAGTGTAATTCTCCTCCAGTGCTGGTGGAGATTAACAGTTTAACTCTCATCCAGTGCTCATGTGGATGGAGATTATAACTCTCATCCTCTTCTGGAGGGATACAGAGTGTAACTCTCAATGATTGCTACAGGGGACCAAGGGTTTGGCTAAACCCTTCATCCAGTGCTGGTAGGGATGGAGAGTTAACTTTCAATTCAGTGTTGGTTGAGATGGAGAGTGCAACTCTCAAGCAGTGATTTTGGGGAAGAAAAATATATCTCACATCCTTTGCTCGTACAGATGAAGAGTGTAACTCTCATCTATTGCTGGAGGGTATGGAGAGTGTATCTCTCATCCAGTGCTGGTGGGGATGGAGAATGTAACTCATCCAGTGATGGTGAGGGTGGAGAGTATAATTCTCATCCAGTGCTAGAGGTGTTAGAGTGTGTAACTCTCATCCAGTGCTGCAGAGGATTCATCCAGTGCTGGAGGGGATGGATAGTGTAGCTATAATCCAGTGCTGATTGGATGGAGAATGTAACTCTCATCCAGTGCTGGAAGGGATGGGCAGTGTAACTCTCATCCTGTGCTTATTGGGGTGGAAAGTGTAACTGTCATCCAGTGCTTGTGGGAATGTTGAATGTAATTCTTACCCAGTGATGGAAGGAATGGAGAGTGTAACCTTCTTCTATTGCTTGTGAGGATGGAGAGTATAGCTTTCTTCCAGTGCTGATTGAGATAGATGCTGTACCTCTCATCTACTTCTAGAGAAGATGGAGAGTTTACACTCTTATCCATTGCTGGAGGGGTTTTAGAGTTTAACTTTCATCCATTGTTGGAGTGAATGGAGATTGTAACTCTCATAAACTGCTGGTGGGAATGGAGAATGTAACTCTCATCCAGTGATGGTTGGGATGTATAGTGTAACTCTCATCCAGTGATGGAAGGTGTAATTCTCATCTATTGCTGGAGTGGATAGAGAGTATAACTCTTGTCCAGTTCTGAAGGGGATGGAGAGTGTAACTCTCATCAGTACTGATGGATATGGAGAGTGTTACTCTCATGCAGTGTGTAATTGGATATTGAGTGTGTAAGTCCTAGAGGGGAGGGAGAGTGTAACTCTCAACTGTTGCTGGAAGGGATCGAAGGTATAACTCACCTCCAGTTCTGGAGGTCATGGAGTGTGTAACACTTTTCCAGTGTTGGAGGCAATGCATATTTTCAACTCATCCAGTTCTGGTGGGAATGGAGAGTATAACTTTCATCCATTGCTGATGGGGATGGAGAGTGTAACTGTCACCCAGTGCTTTTATGTATGCAGCATGTAACTTTCATCCTGTGCTGGCAAAGATGTAGAGTGTAACTCTCCTCTATTGGTGGTCATGATGGAGAGTGTAACTGTCATCCATTGTTGGAGGGGATGGACAGTGTAACTCTCATCCTGTTCTGGTGGGGATATAGAGTTTAACACTCATCCAACGTTGGAAAGGATGGAGTGTGTAACTCATCCAGTGTTTGTGGGGATATAGGGAATAACTATCATACAGTGCTGGTGGAGATGGAGAGTGTAACATTCATCCAGTGCTGGTGGGGAAGTAGAGTGTAACTCTCATTCAGTGCTGGTGGGGTTGGAGGGTATAACTGCCATCTCATCTAGTGCTGATGGGGATGGAGAGTGTAACCTCATCCATTGCTGGTGGGGATCAAGAAGGTTGGAGTGTGTAACTCTCATGCAGTGTTCCTCAGGATTGAGAGTACAACTCTCATCCATTTCCAGTATGGATGCAGAAATACTGCAGCCATTTTTGAAAAGATGTTGGTAGTTTCTTCCACAATAACAATATGCTTATTATATATGTATGTCCCAGAGCTCATGCTCTTTGGTACCTATCTAAAATAGTTGGAAATGAATAGTCACAGGATACATAAGTGTTCATAATATCCTCATTCACAATTGCCAAGAAATAGAAGAGACCAAGATGCTTTTCAACAGGTTAATGGGACATAAACTATTGTTCCTGTACATAACAGAATATTATTCAGTGTTCCAAAAATAAATTAAGTGGTAATGCACTCAGGAGGCTGGAACTGGAGGAACCAATGTCCAAGGCAAACCTAGGGTACATAACAAACCCCTGCCTCAAACAAACAAACAAGCAAGCAAAAGACATAGCAAAAAAACAAGCTACTCATCCATGAAAAACCATGAGGGAACTATAAATACATATTTCTACACAAAAGAAGCCAATATGAAAAGGTAACATACAGTATGAGTCAAACAATAGGATATTCTAGAGCAAGTGAAAGTACAAACAGTAAAAAGATTAGTGGTCATGGAGGGTTAGTGGAGAAGAATGATGAAAACGCAAGGCACAGAGAATGTTTACAACACTAAACTCTTCTGTACACTTCAATGGTGATAATATACATTCATATTTTATCAGACCTATAGACTGTACAGCACCAATAGTGAACCAGAGTGTACACTATGATTGTCATTAATAATGATGATGTAGATTCATCAACTGTAACAAGTATACCATTCTCATGGAGATGTTGATGGGAGGGGCTACTAACATGGGGGAAGGGCACATGGGAAATTTTTATACTTTTCACTCAATTTTGCTGTGAATCTAAAATGCTCAGGGGCCTCCTTAACTCAGTAGGCAGTGCATCAGTCTCATAAAAATGCTCTACATGGTTAAGGTGCTTGCCTGCAAAGCCTAAGGACTCATGTTCTACTGTCCAGGTCCCATGTAAGCCAGATGTGAAGTGATGCAAGCATGCAAGGCTGAACATGTGCACAAGGGGGCACAAGCATCTGGAGTTTGATTGTAGTGACTGGAGGCCCTGGTGCACTAATCCTCTCTATCTCTCTCTCTCTCTCTGTCTCCCTCTGTCTCTTTCTCTCTTACTCTCACATAAAAAAATAATAAAGTAGGACTGGAGGGATGGTTTATCAGTTAAGATGTTTGTCTACAAAGCCAAAGGACATAGGCTCGATTTCCCAGGACCCACATTAGCCAGATGCACAAGGGGGTGCACTTGCAGTGGCTGAAGGCCCTGGCACACCCATTCATTCTCTCTCTCTCTCTCTCTCTCTCTCCCTCTTTCTCGGTCAAATAAATACTAAAATATTTTTAAAATAATAAAGTAAAATGCTCTATAAAATAAAGTCTAAACAATAACCAAAAATTTTTAATTAGGCCAGACACATTAGAACATGCCTGGAATCCCAGCATGTGGGAGACTGAGAAGATTAATCATGAGTTTGAGTTCAACCATGGCTACATAGCAAGACATTGTCTCAAAAGAAATTTGTGATAAAAAGTCATTCATCAATATTTTAACAAAAACATATAAGTTGAGAGTGTCAGTGGTATTAGTATAGGCTTCTTATAAATGATCGGAAAAACAATCAAGGTTAACACAGATTACATGGCACCTATTATTGTGCCCAATATTCTGCATCATCTTCTTTGGTGGTTTGGATCAGATGTTCCCCATAAACTCATGTGTTCTGAATACTTGTTTTCCAGCTGATGGCAATTTGGGAGATGGAACCTTGCTGGAGGAGGTGTGTTGTTGGGAGTGGGCTTAGGAGTGTTACCACCAACTTTCCCTTGCTCAAACTTGGCTCACTCTCCTACTGTTGTTTCCCACCTCCTGTGGCAGAGATAATGTCCAGTCTCTTCTCACGCCATCCTTTCCCCTGCCATCATAGAGTTTCTCCTCAAGACTATAAGCCAACATAAACCCTTTCTTCCCACCAGTTTGTTTTTGTCAGACATTTTTCCCAGCAACATAAAGGTAATGTCAACAGAAAATTGGTACAAGAAGTGGGATTATTACTGCTAAAAACCTAAGTGTGTGGCTTTTGGCATTTCACAACCGATTTGTGGGCACTTCTCCAGGGTTTTGCTAAACAGCCTCACACCAGACTTCCTTGGGAGGTTAGCTGGGACTTTTCTGACCAATCAGTGAAACTTTAATGGAGAACACTTGGTCCTCTGCATACCTATTTTTGTTACCTTCTACAATGACAAGTTACTTTAAGGAGTGCCGTGGCTTTGTGTGTTCTTCCTCCATTTGTTTGTTCCCAACTGGCTCACTTCCATGCCTTCCTATTTCTTTTTTTTTTTTTTTTTCTTTTTCTTATATATGTATGGTGTGCATGTGTGAAGGCACACATGTATAAGTGGAGTCCATAAAATGACATTGGGTGTCTTCTTCAGTTGCTCAACACCTTATTTATTTATTATTTATTTATTTATTTATGTATGTTTGGTTTTGCGAGGCAGGGTCTCACTCTGGCCTAGGCTGACCTGGAATTAACTATGTAGTCTCAGGATGGCCTTGAACTCATGGAAATCCTCCTACCTCTGTCTCCCGAGTGCTGGGATTAAAGGCGTGCGCCACCACGCCCGGCTTACAACACCTTATTTATTAAGTCAGGGTCTCTCACTTAATCCCAGAGCTCTCCAATTGGTCTAATCTAGCTAACCAACTAGCCCCAGAGATTTCCTTTCTTCTTCTCCCAAGTGCTAGGATTACAGATGACCACCATCCCATATGTGGCATGCTTACATATGAGGGTATCACATATGTGGGTGCTGAGGATTTGATCTTCAGGTTTTCAGGGTATAGTAGACAGCTTCAGATCACTGAGATGAAATTCTGCACAGTTATGGAGGAAGGGAATTTGTTGAAGATAGAGAAGTTCCATAATAGCAAAAGAACCTGGCCTGCTTTTACAGGTCCATGGAGAGAGACAGAGAGACAGAAAGAGAGAGAGAGAGAGAGAGAGAGAGAGAGAGAGAGAGAGAGAGAAGAGCCACCAACACCAGTACATGCAAGCACACTTCAGGAATTCCAGGCAGAGTTTAAGCACTCTGAATCTTCCAACTGGAATTCCAAATCTACCCCCACACATTAGGGCTGGAACCTAGGATCCACCCACAGTGATAGCACCTCCAGCCAGGTGGCTACAGATCTAAATTATAAACTTTAATAAAATCCTGGATTCTACTGGGGGCCATCCTTTCAAACTACCACACAGGGCAAGCACTTTACCAACTGAGCTATCTACTCAGTCCCTGATTTTCTACTTTTGGCTTTACAATATTAACAAAATAAACCTGCTACAGTTTGAATATAAAATGCCCCAAATTGTTTGTGTGTTGAAGGCTTGGTTCACAGCACATGGCACTATTGAGATGTGATTGGATCATGAACCTCATAGATGAATGAATCCACTGATTAGGTCACAGCTGAATGGAGTATTAGGAGTTGCAGCCTGGGGGCATGTGTTGGAGGGTATATGTTGTCTCTGGACCTTTCTATTCTCTCTGCTCCATGACTGCCATGATGTGAACAGCTTTCCTCCATCATGTCCTTCCACTATGATTTGTTTGCTCTGCTGCCTTGCTACATACCTAAAAGCAATGGGGCAGCTAACCATGGACTGAAACCTCTAAAACCATGAGCCAAAATAACCCTTCCTCTTTTAACCTGATTCACTCAGATATTGTAAGCATAGAGATGAAACTGACCAACAAGAAATACCTTCTAAAGTTACTTATGCTCATAGTACAATATCAATATAAATTCAGTTTTTAAGAAGAAACATGAAAAAGAATTGATAGAGGGAAGTTGAGTGTCAATGGTCCTTTGGAAAGGGAATAGAGACCTGCCTAACTTGACATGAAATAGTAAAATTCATTTGGGTAACTGGGGAGATGGATCAGTGAATCAAGTGCTTGCCATATAATTTTTAGTACTTGAGTTCAGATCCTTAGATCCTAAGTAAAAGTCAGGAGCACTGGTGAGCTTTAGTAATCCCAGTGCACCCATAGAGAGATGGGAGGAAGACCAACTGACTCCAAAAAAAGTTTTCCTCTGACCTACACACATCATGGTGGGTGTGCCCTTGCACTCAAACATGAACATACACACACATTAACATGCACACACACAAACATACACAGATACATATGTGTCCTCACACTCACACACACGAATATGCACACACACATGAATATGCAGACACACAAACATATACACAAACATGCACACACAGTAAATAAATAATAAAAATATTAAACTCTATTAAAATTTATAATAAAAAAACAGTAACACTGGAATTGACAGATTAACAAGACAATATAAATCCTTACACAAGACCCAAATACAGAATCTACTAGATGCTGAAGATGATGTTTAAAACCAGTGGACAAGGTGGGTAAGGTTGCACACACCTATTATCCCAGAACTATGGAGGCTGAGGCAGGAGGATCTGAAGGGTAAAGGCAGCCTGAACTACAAAGAGAGTTCTATACTAGCCTGGAATATGTAGTAAGACTTTGTCTCTGATTAACTAATTGATTGAATGATTGATTGATGATTAAGCAGTGGACAAATGATGGGTTGCAGCAAATGAACAAATAACATTGGTATAACTTGATGCATACTTGTTTTAACAAAACATTTTAAGACCAGAATGTTAAAAAGTATGTCACACTTAGCTTAGCAGAGGTATGGAGGGAATGTGGAAGTTTTAGATAGTGGTCAGCCATTAAAAAAAAGAACTATAGTTACAAGTTGCAGATACATGGAATGAGTGTACAAGGTAAAGCAGTGGATCTGAGTGGAAACCATAAGTGCCCAATACAGAATGGGGAAAGATAAGTAGCACCAGTCATTCAGGAGCCAGCCATGTTGGGACTGGACTTGACCTAAAGTGGATGGCAGATAGATTATTCTGATGTCTGTTTACATGATGGATTGAAGGGCTGGGCCTGTAGCTCATGTAGTAGAATCCTTGTCCAAATGCATGAAGCCCTGGGTTCAATCCCCAGCACCATATAAACGAGGTGTGATGGTACATATGTTTAATCCTAGCACTCAAGAGGTAGAAAGAGGAGAATCCAAGGATCAGAAGCTGAAGGTCATCCTCAGCAACATAGTAGTTTTAAGGCCAGTCTGACCTTAAATGATGAGGATAAAGATTCACAAAGATTGAGATTAGAAGTAGAGAGACCATTTAGGATATAGTTTGTTGCAGTTAGCTCCACATTATTGAGATGAATACCCAAACCAGACATAGTTTATGGGAGGAATGGGTTTATTCCAAGATTCATATCCAGGGGGAAATTCCATCAACTGCTTCCAAACATGCAAACATAAAAACTGAAGCAAGCAAAACACCATTCTAGCACACACACAAACTTGCCAGAACTCAGACTTCTCTGTATACCTTTGGGCTGGAAATCAGATTTGCCCTCAAACACACCTTTGGGCTGGACCTAAGAATCTGCTCACAGTGATACCTCCAGCCAGGTGGCTGGAGACTCAAGTTACAGGCTTTAATAAACACCTGAGTCTCTAGGGGGACATACATTCAAACTACCACATAGTTGAATAAGAAAATTTGGGAATGTTTAGGAATAGAATCAGATTGAAAATGTTTAAGGGATGTGTACAGTAACTTATCCCCTATTATCCACAGGTTATATATCTATTACCCCAACACTGTTTCTCAGTTGAATTTTAGAATTTGCTAGTAATTCTTCACCCTGTCTACTGCAGTACATGAATAGTAGGCAAAATCAACACTTACGGTCACTCCTGCTTCTCTTGGAGTATAAGAGCTACACGTGGCACCTTAAACTCCTACACTGAAGATATATAAAGTCAGATTTACATGGCTAAGAACACTGCAGATAATTAGAAAACCCAAGCATCAAATTAACTCAAGATGCAAAAATCTCTACATTATAGTACTAGAAACACAAGAATCAAGACAATAAAATCCCACCAAAAATTATAAATCCATCAGAAATGACCCCCAGTGATACTGTTTTAGATTAAATGCCTGACAAAGAGCTAAAAAAAGATTTTATCTATATTCAAAGAAATCAAAGAAAAAATCAAAAGAATCAAAGAAGAAAACAAACTCCTGAAGGAGAACAACACAGGAAACCAACTTAATGAAATAAGGAGGTCAATACAAGACATGAGTAAGGAAATAGAAACAATGAAAAAATACCAATAAGAAATATTATAAATGAAAAATAGAGTAAGTTAAATAGAAAACTCTATAGAAAGTCTCACCAGCAGAATGGATCAAAGCAAGGACACAATATCTAAACTAGAACACCAGGTGGCACATCTAATACAATCCCAAAAAAGAGAAAGACAAACTAATAGGAAGGCAGGAATAGGAATTTCAAGACATTTGGGACACTATGAAGAGATCAAACATAAGAATTTAGGGCATAGTAGAAGAAGAATTTTCCTCCAAAGGCATAGTACATATTTTCAACAAAATCTTAGAAGAAAACATTCCCCAAGTAGGGAAAGTGATGCCAGTACAGATACAGGAAGTGTATAGAATGCCAAACAGACAAAATCAGGAAAGAACCTCTCACTGTCATATTATAATTAAATTACAAAACACACAAACCAGGCAAGCACCTTAGCCACTAAGCCATCTCAGCAGCCACAAAACACACAAACCAAAGAAAATATATTGATAGCAGTTAGAGAGAAAAACCAAGTCACATACAAAGGCAAGCTCATCAGGATAACAGGAGATTACTCAACAAAAACTTTAAAAGCCAGAAGGGCTTGAAATGATGTATTCCAAGTTCTGAAAGATAACAACTGTCAACCAAGGCTACTTTATGTTGCAAAGCTATCCATTCAAATAGACAGAGAAATAAGGACATTCCACAACAAAAGCAGGCTAAAGGAATATATGAAGACTAAACCAGATCTTGGTCTAATTTATCTGTTGCTCCTAACCTGAATCCACCTGAGATGCTACCAAGCCTAATAAGCACTCTGAGGGCCAGAGAATAGTGAGGGTGGAATGGAGGGAGGGCAAGGATGGGAGGGAGCAAAGGGTGGGAGAGAGGACAAGGGTGGGGGTATACAAATAGGGACCCAAAGGAAATGATACTATAAAACCCTTTATTCTGAACAACAGGCTAAAACATTGATCCTTCAGCTGGCCCACAGAGGGAACACCTGAACCACAGGAAACTGGAGAGAACATCATGAAGACCAACCTTAATTTTTTCCTGCTTTCCTCTTTCTTCTCTCTCCCTCTCTCCCCATCTCCTCTCTATACTCACTTTCTCTTTTATATTATCTATCTTTTTCTCCCCTCACCTTCCTAGGCACTGACGTATAACTCCCAGTACCAGCACAGGGTTAACTTTCACAATGAGCTTTTGATCTAAGAGACCTACAAGGTTTCCCAAAAGAGACAGATTTCTGTCAGAGTTCTTGATGACCCATCAAAGGTTAATGGTAAGACCCTACTGTTGAAGACAGGATATGTGTGTGAGACCAAACATGCTGGCTTCACCTTAAGTCCTTAGAAAAAGAAGAACAAGGCAAACCAAAAATCAATACATGGGAAGAAATAATAAATATTAGGGAAGAAATTAATGAATAGAAAACAAGAAAACAATCCAAAGAATCAATGAAACAAAGAGATGGTTCTTTGAAAGGATGAACCAGATTGATAAACCCTTAGCAAATGTGATCAAAAGAAAGAAGGAAGAGACACAAATTAATAAAATTAGAGATAAAATGCACCATTACAACAGATACCAAAGAAATTCAGAGAATCATAGGAACATACTTTAAGACATATACTCCACTAAGTTTGAAAATCTGAAAGAAATGGATGATTTCCATGATTTATATAACTACAAAAATTAAATCAAATGGTTAATCAACCACTTAAATAGACCTATGACAAGTGCAGAGACCCAAACAGTTAACAAAAATCTCCCAACTGAAAAAAGTAAAGGCCCAGATGGGTTCACAGGTGAATTATACCACGACCTTCATGGAAGAACTAACACCAGTGGTTCTCACACTTTCCCATAAAATAGAAAAGTAAGGAATCCTACCAAACTCTGTCTTCAAAGCCAAAGAGAACCTGATACCAAAACCAAACATAGAACAAAATAATACAGACCAATCTCCCTCATTAACATAGATGAAAAGATTATCAACAAAATATTGGTAAACAGAATGCAAGAATATACCAGAAAGATCAAACACCCTGACCAGGTAGGCTTTATTCCAGAGATGCAGGGATGGTTCAACATATGTAAATCAGTAAATGTAATACATTACATAAATGGACTAAAGGACAAAAATCACATGAACATATTATTAGATGCAGAAAAAGCATTTGACAAAACCCAATATCCAACTACCAGTTAGGATGGCGGAATAGGAGCCATACCAAAACAGCCTAGGGGAGAAAAAGCAAAAAACAAAACAAAACAAAACCAGCAAAATACACTCTTCTACTAAAAAGTGAGGTGTATAGTAAATTAGCAACCACAACAGAGAAGTAGGGAGAGATCCAGAGTGTCTAGAGCGCACAGAAGCAGCTCCAGCAGTGGTGGCAAGTTCCAAGTGGCTGCAGTGGCCAGGCTCCGCCTGAGCCACAGGATTTTAAAGCCAGTTGATGGGATTTTCTGATCACACCAGCCTCCTCACAAACTCAAGAAATGTGGAAGAGACCAACAGAGTGGCTTGTGAGGAAGAGGATCACGTGGACCAGCAGGTGGACTTCAGCCACCATCCACATCCTCCCCTCCTCCCCACCAGCACAAGCACCAGAAAGCACCAGAGACCTGGGGAAGGGAGCTCACCTACACATCATCTGGCACAATCAGACCAGCAACCCACAGACCCAGACAGGTTCCTGAGCCCACAACACAGCAATGAAGGACCCAAGCAGCCTTGCAGCATAGCTGAGATCAAAGCCATCCCAAAAGATAACAGGGATTACACCAGGTCAGTACCCACCAAATAAGCCTGGTATATAGGCTTGCATTGGAAGGGATAATTACACTATCCATGTCAGGGTAAATTATATGTTAAATCTGATGGATGGTCAGATTTGACATTCTTAAATAAGCTATATTTTGGGCTGCTCATTTGTTGCTTCCTGATTTATAGTGCCTTTGTTTCCTCTTCTGTCATTCATTAGGAAAGGGTCTCACTTGGTCACAAGCTGATCTTGGAACCCTCTACAGACCAGAAATCTTAGCCTCCCAGTTGACAGGATTAAGGGTGTGGGGCAACACACATACTTAGGAACTGTGACTTTGTTAGAGGATCTGTTTGTCATAATACCTACTTTTGCATAAATACTCTGCTGTTTTTCATTAAATGGGTACATTGTTTAGGTAAGTTTTTAGAATTTGTATTCTGTTCCATTAAGCTTACTTGAATACTCTCATAGCAGGCAAACCCAACACCTAGGGTCACTTTTCTGGTTACTCTGAGAATCTGAAGAGCCACATATAGCACCTTTAGCTCCTACCCTGAAGTTATATAACATCAGATTGATTGAGACATCTAATATTACTACATATAATTAGAAAACCCAAGCATTAAATTAATCCAAGATGCAAAAATCTCTACATTATAATACAAGAAATACAAAAAAATCAATATAATATAAATCCACCAAAAAGTACTAATACATCAAGAAATGAACTTCAGTGAGACTGAATTAGAGGAAATGCCCAAGAAAGATTTCAAAAGAATGATTATAAATATGTTCAAAGAACTACAAGAGGAAATCAAAGGGTTCAAAGACCTCAAAGAGGAAATCAAAGAAATCAAAGAACACACAGGAAACCAATTTAATGAAATACGGAGGTCAATACTAGATATAAATAAGGAAATAGAAATAATAACCAGTCAGAAATACTAGCAACAAAGAACACTGTCAGTGAAATAAAAACTCTGTAGAAAATCTCTCTAGTAGAATGGATGAAGGAGATTACAGAATATCTAAACTAGAAGACCAGGTGGCAGATCTAATACAGTCCGACAAAGAGAAACACAAACTAATAAGAAGTTATGAATGGGAATTTCAAGATATTCGGGACACTAGGAAAAGAGCAAACATAAGAATTCAGGGTATAATAGAAGAGAAGAATTTCACTCCAAAGGCATAGTAGGGGTTTTCAACAAAATCATACAAGAAAACTCCCCCCAAATTGGCAAAGACATGCCAATGCAGATACAGGAAGCCTTTAAAACACCAAAAAGACAAAACCTGGAAAGAACCTCTCCCTGCCATATTAAAATTAAACTACCAACATACAAACCAAAGAAAATATATTGAAAGCAGCTAGAGAGAAAAGCAAGTCACCTACAAAGGCAATCCCATCAGAATCACAGCAGATTACTCAACACAAACTTTAAAAGCCAGAAGGGCTTGGAGTAATGTATTCCAAGTTCTGAAAGATAACAACTATAAACCAAGGATACTTTAACCTGCAAAGCTATCCATTCACATACATGGAGAAATAAGGACATTCCACAAGAAAAACAGGCTAAGGGAATATTTGAAGACAAAACCAGGTCTACAGAAAATACTTGAAAGGATCCTCCAAGCTGAATAGAAAGAAAAGCACACATATAAGGAAACTGGCAAAAAAAAAACCATACTCCAATACTAGTTAATACAAGAGAGCAAAGGTAAAACCAGAAGACCTAGAAAACAAGAAAAGTGGCAAAATAAATACATACCTTTCAATAATAATTCTTAATATCAATGGCCTGAATGCCCCAACCGAAAGACATAGGTTTGCAGACTGGGTGAAAAAGCAGGATCCTTCAATTTGTTGCCTCCAAGAAACTCACCTTTCTACAAAGGATAGACACTGTCTTAGGGTGAAAAGTTGGAAAACGGTGTTTCAAGCAAATGGGCCTAGAAAACAAGCAGGGTTCACTATTGTAATATCTGACAGGGTAGACTTCACACCAACATTAGTTAGGAAAGATAAGGAAGGTCACTTTATATTGATTAAAGGAACACTCCAACAGGAGGACATTACAATCCTAAACATATATACACCTAACCCAGGGGCTCCCAATTTCATCAAACAAATGCTATTAGACCTAAGGTCACAGATAACACCAAACACATTTGTAGTGGGTGACTTCAACACCCCACTCTCACCAATTGACAGGTCATCCTGGCAAAATCTAAAGGCTTCTGGATAAAATGAGGTCTTAGAACAAATGGACCTAACAGATATATACAGTACATTTCATCCAAATGCTGAAGAATACACATTCTTTTTAGCAGTACATGGAACATTCTCTAAAATAGACTACATATTAGGACACAAAGCAAATCTAAACAAATATAGGAAAACTGAAATTATTTCTTGCACTCTATCTGATCACAGTAGGATCAAGCTACAAATCAATATCAAGAAAAGCTATAGAGCATACACAAAATCATGGAAACTAAATAATACACTACTAAATGATGAATGGGTCAATGAAGAAATCAAGAAGGAAATCAAAAAATTCATGGAGTCAAATGATAATGAGAATACAACATACCAAAACCTTTAGAACAGAATGAAGGCAGTCCTAAGAGGGAAATTTATAGCTTTACATGCCTATGTTAAGAAATTAGAAAGGTCACAGGTAAATGCTTCACATTAAGGCCTTGAAAAAAGAAGAACAAGGCAAACCAAAAATCAGTAGACGGGAAAAAATAATAAAGATTAGAGCAGAAATTAATGACACAGAAACAAACAAACAAAAAAAACAATGCAAAGAATCAATGAAAGAAAGAGTTGGTTCTTTGACAGGATAAACAAGGTTGACAAACCCTTAACAAATCTGACCAAAAGAAAGAGAGAACAGACACAAATTAATAAAATCAGAGATTAAAAAAAGGCACCGTTACAACAGATACCAGAGAAATTAAAAAATCACAGGGGCATACTGTAAGAACATATACTCAAAAAAGTTTGAAAATCTGAAAGAAATGGATGATTTCCTTGACTTATATGACCTACCTAAATGAAACCAAGATGAGATTAACCACTTAAACAGACCTATAACAAGTATGGAGATCCAAGCAGTTATAAAAATTCTCCCAACTAAAAAAAGTCCAGGCCCAGATGGATTCACTGCTAAATTTTACCAGACCTACATGGAAGAACTAACACCAATGCTTCTCAAACTTTTCCATAAAATAGAAGAGACTACAGAGTGAATTCCAGGTCAGCCTGAGCTAAAGTGAAACCTTGAAAAACCAAAACAAACAAAAATTCATTTGGAAATACAAAAACCTCGGTATCTAAAACAATTTTGAGCAACAAAAATAAGGCTGGTGGTATCACCATACCTGATTTTAACCTATATTACAGAGCCATAGTAACAAAAACGGGATGGTACTGGCACAAAAACAGACATGTAGGCCAATGGAACAGAATAGAGGACCCTGGTGTAAGTCTGGGTAGCTATAGCCAGATCTTTGATCTTTGACAAAAAAATGCCAATAATTCTCATTGGAGAAAAGACAGCCTCTTCAGCAAATGATGCTGGGAAAACTGGATATGTATCTGTAGAAGGATGAAAATAGATCCTTATCTCTCTTCATGCACAAGAACAAAGCCCAAATGGTTCAAAGACCTTAATATCAGACCTGAAACTCTGAAACTGCTACAGGAAAAAGTAGGGGAAACCCTTCAACATATTGGACTTGGCAAAGACTTTCTGAATATAGCCCCAATTGCCCAGGAAATAAAACCACAGATCAACCACTGGGACCTCATGAAATTAAAAAGATTTTGTATAGCTAAGGACACTGTGAATAGAGCAAAGAGGCAACTTACACAATGGGAGAAAATGTTTGTCCGCTATACATCTGACAGAGAGTTAATATCTAGGATATGCAAAGAACTCAAAAATTAAATAATAAGAAATCAAACAACCCAATTAAAAAATGGGCTATGTAACTAAATAGAGAGTTCTCAGAAGAAGAAATACAGATGGCATATAAACATCTAAAAATGTTCTACATCCCTAGTTATCAGGGAAATTCAGATTAAAACTACCTTGAGATTCCATCTCACCATTAGCTACCATCATGAAAAAAAATGACTATAAATGCTGGTGAGGATGCAGAAAAAGAGGAACCTTTCTACACTGTTGGTGGGAATGCAATCTGGTCCAGCCATGGTGGAAATCAGTGTGGAGGTTCCTGAGACAGCTAAATATATATCTACCATATGACCCAGCTATACCATTCCTAGGCATTTATCCTAAGGACTCAGCTCATTGCCTTAGAGATACTTGCTCAACCATGTTTATTGCTGCTGTATTCACAATAGCTAGGAAATGGAACAAGCCTAGATGTCCCTCAAATGATGAGTGGATACACAATGGAGTTCTTCTCAGCAGTAAAGAAAAATGAAGTTATGAAATTTGCTAGAAAATGGATGGATCTGGAAAGGATTATACTTAGTGAGGTAACCTAGGCCCAGAAAGCCAAATGTCACATGTTCTCTCTCATATGTGGATCCCAGCTACAAATGATTGGATTTCTATGTGGAAAAAAAAAATTCAGTAGCAGAAGCCAGTAAGCTATAAAGGGGATATAAACAGAATAGAGAGGGAGGGATGGGGTACCTAATAGGATGGTATTGTATATATGTAAGTAGAAGAACAGATTAATGGGGGTGAAAAAGCCTAAGTGAGGTCAGGGGAAGAGATTGAGTAAAGGAAAGGTAGAGGGGCAGGCTAATCAAAATATAAGAGGATATAAATAACTCATATGGAAACCTCCTTTTCTGGACAATGGAACACTCAGAAGCCATAGATTGTTACTAGAAAATTTTCAGTGCCAGGGATTTTCAGTGAGTTGTTGGCTGGGGCAGTTACAGATACCAGCAAAACATTATAGGCCATTGCCGAGCCCCTTGGTTTCCCACCAGGAATAGTTGGTAAGATCCTATTGCTGAAGACTCCAAATACTTGGGCTGAAAGGTCACTGAGAAATCCTGCTGGATCTGAGCTGAAAGCCTCCTCCATGTGGACCAGCTGACAGACAGTTGGAAAATGCTACGCTGCATGCAGTTCAATGGTAGACAGAGAAAACACCAGTGAAGATACTCAACAGTGAACACTGTAAGCTTTAAATTGTCCAGCCAAGCCAAATGAGCCAACGGGAGCAATAGTGGCATGTCTGTTATGGGGGAAACCAACTGCTCTCTAATTGGGCTGGAGGCTGGCTCCATGGGAGGGACTACATCCCTGATACCGAAAACCTATGACAGGGATAATCATAAGCCCTAAGGGTGTAATGTCTGCTGGTAACTCACTAAATGTATATACTAAGCTCACCAAATTGCCCAGTAAGCACTTCTCTTAATGTCCACACCCATATATTAATGCTACTCTCACTTTTGGTTAGAGAAGCTTCTCTTTTCAGATGGTGGCAACCTTGGGATGACTCAGAAGGCACCATGGTACTGAGAAGAAGGGACAGAGGTGTGCTCAGCACTGAAACCTTCCAAGGCTCAGGGTCCATTGCAGAAGAGGGGGTGGAAAGAATGTAAGAGCCAAAGGAAGAGTAGGACTCCTTCCAATGTGCTCCTCCAGACATAAAATGCCCTGGATATCCATGACTTCACAGTGCCTGACACTACAAGACCATCAAAATAGGAGGAAAAGGTCATGACATCAAACTGAAAAGAAAGACTGACTGAGAGGGGGAGGGGATATGATGGAGAATGAAGTTTCAAAGGGGAAAGTGGGGGAAGGGAGGGAAGTACCAGGGATATTGTCTACATCCAAAGAAGTTGTCAATAAAAATAAAAAATTTAAATTAAAAAATTTAAAAATCCAATATCCTTCATGATAAAAGTCCTACAAAAAAACTGGGAATAGAAGGACATATCTCAACATAATAAAGGCTATGTATGACAAACCTACAACCAACATAATACTAAATGGAGAAAAACTTGAAGCTTTTCCACTAAAATCAGGAACAAGACAAGGGTGTCTAGAGTCTCCACTTTTATTTAGTATAGTACTGGAAGTCTTAGCCATAGCAATAAGGCAGGAGACACACATAAAAGAATACAAATTGGAAAGGATGAGATCAAATTACCATTATTTGCAGATGATATGAACCTATACATAAAGGACCCTAAAGACTCTACCAGCATACTGTTAGAGCTGATAAACACTTCCAGCAATGTTGTAGGATACAAAATAAACACTCAGAAACCAGTAGCCTTCCTATATGCTAACAACAAAAATGCTGAGGATGAAATCAGATAATCACAATTGCAACAAAAATAAATAAAGTACCTTGGAATAAACCTAACAAAGGAAGTGAAGGATCTCTACAATGAAAACTTTAAAACACTCAAGACAAAAATTTCAGAAGACACTAGGAAATGGAAAGGTATCCCTTGTTCTTGGACTGGAGGAATCAATATTGTGAAAATGACAATCTCACCAAAAGCAATCTACATATTTAATGCAATCTCCCTCAAAATTCCAATGGCATTCTTCAAGGAAATAGAAAAATGATCCTAAAATTAATTTGAAAGCACAAAAAACTGCAAATATCTAAAAAATTTTTGAGCAACAAAAATAAGGCTGGGGTGGTATCACCATACCTGATTTTAACTTATATTACAGAGCCATAGTGACCAAAACAGCATGATACAGGCACAAAAACAGACATGTAGATCAATGGAACAGAACAGAGGACCCAGATATAAGTCCAGTCATCTGATTCTTGACAAAAATGCCAAAAATACTCATTGGAAAAAAGATAGCTTCTTCAACAAATGGTGCTGGGACAACTGGATATGTATCTGTAGAAGGATGAAAATAGATATTTATCTCTCTCCATGCACAAGAATTAGGTCCAAATGGATTAAAGTCCTTAATATCAGACCTGAAACTCTGAAACTGCTAGAGGAAAAAATAGGGGAAACTCTTCAACATATTTGTATAACCCTAACCCCAGTTGCTTAGAAAATAAAAGCACTGCTCAACCACTGGGACCTCATGAAATTACAAAGCTTTTGTACAGGGAAAGACACTGTGAATATAGCAAAAAGGCAACCTACAGAATAGAAGAAAATCTTGGTGAGCTATACATATGACAGAGGATTAATATCCAGGATATACAAAGAACTCAAAAAACTAAATAATAAGAAATCCAAAACCCAATTAAAAGATGGACTATGGAACTAAATAGAGAGTTCTCAAAAGAATAACTACAGATGGCACATAATCATCTAAAAAGTGTTCTACATCCTTATCCATCAGATAAATACAAATTAAAAGTACTTTGAGATTGCATCTCACTGCTATCAAAATGACAATAAATGCTGGCAAGGATGGGAATGCAATCTGGTCCAGCCATTGTGGAAATCAGTGTGGAGGTTCATGTGAGATAGTTAAAAATAGATTTACCATATGACCCAGCTATACCACTCCTAGGCATATATCCTAAGAACTCATCTCAGTACCTTAGAGATATTTACTCAACCATGTTTACTGCTGCTCTATTCACAATAGCTAGGAAATGGAACCTAGATGTCCCTCAACTGATGAGTGGATAATGAAGATGAGGCACATGAAGGTTTTATTTCCTTTGGATAGACTAATTTATATTCCCACTAGCAGTATATGAGCATTTCCTTTTCTCTGCATCCTTGCTAGCATTTGTCTTTGTATTGTTCTCATTAGGGATCAGTCTGCAAAAATATATTAATTCATATACATACACTTTTATAAACAAAATGGTGTAGCAGCTTATCAGAGATTGAGGTTCTATAATAAATTTGTTAGATGAAAACCAAATAAAACTAAAATTACCCTTGGGCTTAACAAACCTATAAAAGCATATCAGAAAAGGTGTGATGGTAGCCAAGCTACTCAGTGAAATAGCTAGCTCTCATTCATGGAAGACTTACTCTGGGGTTAGCACTTCCTGAAAGTGAGACTCAGTAATTCTCCCTTTGATGAGACTTTGCCGTGTGTGTGTGTGTGTGTGTGTGTGTGTGTGTGTGTGTGTGTGTTAGTTATCCTTTTCCACAGAAAACAGAATTATGAAATTAAGTGCAACATGTACTACAAACCATAACCTTTTCTCTCTTCCCATTTCCACTGTCCCAGTACATTGTCCTCTGTTCTCCACCCTGGAGGCATTAGGCATGTGGGTGGTTAAGGTTGTGGGTGGTTGCTCTGTAATGTCATAGCTCTAAGCTGCCATCTAGTGGTTGTTATATGTATGTGTTTTAACCAGCCTGTACTGCTAAACTTGCCTACTAGCTATCCTGGCAACCTGATGTTATTCCTTTTGTCTTCTTCATCTTCCTCACTAGTACTCACTCCAAACTCCCCTTTACTTAGAAACACTGCGGCATGTATATGACGTATAAAGAGAATATGTGCTTCCTTCTCTCAACATTGTTAATTTTCTTGTCATAAGTTACAAGATTTTTGTTTTGTTTTTCTGAGGTAGGGTTTCACTACAGCTCAGGCAGGCCTGGAGCTCACTGTATAGTCTCAGGCTGGCCTCAAACTCACAGTGATCCTCCTACCTCATCAGCCTCCCAAGGTCTGAGATTAAAAGTGTGCACCAACACACCTGACACAAGATTATTTTTTATGTATGTGTGGGTACATGTGTGAGTGCAGGTGGGTGTTGAGCCCAAAGGACTACCTCAGATGTCATCCTCAAGACCACCATCCATCTTTTTTTGAGACAGAATCTCACTGTCTTGGAATTCACCAATTAAACTAGACTAGCTAATCAGCAAACCCTAGGGGAGCCCCTGTTTCCACCTTCTCAGCACTGGGATTACAGGCATACATCATCACACACAGCATTTTGAACGGGGGTGGGGGGTTCAAGGAAGGATCTCTAGTCCAGGCTGACCTGGAATTCACTATGTAGTCTCAGCATGGCCTCAAACTCATGGTGATCCTCCAACCTCTGCCTCCCTTCCTACCTCTGCCTCCCAAGTGCTAGGATTAAAAGCGTGTGCCACCACATCCAGCTCACACACATGGGTTCTGGGGATTAGATTCAAGTCCTTATGCTTGTGAGGCAAGCACTTTACCAACTGAGTTATCTCTCCAGCTGGGTTACAAATACTTTATATCCTTCAAGACAAGTGTCCCAAGAGCTCAAAATCATGGCAGAAGTACATATTACTTAATAACAGTGTTGCCAACAATTCCCTTATTTTAAAGCCACAGCATTCCAAAAAGCATATCCAAATTCCACATGCATTTGTGGAGCACATATTAGCTATGGCCTTTAGAAGCATGTGGAACCATAAAATGAAACATTGTGCAACAGGACCTGGGAATGAGCGCCCCGGTCTCTCTGAAGGGGTCAGTGATGTCTTCACAGAATCATTTAGGCTGAGGCTTAAGCAAGAAAGTCATTAGGTTAATATTGGTGCAGTTCAGCCTGTCTATGCAGAGGGAAGAGCAATACCATTTTGGTGAGAAAGTGTCCACAACATTATTCCCCCAAAAAATCCAAGTCATATTTTCAAAAAGCCTGACATGGTAGCTCATGCCTATAATCTCAGCAAGATAAGATTGAGGGAGGTGTATCATTGTGAGTTCAAGGCCAGTCTTTTTATTCCCCACTGTGCCCACTTTTATTTACTATAGTACAGGAACTCTTAGCTATAGTAATAAGGCAAGAGACACACACAGAAGGGATACAAATTGGAAAGGAAGAGATCAAATTATCATTATTTTCAGATGATATGATTCTGTACATAAAGGACCCTAAAGACTCTACCAGCAAACTGAAAGAGCTGATAAACACTTTTAGCAACATAGAAGGATATAAAATAAACACATAGAAATCAGTAGCCTTCTTATATATGAGTAATAAACATGCTGAGGATAAAATCAGGAAATCACTCCCCTTCACATTTGCCTCAAAAAAAAAAAAAAAAAAAGTACCTTGGAATTAACCTAATCAAGGAAGTGAAGGATTTCTACAATGAAAACTTTTTTAGTAGTTTCTTATTTTTTTATGATTGACAACTTCCATAATTATAGACAATAAACCATGATAATTCCCTCCCCCCTTTCTCCTTTGCAACTCCACTCTCCATCATATCTGCTCCCCCTATCAGTCAGTCTCTCTCTCTTTTTTTTTTCTCCCAAGGTAGGGTTTGACTCTAGCTCAGGCTGACCTGGAATTCACTATGTAAAGGTAGGGGATCCTCCTACCTCTCCCTCCCAAGTGTTGGGATTAAAGGCATGTGGCTGACATGCCCAGCCATTTAATTTTGATGTCATCATCTTTTCCTCCTATTATGATGGTCTTGTGTAGGTAGTGTCAGTCATTGCAAGGTCATGGATATCCAGGCCATTTCGTGTGTGGAAGAGTGTGTTGTAAGGAGTCTTATCTTTTCTTTGGCTCTTACATTCTTTCCGCCACCTGTTCTGAAATGGACCCTGAGCCTTGGAAGTTGTGATAGAGATGTTTCACTAATGAGCACTCCTCTGTCACTTCTCAGCACTATGGTGCCTTTTGAGTCATCCTAAGGTCCCCACCATCTGAAAGAGAAGCTTCTGTAACCAAAAGTGAGAGTAGCATTAATATATGTGTATGACCATTAAGAGAAGTGCTTACCAGGCAGTTTGGTGAGCATGATATATGCATTTAGCCAGACATCAGCAGGCATTACACCCCTAGGGCTCATGACTACCCCTGTTGTAGGCTTTAGACTAGGTTGTCAGTAGCAGGCATGCATTCCCTCCTGTGGAGCAGGCCTCTAGTCCAATTAGAGAGCAGTTAGTTTCCCCCATAACAGAGATGCCACTATTGTACCTGTTGGCTCATTTTGCCTGGCTGGCCAAACTTAAGGCTTGCAGTGTCCATTGCTGTTTATCTCCACTGATGACTTCGCTCTCTCCCATGGAGCTGAATGCAGTGTAGCCTTTTCCATCATTCTGTCAGCTGATCTACACAGAGGAAGTTTTCAGCTCAGCTTAAGCAAGATTTCTCAAGGCCAATCTTGCGCTACTGAATCAGTTCCATGTCAGCCTGGAATATAATGAGATCCTGCTTTAAAAAAAAAAAAAAAAAAAAGAGGAGGTACTTAAACATTAAAAGGAGTCTCTTTTCTTTTTTCCCAAACAAAATTTTAAAAATATTTATATAATAGGAAAAGAAAAATGGGGATTTCCAGGTAAGATGGTGGTGTAGTAGCCATGCCAAAGCAGCCTAGGGAGAAAACCAACCAGAAAAACAGCAAGATACACTCTTCTACTGATTAGTGAAGGTGTATAAGGAATTATCAACCATAGAGAGAAACAGGAGAGACCCAGAACTTCTAGCAAGCAGTAAGAACAAAAGCAGATCAGAGTGTCAGTGGCCCCATCCATGTACCCACCCAGCCTAATGCAGAACAGAGCCACAAGAGGAGAAGAAAGGTGAAGGGATTTTTCCCCTCACATCAGCCTCATCACAAAGTCAAGAAACCCAAAGGGGGAAGATAGCAGGGACCAGCTGAGCAGCTGCTGAAGGAGATCACAAACTGGACCAACTGAGCAGATCTGGTACAACTCCAGGCACCCTGCACAGCCTCCCTTCCCCATCCACCAGTGCCACAAACCACCAGAGAACTTATCCACTCCCCAGCCACACAGAATCCAGCATAGCCGATCATAACAACAGATCCAGCAATTCAAGCAGCCTAACCAAATTCACAGCACAACAGAGAAGGATCCAGGTGGGCACTCAGAATTGGTGAGATTGGAAGCCATTCCAAAAGGTAATAGGGCCTACTTACATAAAGCCAGGTACATAGGCCTGCACTGGAAGTGCTACTCTCCCCTTCCATCTTAGGGCATCTTAGGGCAGATTATGTGTTAGATTTGATTGGTCAGCTTTACCGTTCTCAAATAAGCTTGGTGTTGACTATTGTGCCTTTGACATTTCCAGATTTTATAGGGTTTTTGTCTTCTGTCATTATTGGAGGTAGAATATCACTTGGCATGAGGCTGGCTTGGAATCCATTTCAGACCAGAAATTTCAGCCTTCCACTTAAAAGGGTGTGGGGCAACATAAGGAAGTTTGACTTTATTACATTATGTTTGTTTTAATCCACACTCTTGCATACTCTCTGACGGTTTTGATTGAATGTGTGTATTGCTCAGTTGAATTTTAGAATCTGCCAGTAGAATCTGCTAGTAGGCTGCTCCACCAAGCCTACTAGAATACTTGAATACCGGGCAAAATTAACAAATGGGATCACTTCTGCTGCTTTCTGGAAGTATAAGAGCCACAGCTGGCACCTTAAACCCCCACCCTGAAGATATATAAAGTCAGATTTACACATGTAAGAACACTGCAGATAATTAGAAAACCCAAGTATCAAATTAACTCAAGATACAAAAACTTCTACATTATAATACAATAAACACAAAAAAATTTCAAGAAAATACAATTTCCATTAGAAGTGACCTCCATTGAGACTGCTTTGGGTGAAATACCTGACAAAGATTTTAACTATATATATATATATATATATATATATATATATATATATATATATTATTTATTTATTTATTTATTTTTTCGAAGAAATCAAAATGAATCAAAGAAGAAAAACTCCTGAAGGAATCCCAAGAAAACACAGGAACCAACTTAATGAAATAAGGAGGTCAATGCAAGACATGAGTAAGAAAATAGAAATAATAAAAAAAAAAATCATGAATACTAGAAATGAGGGTGGAGAGATGGCTTAGTGGTGAAGGCACTTGCCTGTGAAGGCTAAGGACCCAGGCTCAACTCCCCAGGACCCATGTAAGCTACATGCACAAAGTGACACATACATCTAGAGTTTGTTTTCAGTTGCTAGAGGGCCTGGTGCACCTATTCTCTCTCTTTTTCTCTCTCTCTCAAATCAATAAAAAAATAAAAATAAAAAGGAGAAAGTTTTACAAAAAGAAATAAATACTAGCAATGAAAAAAAAAAGAAGGGTGGGGGAGGGTCAATCAAAATTCAAGATATTCTGAATAAGACTTATGTAAATCTACTTTTTTGAATAATGGTACATCCAGAAGCTATAGATTATTACTAGAAAATTTTCAGTGCCAGGGATAGGATACCTTCCAGTGAGTTGTTGGCCAGGGAGGTCCCCGTTGCCTCCAAAACATTAAAGGCTATGGCCAAGGACCTTGGTTTCCCTTGAGAAACAGATGGTAAGACCCTATTGCTGAAAATTTCACTTGCCTGAGTGGCAAGGTCACTGAGAAATCAAGCTGGTGCTGAGCAGAAAACTTTCTGTAGACCAGCCAACTGAAATCTGGCAAAAGCTGCCCTGCATGCAGACGTACGGGAGACAGAAATCACCAGTGGTGAAAACAGTGGACACTGGAGACCTCAAGTTTGGCCAGATAGGCCAAATGGCCAAATAGGTGCAATAGTGGCATGTCTGTTCTGGGGGAAACCAACTGCTCTCTAATTGGACTGAAGGTCTGCTCTATGGGAGGGAATACATGCCTGGTACTGAAGAAAACTAATCAAGTCTATGGCAGGGAGGTCATGAACCTTAGGGGTATAAAGCCTACTCAGCCTGCTCTTTTCTGGCTAAATGTATATATTATTCCCACCAAACTGCCCTGAAAGCACTACAGTTAATCTTCATATTCATATATTAAACCTACTCTCACTTCTGGTTAGAGAAGCTTCTCTTTTCAGATGGCGATGACCCAAAAGGCAACATAGTGCTGAGGAGAAGGGACGGAGGAGTGTCCAGCACTGAAACATCTCTATCACACCCTCCAAGGCTCAGGGTCCATTGTGGAAGACGTGGTGGAAAGAATGTAAGAGCCAAAGGAAGGGTTAGCTCCTTACAATGCAACTGTCCAGGCAGAAATTGGCCTTGATATCCATGACCTCACAGTACCTAGCAATACCTTCACAAGACCTTCATAATAGGAGAAAAAGATGATGACATCAAATTAAAAGAGAGACTAATGGAGAGAGGGAGGCGATATTATGGAGAGTGAAGTTCTGAAGGGGAATGGGGTGAGGAGAGGGAAATATCAGGGTTTATTGTCTGTAAGTATAGAAGTTGTCAATAAAAAAAGAAATGTCTCCACCCAGCTGCTGCCTCCACCCAGCTGACATAATGAAATACTATTGGCCCTTATACCTTTCTCTCATTCCCTCTTTCCACCCCCTTCCTCAAAATATATAAATACCTCCCATGACAATAAACGGAGAGATTCCCGCCTTAGACGGTCTCCACGACTCAATGTGTTTTTTCTCCCCGGTGTTTTGGGCCCAGTTCTCTCTCTCTTTCGCTCTACCTGCCGGTGGTGGAGGGAAAAAACCCCGGCACTGGCGCCCAACGTGGGGCACAACAACTGGTGCCCCGTGTGAGGACAGAAAACTACCTAAAAAACTACGTGTGAGGATTCAAAATGGACTACGTACTGCCGACGTGAGGAAGGAAAAATTCAAAATTAAGCTGATGGGCTAATCAGACTGCTGATGCGTGTATCCTCATAAGTTATGAGGTAATCTTCATATTTAATATTCTAACCTTTGCTTCTATAATCTGTGCTTGCTTCAACTTCTTTTCTCTTTCCTTTCATTTCCGGTTTGCCGCCATTTCTAAACGGATACGTTCATGGCGGACACACCATGTGGGCGGACCTAGAGGAGACTCACCATTTTCTCTTTGCTTTCATTTCTGGGCTCTATGGTGCCGCCATTTCTAAACGCCAGTTCATGGCGGACACACCACGTGGGTAGAACTAGAGGAGACTTTAAACATTTTGCCTCCTCATTTAAATAAAAACTCCGTCCCAAACTTCAACATCTCTTGTTCCTTTCTCTCTCCTCTCATTTCCGGGTTTCCAACAGACCACTTCTGTGGTGCCACCATTTTTGTCCCGCCCCCTCATTTGAGTGGGGGCGCCATCTTAGAAGCGCCAGTTCATGGTGGACACACCAAGTGGGCAGACCTAAAGGAGACTTTAAACATTTTGCCTCCTCATTTAAATAAAAACTCCGTCCCAAAAGACAAAACAAACCTAATGGGGAGATCTGCTCCCAGCTACAGTGTTTCATCGAGCCATCCCATAGGGACTTTATGCTAAATATGTTTAGCTACTCATATATATTACTATTAAACAAAAAAACTCCTAAAACAAAAAGACTCCATGGCGCTTGGAACAAAACTTTTGTTTTAGCCCCATGGATTAATTCAGTCCTCCTTGCCTTAATTGCCAACTTTAAAGGCTTTTCCAGGGAAAAGTTCATTTTTGCCCTTAAAAACTGTAAAAAAAGACTAAAACTAACTTTTAAAATCTCCTTTCTCCCAAGGCCGCCACCCAAACCACCACCGGGCAACTATCTTTTCAGCTCTTTTCAGCTCCTAACTACTGCCTAAGACAAATGTGCTCAAACCCCTGATAAAAAATGGGGACATATCAAAATTCTTCCACACTAACATTCTTCAGTAAACTTCTTTCCTCATACAGCACCTCCATGTAGCTTTCTGTGAATGTAAACTGTGATCAAATACAAGCTCGAGTTCCCCAAACGTCCCAAACTGAGGTTAACTTTCCTCGCAGACGTGAAACACAAGTCACTGGTCCACCAGGCTCCACCGACATCCCTGCGGGGAATGGGCCGAATGGGACAATTCCAGCCCAAACCCGAGCATTGCCCTGAGCCTCACTGGCTGCGCCTCACCTGCACCTCCAGGTGTCACTTTTGGTCACTTTTGTCAAAAAAAAAAAAAAAAAAAAAAAAAAAAAAAAAAAGTCCAACCAAACAACAAGGAGACAGATAGGCGGGCTCCTATCTTGCTTTAAAAATATCTTAGGAACGGGCGGGGGTCCGCCATGAGGCCATGAGGCGAGCCGCTGCTGTCCCCGCCCCTTTTGCCTCTAGATGCTCCCTCTATGCTCTTAACTAAGTGTCCCGCTGGGCCCAAAATATTTACTTTTAAAAATAAAAAAAACAGCTGGGGACATTCATATTGCCCTGCTAGAAGTAAAAAAACCTGTTTTTCAAGTCTATATGGCTATATCCTACACACCATTGTCCCACCCTTCGCTGCCTTCCCATTAACATAAAGATAAAAAAATGGCTTAACACTTGCCTATAGAGCCTAAGGACCCTGATTCGAGGCTCAATTCTCCAGTACCCATGTAAACTCCATATTCAAAAATTCTATACTTTGCCTCAACTCCAAAAGGTGCTGGGGAAAATTAATTGAATTTAACCTCCTAAAGGGTCTTACTCTCTCCTCTCAGATAACCTTGCCCCCTCGTCATAAACAAATTCTACATAAGGTACAATGGGCTATTGATGCTGCTGTCCTAAAGAGGTTTGATCCTAACTTACCTATCTCCCTCTGTATTTTCTCTGGGGAAACATTATACACTACACTGTTAGCCCAGGAAGGAAAACCCATCCAATGGATTCACCTCTCCCTTGGTGGAGTCCCCAGAGTTTACTCTATAACTAACCAGGTTACAGACTACATTATGAAGGGCAGGGACACCTCTGTCCGATTGTTTGAAACGGAGCCTCATGTCATTGTCACCCCCTTTAAGGTAACAGACTTCACTTGGCTTCAGAGAAATAACAGCAGGGTTGCTATGGCCCTCGAGGGGTTTCTGGGTATAATTAATTGTCACTATGGTCCTTATAAATGGGTGAGCTCCTTCTCTAGGTTGGAATGGAGACCCCCCAAACTTTTTTTTATCTAAACCCAACCCTGATTTTCTTACTGTATTCACTGATGGGGGGACACTTGGGAGCTTCCCTAGTTGTTTACCCTCCCCTAAGGAGGAGAGAAAAGCCTATGCCCATAAAGTCAATCTCCCATGAGGTCACAGGATCAACATAATTCAAAAAACTATTTGCTGTCATTTTGGCTTTGGACACTATTCAGGAGCCATTTAACTTATTTTCTGACAGCCTTTATGTTGTTAACCTGTTACCCAACCTAATTGAGGCCCATATTAGACTGAACTCCAATATTATAACCCCATTGATGATTCAAGCCCACTCCCTACTTAAACAAAGAATTAACCCCATTTTCCTTCAACATCTCAGAGGCCATCAAAATTTACCAGGATTCCTCTCTAAAGGAAACAATTTGACTGACAAAATGGCCTCTCAGCCTCAATGTAATACAGTCTCAGAAGCTACACACTTCCACTTATTAACTCATATAAATTAAAGGGGCCTTAAACATAAATATCCCCATGTCAAAAACCTTAAAAAAATTGTCCAAACTTACAAATCCTGTCAGCCTTTCCTCCAGGTACCTCCTCTTCAAACTACAGGAGCCAATCCTTGAGGGCTACACCCTAATCACCTTTGACAGATTGACGTTACTCACTATTCTCCATTTAAAAAACTTAAATATGTTTTTCTCTCAGTTGATACTTTCTCCAATGCTTGCTGGGCATCAACACATACTGGGAAAAAAACTAAACACGCTATTAGCCATGTACTTCAATACTTTGCCACCCTTGGATTGCCAGATCAAACCAAACCCGATAATGGTCCCTGCTTCATAAACAGGACTTTTATAGATTTCCTCCAAACCTAAAAAAATCTCACTTTCCACAGGCATCCCATATAAGCCATGGGGCCAAGCCATCGTGGAAAGATATCATCAAACTCTCAAGTCTCAATTACAAAAACAAAAGGGGGAATCCCTACCCCCACATGACCAACTAAAAAAGGCATTATTAATCCTAAATATTTTAAATTTTTATAAAGAAGATAGACACTTGTCCCCTTTTCAAAAACATTAGACCTTTGCTGTCACCTACAGATCCATCTGGGTCAAATGGAGGGACCCATTAACTGGGCCCTGGAAGGGACCAGACCCCCTCCTCACAGCAGGGAGAGGATTTGGATGTGTTTTTCCTCAAGAGGAAAAAAGACCTATTTGGGTACCGGCAAGAGACTTAAAATATTTACCCCAACAAGTGGATGATAATAATCAATTCTCCAGGGAGTGTCCCACCCCTGAGAACTATGCCTCTGTTTCTTCCCCAGGAACAACTGAAGGTGTGGATTCTACTAGACCTGAATGAAGCCAGAAAAGCTCCAGAAAGATTTATAGAAGAGGAGTCGGGACTTCTAAGACAACCTGCTGTAGATGAGCTTACATGGCTTTTTATCCCACCTTCTCCCTCCCCTTGGACCCCTCATTCTTCTTGCTCTTTACCCTACCTTCTCCCTCCCCCTGAACCCCTCCTTCTTCTTATCCTCACTCTCGGGCCCTGTGTAATTAATAAGATTACACAATTCATTCACCAACAGCTTGAGGCAATTAAACTTCGTCAGGTCAAGGCACCACAGGTTTGCGACTCAAAGGCAATGGCTTTTCCACTTACTGGCTATCCACCTAACATCCCTCACCTGCCCTCCATCGAACCAATGACGGGTAAGATCTCAGACAGGCTGAGACAACCTAAGACAGGGCGTGGAGTGGTCAACGGGCTAGAGGCATGGTGCTCAGTGACAGGTAAGATTCCCAGAGGGGGACAACCTAGGACAGAGGCCATAGCCATCCACCGTTCTTACAAAAACAAAAGGGGGAGATGTTGGGCCCTGCCCGGTGTGAAGCCGAGTGGTTAGCCCAGCCAGTCTTGGCCTACTCCCGGTGAGGCCTAGTCAAGCTTCCAGAGCCTGAGTAGAGTTTGGTGACCTGTCCTTGAAGTGACTCAGCACCTAAGCTGAAACTGCCTCCACCCAGCTGCTGCTGATGTGGTGAAATACTATTGGCCCTTATACCTTTCTCAGCCTCATCCCCTCTTCCCTCCCTGCTTCCTCAAAATGTATAAATACCTCCCCATGACAATAAACGGAGATGCCCCATCTGTTATGGGGGAAAACAACTGCTCTCTAATTGGATCAGAGGAAAACTCCATAGGAGGGAATGCATGCCTGGTACTGAAAACCTAATCAAAAGCCTATGACAGGGGAGGTCATGAGCCCTAGGAAATGTAACACCTGATCTTCTCTGGCTAAATGCACATATTATGCTCACCAAACTGCCCAGTAAGCACTTTACTTAAGTCCATACACATATATTAATGCTACTCTCACTTTGGTCAGAGAAGCTTCACTTTTTAAATGGCAGTGACCACTACAATAATCCAAAAGGCACTATAGTGCTGAGAAGTGACAGAAGTATTCAGTACTGAAATATCTCTATCATATCTTCCAAGGCTCAGGGTCCATTGTGAAAGAGCTGGTAGAAAGAATTTAAGGGCCAAAGGAAAGGTAGGACTAGGAATACTTACAATGCAATCTTTAAGACAGAAATTGGCCTCAATATCCAGGCTGGAGAGATGGTTTAACGGTTAAGGCGCCTGCCTGCTATAAGCCTAAGAATGTCAGTTCCAATCTCCAGGTCCCACATTTAGCCAGATGCAAAGTGACACAAGGGCGCAATGCTGCATTTGCCCACAAGGGGGCTCATGCATCTGGAGTTCATTTGCAGTGGCTGAGAGGCTGCTGGTGTGCCCATTCTCTACCTGTCTTCCTCTTCCCCTCTTTCTCTGTCTTTCTGTGCAAAGAAAAGAAAAGAAATCGGCCTCAATATCCATCACTTTGCAGTGCCTAACACTAACTTCACAAGACCCTAATAGGAAGAAAAGATGATGACATCAAAATAAAACAGAGACTAATGGAGAGAGGGAAGGGATATGATGGAGAGTGGATTTTTGAAGGGGAAAGTGGGAAGAGAGAGAATTATTATGGTTTATTGTCTATAATTATGGAAGATGTCAATAAAATATTTTTTAAAAGCAGAATCCTTCTAATTGTTGTCTCCAAGAAACTCACCAATCCATAAAAGATGGACACAATCGTGGGGTCAAAATATGGAAAATGGTATATCAAGCAAATGGGCCTATAAAACAAGCAGGCGTTGCTATCCTAATATCTTACAGGGTACACTTCAAATCAACATTAGTTAGGAAAGATAAAGAAAGTCATTTTATATTGATTAAAGGACCACTCCAATGAGAGGACATCACAATTCTAAACATATATGCACCTAATATGGGGTCTCCCAATTTCATCAAACAAACACTAATAGAATTGAGGTCACAGATAACCCCAAACACAATTATAGTGGGTGCCTTCAATACCCCAGTCTCATCAATTGACAGGCCATCCCAGCAAAAGTAAACAGAGAAACATCTGGATTACATGAGCTCTAAGAAAAAAACAGACCTAACAGATCTACAGAACATTTCATCCAAATGCTGTAGAATACACATTCTTTTCAGCAGTACATGGAACATTATCTAAAATAGACAACATCTTAGGACACAAAGCAAATCTTAACAAATAAAGGAAAATTGAAATAATTCCTTGCACTCTATCTGATCACAATGGGATTAAACTTCAAAGCAAGAAAAACTATGGAGCATACACAAAATCATAGAAACTAAACAATACACTACTAAATGATAAATGGGTCAATGAAGAAATTAAGAAGGAAACCAGGGCTGGAGGGAAGGCTTAGTAGTTAGAGCACCTACCTGCAAAGCCTAAGAATGCTTGTTCAAATTGCTAGGTCCCACATATAGCCAGGCACAAAAGTGATGCAGGCGCAATGTTGCACATGTGCACAAGGGGGGGGGGGGTGTGCATGTGTCTGGAGTTCAGTCACAGTGGCTGAAAGGCCCTGGCATGCCCTTTCTCTCTGCCTCTCCTCTCTCTCTGTCTCTGTCTCTCTCTCTCTCAAATTTTTTTTTTAAAAAGGAGGAAACCAAAAAATTCATAGAATCAAATGATAGTGAGAACACTAAGTACCAAGACCTTTGGGACACAATGAAGGCAGTGGTAAGAGGGAAATTTACAGCTTTAAGTGCCTATATTAAGAAATTAGAAGCTGGGCATGGTGGTGCATGCCTTTAATCCCAGAACTTGGGAGGCAGAGGTAGAAGGATCGCAGAGAGTTTGAGGCCACCATGAGACTACATAGTGAATTCCAAGTCAGCCGGAGCTACAGTGAGACTCTACCTTTAAAAACCAAAAAAAGAAAAAGAAAAAAATTAGAAAGGTCACAAGTAACCAATTTAATGCTTCACCTTAAGGCCTTGGAAAAAGAAGAACAAGGCAAACCAAAAAATCAGTAGGTGGGAAGAAATAAGATTAGGTCAGAAATTAATGAAATAAAAACAAAAATAATCCAAAGAATCGATGAAACAAAGAGTTGGTTCTTTGAATGATAAACAAGATTGATAAATCCTTAGAAAATCTAACTAAAAGAGGGAAGAGATACAAATCAATAAAATTAGAAATTAAAAAGGCACCATTACAACATATACCAATAAGTTCAAAAAATCATAAGAACATATTTTAAGAACATATACTCCAATAAGTTTGAAAATCTGAAAGAAATTGATGATTTCCTAGTTTTACATTATCCACTGAAGTTAAATCAAGATGAGATAAACTATCTAAATAGATCTATAAGAAGTACAGAGATCAAAGCAGTTACCAAAAAAAAAAAAAAAATCTCCCAACTAAAACAATCCAGGCCCAGATGAATTCACTGGTAAATTTTACCAGGCCTTCATGGAAAAACTAACACCAATGCTTCTCCAACTTTTCCATAAAACAGAAAAGGAAGGAATACTACCAAACTCTTTCTCCAAAGACAGCATCACCCTAATACCAAAACCAGACAAAAACGGAACAAAAACATAAAATTAAAGACCAATCTCCCTCATGAACATAGGTGCAAAAATTCTCAACAAAATATTGGCAAACAGAATAGAAGAATACATTAAAAAGATCATTCACCCCAACCAAGTAGGCTTTATCCCAGAGCTGCAGGGATGGTTCAAAATATGCAAATCAATAAAGGTAATACAATATATAAATTGACTGAAGGACAAAAATCACATGATTATCTTAATAGTTGCAGAAAAGACCATTGACAAAATACAACATCCCTTCATGGTAAAAGTCCTTCAGAAACTAGCAGTTGAAGGAACCTATCTCAACATAAAGACTATGACAAACATACAGTGAACATAATACTAAATGGGGAAAATCTTGAAGCTTTTCCATTAAAATCAGGAACAAGACAAGGGTGTCCATTGTCCCCACTTTTATTTAATATAGTACGAGAAGTCTTAGCCATAGCAATAAGGCAAGAGACACATATAAAAGGGATACAAATTGGAAAGGAAGAGATCAAATTATCATTATCTTCAGATAATATTATTCTGTACATAAAGGACTGTTGCAGACAGCTTCAGGTTCGCTGAGATGAACTTCCAGACCAGGCACAGTTATGGAGGAAGGGATATTATTTATTGAAGCTTACAGATCCAGGGGAAGTTCCATAATGGCAGAAGAAGCGGCCTGATCTCCACAGGGCCAAGCAGAGAGAGAAAGCCAACCAGCCACACAGCACACAGAGCAAAAACAACAGCCAAAAGGTCACACAGCACACTTCAGGAACTCCTGCTAGGCACATTTGCATATCTTTACAATGGAATCTCAAACCCACACCTTAAGACTGGGCCCCAGTGACCTTGCCTCTAGCAAGGTGATTGCAGATGCAAACTATAACTAATAAAACACTGAATATATTGGGGGACATATATTCAAACTACCACATTCTGCCCCTGGCCCCCAATAGATTTAGCTCCTGGCCCCCAATAGATTTATAACTATCACACATTGTAAATTGTACTCAGTCCAATTTCAAAGGTTCTCACAGTCTTGATCAACTTGAGATAGTGAGTCCTGTAAAATCAAACAAGTTAAATACTTTCAACATGTAAAGGCAAAGAGTAAACATTTTTAACTGATATAAGGCATAGCAAGGAGAAACTAAAACAATGCAAACTCAACCACCATCAGCAGTCATCAAACTTCTGCAGTTCAAATTCAATATAACCAGAGACTAACAGTCTCCATGTTTTCCAATTCCGCCCCTCCAGCTGGGCAGAGTCGCCAGGGAAAACTTTCATCCCATGCCAACACTGCACTCCATGGTAGCCCTTTTGCACAGTCCTGGTATATCCAAAACATCTTCAGGTCTCCATGCAAACCACGGTCCATCTTCCAAAAGGCTCTTCCAGCCTATTCCTGAGGGTCTTCATGCCCTGCCTCATGCCACATCTCAGCAGCAGCTCCTGGAACCGTGTGCAATTCATGACCACTCCATGCATTTTTCATGCTTCCAAAACCAATACCAGGTGTGCAGGACACAGCCATATTCTTAATCCAGGGACAAAATAAATCATAGCCTTGAAAAGCAGGTTCCTTCTCCAGTCAACTCTTTCCAAGAGTTTGCATTTTTAACAGTCTTTCCTCAGGCATCATCTCCATTGTTTTAATGTAAATGCAGTCGGGCCACCTTCCTTCCACCTTCCTTAAGATTGCTAATGTGTTTGACAATAGCAGCTCCAGTAACCGAAAACCAGTCTCAGTGCCTCTACTTTTTACTTGCTTCAGGTTTTCCAACTTAAAATCTTAAAATCTCAGTCCGATATCTTTAGCCAAGCACATTAGTCCATTACAAATTTAAGTTTGATCAAACTTTCTGGGCCTGGATAGCAGAACGTAGCCATCCCTTATGCCAGTAGCCCAGTTCCAACAAAGTCCTCTGCAGTCTTTCCTTCCCCTTAGAAACCTCATAAACCAAGCCTCGAAGTTCAGTACTATCTGCACTTAGCATTCTCAAACTCTCATCAGAATAGTCCATAAAACTTGGCTTACCACTCCAGAAGGCATCTTCAGTTGCAAGCACCAAGTCCATGCCCATTCCTCCAAAACAAAAGTTCCAAAAGATGAATATCCACACGATCAGGTTCATCTCACCCCACACTCCTCGGTACCACTTTACTGTTGCAGACAGCTTCAGGTTCGCTGAGATGAACTTCCAGACCAGGCACAGTTATGGAGGAAGGGATATTATTTATTGAAGCTTACAGATCCAGGGGAAGTTCCATAATGGCAGAAGAAGCGGCCTGATCTCCACAGGGCCAAGCAGAGAGAGAAAGCCAACCAGCCACACAGCACACAGAGCAAAAACAACAGCCAAAAGGTCACACAGCACACTTCAGGAACTCCTGCTAGGCACATTTGCATATCTTTACAATGGAATCTCAAACCTACACCTTAAGACTGGGCCCCCAGTGACCTTGCCTCTAGCAAAGTGATTGCAGATGCAAACTATAACTAATAAAACACTGAATATATTGGGGGACATATATTCAAACTACCACAAGGACCATAAAGACTCTACAGCAAACTGTTAGAGCTGATAAAAACTTTTAGCAATGTAGCAGGATACAAAATAAACACACAGAAATCAGTAGCCTTTCTATATACTAACAACAAACATGCTGAGGATGAACTCAGAAAATCAACCCCATTCACAAATATCTCGAAACAAAACAAAACAAAAAAAATAATAAAGTACCCTGGAATAAACCAAACCAAGGAAGTGAAAGATCTGTACAATGAAAACTTTAAAACACTCAAGACAGAAATTGCAGAAGACACTAGGAAATGGAAAGACATCCCATGTTCTTGGATGAAAAGAGTCAATATTGTGAAAATGGCAATCTTACCAAAAGCAATCTACAAATTTAATGCAATCCCCAACAAAATTCCAATGGCCTGCTTCACGGATATAGAAAGAACAATCCTAAAATTCATTTGGAAGCACACACACACACACACACACACACACACACACACAAAACCCTTGAATAGCCGAAAAAATTTTGAGCAACAAAAGGCTTGTTGCATCACCATACCTGATTTTAACCTATATGACAGAGCAATAATAACAAAAACAGCATTGTACTGGCACAAAACAGACACATAGATCAATGGAACAGAATAGAGGCTCCAGATGTAAGTCCAGGCAGCTACAGCCACCTGGTTTTCCAACAAAATGAAAAAATACTCATTGGATCAAAGACAGCCTCTTCAACAAATGGTGCTGGGGAAACTGGATATCTATATGTAAAAGAATGAAAATAGATTCTTATTTCTCTTCATGCACAAGAATCAAGTCTAAATGGATCAATGACTTTAATATCAGACCTGAAACTCTGAAACTGCTAGAGGAAAAAGTAGGGGAAACCTTCAACATATTGGCATAGGCAACAACTTTCTGAATACAACCCCAGTTGCTCAGAAAATAAAACCACTGATCAACCACTGGGACCTCATGAAATTACAAAGTATTTTTTTGTACATCAAAAGACACTGTGAAGCCGGGCGTGGTGGCGCACGCCTTTAATCCCAGCACTCGGGAGGCAGAGGTAGGAGGATCGCCGAGAGTTCGAGGCCACCCTGAGACTACATAGTTAATTCCAGGTCAGCCTGGACCAGAGCGAGACCCTACCTTGCAAACCCCCCCCCCAAAAAAAAAAACAAAAAAACAAAAGACACTGTGAGTAGACCAAAGAGGCAACCTACAGAATGGGTGAAAATCTTTGTCAGTTAGACATCTGGCAGAGGATTAATACCCAGGATATACAAGGAACTCCAAAAAACTAATAAGAAAGCAAACAACCCAATTAAAGTGGGCTATGGAATTAAATAGAGTTCTCAAATGAAGAAATACAGATGGAATATAAACACCTAAAAATGTTCTACATCCTTAGCCATCAGGTAAATGCAAATTTAAGCTATTTTGAGATTCCATCTCACTCCTGTCAGAATGGGTATCATCAAGAAAACAAATTACAATAAATGCTGACGAGAATGTGGAAAAAAGAGGAACCCTTCTACACTATTGGTGGGAATGTTAACTGGTATAGCTACTGTGTAAATCAGTGTGGATGCTCCTGAGACAACTAAAAATAGATTTGCCATAGGACCCAGCTTACCACTCCTAGGCTTATATCCTAAGGATTCATCCTACTACCTTAGAGATACTTGCTCAACCATGTTTATTGCCACTCTATTCACAATAGCTAGGAAATGGAGCCAGCCTAGATGTCCTTCACCTAATGAATGGATAGATAATGAAGATGTGGTACATTTATACAATGGAGTTCTATTGAGCAGTAAAGAAAAATGAAATTATGAAATTTGCAGGAAAGTAGGTGGATCTGGAAAGGATTATACTTAGTGAGGTAGTTCAGGCCCAGAAAGCCAAGCACTGCATGTTCTCTGTCATATGTGGATCCTAGCTACAAATGTTTAGACTTGTATGCGAGTTAGGATAAAACTCAGCAGCAGAGACCAGTAAGCTAGAAAGGGGCTATAAGGGAGGGAGGATAAGGGAGAACTTAAAGAAATAATATTGTATATATGTAAGTAAATGAACAGATTACGGGGGGTAGAATGTCCTAAGTCAGGGGTAGAGATAAAAAAGGGTGGGGGGAAGGTTAATCAAAATCTAAGAGTATGAATAAGCCATATTGCAACCTACTTTTTTGGACAAGGATACACCTGGAAGCCACAGATTGTTATTAGAAAAGTTTCAGTGCCAGGTATGGAATACCTTCCAGTGAGTCATTGGCCAGGAAAATTTCTGATGCTCCCCCCAAAATTAACAGGCCATTGCCAAAGCTCTTGGTTTCTGTGGTAGTTTGAATAGATGGCCCCCAATATATTGAGTGTTTTATTAGTTTATAGTTTGCATCTGTAGCCACTTGGCTGGAGGCAGTGTCACTAGGTTGATCTTAAGGTGTGGTGGTGGGTTTAGGATTTCACTCTAAAGATATGCAAAGTGTGCCTGGCTGGAGTTCATGAGGTGTGCTATGCTGTGTGGCTTTTGGCTCCATTCTCTGTTTGGTCCTGTGAAAGCAGGCCAGCTGCTTCTGCCATTATGGAACTTCCCCTGGATCTGTAAGCTATAATAAATCCCTTCCTCCATAACTGTGCCTGGTTTGGAAGTTCATCGCAGTGAACCTGGAGCTGTCTGCTACAGAATCTGGTACCGAGGAGTAGGCTGAGATGAACCTATGTGAATTTTCATCTTTTGGAAACTTTGTTTTGGAGGAACCAGTATGGGCTTGACTTGCAACTGAAGATGCCTTCTCGAGTGGTAAGCCAAATATTATGGGCTATTTTGATGAGAGTTTGAGAATTATGAACTTTCTAAGGGGAAGGAAAGACTGCAGAAGACTTTGTTGGAACTGGGCTACCGGTATAAGGGATGCTGCGTTCTGTTGCCTAGGCCCAGAGAGTTTGATCAAAGTTAAATTTGTACTGGATGGAAGAAGTTGATTAAAGGTATTGGAGTGAGAGATTTAAGATTTTAAGTTGGAAAACGTCAAGCAAGTTAAAATTAGAGGCACTGAGACTAGTTTTAGGTTACTGGAGCTGCTATTGTTGAACACATTACAATCTTAAGGAAGGTGGCCCAACTGTTTTACATTAAAACAATGGAGAAGATGCCTGAGGAAAGACTGTTAGAAATGCACACTCTTTTGGAAAGAGTTGACTGGAAAAGAAACCTGCTTTTCAAGGTTATGATTTATTTTGTCCCTGAATTAAGAATATGGCTGTGTCCTGCACACCTAGTATTAGTTTTGGAAGCATGGAAAATGCATGGAGTGGTCATGAATTGTGCACGGTTCCAGGAGCTGCTGCTAAGATGCGACATGAGGCAGGGCATGATGCCTTGATAGGCTAAACACCTTTGGAAGATGGACCGTGTTTTGCATGGAGACCTGAAGATGTTTTGGATATACCAGGACTGTGCAAGGGCTACCATGGAGTGCACTGTTGGCTTGGGATGGAAGCTTTCCCTGGCTACTCTGCCCAGCTGGAGGGGTGGAATTGGAAAACCTAGAAACTGTCAGTCTCAGGTTATATTGAACTTGAACTGCAGAAGTTTGATGACTGCTAATGGTGGTTAAGTTTGCATTGTTCTAGTCTCTCCTTCCTATGCCTTATACTGGTTGAAAATGTTTAGTCTGTGCCTTTATATGTTGAAAGTATTTAACTCTTTTGATTTTACAAGACTCACTATCTTAAGTTGGTTAAGACTATGGGGACCTTTGAAACTGGACCAAATACAATTTACAATGTGTGATAGTTATAAATCTATTGGGGGCCAGAGGCAGAATGTGGTAGTTTGAATAGATGGCCCCCAATTTATTTATTCAGTGTTTTAATAGTTTATAGTTTGCATCTGCAGCCACTTGGCTGGAGTCAGTGTCACTGGGCGGATCTTAAGGTGTGGTGGGTTTAGGATTTCAATCTAAAGATATGTAAAGTGTGCCTGGCTGGAGTTCCTGAGGTGTGCTATGCTGTGTGGCTTTTGGCTTTTGGCTTCGTTCTCTGTTTGGTCCTGTGAAAGCAGACCAACTTCTTCTGCCATTATGGAACTTCTCCTGGATCTGTAAACTATAATAAATCCCTTCCTCCATAACTGTGCCTGGTTTGGAAGTTCATCTCAGTGAACCTGAAGCTATCTGCTACAGTTTCCCACCAGGAATAGATGGTAAGACCCTATTGCTGAAGACTCCAAGTGCTTGAGCTGCAAGGTCACTGAGAAATCTTGCTGGAGCTAAGCTGAAAAGGTCCTTTGTCTAGACCAGCTGACAGAAAGCTAGATAAAGCTATGCTGCATGCAGCTTTATGGGAGAGAGAGAAGTCATCAGTTGATATAAACAACAGTAGACACTGCAAGCCTTACGTTTGGCCAGACAAGCCAAATGAGCCAATGGTTGTAATGGTGGCATGGCTGTTATGGGGGATACCAACCATTCACTAATTGGACTGGAGATCCTCTCCACAGGGGGAATACATGCCTGGTAATGAAAACCTATCATGGGGAGGTTATGAGTCCTAGGGGTGTAATGCCTGCTGATGTCTGGCTAAATGCATATATTATGCTCATCACACTGTCCAGTAAGCCCTTCTGTTAATGTTCATACCCAAATATTAATGCTACTCTCACTTTTGGTTAAAGAAGCTTCTCTTTTCAGATGGCAGTGACCTCTGGGATGACTCAAAAGGCACCATAGTGCTGAGAAGATGTGACAGAGCAGTGTTCAGCACTGAAACATCTCTATCACAGCTTCCAAGACTCAGGGTCCATGGTGGAAGAGGTGGCAGAAAGAATGTAAGAGTTGAAGAAAGGGTAAGACAGCTTACAATGCATTCTTCCTGGGTATCTAGGGCCTGGATATCCATGACCTCACAGTGTCGAGCACTACCTACACAAGACCCTCAAAAGAGGAGGAAAAGATGATGACATCAAAGAAAAAAAGAGAGACTGAGGGGGAGAAGGTATATGATGGAGAGTGGAGGTACAAAAGGGAATGTGAGGAGGGCAGGGATTATGGTTTATTATCTATAATTATGGAAGTTGTCAATAAAAAAGTTTTAAAAAGAAAAATTTACAAGACATTAAAATATTATTAAGATAAAAATATAGTAAGAGCTTTAATATATATTGAAAATTGATTGTATTCCCATTGGGTTATATATATTCTCTGGGTTCCTGTCCCACCCCCCACTTCCATTTCACTGAAGGCCTTCCTCTGTAGAGTGATAAATGCACCAATCTCTGTGAGAGAGGACAATGCCAAATACTACACCTTCCACCCCATGGCTTTTACAGTTTTCTGTCTTTTCTTTCACAATGTTCCCTGATCTTTGGAGGACATGTTATAAATCTCCTTTTGTATTGAGCTCTTGGCAGGCTGTTTTTCTGCTTTGATGAGTTTTGAGTCACCTCAGTATAGTAGACCACCATCTTCCCAGAAGAGGTTCTCAGGCCAGCAGTGATAGAAGCAGCCATAATTAATCTGCCACTTTCTCTGTAATGTATATAATCATTTCATGCTAGGCACTTGGCTTTCTCATCTTGTCATTTTGATGGTATTGACCGCCATCTTTAAAAAGCAGTTCTCTATTCATCTAGTGTTGGACACCTGAGTTGATTCCAGCTCTTTGTTATTATGAATTGAACAGCTATGAACATGGTTGAGCAAATGTCTCTGATCTGCAGCTTGGAGCCTTTAGGTTATATGCCCAGTAAGGGATGGAATTCTACATAGCAGTAAGGAAAGATGAAATGAGGAAATTTGAAAAAAAAAATGGTCAAACATGGAACAGATCATCCTCAGTGAGCTCACCCAATCACAAAAAGATAATTGTAGCATGGTCTCATTTATCTGTTGCTCCTAATCTGAATCTACCTGAGATGCTGCCAAACCTAATAAGCACTCTGCGGACCAGACAATAGGGAGGGTGGGATGGAGGGAGGGTAAGGGTGGGAGGGAATGAAAGGATTGGAGGGAGAACAAGGGTGGGGGATACAAATAGGGACCCAAAAGGAAATGAAACTATAAAACCCTTTATTCTGAACAACAGGCTAAAACATTGATCCTTCAGCAGGACCGCAGAGGGAACACCTGAACCACAGGAAACTAGAAAGAACATCATGAAGACCAACCTTATCTTTTCCTGCGTCTCTCTCTCTCTCTCTTCTCTCTCCTCTCTATACTCACTTTCTCTTTTACATTACCTATCTTTTTCTTCCCTCACCTTCCTAGGTGCTGACTTATAACTCCCAGCGCCAGCACGGGGTTAACTTCCACAATGAACTGTTGATCCGAGACACCTACAAGGTTTCCCAAAAAAGAGATTTCTGTCAGAGTTCTTGATGACCCACCAAAGTTAGTGGTAAGACCCTACTGTCAAAGACAGCATACATGTGTGAGACCAAACATGGAGAGACCTGGCCAGAATCTGGAAGAGGGTCAGTCCCCAGACAGTTAGCTAGTCTAGTGCCAGAGGGTGCTACATGAGCAACTGGGGGATAATGGCCAACATCTATCCAAACAATTTGCAGTATAAGATACCCAGAAGGAAACAACCTGACGTAATGCTCAAACAAGTGCAGTAGTGGCACACAGCCACGGTGGGTAATCAACTGCTCTTGATTTGACTAATAGATCCACTCAGTGGAATGGAACTCATTGCTAGAACTGGAAAATATGTACAAATGTACAAAAAATGAGCTCAGTCTCCAAGATCAAGATACCACCAAATGTGGGCTAGAAGAGAGCCTACGCATATAAAATTCCCATCCCTTCTATCTAGTACTAACTTCTCTCTCTGTTGGAGAATTTGCTTATCTTTTTCAGATGGACAACGAACCTGAAGGGAGGATCCACCAATCACACCTCACCAGGGCCCCAGCTGAACCATAGAGTAATGCGGGGGACAGGCAAGAATACAGCATTCTTGGTGATCACAGCACCAGAAAAAGGCTGAAGGAGATAAACATAGAGAACATCCAACACCAACTAAGCCATATATCCAGAGACACAGAGGCTCCCAAAACTTCATCACTGAAGTAAAACTAAAATTACCCCAATGTGGCTCAGGGAAATTCGTGGAAGAGGGGGCGGAAAGAATGTTAGAGCCACAAGTTGGGGCATTATGCACAGAGGCTTGGCCTACACCCCAGAACTCTTGACTACCACCACAATGCATGATCCACATTCCCCATTGATGAGGGTCCCTTTGGAAGAGGGAGGACAGGGAGGAGGATAAGGGAGCCAACACTATGAATGTAAAATCAGAATAATATAAAAATAAATTATGAAAAAAAGAAAAAAAAGCAGTTCTCTAACCATTAGTGAAAAAACAGCATGAATTAAAGGAGATAAACATATATAGAAGACATTTTGATGGGCACAACCTCTCCATTTAGCCAAAAACCAGTTGAAACTTTCCTCATAGGTTTCCAATTTGGATCTTACTATGAGGCATGAGTTCCCTCCTACTGAGCCAACTTTACAAATGAAATTTTATACTGAACCATAAAGAATTTCTGATGTAATTTGACCCATTGCAGTATTACCTACCCATTATCAGTTCCCTTTCTTTAATAAAGTTTTCCAATTTCAAAATTACTCAGTTTGCTTTGTTTTGAGACAGGTTCTCGTGTATCCCAAGCTGGCTATGTACTCACTATACAGCAAATAATAATATTGAATTTCTGATTCTCCTGCCTCTGCTTCCTGCGTGCTTACTACAGATATGAGCCACCAGGAGCCACCACACCCAGTTGTATGTGGTGCAGAATATTGAACCCAGAGTTTCATGCATGCTATGCAAACATTCTATCAACTGAGCTACATGCTCCGCCCTCAAAATTACTAATTCTAAATACTAGACATGTCACCTAGCCCTTGAAACTGAACTGAACCTTCTTGACAGTGCTCTAACAAAACAGGGAAGAATATTGAAAACACACATTTGGTGCCTAGTATGGAAGAAGAAAAGAGAAGAGTTAAAGAGCCCCACTTTCCCTTGTCCTAATAGGACAACAAATTAACCCACAAATTAGCTCAGAGATGAAATGATTCATGAGCAACAACCTTAGAGCCTTAGAGAATGTAAATCTGGTCCTAAGTTATGGCAAAATGTTATCTACATAACACAAAAATAAGAATTATGGCTGGGCATGGTTGCACACACCTTTAATCCCAGGACTTGGGAAGCAGAGATAGGAGGATCGCCATGAGTTTGAGGCCACCCTGAGACTAAATAGTGAATTCCAGGTCAGCCTGGGCTAGAATGAAACGCTACCTTAAAAAAATGAAGAAAGAGGAGGAGGTGGTGGTGGTAGAAAAGGAGGAGGGAGGAGGTGGTGGAAGAGGAGGAGGAGAAGAAGAATTACAAGTCAAATATAAGTTGTGAACTTAGATGCTTTGTAAATCAACTTAGAGTTGTCAGTGGATCTATTTATGTGGCTGGCTCAACAGTTAAAGCACTTGCTTGCAAAGTCTGAGGTTCAATTCTTCATTACCCATGTAGATGCACATGCACAAAGTGACACATGCATCTGGAATTCGTTTGCAGTGCCTGGAGGCCCTGGTATATCCATTCTCTCTCTCCCCTTGAAAATAAATAAAAACATTTTTACAAAATTTAGGAGTTTTAATGGAGGGTATACCACACATGAGTGGCTAATGCTGCTCTCAGAAATAATAGCTTATTAAAGAAAAATCCAAGTGATAAGGATGGTATAATTCCCTGAGTTGTCAGGGAAGCCCCTGAGCCCCCAAAACAATAGGTTATTGCCACTGTACTTGGTTATCCACCAATGTGACAGAAGAAATTTGAAAGAGAAACCAGACCCAGATGATACTTTAAGCCCCCCTTTGTCCCAACATCATATTCTGTTTACAGTCTTTATTGTGCAAACCTTTACCAGTGCTGCAGTTACCTTCTCATTGCTGACACAAAACACCTGACCAAAAGCAGCTGGTGGGAAGAAAGGATTTATTTTGGCTTACAGACTCAAAGGGAAGCTCCATGATGGCAGGGGGAAATGTGGCATGAGCAGAGAGGTTGGACATCACCTCCTGGCCAAGGTCTGGTAGACAACAGAGCAGGAAATTGTGCTAAACACCAGCAAGAAGAAACTGGCTATAATATCCATAAACCTGACCCCCAAAACACACCTCTTCCAGGAGGCTCCAATTCCCAAATTGCCACCAGCCAGAGATTCAGCCCTCAGAACATATGAGTTTATGGATGACACCTAATTCAAACCACCACAACTAGGGAGACAGCATGACCCTGAGTCTCCTTCCTATCTATGATGTTGTATCTGGCTTGTAATATGTCATATGGTCTCTGTAGCCATAGGCAAACTCCCCTGAACTTATGCAATTTTTCACTTTGTAGTCCCTAGTCACACAGCCCAGAAGTTTAACTCACCAATAATGTGAAGAAGTCAAGATGATGTCAAACTGCATGTCATATGGCCTATAAAAACTCTGAGCCATCAGAGCTCAGTGCTCCGGCTTTAGAAGTTATTTCTGAGCCCATGTTAACATGAATAAATCCTCTGATTCTCCACCCTGCCTTGGTGGGAGAAAATTCCATGTGTTCTCTGATGCTACTAGAAATGTGGGTAGATCCAGTCAGCCCTATACCAATACCTGAAAATGGAATAAATGTCCAAAATATAGAAACAGGAGTCACCACCAAGAACCATCACTTATAATTTGTCATTGGTGCTTGATTGTAGTGAGAGTTCAACATTCTTTCGAAGTGACCCTTAGCATAATATTCATATATATGAAGGAACCAGGAATTCAATATTTTTATTAACCTTCACTCCCTACGGTCTCTCCCTTCTTTTTGTCTCTTTCCTACTGAGGCTTGATTCTTGCTGACTTTAGCATAAACTGTGTAGAAGAAAGGTTCCAGCCATATTTTTCATTTGAAGCAGTTAGTTGTGTAGTGGCCTGGAACTTCCTGTGTTGGTTCCAGTAAGTAATGCATGTCATTCACCAGAACTCAAGGTAACCCCACCTACAATGCCACATTTTTTCCCCAAAGTGGACCTTTTCCATGGGAACCATACAATAGATTGGAATTCTGTAGAATGCCATGAAATTAAGGTCCCCTGCCTCTCAATTTTGGAATAAAACTAGGTTACTTGCTTTTCTCCATTATTTTTGTCATCCTGTGCTCATCAGGCTGTTGCTTAGTGAAGAGCAAGGAAAAGAAGCCAGTATCTGGTTTTTAAATCCCTGCTACTAGCACTTAGTACATCATAGTTCTTCATATTGAAGTAATGGTTGGCAATTCAGCTGAAGCCTCTTAGCAGTTACTTCCTTTATTGTATTTCTCTAAGGTTTTCTATCTAACCATAATTATCTATAATTACTTGCAACTCATAGTCCTTCCATCTCCTCTTCTTGGCGTAACAACCTGACCAGGACAATGTTAAAAAGAAATGTAGATTGCACAGGTTATCTACTGACTGAAGGTTGCTGACCTTTCACCCTTGAGCCTGGTGCTTACTACAGAGTTGTGTTACTTTTTTTTCTGAGATTACGGAGCTCATTTTTTACTGTACTATACTATAATTTTGTTTGGTTTTTCAAGATAGGGTCTCACTATAGCCCAGGCTAACCTGAAATTCTCAGGGTGGCCTCAAACTCATGGTGATCCTCCTACCTTTGCCTCCCAAGTGCTGGGATTAAAGGCATGTGCCACCACACCCAGCTAAGATTTTATATTTTTTAAAATCAAATACCACACTAAAATTAAAAACAAGGATGGCTGACTAAATTATTACTTAACAAGCAAACCAACAGGAAATTATTGGAAATATATTCTTGTAGTCCTGATATCTCACTTAAAACTAATTTTTTTTGTTTTTATTTTGTTTAAGAGTGACAGAGAAAGAGAGGGAGTGAGTGCACCAGGGCCTCCAGCCACTGCAAACAAACTCCAGATGCATGTGCCACCTCGTGCATCTGGATTACATGGGTACTGGGGAATCAAGCCTTGATCTGCGGTCCTTAGATTTCACAGGCAAGCACTTAACCACTAAGCCATCTCTCCAGCCCTATAACTAATTTCTTGCTGGGTGTGGTGGTTCACACCTTTAATCTCAGCATTTGGGAGGCAGAAGTCAGAAGACTGCTGAGTCATCTTTAGACTACATAGTGAATTCCAGGTCAGCCTGGGCTTGAGTTAAGACACTACCTTGAAACCCCCCCCCCCAAATAAATAATTTCTCCACTGTGCTAGTTAACTTTCTGGTGGATAGCTAACATGACTTAACATAACTTGCTCTATGCAGGCTACTGGCAGAGAAAAGTAACACAATCACCCAGCAAAGAATCCTTCATTCTGTATTACATCAGATGCGATGCATGGTGCAATAGTAGCATGACTGTCTGGGGATAACCAACTGTTGATTGATCTGCTCCACAAGAGGGAAGACATGACCGATGCTGAAAACCAGATCAAAAGCCCTTGGGCTGAAAAGTTGGTTTAGGCCTGGGAAGCCTAAGGACTCATGTTCAACTCTCCAGATCCCACATAAGCCAGATGCGCAAAGTGATGCAAGGTTGCAATGCCACACTTGCCCACAAAGGGGCAGCATGCACCTGGAGTTTGTTCACAGCAGTTGAGAGGCTGCTGGCATGCCCATTCTTCTGTCTTCCTCTCCCTCTCTCTCTGTCTCTCTCTACAAAAAAAAGTTATGTGAAAGTGTCAAAAAAAATGGAGACTCCATGATGAACAAAACCAGATGCTCATTGTTTAAAATGTATTATACAAAATGTATTTGCCTATCATACTTGAAACCATGTATAAAACACCTAGTATAATGTAAACATATGAAGACTGGTTATGCTGTATCATTCAGGGAATAAAGAAAAGCAGCCTGAAGCTGGGCATGGTGGCACATACCTTTAATCCCAGCACCTGGAAGGCAGAGGTAGGAGGGTGACTGTGAGTACAAGGCTACCTTGAGATTACATAGTGAATTCCAGGTCAGCCTAAGCTAGACTGAGACCCTCCCTCAAAAAACCAAAAACGACAACAAAAACAAAACAGCCTGTAAAAAAAAAAAAAAAAAAAAGTATCTTGCTCAGTTGGATAGAGGTTCAGTGAGAGATAAGAGAAGGTAATGAGGGGATTATGATCAAAATACATTATATACATGTACAAAATTATCAATAAATTTAAAAAAAAACTTAAAATTTGCTGCATGGACACATGATAAAATAACTTTATGTGGGTATTTAATATATCAAATACATAAAAGCAGGTTTAGTTAATCCAACAGCTAATAGTATTAGCATATGGTAGCTTTTGCCTATCCACTTTAAGAGCAACATAATGGTGGCACATGCCTTTAATCCCAGCACTCAGAAGGCAGAGGCAGGATAGCCTGAATTTGAGGCCACCCAGAGATTGCATAGTAATTCCACGTCAGCCTGGGCTAGAGTAAGACCCTACCTTAAAAAACAAAAAAATGTTTTGTTTCACACCCACCATGGCTCAGGGAATTTTGTGAAAGAGTGGGGTGAAAAGATTTTAAGAGCCACAGGCTGGGAGGAAATATCCAGAGGCACTGGCCCCCCTATACACACAATGATTGGACTGCTGTTCTTACTACTCATAATCCACAACCCCATGGTGAATAACCAGCAATCCCACTGAGGGCAGGGAGGAGGGCAATAATGGTACCAACACATGATATATCCATACAAAGACTCTACTTAATAAAAAGTTTTGTCTGTGGACAAAATTTTAATTAGATATACATAGGAGAAAACCACTTTTAATTGAAAATAAAGCATTACATCTTAATTAAAATTTTATTTAACAGTATAAACTAATTTGTCAAGAGAAATAGCTTTCCTAACTAATGATATTGTGACATTTACATATTCACAAACTTTCCCTCCTTTATCCTGATTAGCTGTTGATAATATTAAAATAGGGACTTTTCCCTTATGAAAAAAATGGTAAAATCTGTCCCTATTCTCATCCACTGACAAAAGCAGGAATTTTAAAGTTATTCTCACACTGAGGAGTTCCCAGAGAAAAGCAAACAGTCTTATAAAAAAAGACATGCAAGACTATTAATATTTAACTCTTCCACAAAACTTCAAAGCACAATTTTAAGATGATCTCTACTACAAGTTTCCTTTAAGGACATTTGCAAGTCCCAGAATGGTATGTTAGGTTTTCACATACTGAACATATTCAACTTTGAAAGAAAGTACTGAAGTTATTGCTTTAAACTGGAAAAATCTATGGGCAAATTTGTTGAAAGAGTAAATTATACAGATACTCCAAAAATTACACTTATGCATGGAGCTGCAGATAAAATGTTTAACAAGGTAAACATCACTCTATAGAAAGATAGAACACAGGCATTAAGATGTATGGCTTTTTGTGTTTGATTATATTACTAAATATAAATAGTCCTTAGTGTTAACTGAAAAAGGTTTGTACAAAACTGCACTTTCAAAATTAATATTTTTATTAAATCAAGTTAAAAACGTTCACTGTAGAAAAGGATATTAAGAAAATCAAAATATACCTTTCTATACTATACATATATATATATATATATGCATATATATATACACACACACACACACACACACACACATATATATATATATACATGTTAGCAGCAAACTACTTACATTTTGAGTTGGCTGTTATTTTAAAGAAAGTATAGTATTGTACACAGTATGAAATGTTGGTAATTCATTCTTCATCCTTTATTCTGAATTGGCCCATCTAAGTAATACTTTATAATTCCCATAACTGAATACTTATTTTGACTAAACAGTAGTGAAACAGTGGCTGACAAAATCTGTTCCACTACATCAGTTATAAATTTAAGAGGGAAGACATGACCGATGCTGAAAACCAGATCAAAGCCCTTTGGGCTGAAAAGTTGGTTTAGGCCTGGGAAGCCTAAGGACTCATGTTCAACTCTCCAGATCCCACATAAGCCAGATGCCAAAGTGATGCAAGGTCGCAATGCCACACTTGCCCACAAAGGGGCAGCATGCACCTGGAGTTTGTTCACAGCAGTTGAGAGGCTGCTGGCATGCCCATTCTTCTGTCTTCCTCTCCCTCTCTCTGTCTCTCTCTACAACAAAAAAGTTATGTGAAAGTGTCAAAAATGGAGACTCATGATGAACAAAACCAGATGCTCATTGTTTAAAATGTATTATACAAAATGTATTTGCCTATCATACTTGAAACCATGTATAAAACACCTAGTATAATGTAAACATATGAAGACTGGTTATGCTGTATCATTCAGGGAATAAAGAAAAGCAGCCTGAAGCTGGGCATGGTGGCACATACCTTTAATCCCAGCACCTGGAAGGCAGAGGTAGGAGGGTGACTGTGAGTACAAGGCTACCTTGAGATTACATAGTGAATTCCAGGTCAGCCTAAGCTAGACTGAGACCTCCTCAAAAACCAAAAACGACAACAAAAACAAAACAGCCTGTAAAAAAAAAAAAAAAAAAAGTATCTTGCTCAGTTGGATAGAGGTTCAGTGAGAGATAAGAGAAGGTAATGAGGGGATTATGATCAAAATACATTATATACATGTACAAAATTATCAATAAATTTAAAAAAACTTAAAATTTGCTGCATGGACACATGATAAAATAACTTTATGTGGGTATTTAATATATCAAATACATAAAAGCAGGTTTAGTTAATCCAACAGCTAATAGTATTAGCATATGGTAGCTTTTGCCTATCCACTTTAAAGAGCAACATAATGGTGGCACATGCCTTTAATCCCAGCACTCAGAAGGCAGAGGCAGGATAGCCTGAATTTGAGGCCACCCAGAGATTGCATAGTAATTCCACGCCAGCCTGGGCTAGAGTAAGACCCTACCTTAAAAACAAAAAATGTTTGTTTCACACCCACCATGGCTCAGGAATTTTGTGAAAGAGTGGGGTGAAAAGATTTTAAGAGCCACAGGCTGGGAGGAAATATCCAGAGGCACTGGCCCCCTATACACACAATGATTGGACTGCTGTTCTTACTACTCATAATCCACAACCCCATGGTGAATAACCAGCAATCCCACTGAGGGCAGGGAGGAGGGCAATAATGGTACCAACACATGATATATCCATACAAAGACTCTACTTAATAAAAAGTTTTGTCTGTGGACAAAATTTTAATTAGATATACATAGGAGAAAACCACTTTAATTGAAAATAAAGCATTACATCTTAATTAAAATTTTATTTAACAGTATAAACTAATTTGTCAAGAGAAATAGCTTTCTAACTAATGATATTGTGACATTTACATATTCACAAACTTTCCCTCCTTTATCCTGATTAGCTGTTGATAATATTAAAATAGGGACTTTTCCTTATGAAAAAATGGTAAAATCTGTCCCTATTCTCATCCACTGACAAAAGCAGGAATTTTAAAGTTATTCTCACACTGAGGAGTTCCAGAGAAAAGCAAACAGTCTTATAAAAAGACATGCAAGACTATTAATATTTAACTCTTCCACAAAACTTCAAAGCACAATTTTAAGATGATCTCTACTACAAGTTTCCTTTAAGGACATTTGCAAGTCCCAGAATGGTATGTTAGGTTTTCACATACTGAACATATTCAACTTTGAAAGAAAGTACTGAAGTTATTGCTTTAAAACTGGAAAAATCTATGGGCAAATTTGTTGAAAGAGTAAATTATACAGATACTCCAAAAATTACACTTATGCATGGAGTTGCAGATAAAATGTTTAACAAGGTAAACATCACTCTATAGAAAGATAGAACACAGGCATTAAGATGTATGGCTTTTTGTGTTTGATTATATTACTAAATATAAATAGTCCTTAGTGTTAACTGAAAAAGGTTTGTACAAAACTGCACTTTCAAAATTAATATTTTTATTAAATCAAGTTAAAACGCTCACTGTAGAAAAGGATATTAAGAAAATCAAAATATACCTTTCTATACTATACATATATATATATATATGCATATATATATATACACACACACACACACACACACACATATATATATATATACATGTTAGCAGCAAACTACTTACATTTTGAGTTGGCTGTTATTTTAAAGAAAGTATAGTATTGTACACAGTATGAAATGTTGGTAATTCATTCTTCATCCTTTATTCTGAATTGGCCCATCTAAGTAATACTTTATAATTCCCATAACTGAATACTTATTTTGACTAAACAGTAGTGAAACAGTGGCTGACAAAATCTGTTCCACTACATCAGTTATAAATTTATTTTATTTTTTTGGTTTTCCGAGGTAGGGTCTCACTCTAGCTCAGGCTGACCTGGAATTCACTATGTAGACTCAGGGTGGCCTCAAACTCATGGTGATCCTCCTACCTCTGCCTCCCGAGTGCTGGGATTAAAGGCATGTACACCATACCCGGCATGAATTTATTTTTGAGAGTAACAAATGAGCACCATAAATAAATGTATATGTAAACACAATTTTAAGGTGTAATAGTAACCAATTATACCATTTAGCATTTGACTTACTTTTTGAAAAATTTTAGTCACACACAAAATTTAAACCAGATAAACACTTCAATCCTAGTTTGTCTATTACTAAAATCTTTAATAGAAACTCTGTATGTAATCTGACAAACTATGCAAAGATATATGTATGTATATGCATATATATGAAAAGTATACACATATGCATACATATATATCAACTTTGAATTTTTTAAAACTCACTGAAGTGTGGCATAATGTCACCAACTCTAAGTCAGCTAATGAGAATTATTGGCTACAAAAATTCTGAAGCCAAAGAATGGTTATACAACTTAATATATTTTTAGGCTAACAAATTAGTCAAACAACTAATTTATTACCAACTGGCTATCAAAGAAGTATTTTTTTCTTTTAACATGACCTACTAGCAAAAAAAAAAGAAGTATCTTTACAATGAGCTTTCAGGTTTAAAATTATTAAAGAAATCTCACTAGTGTTCAAAAAATACTAAACATTATACAAATACAATCTTCTTATAGTTGAATTCTGTAGCTACAATCTGTATTTTAAAAACTTCCTTTGGATTGTTCCATTGAGCACTTCAAGTTTCCATTCTGTAGCTCTGACAACTGGCTCAGATTTATCAGGTTTACATGAATCACATCCTTCAGAATTTGCTGTGTTACCTACTTACAATAAAGAGAAGGTACTGCACCAAATTTCAAAAGCAATGTAATGAAAAATGCAAGAATATGCAATATAAGAAAAGGTAAAGCACAATAGAGATCACTTTCTCACCACAAAGTGAAATACAATTCTTTTTATGCTTGTAAAGTACTATCTTAACTTTTTTAACTTGTCAAAAGGATGAAGTTTTAAGGTGGCTCACCTTTATTTTGCAATTAAAAAATGAAAACAGACTGAATCACTTTTATTAATATGCACATCAAGTTACTGAATTGGCGATGTCATATTGCTTTCCCCTTAAAGATGGCACTTGCAGGTACAAGATGCAGAGATGTCTACATTCTTCAGATGTTTACTTGAAAAGATTCTTCAACAGCAGTCTGATACTGGGTTTCCTCATCTAGCTGAAGGTTCTAAAAAGATAACAAAAACCAAAAAAAATTAGCATGTCAATAGGAAAATATTCAATATTTTGTCCAATGCATTGTACATCTTGATATATTATGCATATTGTTTATGTACAATATCTTTTTAAAAATGTAAGATAAGCTGGGCACTATGGTATATACCTATATTCTCAGCTACTCAGAAAGCACAGGTAGGAGGATAGGAGGAGGGTAAGACAAGAACATTTAGGCCAACCAGGGCCTGGGTCCATTAGACCCTCATCTTGAAAAATAATAAAACAAAATATAGCATTGGGGGGAGAGCTTAGCAGATAAGGTGCTTGCCTGCAAAGCCAAAGGACCTTGGTTCGATTCCCCAGGACCCACATAAGCCAGATGCACAAGGTGGTACATGCATCTGGAGTTCATTTGCAGTGGCTGGAAGCCCTGGTGCAAACATTCTCTCTTTCTCACTCTGCCTCTTTCCCTCTCTCAAACAAACAAACAAATAAATAAATAAATAAATAAATAAATAAATAAATAAATATTTTAAAAGAATAAAATTTTAAAAAACAAAATATAACACATGAATTTTAAAAATTAAGTTCAGCTATAATTGTTTATAAGTAGCATAACCGTTCAGCAGAGTAAAATTTATACTGCCTAATAATCATTAACCAAATTTACTAATTTTAGCTCACAGTGATATATCTGTATCATACCTAGCAAAGAATGCCAAATTTTAAAGGTAAGATTAATTTTAAAAAGTAAATATTTATTGAATTAAGAGTTAAGGGGCTGGAGAAATATCTTAGCAGTTGAAGGTACTTGCTTGCGAAAGGCTGTCAGCCCAAGTTCAATACTCTAGTATCCATGTAAAGCCATATGCACAAAGTGGCACATGGGAGCTGGAGAGATGACTTAGCAGTTAAGCGCTTGCCTGTGAAGCCTAAGGACCCCAGTTTGAGGCTTGATTCTCCTGTACCCACATAAGCCAGATCCACAAAGTGGTGCATGCATGTGGAGTTCGTCTGTAATGGCTGGAGGCTCTGGTATGCCCATTCTCTCTCTCTGTCACTTTCAAATAAATAAATAAATAAATAAATAATAAGTAAATAAAGTGGCACATGCATCTAGAGTTTATTTTCAGCAGCAAGAGGCCCTAGCATACCCATACTTTTAAAAATGAGTAATAACTTCTTAACCACAGTATAAAACAAACAAAAAACTATATAGTTCATATATTAACTTATAAAAGAACATCCTTGCCTAATGGTGTTCCTCAATGGTTAAGTGTGTGTCTGAATGCACCAAGCATTCACAGCACCAAAATAACAAAACCACCAGCAAAACAGTAGTAATAACAAAAAGCCCTATTCCTTATCTTTAAAAATGCTATTTGCTATCAATTTTATAGGTTGATAAAATTGCTCCATAATCTAGGACTACAGGACTACAGAGTGCCAGGTCAGTTTGGGCTAGAGTAAGATCCTACCTCAAAAACAAATAAATTATATATATATATATATATATATATATATATATATATATATATATATATATATATATATGAAAATGGCTCAATGAATAAAGTGCTTATCACATAAGGCTGAGGACCTGAATTTGAATTCCTAGCAACCATGTAAAAACTAGGCATGGTGGTGAGTACCTGTTATCCCAGAGCTGAGGAGGTAGAGACAGAAGACTGCCTATAGTTTACTGACTAGCTAGTCTAGCTGAATTGATGAGTTGTAGGGTCCTGTCTCAAAAAAAAAAAAAAAAAAAAAAAAAAAGGCGGAGAGCTACTGAGGAAAATATCTTATGCCAATCTCTAGCCCTTATACACAAAAGTGCCTGCTCACACATACATATATATGAAAAGCAATAAAAATAGAAAAGATTGACTCAAAATACACACACACACACACACACACACACACATGCAAGACTTCCACTTGAAAGCCTCAAAGTTATTACTCCATAAAATTACTAAAGAATACATGTAAATTGTACATACGTTGGAATTGTTCTGAAAACAGAACACTGAAAATACAAAATAATAAAAAATTAGAAGACAGAGAAAATGGAAATTTATTTATTTCATTTACAATTGAAAATTGTACCTAATGTGCTACCCTAAACCTGAAAACAAATGTCAGCTATTATTTATTAGGATTAATGTTGTCTTAAATAACATCTTAACTACCCACAAAAAAAAAAACAATTTTATAATAAGTAAAGCAAAAGTTATCAACTGATTTTTTAAAATTATGACATTTTGGAAGTAAAAATTAATTAATGTTTTCCTTTGAGAATCCATTTTTATCCTCTGAAACTTCCCTTGTTCACCTTGCTAAGTAGATATTTTTTGTGGATTTCTTTTGTTTTGTTTTTAAATATGATTCATGTACTAGTTGTGAGAATTCTATTATACTGGATTTAACAAGTATCTCATCCTATTTATGTTATACCAACTTATATTTCAAGTAGGTGTCATTTTCTCTTAATTCTAGACAGTTTTTATATAAACCTTCATTTTGCTTATCTGGGAGGCTTGCTCTTCTATTGTCTCTCTAGCATATACAGTAAATTAAATTCTCAACAAATTCTCTAAGTTTACTAATATTACTACTAAAAACAAAACAATTTGCTCTATATCCAGCCATTGTGATACTTGTCTGAAAACTCAAATCTAAATTGAAAAAGTTAATTTAACTTTTCTTAATCTTGAAGAACTCACTTACCACAAATTCTCCATAATCAAACTGATGTCTTTGATTTAGATGACTAACGAAATTTCTAGTAATCTGGCTAGGATCTCCCCAAGGAAGAGACACACAAATAGGACATGTCTATGAGAAACAGATTGTTTTAAATAAAAAAAAAAATCAAACATTGTGATTCATGAGTATTAAAATACAAGCTCATCTTATTGAAAGCATCAGGTATACTTTATTTTGTGTTTATTACTACATTTTTATATTTGAAAAAAATTTACGGCGTGGCAACCCTGTGTCAAGCAGGACTATTGCATCACTGTTAAATAGCTCAAATGACCACTAGTATTTGTTAGCAATAAAGTACTTCTACATGGTACTATTGCACATTTAAATAACTACAGTATAGTATAAACATAACTTTTATATGCACTAAAAAAATGCATGGCTCAATTAATAGCAAGATTTGCTTTAATAAGGTGATCTGAAATGAAACCTACAGTATCTCCAAGGTATGCCTGTAAATGAAAAGCACAGGAGAGGAGGATAGATTGAGACAGAGTCTCATTATGGAACCCAGGCTGGCTTGAATTTGTGAGCCTTCTGCCTTAACATGAGAAGTATCTCTTCCAACTCAGTTTCTCTTGTTCTACAGTCCAGTTTAAAATCACTTATTTGTGAAACATATATTCAAAACAAATTCTTCTGAGACCATTAACAGAAGATGAAACACTGCACTCTTTGCTGTCTTCCTTGCTCATCAAAAAGGTCTTTCACGAGGGCTGGAGATATGGCTTAGTGGTTAAGGTGCCTGCCTGCTAAGCCGAAGAACCCAGTTCCAATCTCCAGGTCCCATGTTTAGCCAGATGCAAAGTGACGCAAGGGCACAATGCCGCACTTGACCACAAGGGGGCACACGCATCTAGATTTCGTTCACAGCAGCTGAGAGACTGCTGGCGTACATTCTCTATCTGTCTCCCTTTCCCTCTCTCTGTCTCTGTCTCTCTGTGTCTCTCTCCAAAAATAAAATAATAAAAAAAGGTCTATCACGATATAATGCATTCTAAAAGCTACCATCAAAAAGATCAGTATGCATCAAAAATAAAATACAGGGCTGGAAAGATGGCTCCACAGTTAAGGAGCTTGTCTGTAATGTCTAAGGACCCAGGTTCAAGTCCTCAGTACCCATGTAAGGCTAGATGCACAAGGTAATCATGCTTCTGGAGCTTGATTGCAGTGGCTAGACGCCATGGTGCACCCATTCTGTTTCTCTCTCTTATAAATAAGTAAGATACATTTTTTTTTTACTTCTTTGCTTTATTTATTCATATCAAAAGCTTTGCAAGGACACAATTAAAAATGCCTAATGACTTATTTTTATTTACAGATATTTTCACCCATGGCAGATCCAACTGACTGAATCCATCATCTATATCCAAATAGAACAAGAAACTGAAAAGACTCAAAAGAATTAGATCTGCCACTGCTCAGTAATGAGTACACAGCTCACCTTTAATAAGTTTATTCTTTTCTAGATTATTCCATACAACCTCACAATAAACATGTTCTCTTTTATGATAGCAGTTATTTGAATTTTATTTATTTATTTTTGTTTTTCTGATTTTTGAGGTAGAGTCTCACTCTAGCTCAGGCTGACCTGGAATTCACTATGTTGTCTCAGGGTGGCCTTGAACTCACAGCAATCCTCCTACATCTGCCTCCCGAGTGCTGGGATTAAAGGCGTGCGCCACCACGCCAGGCTGAATTTTAAATATATCATTTTGTTTCATTTGTTGACAAAAAAACTTAATCATAACTTAAGTTCCAATTTAAATTGACAACATTCCCTTTTGTATATGTGAAATAAACAAAACCATAGGCTTTAAGCATTAGACTGTCTTAAATACATGTACTTACCACAGGAACTATCTCAAATAAGTGGTTACTGTTACAGTGATCCAGTAAACGCTGTCTGGTAAAATTTGATTCTTGACATAAGGGACACTTAAAGGTGGGATGCCCGGAAGAACTACAAAACAATTTCAATGGAGCATACTTAAATTCAAAATTATTAGCATAAAAATGATGCTGTCCTGTTTTGACCTATCATTCTGGTATCCTGACTTTTAAACAGTTGTAATAAACAAAATAAAAACGCCCAGCTGGGTGTGGAGGAGCACACCTTTAATCCCAGCACTTGGGAGGCAGAAATGGGAGGATCACTGTGAGTTCAAGACCCACCTGGGACTATAGTACTTTAAAGTCTTGACATATGAATTCCAGGCCAGCCTGGGCTACAGTGAGACCCTACCATGAAAAAAAAAAAAAAAAAAAGTTCAACAGAACTCACTGCATATCCTTTAAGACTTCTACATATCCTATCATATACCACCTTTTGGAAATCTTTTACTTAAAACTTTTACAAAATTTCTATCAAACTTCAACTTAGGCCTGCCCCAGGTCCTAGAAACCCATAGGAGAAAAAAAAAAATCACAGGAAAAGCAAAAAACAAAAGCCCAAGATTAAAGTACTTCAAAACATTCTGATAATCAAGCATTACTGGGTTTTAATACCTCTGAATGTCAGCAAGGAATAGTGAAACACTGATGCCTTTACCTAAATCATGCATGGAAGAAATCTGACCACAGTCAAAAAATAGATAAGGTCTTCTTAACAAATGTGTTCTTTAAAGGAATACTTAATACTGTTCATATCTGAAGTATTAACTTCTACTTCTAGCACTAGGTTAAATACAGAATAAAAGTTTACTTTAGGGCTTAAGAGATGACTCAGCGGTTAAGGTATTTGCTTGCAAAAGCCTGCCAGCCTGGGTTTGATTCCCCAGTACCCACATGATGCCAGATGCATCAAGTGGCACATGCATCTAATGTTTGTTTGCAGCAGCAAGAAGCTCTGGTGCACTCATTCCCATTCATTCTTTCTCTTTCAAATAAAAAAATAGGACTTGTTTTTTAAAAAAGTTTACTTTAACAAAATCAAGAAATCACCTATTATTGAAGCCCACATACCTGCAACTCAAAGTACTCAGGAGGCTAAGGCAGGAGGATCATGAGTTAAAGATCAGCCTGGGCTACGTAGAAAAATCATGTCCAAAAAGGCGGGTGGGGAGAAAGCTAAGTGTGGTGATGCACACATTTTTTTTTTTTTTTTTTTTTTTTTTTTCGAGTTAGGGTCTCACTCTGGCCCAGGCTGACCTGGAATTCACTACGGAGTCTCAGGGCGGCCTCAAACTCATGGTGATCCTCCCACCACTGCCTCCCATGTCTGCCTCCCAAGACCACCATGTCCAGAAGATGCACACCTTTAATGCCATCACTTACTCAGGAGGCAGAAGTAGGAGGATTACTGTGAGTTCAAAGCCAGCTTGGGACTACAGAGTGATTTCCAGATTAGTCTGGGCTACAGTGAAAACAATAAAAATCTATTATTGAGGCTTAATGTAAAGCTCAATGATAGAGTAATTGTTTAGCATGCTTGGAGGTCCTGAGTTAATTCACCAACACTGCAAATAAATACATTATCTATATTATTTACTAAATGATATTATTTACAAATTAGGAGTTTTGCTTGACTCAATCTAGCTCAGGCTGACCTGGAATTCACTATGTAGCCTCAGGGTGGCCTTGAACTCACGGCAGTCCTTCTACCTCTGCCTCCCAAGTGCCTGGGATTAAAGGAGTGTGCCACCACACCCAGGCAAATTAGGAGAATTTTTTTAAACATTTACCTTGTATCTTCTCGGTAAGTTTCTGTGTTATCAGATGTGGATGTTTCACTCCTATTACTTAAGCACAAGGGGGAAAAGTTAATACAGGGCTTCATTAACTTGGATTGTTAATGAAGATCAGTCAGTACTTTAAAGTCTTGACATATGAAATAATTATGGCATTACTTTTTTTTTTTTTTTTTGAAGTAGGGTCTCACTGTAGCCCAAGCTGACCTGGAACTTACTCTGTAGCCCAGTATGGCCTCAAATTCATGGTGATCCTCGTATCTCAGCCTCCCAAGTGCTTGTATTAAAATATGTACCACCATGCCAAGATGGTACTATTTTTCAAATACATTAACATAGGCCTACTTATTAGGTTCTTATTCACTGGTCTTTTAAAATATGCACCAGCTGAACATGGTGCCAAGACACCTGTAATACCAGAACGCAGGAGACTACAGTAGGAAGATCATAGGTTTGAAGCTAGCCTGGGCTACATAGCAAGCAAGAGATGTCTCAAAAAAAAATTAGAGCATGACTATAGAGAATACAAACTTTTTTAATTACCTTAAATTCTCTTTCTCTACTAGTAAGCTTTCTTTTGGGGGGTACGGATAGCATGTGGGTTGAAAAAGGTTCTCATTATGTAGCCAAGGATGTCTACAAACTCATGATTCTCTACCTCCAAGTGTGTACTAGTATATGTGTAAATGTGTGAATATGCATGTGAAGGCCAGAGGTTGATATCAGGTGTCTTCCTCAGTTGTGCTCCAACTTTATTTTTGGAGACTGGTCTCTTCACTGAACCTAGAGTTCAGCGATCCAGCTAGACATGAGTCCTAGGAATCCTTCTGTCTCTACCTCCCCAGTACTGGATTAAAGGCACATGTCACCACACTTGGCATTTACATGGGTGCTGGGTATCCAACTCAGGTCCTCGTGTTTATGTAGAAAGCACTTGATCCATTCAGCATCTCCCCAAGCCTCGTTTCCATTTTATTTTTATTTCTTTATTTTTGTTTGAGAGAGAGAGAGAAAGAATAGGTATGCCATGGCTTCTTGCTGCTGCTAGCTAAGTCCAGACACATTTTATCTGGCTTTATATGGGTAATGGGGAATTAACCCAGGCGAGCAGGCTTTGCAAGCAAGCACCTTTAGCTGCAGAGCCATCTTCCCAGTCCCCATCTCCATTCTTTGTACACTGAGAGGAGTTTGCATCTATAGATCCTTTTGTTGTTTCCCATTTGGGTTCAGCCTAGCAGGAGATCTGGAGAAACAAAAGAAAGGTCAAGATTTTTCTCTCCCAATGAACTTCCTTGCAAAATTGCCTTGACTGACTACATTACTTCTCCAGTTACACACCCTCCTATACAACTCCAATAGTTTGCTATATCCTCATTTTTCAAGCTTTCAATAGACTAAAAGTATGTCATTGTACTTGTGGTTTCCTACTTGTGAATCACAGTGTATACCACTCATTGAAAGTAATTCATTTATTAAATTCTCCTCAAATTGCCAGGAACACATTATTATCTGCTAAGACCCTGATAACAATTTGACATATTTTATTTTTCCTACCATTTTTAAAAAATTGTCTCCTGGGCTGGAGAGATGGCTTAGCAGTTAAGGCGCCTGCCTCCTAAGCCTAAAGAACACTGGTTCCAATCTCCAGCGGTTCCAATCTCCAGGTCCCATATTTAGCCAGATGCAAAGTGACGCAAGGGCGCACTTTGACCACAAGGGGGCTCATGCATCTGGATTTCATTCGCAGCCACTGAGAGTCTGCTGATGCGCCCATCTCTATCTGTCTTCTTCCTCTCCCTCTCTCTCTGTCTCTCTCTGTGTTTCTCTCAAAAAAAAAAATTGTCTCCTGCCAGGTGTGGTGGCATATGCCTTTAATCCCAGCACTTGAGAGGCTAAGGCAGGAGGATCACAAAGAGCTTGAAACCAGCCTGGGAATAAAGAATGAGTTCCAGGTCAGCCTGGGCTAGGGTAAGATCCTACCTTGAAAAAAAAAGAAAGAAAGAAAAAAAAAAGTTTTTCTCAGTAAGTACTTGGGAGGTTGAAGCAGAAAAGCCACCTAAAGTTACATACAGACCACATCTCAAAAAACTAATGTCGGGATTTAGCTCAATGGTAGAGTGCTTGTCTATCTAAGGCCCTGGGACCCTGAGTTTGATCCCCTAACACTGTAAAATAAAACCACTTTCTTTCTTTTACCTATTTTCTTATTAAAAATTCATATATGCTTACATTCTTACAACTCTGCATAGAATATAAAAATGATTAAGACTAAGGAGCCCATCCTAAAAAGGGAATTATACTAATAAACAAATATTGAACATAGTCTCTAATTGGAACACAAAGTACAGTCCTAAGAGAAACTCTAGAGATAAGGAAAGAATTCACAGTGTAGCTAACACTTGGTTTAAGTCTTTCTTTTTTTTTTTCTTTTTTTCTTTTTTTTTTTGAGATTGTACTGGATGCATATATTTTAGAAGGTATCTTAAAAATATCAAATCTTGGGCTGGAGAGATGGCCTAGCAGTTAAGGTGCTTGCCTGCAAAGCCAAAGGACCCAGATTTGATTTACCAGGTTCCACATAAGCCAGATGCACAAGGTAGGGCATGCATCTGGATTTCATTAGCAGTGGCTAGAGGCCCTGACATGCCCATTTTCTCTCTCTCTCTCTCTCTCTCTTTCAAATAAATAAACATTTTCTTAAGAAGTTTTGAAATTAAATCTTCCAATTCAGGAACATCAGGTTTAGCTTTTCATTTACTTATAGATATTTAAGATCTGAGGACTCTAAGCCACATATTATAGTTTTTAATGTATGAGTCTTGCATATCTTTATGGTTTTAAAAAACATTTTATGGGGCTGGAGAGATGGCTTAGCCTGCAAAGCCTAAGAACCCAGGTTCAATTCCCCAGTACCCACATAAGCCAGATGTATAAGGTGGTGCATGCATCTGCAGTTTGCAATGGCTAGAGGCCCTTGCATACCCATTCTCTATCTGCCTCTTTCTTTTTCTCAATAAATAAACAAATAAATACATTTTATTAGCAATTTCTGTAAATATAAACAATAAACCATAATCTTCTTAAGTATTTAAAAAGAAGAAAAAGTCCACTGCTGGCAAAGTATGGGTTGTGGTGATAAGGATGGGAAATGCCACTTATAAAAGTATAGAGGCTTTAAGGCTGGGGAGATGGTTCAGCAGTTAGTTAGGAGTACTTTCTGCTGAAGCATGAGGGCTTCTCAGGAAAGGAACTGATGGTTCAACTCCACAGAGAACCCATGTAAAAAAGTTGGGCATGGACATGCACAACTGTCACTCCAGTCTGCAGGCGATTGCCAATAGAGAACTACAGGAAGGACAGAAGTCCCAGGTTGAAGGAGAGACCCCATTCTCAAGGAAAGAACTATGTGAGTGAGCAGTAAGAAACCACCACCAGACATTCTCCTCTGGCCTCTGCATGAATTTGCCTTGAGTGTGCACACCTGCACAGACACAATTAAAAAAATAAGGTAAGTATGAAGGTAAGTCATGATGAACAATAACTAACACTTATCAAGCAAGATGCTATTCAATTTACCTTACATACACTATAATGCATTTATGAACTTTCTACCTCACCTTTGAACAGATGAAAAAACTGACAGTTTCTTGACAAAGTTGTAAAATTAGTAGGTGACAAAGATGAGATTTGAGCCCAGAGCACCTAATACCTTCTGTTATAATTCTTTTTTTAGGAAGTACTAGGAATAGAAACTAGACCCTCACATATTCTAGGCAAGTGTTCTATTACTGAGTTATAGCCCCACCTGTCCCCTTCCTTCTGTCCCCCCACATTCCAGTTTTTTCTTTTTCTTTTGAGAAAAAGTCTTTGTCCAGTCTGACCTTGAAAGCACAGGCAAACTTTGAACTAGTCATCTTCCTGCCTCAGCCTCTTGAGTAGCTGGGATCAGAGCTTGTACCACTAGCTCAACTCTGCCTTCATCTTTATTTTTTATTTTAATTTTTTTCATAGGGCTAGCGATACAGAATTTTACTATGTATTCCAAGTTGCCTTGAACTCACTATGTGACCCGGACTGCCTTTGGACTCACAATCTTCCTACTTCAGCCTCCTAAGGGTGAGAATCACAGGCCTATTCCACCACATATAGCTAAACTTTCATTTTTTTAAAATATATTTTATTTATTTATTTGAGAGGTGAAAGAGTCAGAGAGAGAGGGAGAGAGAATAGGTGCACCAGGGCCTCCAGCCACTGCAAACAAACTCCAGACGCATGCACCCCCTTGTGCATCTGGCGTACATGAGTCCTGGAGAATGGAACCAGAGTCCTTTGGCTTTGCAGGCAAACGTCTTCACTGCTAAGCCATCTCTCCAGCCCTAAACCTTCATTTTTAGCAACTGAGTTAAATTACTTTGCATAAGTAGCAAGTAGCAAGGAAATCCAACATGGCTAAGACATAAAATACATATGACCTATTAAGTGACTCAGGAAAGAAAACGGCTGTAGAGAGAATGCCAAATCCACAGGAGGTTTGGCATAAGGAAATTCTGTTGCAAATTAAGATTAATTATGAAATCTCGGCATCCTTCCCTGAAAAAATAGACATTAAAAAATGGCAGCTTAAATATTTCACAGAGTCCTTAACTGGCCAATAAAATACAGGATGAGAAACACTGCTATGGGTCCATGGGAAGTCATTAACAGATATTGCTTTGGCAATATCAGATTACCTAACCACCAATAAAGCAGATAAGAGAAGCACCAACTAAAGGACTAAGGTAATTAAGGGAAATATGATAAAGAATATTTTTATTTGGACTAAATATTTTCTATGATCGGCTGAATTTAAAGTATTAGATGAAGAGAACCTGTCTTCTGAGGGAAAAAAAGCAGTCATTTATAAGCAATGCAGGGTATGGTAGTACACATCTATAATCCTAGTACTTGGGAGGTAGAGGCAGGATTGTTCCAAGTTCTAGGCCACTTAGGGCTACATACTAAGACCCTGCTCTAGGAACTTGGCAAAAAGCTGGAGATACAATACTGAATAAATAAACATAGTTCCATATTTATGAACAATCTATTGGACAAAACCCAAATAGAATAGATGGGTAATTCTAATATAGAAGTACAATAGTAAGAAAGGCACAGGGATAAAAGAATGCAAGAGGATTTAAAATTAAATCATAAAATGAGAGTAATTTTATCTAATAACACTAAGTAAACTGAAAACCCAAAAGAATTCTGCAGACCAAGTAGTGAGAAAATTACTAAAGAACTTTACTAAAACAGTTTCAACTGAGTAACAGGTTAAAAAAAAAAAAAAGTCTAATGCATACTATGCTACAAACTTGCCAAACAAGGTGTATCCACTAGGGCAATAACTGCATGTGACTGCTGTGGGTTTAACGGACACCTTCTGATTGAATATGAGGTCCATTCCAATAGGAGGGAATTCATGCCTGACTGTACCCCAAGTCAAAAGTCCATGATTGGGATGGTCGAAGGCCCTAGTGGGTTAGTTATTGATGTTATTTTGCTGAGTGGACATAACATGTCTGTCAAATGGCCTTCTCAGTATTCATGTTTATGCCCAAAGATTACTGTTGTGAACAGCTTTGGTCAGAGAAGCCTTTTTTTGCAGTGGGCAGTGGTTACAGTAGAGACTCATAACCTGTCAAAGTCCTGATAATAAGTGTTTGAATGCTTAGCCTTAAATAAAACATCATGATCACACCAAGACTCAGGGTACATCAGGGAAGGGAGGGGGCAAAACAAATGTAAGAGACAGAGGTAGGAGTGGAGTGTTATGGAACGCTGTCTTCTGGACATGACACAGCCGTTGTACTCTTCAACTCCCAGCAGATGTGATTACCTGCACAAGACACGTACAAAATTGGGCCCATCAATATTCTACCATGGAAGGGATGGGGGCTCATGAGGCCCCTCTCTTCCCTAAGGATTTACAGGCAGTTAATGGTTGCTCGGGGAGGGAGAGACAATTTCTTCAGTGGTGTAGCCACTGGTAAGTTTCCCATGCTCCTGTAAAGAACCCTTCACACATATACCCAGTAAGCACTCTAATTAAACACATCAGGTCACCAAAACCAGAACTAGATATGAAAGTAAGTTAACTAGTTGAGAAGAGTAAGGGGATCAGCAGGAGTGGGAGGAGATAAGGAAAGGTAACTGGCAGTAAATATAATTAAAAATACATTATAATACACATTTATGAAAATGTCATAAGAAACCCATTATTATATTTAATATATGTTAATAAAACCCTTTTTAAAAAGTCTAATGCAGTAGGATGGCTATAATTTACTATACAGTGCTTAAGGGTGATTAAGTTACTAACAACATAAATGAAAATTTTACCAACTAATTAACAGATTGATTTCTATGAATAATTAATAGTGCTGGACTGCCTTTCTTTTTTTTTTAATTTTAATTTAATTTTATTTATTTGAGAGTGACAGAGAGAGAAAAAGGCAGAGAGAGAGAGAGAGTGAATGGGCACACCAGGGCCTCCAGCCACTGAAAACAAACTCCAAATGCATGTACCACCTTGTGCATCTGGCTTATGTGGGTACTGGGGAATCAAGCCTCAAACTGGGGTCCTTAGGCTTCACAAGCAAGTGCTTAATGGCTAAGCCATCTCTCCAGCCCCCAGACTGACTTTCTTTACAGTTATACATATGCTTACTATCAGTTTGTCAAAAGGAAACAATGTCATTTTTTAAGGTTATGTGAAGGGATGATGACATATAAAGGTTCAAATGTGTAGGAGCTCACAGAAGATTCTGAAAACTGTTCTATTTCTTGACCTGGGTTAGTAGATAATTGGGTAAATCTTATCACTATTATTCTTTTTGTTGTTTTTGGTTTTTCAAGGTATGGTCTTGCTCTAGACCAGGCTGACCTGGAATTCACTGTGTAGTCTCAAGGTGACCTTGAGCTCATGGCAATCCTCTTACCTCTGCCTCCCAAGTGCTGGGATTAAAGGCATGAGCCACCACACCTGGCTCTTTTTTTTTCTCTGACTTAATTTTTTTTAGTTGATCAACAGTTATTTATTGAATATCTGTTATTATTCAGTATTATAACTAATGTGTGGAGAATATAAAAAATGGTCAAATATCACTATTTTAAGGAAGTTAACATTTTATTGTTTATCTGCTAAAGATAAACTGAACACTTGAATTGCAATTTAAAAGGACATTCTTAGAAAAGGAACAATGAAAATATCATTATTTTTAAACTACACATGTGATGCCAAGTATGGTGACGCACATCTGTAATCCCAACACCAAGGAGAATCATAAGTTCAAAGCCATCCTACGCTACACTCTGAGTTCAAGGTTAGCCTGGGGTATGTGAGACCCTGTGCATAACAACATAAAAAAAACAACAGTGTATGTTGTTTTACTGTGCAAAAATGTATTTCCTAACATTTAATATATAAATCTAAGACAAGATACAAATCAAATCAAAACATAGTTAAAATTTAAGGGTAAAATAGAACCAATAATTTACTAGTACCAAGTTTCAACATTTTCAAATTAATTTTCAAAAACTCTATACCTATTCCTTAAATGGCAGTAAAAAAAATCTAGTTTTCAAATACATTACTAAAAAGGATTTTCTCTAGTTTTCAAGTCATTTTATTTGCAAACCAGTAAGAAAAGCCTTCAACCCTCAAGCCTAATTTTTATTCAAAAAGATTCAATGAACTTTTTTAATTCAAAGACTCTCAATGATTTTTCATCATTACACTAAGAGAATATCATGTTAATCTCTTTGACACACTTTTATGTTCTGTAATTCTGAAACTCATGTATAAGATGCCTTAAATACACACTCCCATGTACATACCAAATAGCGCCCAAAACTATTTCCATTTCAATTAAAATATTCACTTTTAGAAACAAATGTTGGCTTACCTGTTCCCTACTGAATCTTGAGAAATCTGAAAGTTTGGAATGACAGAAGAAACACCATATTCATCCTGATACTTCTTACAAGATTTGTAATGATGTCTCATGCGATAGAATTTAATCTGTAAATTATTGATTAAAATTTTAAATTTCAAATAGAACTCATGAGGTTTGATGATAAAAGAATAAAATCAAAACAGTATTTCACTTAAGCAAGTTTCCTGTTTTAGTATTTTTATTATTTGAGCCTGTGTGCCATGGTGCACATGTAGAGGTTAGAGGACAACGTTTGGATCAGTCCTGTGCCTGTCCGCCTTATTTGAGGGTTTCTTACTCTGGAATCTTACTCTACTTAATGTTCTTGGCTGCACTCATGAGCTTCCAGGAAATTATCGTATCTTCACCTCCCATTTTGCTGTAGGTGCTGGGATTAGAGAGCTTGCCACAGATTCCAGCTTTTTCTTTTTACATTTCTAATGGGAGCTTTAATATATGAACATACTATAATTTGGTTCTATTCCCATCAGGTTATTATCCTCTTTCGTTCCCTCTCCCCTGCCCTTTCCCCCATTCCACTGAGGGTCCTCCTTTTTCAAGGTAGCCCTTCTTCTATTTTGTTGTCTCATTCCTTTTGCCTCCATCCTCAATGCCAAAATGTTTATAGGTTCAGAACAGTGCAAGACTTATGGGGATATTAGTAATCACTATGGGGTCATGACTGCACCATTCTGTTTTTCTGGCTTTTGTATGAGATCTGATGACTAAACTCTGGTACTCTTGCTTGAGTACTGAGTGCACCATCCACTGTGTTATTTCCCCAGCCCAAGCAGGTTTCCTTTTAAAAAGTATATAATTAAGTAGGAGCTAAAAGTAGGCAATACATTTTTGTCTATTAGGTACAGACCATGGAGAGGAACCCAGCTTCCATAAACTCACTGTGCAAAAAATTAACCAATAATTTTATACTTGAAATGATAATGAAATGGAAAAAAAAGCCAGGCTTAGTGGTACATGCCTATAATCTTCAGCACTTGGAAAGTGGAAGCAGAAATAACAGTAATTCAAGGTCATCCTCACCTACATAGTGTAAGTTCAAGGCCAGCATGGGCTACTTGAGACCTAGAATCAAAACAAAACAAAACAAAACAAAAAACAACAGTATTAAAAGGTTGCCTCACTGGGCGTGGTGGGGCACTCCTTTAATCCCCGCACTTGGGAGGCAGAGGTAGGAGGATCGCGAGTTAGAAGCCAGCCTGAAACTGCACAGTAATTCCAGTCAGCCTGGGCTAGAGACCCTACCTTGAAAAAACAAAAAACAAAAAACAAACAATCAAAAGATTGCCTCATTTTTTAATTTATTTTTTATTTTTTCTGGCAAGGTTTCACTCTAGCCCAGATTGATCTAGAACTCTATAAACCTCGTCGGCCTCAAACTTACAGAATTTCTCTGGATGATATGAGTGAGCCTGACTTACTGAGCATTTCTTTAATTATTATAACTTAGCAGAGTTTGAATGCACCTTGAAAAAATTAAGTTACCAGGTAATAATAACATTTTTCACAGAGAAGGAAAGCCAGAATCCCTCAAGTATGCTTCCAGCTTCACTTCATTGTCCTTTTAGTAAGACACCTTCTTCAGAAAGATGGAAAAGCAGATCTGACTTCTATGAAGGCATGAAATAGTAACTGGTTTTGCTTAGTGACCTTAATCATTGAAAAAGAAATATCTACAATAAATGCACAGACACATGGATATACTCAAAGCTTACCCACTCTACCAATTCAACCCTTCTCAAAATAACAGAATAAAATCCAAATTAGAGAATGAATGTTAGTTATCAACACCTGATTTTTTTTCCACATTTCTTAGTACTGAATGAAAGTCTTCTGCCAAATACTTTGCAAATTTTTACATAAATACATAAATATATGAATCTATTTGGCCAAACTATTAACTTCTGTACATGCAAACTTGCGATAACGATGCTTCAGTAAGAAAAACCTGTAATAATTAAATCTTTATCTAATCAATGAGCTATATGTTTATTTAATTTAGTAAGCAATGAGTAATTACTTTTGAGAAAAATACCCTACCAAAAATTTTGGTGATTGTAGATATATAGCTCAGTGGTAGAGTGCCTGCCTAGCATGTACGAGGTCCTAAGTTCAATTCCTAGAAATACACTCACACACACATACACTGGTGAATTCAGAGATTTTTCTTTTTCACTTAAGCTAAACAATAATGGATTTTACCTGTTCTCAATAAGCTTATAATCTTACTAAGATCTACAGCTTTAGCTTTTTACCGAATCCCAACTTAAATAACATCTTGTTTGTTCTAGTTTTGTTGTTTTTAATTTTTATTTATTTATTTGTATGCATGGGCATGGTATATATGTGGAGGTCAGAGGACAACTTCCAGACTGTCTGTACTCCTTCTTTGAGACAGGATCTCTTACTGCAAATAAATTGTCAGACAGCAAACAAACATTAGACTAGATGACCCTTAAGCTTCTTGGATTCTTCTAGCACCACTTTCCATTGTTGTAGGCAGTAGGATCACAGATATGTGCATCACTTTGCATCTCCACCATGCATCTGGTTTAAAGTAGCAAGGGAAATTAACCCGGCCAGCACAATTTGCAAGCACCTTCAACCACTGAGCCATCTCCCCAGCCCCTAGTTTTATTAACCCCTACCCCACGTAGGATGTCACTCTAGCCTAGGCTGACTTGGAATTCACTATGTAGTCTCAGGCTACCCTCAAACTCACAGCAATCCTCCTACCTCTGCCTCCTGAGTGTTGGAATTAAACTTGTGCACCACAGTTTTTGATACTGTCAAGTATACAAATCCATGCAGGCCTTGAACTTGCAATCCTCTTGCCTCAGCCTTCTGAATGCTGAAATTTCAAGTATGCCCCATAATGCCTGGCACTGTCTTTCTTTTCAAAACTGTGTCTACCAACAGAATTCAAATGGAATTTCAGAGTCTAAGTTTCAAAAGCTATGCAACATTTACTCTACCTGTTTTGCACAGCATCTGCAGCTACCAGAAAACTTCCTCATGATATTTTCAAGATCTAAGGCCCGTTCCGGACATGCTCTTTCTCTTCTAGTCACATTTCCACGACATAAGGGACAATGTATTCCGCTTTCTCTCATTGCAGTCAGGAAACATTTTCTACAAAAACTAAGCCAAACATTTGTGAAACATTAATTGCAGAAAAAAATACTATTTTCATTTTCATAATTAAACACAAATGATTACAGATATGTATGTATACTAAATAAGGCAGGCTATTCATATGTACATATCAGAATTTTAAAAGTTGTAAATAAGTTCTTAAGCAACAGGACTCTAATAATTGGATACAAACATAAAAGAAACTACACGTGGGTTTAGAGGTTAAGGCGCATGCCTGCAAAGCCAAAGAACCCCAGTTTGATTCTCCAAGTCCCACATAAGCCAGATGCACATGGTGGTACATGCATCTAGAAGTTTGTTTGCAGTGGCTAGAAGTCCTGCCATGCCCATTCTCACTCTTTCTCTCTCTGTGTGTGTCTCTAATAAATAAATAAATAAAATAAAATCTTAAAAAAAAAAAGAAACTACAGTCACGAAAATTGAACACTTCCAACTTTAAACATCTACAGTTGGAGGCAGGCATGTGGCGCATGCCTTTAATCCCAGCACTTGGGAGGCAGAGGTAGGATTGCCATGAGTTCAAGGCCACCCTGAGACTACATAGTGAATTCCAGGTCAGCCTGGACTAGAGTAAAACCCTACCTCAAAAAACCAAAAAAAAAAAAAAAAAAAAAAAAAAATCTGTAGTTGGGGCTAGAGATATGGCTCAGTGGGGAAAGGCACTTGCTTGCAAAGCCTGACATCCCAGGTTCGATTTTCTAGTACCCCCCAAAAAACAGATACGGAAAGTAGCACATGCATCTGGAGTTCATTTAAAATGGTAAGAGGCCCTGGCATCTCTGTTTTTCTCTCACTGTCCTGTTTCTCTGCTTGCAAATAAAGAATAAAAATTATTTTGTAAAAATCTATAGTCTGGGGCTGGAGAGATGGCTTAGAGGTTAAGGTGTTTGCCTGCAAAGCCTAAGGACCCAGATTCGATTCCCCAGTACCCAGGTAAGCCAGATGCACAAGATGGCACATGCATCTGGAGTTCATCTGCAGTCCCTAGTGCACCCATTCTCTCTCTCTCTCTCTCTCAATAAGTAAATAAATAAATAAATAAATAAATAGATAATTTTTTTTTTAATTACCAAAAAGAAAGTTTAAAAAAAAAGTGTTTTTCAAGCAGCCGGGTGTGGTGGTGCATGCCTTTAATCCCAGCACTTGGGAAGCAGAGGTAGGAGGATCTCCATGAGTTCAAGGCCACCCTGAGAATACAGAGTGAATTCCAGGTCAGTCTGGACTATAGCAAAACCCTACCTCACACACACACAAAAAAAATGTTTTTCAAAAATCTATAGTCTGGAGCTGGACAGATGGCTTAGTGGTTAAGGCACTTGCCTACAAAGCCTAAGGACCCAGGTTTTATTCCCCAGTACCCATGTAAGCCACATGCACAAAGTGGTGCATGTATCTAGAGTTCGTTTGCAGTGGCTGGAGGCCCTGGTATGCCCATTCCCTAGCCCTCCCTTCTATATCTGCCTCTGTCTCCCTCTCAAATAAATAAATAATTAAAAAAAAAAAAGTCTATAGTCTCTTGGGCTGGAGAGATGGCTTAGTGGTTAAGGCGCCTGCCTGCTAAGCCTAAGATCCCGGTTCCAATCTCCAGGTCCCACGTTTAGCCAGATGCAAAGTGACGCAAGGGCGCAATGCCGCACTTGCCCACAAGGGGGCGCACACATCTGGCTTTCGTTCACAGCAGCTGAGAGACTGCTGGCATGCCCATTCTCTATCTCCCTCCCTCTCTGTCTCTCTCTCTCTGTGTCTCTCTCCAAAAATTAAAAAAAAAAAAAAAAAAAAAAAAAAAAAAAAAACAGCATGGTACTCACACAAAAGCAGACATGTAGATCAATGGAACAGAATAGAGGACCAAGCTACAGCCACCTGATCTTCAACAAAAATGCCAAAAATACCCATTGGAGAAAAGACAGCCTCTTCAGCAAATGGTGCTGGGAAAACTGGATATGTAGAAGGATGAAAACAGACCCTTAGCCAGGTGAGGTGGCACATGCCTTTATCTCTGCACTCGGGAGGCAGATGTAGGAGGATTGCTGTGAGTTTGAAGCCACCCTGAAATTACATAGTGAATTCCAGGTCAGCTTGGGCTAGAGTGAGACCCTACCTCAAAAAAACAAAAGAAAACAAAAAATGAAAATAGATCCTTATCTCTCTTTATGCACAAGAATTAAGTCCAAATAGATCAAAGACCTTAATATCAGACCTGAAACTCTGAAACTGCTAGAGGAAAAAGTAGAGGAAACCCTTCAACATATTGGACTTGGCAAAGACTTTCTGAATATAACCCCAGTTGCTCAGTAAATAAAACCTCAGATCAACCACTGAGACAGCATGAAAATACAAAGCTTTTATACAGCAAAAGACACTGTAAATAGAGCAAAGAAGTAACCTACAGAATGGGAGAAAATCTTTGCCAGCTATACATCTGACAGAGGATTAATATCTAAGTTAGACAAAGAACTCAAAATATTAAATAATAAGAAATCAAACAACCCAATTAAAAAATGGGACATGAAAGACGGGTGTGGTGGCACACATCTTTAATCCCAGCACTCAGGAGGCAGAGGTAGGAGGACTGCTGTGAGTTCGAGGCCACCCTGAGAACACAGTGAATTCCAGGTCAGCCTGGGCTGGAGTGAGACCTTGCCTCAAAAAAAGCAAAAAGGGACATGGAACTAAACAGAGATTTCTCAAAAGAAGAAATTAAATGGCATATAAACATCTAAAAAAATGTTCCACATCCCTAGTCATCAGGGAAATGCAGATTAAAACTACATTGAGATTCCACCTCACTCCTGTCAGATTGGCTACCATCATGAAAAAAAATGACCATAAATGCTGGTGAGGATGTGGAAAAAGAGGAACCCTTCTACACTGTTGGTGGGAATTCAATCTGGTCCAGCCATTGTGGAAATCAGTGTGGAGGTTCCTGAGACAGCTAAAAATAGATCTATCATATGACCCAGCTATACCACTCCTACACATATATCCTAAGGACTCATCTCATTACCTTAGAGATACTTGCTCAACCATGTTTATTGCCACTCTATTCACAATAGTAGGAAATGAAACCAGTCTAGATGTCCCGCAACTGATGAGTGGATAATGAAGATGTGGTTATATTGCAGGAAAATGGATGGATCTGGAAAGGATTATACTTAGTCAGGTAACCCACGCCCAGAAAGCCAAACGTCACATGTTCTCTCTCATATGTGGATCCTAGCTACAAATGATTGGACTTCTATGTGAGTAGGAAATAAACTCAGTAGCAGAAGCCAGTAAGTTAGAAAGGTAATAGAAAGGGAGGGAGTGGGGAACTTAATAGGATGGTATTGTATATATGTAAGAGAAGAACAGATTAAATGGGGGTGAAAAGACCTAAGTGAGGTCAGGGGAAGGGACTGAGTAAAGGAAAGGTGGAGGGAGGGCTAATCAAAATCTAAGAGGATATAAATAAGTCTTATGGCAGCTACTTTCTGGATGATGGAGCACTCAGAAGCCATAGATTGTTACTAGAAAATTCTCAGTGCCAGGGATAGGATACTTTCCAGTGAGTTGTTGGCCAGGGAGGTCACTGATACCCCCAAAATATTACAGGTCAATGCCAAGGCTTCTGGTTTCCCACCAGGAATAGATGCTAAGATCCTATTGCTGAAGACTCCACATACTTGGGCTGCAAGGTCACTGAGAAATCCTGCTGGAGTTAAGCTGAAAGCCTCCTCCATGTGGACCAGCTGATAGAGAGCTGGAAAAAGCTAAGCTGCATGCAGTTCAATGGGAGAGAGAAAACACCAGTGAAGATACTCAATGGTGAACACTGCAAGCAATAGTGCAATAGTGGCATGTCTGTTATGGGGGAAACCAACCACTCTCTAATTGGACTGGAGGCCTGCTCCATGGGAGGGAACACATCCCTGATACTGAAAACCTATGACAGGGGTAGTCATGAGCCCTAGGAGTGTAACATCTGCTGGTGTCTGGCTGAATGTATATACTATTCTCACCAAACTGCCCAGTAAGCACTTCTCTTAATGTCCGTACCCATATATTAATGCTACTCTCACTTTTGGTTAGAGAAGCTTCTTTTTTCAGATGGTGGTGACCTTGGAATAATTCAGAAGGCACCATGGTGCTAAGAAGGGACAGAGGAGTGCTCAGCTTCCAACACACCTTCCAAGGCTCAGGGTCCTTTGCGGAAGAGGGGGGTGGAAAGAATGTAAGAGCCAAAGGAAGAGTAGGACTCCTTACAACGTGCTCCTCCAGACACAAAATGGCCTGGATATCTTTCTACACTGTTGGTGGGAATTCAATCTGGTCCAGCCATTGTGGAAATCAGTGTGGAGGTTCCTGAGACAGCTAAAAATAGATCTATCATATGACCCAGCTATACCACTCCTACACATATATCCTAAGGATTCATCTTACTACCTATACAAGACCATCATAATAGGAGGAAAAGATCATGACATCAAAATGAAAAGAGACTGATTGAGAGGGGTAGGGGATATGATGGAGTGGAGTTTCAAAAGGGAAAGTGGGGGAGGGGGGAGGGAGGGAAGTACCATAGGATATTGTCTACAATTAAGGAAATTGTCAAGAAATAATAATAATAAATATTATTATTTTTTAAAAAGTCCCAAATGAGCCGGGCGTGGTGGCGCACGCCTTTAATCCCAGCACTCGGGAGGCAGAGGTAGGAGGATCGCCGCGAGTTTGAGGCCACCCTGAGACTACATAGTTAATTCCAGGTCAGCCTGGATCAGAGTGAGACCCTACCTTGCAAAACCAAAAAAAAAAAAAAAAAAAAAAAGTCCCAAATGATAGGCTAGGGATGTAGATCAGAGGCAGGCAGCTTAGGCAGCATTTGTGAGGCCCTAGGTTTGATCCATAGCACACCAAAATAACTAAATGCTGAAAATAAAGAAACCAGGCTGGGTTTAGTGGCATACCAAATAATCTCAGCACTAAGAAGGAGGAGGAGGCAGAAGACTGCTACATGTTCCAAGCCAGCCTAGGCCAAAGAGTGAAACCCTGTCCCAAAATAACAAAAGCAAATTTGTGCTTATCCTGCTATCACACCTCTAACTGCAAATGTATAGTTATAATAATTAATTACTTAGGTGTGACCCAAATAGCATTCAGTTTGGAGATAGAAAACATGTTCCTATTGATGACAACATGATGCAAAAAAAATTCTACTGTGTAAGCAGTTTCAGGTATCCTCTATAAGTCTTGGAGAGTATCCTCCACAGATAAAGACACTATTATTTTTGCATTATTTTTAACACCAAAATTTTGAGACAACCTAAATGTTCATACAGTAATATAACATTGATAAATAAAAAATGTTTTATCTGTGCTAGCGAGATGGCTTAGTGGTTAAGACACTTGCCTGCAATGCCAGAGGACTCAGATCCAATTCCCAGGACCCACGTAAGCCAGATACACAAGGTGGTACATGCACCTGTAGTTTGTTTGCAGTACCTAGAGGCCCTAGCACACCCACTCTCTGTCTCTCTCTCTCAAATAAGTAAAAATTATATTTAAAAATTTAGGGCTAGAGAGATGGCTTAGCAGTTAAGGAGCTTGCCTGCAAAGCCTAAGGACCTAGGCTCAATTCTCCAGGTCCCACGTAAGCAAGATGCACAAAGTGGTGCATGTGTCTGGACTTTGTTTGCAGTGGCTAGAGACTCTGGCACATCCATTCTATCACTGTCTTTTCTCTCCCTCTTTGTCTCAAATAAAAATAAAATAAAATAAAATAAAAAATTAGGGATGTTTACCTCATCTGCTTACAAGGGTTCACACCCATTCATTCTCATTCTCCCCCCCCACACACACACACCTTGCAAATAACAACATGAACAATAAAAGCCAAGCATGGTGACACATGCCTTTATTCAGGGCATGTTCTCTCTCTGTCTCTCTCCACATACATCATTCCATCAAATAAGCAAAGAAAAAACCCAACAAATAAATATAACATTCAGAAAAGAAAAAATTACCGAGGGCTGGGGTGATGGCACCTTGGTAAAGATTCTAACATAAAAAGTCCTCACCCCCTGGTTCAATTCCCTACTCACCCATGTGAAGCCATATGCACAATGTGGCAATGCATCTGGATTTTATATGCAGCAGTGTTCGTTCACCCCCTTCTCTCCAACAAATGATAATAATAATGTAATAATAAAAACTTAGACCCACATAAACCAGATGCACAACGTGGCACAAGCATCTGGAGTTCGTTTGCAGTACCCATGTAAGCCAGGTGCACAAGGCGGTGCATGCATCTGGAGTTCATTTCCAGTGGCTGGAGGCCCTAGTGCACCCATTCTCCATCTGCCTCTCTCCCCCTTTCTACTTCTTTCTCTCCTTTTCTCAAATAAATAAAAATAAAATTTTAAAAAATGTTACATCAAACTACTCAGGGGGAGTAAGGTTATTTTGTTTTGAAACAGGTTCTCTCTTATGTAGCCCCCAATTCACAATCCTCTTGCTTCAGCTTCCCCTATGCTGAGATTACAGGCATGTGCCACCACATATGGTCATGCAAACCACTTTTTATTCTATTTGTTGACCACTATATCTCAGTATCTATAATACTGGCACCAAAGATAATGCTGAGTTGAATACTACACACACATGAAAAATATAAAGAGAATCTTTTAAGTATTGATATAGAATGATCTTCAACATAGTTTAAGAAAATAGCAAGACTGTGTATTGAAAACTGTCCTTTGTGTGACAAAGAAACAGAAAATGCATACATGCACAATCTTGTTTATATACCCATCTCTGTGGGACAGATGACAGAGTAACTCACTTCTCCCTGGTGCACAGTTAAGCACTGTGAATGCATTTTTTTAATATTTTATTTTTATTTATTTATTTGAGAGTGGGAAAGAGGCAGAGCAAGAAAAACAAAGAGAGAGAACGGGCATGTCAAGGCTTCCAGTCACTGCAGATGAACTCCAGAAGTATGTGCCACTTTGTGCATCTGGCTTACGTGGGTCCTAGGGAATCGAACCCAGGTCCTTTGGCTTTGCAGGCAAACGCCTTAACCACTAAGCCATCTTTCCAGCCTGTGAATGCATTTTTAAATCTGTTAATTTCACTGTTGGTATTAATGTTAAAATTTTAAAGTTTATATTATAAGCATTCCTTCTGATGCTCATTTCCCTACAAATCAACCTTAGGGATGGCAAGATTTGACTCACTAATTAGCAGCTGTTGGCCTCCCCTTGCTACCCTGAATGCCTTAACCAAAAGACCTTATCAGTTTAATAATCAGCAGATCACCCTTATGTCAGCATCTGCTATGTGAACACTACATAGATGCCTTTACACAACTATGCAAAGACTTCAAGTAATTGTCCTGGCTCCTGAAGGCATAGTGTCACTCAGTGCTGTTATTACAGTCTGTACCAGACTTTTGGCTATCTCAAACCTGGATGAACTCCTGATGACTTTTCAACCGTTTCAACGGCCAGAGAGGGAGTACTTCCTCTGGTGGCCTAACAGAGGGCCTACTGTACTTGATGCTAAAAGGCAAGGCAGTAACTTGCCCAAACAAATGGCTATGACTAATCCAAAACAAAGAACTATAACTGTCCAAACACACCTACTCTAGCTATATAAGCAGGTTGCTCAAGCTCACTCAATGAATGGGCTGGGAGATACTTTTCTGTGGTGTCTTTCCTGGTATTATCATCAAGCCCATCAAAGGGCTTCTTCAAGTGGTCTTTTCTTACCTACTTTCAGTAGTTCTGGCTGAGCTGGTAACACAGGCAGAAGAAACAGAGGAGCCGCAGTGACATACGTACCAACAGAGAGTAGAGAACTAAGACTAACGAAGAATAAGAGGCAGAGAAATCAGAGGAGTTCCAGAGAGTTGTCAGGTCTTCAGAGCTAAGGGTCTCAGACTCCCTTAGCTGAGTGTAACACTCCTGCTACAGGGTAAGGAATCCACAAGCATGAGTGGAGCTACAGTGCAGGCCACACACAAGAGCTGATGATTTCCAACTTCCTAAGCTTACAAAAGAGCTGTAAATATGTTCAATGTCTGAGACCCCTACTGGGACAGTACCTAATGGGTACAACCTGAAGACAGTCCTGTTTATCTACTGGCCTGCTCTCTGCTACTACACACTGAAAGAAATAGCTGCTGGAGACCAGCGCATGAAGAGTATCTTGCCTATCTATGCCTTCAACCCAAGGAATACAACTCTCAGCCAACTAATTTATGTCATTTGCAAGCATATATAAGTGATTTGGAGGAACACTCTAATGTTCCTTTTAATACTTTTAAACTTTTGAGTAATATGACTCAATTCTTTTTATAGTTATATTTTTATTTTTTTGGTTTTGTGAGGTAGGGTCTCACTTTGGTCCAGGCTGACCTGGAATTAACTGTGTAGTCTCAGGGTGGCCTTGAACTCACAGCAATCCTCCTACCTCTGCCTCCCAAGTGCTGGGATTAAAGGCGTGCACCACCACGCCCAGCTATGACTCAATTATTTATTCACAACTCCCTTTGCATTAAATATCTAAACCAGCTAAACATGGTGGGGTACACCTGTAATCCCAGCACTCAAGAGGCTCAGGTAAGAGGACAACAAACTTAAGCCAACCTGCATAATTTAGTAAGAATCTACCTCATCTAAAAATAAGAAAATACAAAAATGACTGCAGATGCAGCTCAGTGATTGGTCCTAATAACCAGCATCAATGACTCCCCAGAACAAAACAAAGTGGTGAGGGGCTGGGGAGATAGCTTGGTGGGTAAAATGCTTGCCTTGCAAGCATGAAGATCTAAGTTCTATCTCCAGCATCCATGTAAAATGTCACATAGTGGCATTCCTGACAATAATACTAGAGGTTGTTCCCTGGCCTCCATACATGCACAAAGATGTGCAACCACAATGTATGTGCATGTTGCTCATATGCATGCTACACATATGTGTAAAAAATTTTTAATTAAATTTTAAAACTTGCCTGCAAAGCCAAAGGACCTCAGTTCAATTCCCCAGGACCCACGTAAGCCAGACGCACAAAGTGGCACATGCATCTGGAGTTCGTTTGCAGTGGCTGGAGGCCCTGGCACACCCATTCTCTCTCTCTTTCAGTCTCTATGCCTTTCTCTCTCAAATAAATAAATAAAATAAAAACATTTAAAATATTTTTTAAAAAAGAATTACTAATGGGCTGGTGAGATGGCTTAGCAGTTAAGGTGCTTGCCTGCAAAACCAAAGAATGTTCATTCAATTCCTCAGTACCTATGTAATGCCAGATACACAAGGTCTGGAGTTTGCTGCAGTGGCTAGAGGTCTTGGCTCACCAATTCTCTATCTACCTCTTTCTTTCTCTCTCTCAAATAAATAAAAGCCGGGAGTGATGGCACACACATTTAATCCCAGCACTTGGGAGGCAGAGGTAGGAGGATCGCCATGAGTTCGAGGCCACTGAGACTACATAGTGAATTCCAGGTCAGCCTGAGCTACAGAGAGACCTTACCCCCAGAAAACAAAAATAGAGCCGGGTGTGGTGGCGCACACCTTTAATCCCAGCACTTGGGAGGACCACCGTGAGTTTGAGGCCACTCTGAGACTACATAGTTAATTCCAGGTCATCCTGGGCCAGAGTAAGACCCTACCTCAAAAAACCAACACCCAAAAAACAAAAACAAAAATAAAATATTAAAATAATAATTACTAAGATATCTCCATCTCATTAAAGAAAACTATTCTTAGAATGCAATTTTAGAATTTTAGAATGAAACAATTTAAAAGTTTATCTTCAAACTTTCCTCAACTTGAAACTCCTGGATGCCAGGTAAATTGGTCTTACGCATTCTCCAATAAAAGACTGATCAACAAATACTGGGAGAAAAGAAAAATTTCTACCCACCATAGTCATGATATTATTGTAAATAAAAAAATTGACAGTTTTTATTTTCCTAGTCTATAAATCACTCCCCCAAAAAACTTTTTTCTAAAGATAAGAGTCACATGTGCATTTGCAACATCAAGAGTACCTAATGTATGTATACATATGTGGTACACACATACATACATACACACATGTTCAAAAAAAATTTTTTAAGATTTTATTTTTATTTATTTATTTATTAGAGACAGAAAGAAGGGGGGAGAGAGAGAATGAGAATGGGCACGCCAGGGACTTTAGCCACTGCAAACGAACTCCAGACGTATGCGCCACCATGTGCCATCTGGCTTATGTGGGACTTGGGAGAATCAAACCAGGGTCCTTGGGCTTCACAGGCAAACACCTTTAACCGCAAAGCCATCTCTCCAGCCCCCCAAAATATATTTTTTAAAGAGCTTATGCTGGGCTGTAGAAATGGCTTAGCGATTAAGGTGCTTGCCTGCAAAGCCTATGGACCCAGGTTTGACTCCCAGTACCCATGTAAGCTAGATGCATAAGGTAGCGCATTTGTTTGCAGTGGCTAGAGGCCCTGGCACACACATTCTTTCTCTCTCTCTTCCTCTCTTCTCTCTCAAAAATAAATGAATATTAAGAAAAAAAAAAAGCTTAGCCAGGCGTGGTGGCTCACGCCTTTAATCCCAGCACTAAGTAGGCAGAGGTAGGAGGATCGCAGTGAGTTCAAGGCCACCCTGAGACTACATAGTGAATTCCAGGTCAGCCTGGATGACAGTGAGACCTACCTCGAAACACCAAAAAGAAAAGAAAAAAGAAAAAAGAGAGAGCTTATGTTAAGAGCACAACTACTCAAGAATACCAATAAAGCAGCTAGAATGTTAAGAAATTTAGCCGGGCATGGTGGCACACGCCTTTAATCCCAGCACTTGGGAGGCAGAGGTAGGAGGATCGCCGTGAGTTAGAGGCCACCCTGAGACTACATAGTTAATTCCAGGTCAGCCTGGGCCAGAGTGAGACCCTACCTCGAAAAACTGAAAAACCAAAAAAAAAAAAAAAGAAAGAAAGGAAGGAAGGAAGGAAGGAAGGAAGGAAGGAAGGGAGGGAGGGAGGGAGGGAGAAATTCATTTAAACTGAAGTTAGGGGGCTGGAGAAATGGCTTAGCAGTTAAAGCACTTGCCTGCAAAGCCAAAGGATCCTGGTTCGATTCTCCAGGACCCATGTAAGCCAGCTGCACAAGGGGGCACGTGCATCTGGAATTCGTTTGCAATGGCTGGAAGCCCTGGCACACCCATTCTCTCCTTCTCCCTCTCTCTTTCTCTCTGTCTCTTTCCCTCTCTCAAATAAATAAATAAAAAGAAATTATTAAACTGAAGTCAGATGTGGTAATGCCTACCTATAATCCCAATAGTTGGCAAACAGAGACAGGAAGATCAGGAGTTCAGCTACATGGTAAGTTATAGATGCCAACATAATTTAATTCCATTTTAAGAAGCCTGTAATCCTAACACTTTGGATAGAAGCAGGAGGATCAGGAGTTCATGGCCAGTCTTGGCTACATAACAAGATATCAAAGAAAAAAAAAAAAGAGTTTCAGAAGAAGTCAAGCTTATTGTTATATGTAGTTTTCACTGAAATCAGCTACTTCTAAGAATATATACCAACAGAACCTTTAAAGATTACAAAGTAAAATGAGACTTTAAAAAACTTGCCACTGTATTTTCTTTTAAACCCTTATTTTGAATCTGGGCGTGGTGGTGCATGCCTTTAATCCCAGCACTCGGGAGGCAGAGGTAGGAGGATCGCCATGAGTTCAAGGCCACCCTGAGACTACATAGTTAATTCCAGGTCAGCCTGGACCAGAGTGAGACCCTAACTCGAAAAACAAATGAAAAATAAAACAACAACAACAACAACAACAAAAAAAAACCAAACCTTATTTTGAATATGTGCTCTTCTTTTTTGTTGGCATTTGCAACTGAATACCACTAAATTGATTAGGGTGGCCTTGAACTTGCAATCCCCCTACCTCAACCTTCTGAGTAGCTGGGACTAGAGGCCTGCTCTACCTACCAGGCCTGGCTTACTTTTTTTTTTTTTTTTTTTTTTTTTTTTTTTTTTTTTGAGGTAGGGTGTCACTCTAGCCCGGTCTGACCTGGAATTCACTATGTAGTCTCAGGGTGGCCTCAAACTCACAGCGATCCTCCTACCTCTGCCTCCCAAGTGCCGGGATTGAAGGTGTGCAACACAACGCCCAGCTTACATTTTCTTTTCTAAGTATTTTCATTTATTTATTAAAGACAGTGCGAAAGAGGCAGATAGAAAGACTGGCCATGCCAGGGCCTCCCGCCACTGCAAACAAACTCAACACATGCACCATCTTGTGCATCTTGGCTTACATGAGTACTAAATGTGTATTAAATCGAAAGTGGGTCCCTAGACTTTGTAGGCAAAGTGCCTTAACTGGTAAGCCATCTCTCCAACCCTACGTTTTCTTTTTTTAAGTACTGGCACTGAACTCAGAGCCTCATGAGCACTAGACAAGTACTTTATCACTGAGGATATCTGAGGCCTAACTTTGGCCCAGACTCACCTGGGAACTCACTCGGTAGTCCCAGGCTGGCCTTGAATTCACAGTGATCCTACTACCTCTGCTTCCCAAGTACTGGGATTAAAGGCCTGCACTACCACTCCCCCCAGCTTTTACACATTTTTCAAAATATTTTACCTGACACAGCTGTTTTCTTAAAATTCTTCTCTGCCATGCTTTACTCTGGTTTGCTTCCTATCCTTCTGTCAATTCCTTCAATTCAGAATACATATTTGGCTATATCTAGGCCATCTTTCCCCTCCCCTCCCCTAGGCCCTATTCTTTCAGTTATGTACCTCCTTTGGTCACTACATTCATAGCCACATCTATGCACAGTATACACACTGAACTACTGGACACGGATTTTATAAAACATCTTTAAAATGTCAGGAGTCTCTTCTCTGCATTCCTACTGTTACTTTAGATTCTAATCAGTAACCTTCTTGACACCGTAAAGTGTTATCAAAAACGTCACTACTCACTACAGCAAAGGTAAACCTTGGTTCTAATGTAAAACTTCCTAATATTGAAACTTTACTAAGCTGCTCCCCTGTCCACAATTTAATAGGTCTCTTGGTTTTAGGAAAACATTCAAATGGCTTACCCAGTAAGTTCCTGACAGCATCTCTAAACTCCATATCCATTATGATTATTCTGTGGCTCCAAACTGTGAGGTCGATAATCCTTTGTATTCCTCCCGGCCTCAGTACATGAAGTGAACTTACCTATGTATTCCCCAACAAACCAAGAATACAAATTCTGTTCTAAACTATAACTTTGTCAAGGAAATAATCCTTATCTTCTTAAACTGATTTAGATATCTGCTCTTAGTGCTAACATAAGGTTTTCTTTTTAAAAAATTGTGTGTGGGGGGGGGCTGGAGATGGCTTAGAGGTTAAGCCAGGACCCATGTAAGCCAGACACACAAGGGGCACATGTGTCTGGAGTTCATTTGCAGTGGCTAGAGGCCCTGGGGTGTCCATTCTCTCTACCTGTCTCTTTTCTATTTCTCTGCTTGCAGATAAATATTTTTATTAGAAAAGTAAATTTAAAAATTGTGTAGCTGGGCATGGTGATGCATGCCTTTAATCCTAGCACTCATGAGGCAGAGGTAGGAGGATCACTGTGAATTCCAGGTCAGCCTGGACTAGAGTGAAACCCTACCTCAAAAAAACAAAAAGTAAAAATAAAAATAAATTGTGTGAGTGTATGCCAGGGTCTCTTGCTGCTAGAAACAAATGTCCATCTGGTTTTATGTGGGTGGCTGGGGAACTGAATCCAAGCTGGCAGACATTGCTAAGCTTTAGCCATCTCCCCAGACCCTAAAACAAAATTTTCTATCTAAATGTCTTAAATATCAGTAACACTTATAGGCCTTTTCTATTAGACTATTTCCCCCACCACATTTGTTCCAATCAATCAAGATCCTGTTCCACCATTACCTTGCTTTACATATAAAACATTTTTCTCCCTCTGCCGTTTGTTTGTTTGATTGATTGATTGTTTTTGCTTTCAAGGTAGGGTCTCGCTCTAGCCCAGGCTAACCTGAAATTCACTATGCAGTCTCAGGCTGGCCTTGAACTCACAGTGATCCTCCTACCTCAGCCTCCTGGGTGCTGGATTAAAGGTGTATGCCACCTCACCCAGCTCTTCCTGTTTTTTAATTCATTATTCAGCCAGAACTACAAGACAATTATAAGGGACAGGAAAGGTACAGGACTACTTTGGTCATGCGAAAGTCTAATGAGTTGAGAAATGTTCCAAGTTAAAAAACAATCATCCCCATTCTCTTTTTCCATAACCTTGAGGTCAACTCAAAGTATAGTCCTTGATTTAAAATATATACCACGGGCCTAGAGAGATGGCTTAGCTGTTAAGCGCTTGCCTGTGAAGCCTAAGGACCCCGGTTTGAGGCTAGATTCCCCAGGACCCACGTAAGCCATATGCACAAGGGGGTGCATGCATCTGGAGTTCGTTTGCAGTGGCTGGAGGCCCTGGCATGCCCATTCTCTCTCTCTTTCTCTACCTGTCTTTTTCTGTCTGTCACTCTCAAGTAAATAAATAAAAATAAACAAAAAAAATTAATAAAATATATACCACAAGGGAAGTAGGCTGGATCTTGTGTGTGGAATTCTAAGGGAAGCTAAAAATTACAATGAGATCCAGAAGATCAATGACCTAAGAGTAGTAGAAATGATTCTGCCCAGTAAAGATCTACTATAAATACATATATAGTAAATACTATAACTTCTCTCACTTTCACATGACCTTGCTTTCCCTCACTTACTGCACAGAATTCATTTCTGTTTTTTGTGATTGTTTGAATTATATATCCCCCATAAACTCATTTGTTCTGAATGGTTGGCTCCCAGTAATGTCAATTTAGGAATTAGATAGAGCCTTGCTGGAGGAGGTGTGATGTCATGGGGGGTGGTGCTTAGGAGTGTTATATCCAGCTCCCCCTTACTAGAATCCAGCTCATTCTCCTGCTGTTTCTACCTGCTATGGCAGACATGATGTCCAGCCTCTGATCATGCCATCTTTTCCCTGCCATCATGGAGCTTCTCCTTGAGACTGTAAGCCAAATTAAGTAGTTCCTTCCATAAACTGCTTTTGGTCAGGTGTTTCATCCCAGCAACAAGGAAGTAACAACATTTTTCAGTATAGGAAAGGAGGTGGGCATGGTGGCACATGCTTTTAATCCCAGGACTCACAAAACAAATAGGAAGACCACCACACATTCAAGGCTAACATGGTCTTCACAGTAAGCTCTACCATTAAAAGCCACATTACACCAGGGGTTCTGGCACTTGGCAGGCAGAGGTAGGTGGATCGCCATAAGTTTGAGGCCACCCTGAGACTACATAGTGAATTCCAGGTCATCCTAGACTAGAGCAAGATCCTACCTCGAAAAACCAAAAAGACATAAATTAAGCAATTAAAATAAAAGCTACATACTACTCATATGACTAGCCCATAACAGGATTGAAGTAGAACAGTAAAAACTGAACATTAGATTACAGTAACAAATCATCTGTAGTTAGATTTCTCAAAAGTCCCAAACCCCTTTTTTCTTCTTCCTTCCTTTTCTTTTATTCTGGGGGGGGGGGGAGGATATAAGGCAGGGTTTTGCTTATAGGTAACCCAGCCTAGCCTGGAACTCAGTATGTATCCTAGGCTAGCCCCAAACTCAAGATCTTCCTGCTTCAGCCTCCCAGGTCCGGTGATTACAGCCTGCACCAGATGGGCCTCAACCCATTGTTTATAAAATTACAGAACCCATCTCTTTAAAAACGAAATGAAAGGAGAAACATATCTAAAAATTCATTTCAGCTGCTTGCAAGCACAGACCTTTTCACCACTGGTGTATTTAAAAAAAACTAAAATAGTGATTTTCAGGCCCCACCTGCCAAAAATTCTTCTGTAAGTTTGGAACTGGCTATACTTAACTTAAAAGTTCCCCAGGAACTACTGTCCTCAGCCAGGTTTGTCAGAAGCCTTATGTACCTTTTCAAGAGGTCTCCTTCCAGATATTACTACTTACCGTGGCTGTGTGAAAAATGAGTACGATCCTCCTATAAATATCAAGGAGTATTGTGTCATCTCATCTAAGCTCCCTTTGTGTTCTCCCTCACCCTTTGGAGTAGGTACCTCATCTTGGCAGTCCACTCCTCATAACAGAACTTTTCTTACCTCCATTCTTGCATGCAACTCAGTAATAATAAACAGAAGGGCAATACAAAAGGAACTATCACTTCGATATCCGGAAATACGGCCAGTTCTAAGAAAAGAATACTCATTTTAGACCATTCTAAAGTTAAAAAAAAAAAAAAAAAAAAGCATTCGTGTATGTTCGGTAGAGCAGGGTTGAAGGGTTGGCTGAGGAGTTCTAGGATGGCGAAGGGTCTGCCCCAGGTCCCCAAAGAGGCCAATAGGTCGTTCGCGCCGCGCCTCGGCGGGCTCAGACGCTGGACACCCCGGCTCCGCAGGGGTTGCTAGGAAACAAAAAGGCTCCAGGTTCGCGGCAGTTCCTCCCAGGCCTGGCAGAGGGGACAGAAATCTTCGGGGCCCGGAGACACCACCGCGAGGGCCGGACGACGGTCCCCAGGGCGCGAACAGCGGCCACCTGGTGACCGGGCCGGAGCCTCGGAGGCGGCGCCCAGGCTCCAGGGCGAGCGGCGCTCGGGCAGGCCGCAGCCCGGGGTGTGGAGTGGGACGCGGGGCCCCAACGAATAAATGAACTCCGGGCTCGGCGCGGGGGAGGGGCGTCCACTCACACGTGCTGACAGGCCGCGGTGCGCACCGGCGTCTTGAGCACCTCCTGACACACCGGGCAGTAGAAATCGTCTTCGGTGTAGGACGTGGCCGCTGAGAGCTCCTCGGACATGACGGGGGTGGGGAAACGAAGCGAAGACGACAGTGACAGGCCAACGTGGTGGCGGCGGCCGGAGCCCGACTCCCTGAGCGAGCCCAGAGGGGAAAGCAAATCGCGTATGGAAGCCGCTCTCAGGAAACCGCTAGCGTCAGGCGGGGGCGGGGGCGGGGGCGGGGCCTAGCGCGGAGACCGTGAGGGGCACGCGCCGCGCCGGCCCCTCACGTCCCTCCTCCCGTGCGCAGGAGGGGGTGGGCGGGGAGGCCGGTTGGCGAGGCAGTGATTGGGCAGAACGCGAAGGCGGGGCCTGGAGAGCGATTGTCAGAGCTCCCGCTTCCATCTGGGACGCGCAAGGCCAGACCACGCCCCTCAGGCTCCCAGGCACCACTCTCCGCCCCACGCGGCCTTCGCCCCAGCCCTCAGTGGCTTAGCCCTCCGTCTCGGTCTCGGCCAGTAGCCGGCCTTGGCCTCGCGCTTTTGCCCCAGCACACGCCAACTCTAGACTCCTAGAGACCATTTTCTCCCTGTACAACCCAGTTGCCGCCCGCCTCACCTCAGATCCCTCAGGGGAAGCGCTGCGTCCCGCTGCTTTTCCGTCGTGTGTTGGCAGACAGGTGACCCTGGGCGGTAGTCCGGCTTCGGTCCCTTAGCTGCGGCTCACAACTGAGGTTCCGTGGCGCGTGCAGTCTTTTTGGGGCCCGGGAGCCGGCCGGAACGAGGTTCATGGAGCACTGGGATCGCCCGGCGCCCGGAACCGCTCTCCCGGGGGCATGGCACTGCCTGGAGCTTGCCCCCAGGTCACCGCCCACTGGAAAGGCGAGGGCGCGGAGGCCAGGGTGGTCTCCATAGCAACTGGCGAGTGTCCGCCTCCGCGACCTGTGATGTAACCTTGGGTCCCATCACCCTATACCCTCCCCCAATGGTCCTGTGGCTGGGATTCCCTGAATTGTCGATTTTATCAAACACATTCTTTCCTCAAGAAAAAGCCCTAGTGTTAAGGATTTTATATTTATTATTTGGCCTTGCAAGAATATTTTGGTTTTGTCAAGAGGAGCTATGAAACAAGCAAGACTTGCTTCAGGATTTAAATTGTTGCGAACAGGGGATTAAAAATACAGTGTGGCAGGGCGTGGTAGTTCACGCCTTTTAATCCCAGCACTGGGAGGCAGAGGTAGGAGGATCGCCCTTAGTTCTAGGCCACCCTGAAATAACATAGTTAATTCCAGGTCAGCTAGGGCCAGAGTGAAACCCTGCCTCGAAAAACAAAACAAAAATAAACAAACAAAAAAACAGCCTGGCGTGGTGGTACACACCTTTAATCCAGCACTTGGGAGGCAGAGGGTAGGAAGATTGCCCAGAGTTCAAGGCCACCCTGAGAATACAGAGTGAATTCCAGGTCAGCCTGAGCTAGAGCAAGATCCTACCTCAAATAAATAAATAAATTAATTAATTAATTAATTAATTTAATTAAAAAACAAAAACAGTGTGAGGGCTGGGAGATAGCTTAGCAGTTAAGGTGCTTGCTTGCAAAACCTAAGGGCCCAGGTTCAATTCCCCAGTACCCAACTAAGCCACATGGAGAAGGTGGTGCATGCATCTGGAGTTTCTTTGCGTGGCAAGAGGCCCTGATAAGCTCATTTTCTCTCTATCTGCCGCTTCCTCCCTCCCTCTCTCTCTCTCTCTCTCTCTCTCTCTCTCTCTCTCTCTCAAATACATAAATAAAATTTTTTTTTTTAAATCTGAAGGCTTGGAAGATGGTTCAGTGGGCAAAGTGCTGGCTGTGCAAGGATGAGGAACCAGATTCAGATTTCCAGAGCCCAGGTAAAAGCTGGCCATTGAGCTGGAGAGATGACTCAGAGGTTAAAGGCAGCTGCTTGCAAAACCTGACAACCTGGGTTCAATTTCCCAGTATCCACGTAAAGCCAAATGTACAAAGTGGCACATGTGTCTGGCTTCCCTTTTCAGTGGCAAAAGGCCCTGGCACACCCATATTCACTCATTCATTCTCTCTCTACTTGCAAATACATATATAAACATACGTAAATAAAAACATTTTTAAAAATAAAGTCTGGTTTGGTGAGTCTGGCTTATAATTAGCTGGGGAAGCTGGGGCAAAAGTTTTACAAGTTCAAGGTTATCCTGGTCTACATAAATTCTAAGGCCTGAGCTGGAGAGACAAACTCTGTCTCAAAAAACTGTAAATTTCACCTGGCCTGGTGATGCACACCTTTAATTCCAGCACTTGGGAGGCAGAGGTAAGAGGATCACCATGAGTTCATGGCCACCCTGAGACTACATAGTGAATTCCAGGTCAGCCTGGACTAGAGTGCAACCCTACCTTGAAAAACAAAAACAACAACAACAACAGAAAAACAACCCTATAAATTTCACCTTTTGCTTAAAAGTGCATTAAGTAATATCTGAAATGCTGACTAGTCATATTGGCAGATAAAGTGCTCCACTCCAACACTATTTTTATTAGGGGAATGACAGATGAGTTTTAGATAGAATAGGTAGAGGCTTGTATTCAGGTTTTTCAGCAAGGTTATTGTAGCAGACAGCTTCAGGTTCGCTGAGATGAACTTCCAGACCAGGCACAATTATGGAGGAAGGGATATGATTTATTGAACCTTACAGATCCAGGGGAAGTTCCATCATGGCAGAAGAAGCTGGCCTGTCTTCACAGGACCAGGCAAGAGAGAGAAAAAGGCCCAAACAAAAGCACAGCACACCTCAGGAACACCAACTAGGCACACTTTGCATATCTTTACAATGGAATCTCAAACCCACCATCACACCTTAAGATCCGCCCAATGACATTGCCTCCAGCAAGGTGGCTGCAGATGCAAACTATAACTAATAAAACACTGAATATATTGGGGGCCATATATTCAAACTGCCACATTCCGCCCCTGGCCCCCAATAGATCTATAACTATCATACTTTGTAAATTGTACTCAGTCCAATTTCAAAGGTTCTCACAGTCTTGACCAACTTAAGCTAGTAAATCCTACAAAAATCAAACAAGTTAAATACTTTCAACATATAAAGGAACAGAATAAACATTTTCAACTGGTATATGGCATAGCAAGGAGAAACTAGAACAAGGTAAACTCAGCCACCATCAGCAATCATCAAACTTCTGCAGTTCAAGTTCAATATAACCAGAAACTGACAGTCTCCAGGTTTTCCAATTCCGCCCCTCCAGCTGGGCAGAGTAGTCAAGGAAAACTTTCATCCCATGCCAACATTGTACTCCATGGTAGCCCTTTTGCACAGTCCTGATATATCCAAAACATCTTTAGGTCTCCATGCAAACCATGGTCCATCTTCCAAAGGCTCTTCAGCCTATAAGAGCCTCACGCCCTACCTCATTCTGCATTTCAGTAGCGGCTCCTGGAACCGTGTGCAATTCATGACCTCTCCATGCATTTTTCATGCTTCCAAAACTAATACCAGGTGTGCATGACATAGCCATATTCTGAATCCAGGGACAAAATAAATCATAGCTTTGAAAAGCAGGTTCCTTCTCCAGTCAACTCTTTCCAAAAGAGTTTGCATTTCTAACAGTCTTTCCTCAGGCATCCTCTCCATTGTTTTAATGTAAAGCAGTCAGGCCACCTTCCTTCCACCTTCCTTAAGATTGCTAATGTGTTTGACAATAGCAGCTTCAGTAACCTAAAACCAGTCTCAGTGCCTCTAATTTTCACTTGCTTGAGGTTTTCTAACTTAAAATCTTAAGTCTCTCAGTCCAGTATCTTTAGCCAAGCACATCAGTCCATTACAAATTTAACCTTGATCAAACTTTCTGGGCCTGGATAGCAGAACGCAGCCATCTCTTATGCCAGTATCCCAGTTCCCACAATGTCCTCTGCAGTCTTTCCTTCCCCTTAGAAAGCTCATAAGCCAAGCCTCGAAGTTCAATACTGTCTCACTTAGCATTCTCAAACTCTCATCAGAATAGTACATAAAACTTGGCTTTCCACTCCAGAAGGCATCTTCAGTTGCAAGCACCAAGTCCATGACCATTCCTCCAAAACATAGCTTCCAAAAGATGAATATCCACATGGTCAGGTTCATCTGACCCTACTCCTGGTACCACTTCTATAACAGACAGCTTCAGGTTTGCTGAAATGAACTTCCAGACCAGGCACAATTATGGAGGAAGGGATATGATTTATTGAACCTTACAGATCCAGGGGAAGTTCCATAATGGCAGAAGAAGCTGGCCTGTCTTCACAGGACCAGGCAAGAAGAGAAAAAGCCCCAAACAAAAGCACAGCACACCTCAGGAACTCCAACTAGGCACACTTTGCATATCTTTACAATTGAATCTCAAACCCACCATCACACCTTAAGATCCACCCAATGACATTGCCTCCAGCAAGGTGGCTGCAGATGCAAACTATAAACTAATAAAACACTGAATATATTGGGGGCCATATATTCAAACTACCACAGTTATTCACGAATCCAAAAGAATTTCTTCTACTTTTTAAAACTTTTTATTGACAACCTCCATACAATATACCATGATCATAAGTCCCTTCTCAACACCCTCCCTTTTCTACCTCTCAAATTCTTCCTGCATGGAATCCCTTCTTTCAAAATAGTCTCCTATTTTTGACTGTCATCATTTTCCTCTCCTATTATGCAGGTCCTGTGTAGGTAGTATCAGCCACTGTGAGGTCATGAATACCAAGGCCACTTACTGTGATTTTTTTTAAGACAGGTTCTCTGTCATGTATATGAGTGTATAGAGAATGACCTTGAACTGAACTTCCTCCCTGTACCTCCTAGCTAAAGTGTGTGTGTGTGTGTGTGTGTGTGTGTGAGAGAGAGAGAGAGAGAGAGAGAGAGAGAGAGAGAGCTCACTTCAGAAGCATATACACTAACATTTTTTCACTTTTGTCTAAAAGGGCCCCAGATGAATCCACACAAACTGGGCACACAAAAGATGTGAAAAAGAGGAAGTAAGGAAAATCCAGAGCATTTTTAGCAAATCTTCAGTTAGCCTTAGGGGTAAAGCAAAAAAAAAAAAAAAAAAAAAAAAAAAAAAAAAAAAAATCCCTTACCATCATTGTTAAAACCTTTAAACAAGGCAGGCATGTTGGAGCTAAAGACACCTCTCACTTCAAAGAGAAATAGGAGGTAGTTTATTCTGGAGCCAATTATGAGTGACCATGGCCCAGGAACACAGATTTAAGTTACCCCAAATTCCATGCCCCAGCATGTTAACAATTTCATGAAGGTTTTATAATTACAGAACAAAAGAAATCCATAAATCCAGGCACTTTTCAATACATTGGTGAGCTATAGCAAAATGGGGAAATCTCTACTATAGGCTTCAGATGCTATCTGATGACATTCTTAGCCTTTGGGTTGGTGTGGAAGCTGGAAGTATCTTCTTACATTCCAAAAAGGATCACACCTGATCAACTGATAGTCACCAGGATGTTAGGTCAGACATAGAGGTGAGCAATAAATGGCTATTGGGGGCCTTAAGATGGCCCAAAGTAATTTGGCTCTGATTTGCAACATTCCATCTCTCTGTGATCACAGTTTTATCAGTATTCAGCCTTGCTGGAAGTAGGTGTAACAGATGCAGTGCTTTTCTGGGAACTTTAGTTCACACCTGTAATCCCAGCTTCTCAAGATGTTGAAGCAGTAGGATCACAAATTCAAGGCCAGCTTGTACAGTTTAGTGAGCCCTGTCTTAAAAAATAAATTTTTAAAAAGTTTAACTATAGAAAAATGAATTATAAATATTAGTCATTTAGGTAACTAGTTAATTCAGTTCTGCATTTTATCAGCTACATTGTCCTTGGCACTGCTATCTGTTAAAGCACACCATTAGTTTGGACTGAACTTTCTCACTTGACCCACTAAACAAAACAAAATGGGTCAGGTAAAGTTTCCAGAGCATAAAGCTTGAGCCCAAGTTGCTTACCTGTCCAGGAGAAATCATGAGAGAACACAAGAAATAGTCGAATTCCCAAACAAACCAGTTTTAGCCAGTAGAGGAGTTTCCTGTGCTTTAACTTTTATAAGGAAAGTCAGTCTGAACCATCCAATTTCATCTTGCTCCATATTTAATTTCCTCCACCCTTTTCTGTATGTGGATCCAAACTTCTCTGCTCATTACAATACCTCTTCTATTATGGAATGAAGTGTGCCTGATTCACAAGTTGCAAATAATAGCCAATTAAGATTTTTTTAATTTGCTGAATTTTTTGGACATCACTACTAGGTATTATACAGATGTCATGAATTTTGCTGTGGACTAATTTACTCTTCTTAATATCTATCAAAAGGAGAACAAGCGGCTGGAGAGATGGCTTAGTGATTAAGTACTTGCCTGGGAAGCCTAAGGACCCCGGTTCGAGGCTTGATTCCCCAGAACCCACATAAGCCAGATGCACAAAGTGGCTCATGCATCTGGAGTTCCTTTGCAGTGACTGGAGGCCCTGGTGTGCCCATTCTCCCCTTTTGTCTATGCCTCTTTGTCTGTCTCTCTCAAATAAATAAAAATAACCCCAAAAAATTTTTAAAGGAGGGCAAAAATGGCACTTCCCAAAGTATATTAACTTTTGTATTAACATTGACTCCAATGAAGGTAGGAATGGAATGATTGGAATCAATGGATTTAGTGAAAGTCTTAAAGAGGAAATGTGCATATAAAGCAAGTGCATATTAAAGCAGGTGAGGAGGGGTTGGGAGGAGTCCTAAAAACAGCCTGAGAAAAGAGGATGGATTGTAAATCACTCTGTGGCCATCCTAGTTTACAGAGCAGGACCTTGTCTCAAAATAAAAACAAATTCTAGACTACCTAATTCCTTCTACCAATATTAAAGATTTTGTATACTTGATCTATTGCTTTTACATCAGGCACAGTGGAAACAGGAGAGGAAAACTAATTTAGCTTTAGCTTTCCTGGGAAGAGAAAGAGCAGTCCATAGTAGGGGCAAGCTACTTATAAATGGTGTGCATATATGAAATTTTACTGTTTTGATCCTGAAAGAACGCCATGACAGGCTACCTGTCAAGCAAGATACCTCCCTAGCTAGGCCTAAGTTTCAATTTCTCAAGAAGCCTGGGCTGTATTCTGAGAACTGAAACAAAGAGTCAAGTCATTTCCTGGAAAGTCTTATAGATGTCGTAAGGCTAAGTCTCCCCTCTGCTCCAACCAATTAGGTGTGGTGAATGGATAGCTGGCCACATTAAGAAACTTTAGAGCCCTTCCCCTCCCCAGCCTACTTTAACCCACACGTGCCAAATTATAACCAATCAAGAGTACCCAACTACTGTATTGTTCAAATTAGCCAATCATGTTAAAAGACTAAAAGCCTGGGCTGGAGAGATGGCTTAGCAGTTAAAGTGTCTGCCTCCTAAGCCTAAGAAACGCCGGTTCCAATCTCCAGGTGCCACGTTTAGCCAGATGCAAAAGGAGCGCAATGCCACACTTGACCACAAGGGGGCACACGCATCTGGATTTCGTTTGCAGCAGCTGAGAGGCTGCTGGTGCATCCATCTTTATCTGTCTTCCTCTCCCCCCTCTCTGTCTCTCTCTGTGTCTCTCCCCCCCCCCAAATAAAAGACTAAAAGCCTGCCAAAATTCCTTTAAAAGGGAGCCTGCGAGCTCCTGGGTCACCATTTTGTACAAGAGGTTGACCCCAGCATGCTGGCTAACTGCAGAATAAACGCTCTATGCTTTTACATACTATTTGGCTCTGAGGGTCCTTCTTCAGCAATTTTTGGACCCTTAGATTTGGGGGTTTGTCCGCAATCGCTGGGGACCCCCAGACTCAATAGTGGAGCAATTTCTAGGGGAACTATTGGTTCTCCGCTGATTGGTGAGGTGGGGCGCTCCTCTGTGTTGTGTGTTTTCTGTTTTGTTCCTTGTTTCTCTGGTAAATCTGGTGTCCGGACACAATCTAGAGGCCCATGGAGGTAAGGCTGACAGGCCACAAATTACCTCGGGGCCAGGGAGGTTATGAGGATGCTTGGACTCCCATCTGTCAGAGCCCATTTACAGGATAGGCCGCTGTCTGGTGGAGCTGGAGAGCTCCAGTCTGACTCTCTGGTTTTGATACTGACAGGTCGTGCCCATCTGTCAGAGCCCATTTACAGGATAGGCCGCTGTCTGGTGGAGCTAGGCTCCTCATTGTTGGAGCCAGAAGGCTCCAATCTAAATATAGTGCTGCTGGTAAACAATGGGTCGCACCCGTTTGGTGGAGCTTGCTTGCAAGAAAGGCTGCCATCTGCAGTTTTTTTTTTTTTTTTTTTTTTTTTTCTTTTTTTTCATTACCCAGGAAGTCTGTTCTTGAGTTTGTATGTCTGTGTCTACTTCATCTTCATCTACTTGTTAGTGAAATATCTGTAAACAGTCATGGGGCAGGCCACAAGTTCTACTCCACTGGACTTGGTTCTGACCCATTTCAAGACCTTCCAGCATGTAGCGGAAAATCTAGGCCTAGTAGTATGGTCAGGAAAGTTGGCTGTCTTTTGCAGAGGCGAATGGCCAGCCTTTGGTGTAGGATGGCCAGAGGAGGGCACTTTCCATATCCCCACTATCTATAAAGTTAAGGATATTGCGTATGGGAGCCCTGGCCACCCAAACCAAGTTCCCTACATCATAGTCTGGCAATGTTTAGTGGAGAACCCCCCCTCCTGGCTGAAACATTTCTTACCACCAACCTCTGTGGCCCTTTCTGTTAAGGAATCGAGGCCACCAGGAGACCACAGACCAGCTGTCCTGCCCCCCTCCGGACCTGAAGAAGAACTTTTCCCGCCTCCCTACGTGCCTTCCCTTGCTCCAGGGAAGCAGACTGTAGCCATCGGTTGGGAACCTGGGAGGACAATAGGAATATGGCAAGCCCTCCCCACATGCGGGCCCATACTGCAGAGCAGGCAGACTCTACAACAGTCGCACTGCCACTGCGAGCCACAGGTCCTCCCAGTCAGGGCAAACAACAGTTCATGACTTACATTCCTTTCTCCACTAGCAATCTTTATAATTGGAAAATGCAGAACCCGAAGTTTTCTGACAAACCTTCTGCCCTGATAGATCTATTAGATTCCATAATGAGAACCCACCAACCTACTTGAGATGATTGCCAACAGCTCCTGCAGGTTCTCTTTACCACAGAGGAAAGGGAATGCATTCTGGCAGCCACCTGCAAATTGGTCTTAGGAGCTGATGGCCTGCCTGCCAATACTCTGGCATAACTGTATTCCATGTTCCCTTTAAGCTGTACTGAATGGGACCCCAATGAGGATACAATTCACTACCAGCCAATCTCTCAATCCTGCCACCTTGCTACTGTCCCAGACCTGGGTAACCCTACACATGACTGTTCAGAAATCCTGAGCAGTTTGCAAGGGAGCTGGCCTGACCTCAAGGACGTTCCCCTCCAAGGGGCTGAACTAACTTGGTACATGGATGGTAGCAGCTTCCTCAAGGATGGCATCAGGTGTGTGGGAGCCACTGTGATAACTGAGGAAACAACTGTGTGGGCAGAGGCCCTCCCACAAGGTATGTCTGCTCAAAGGGTGAATTGATATCCCTCACTAAGGCCCTACAATTAGGCCAAGGGAAAAGACTTAATATTTATACTGATAGCCGATATGCCTTTGCCACTGTACATGTCCATGGGGCTATCTATAAAGAAAGAGGACTGCTAACAGAGGAGGGAAAGACAACTAAAGATAAACAGGAGATTCTGGACCTTCTACAAGCCATTTGGCTACGCAAAGAAGTAGCAATCATGCACTGTCCCAGACATCAGAAAGGAGAGGAACCAACCTCCAAAGGAAACAACAGGGCTGATCAAGCAGCACAGGAAGCAGCCCTCTAGGTTAAAACCCTCCAGGTTAGTGCCACTCTGTTAGTCAAACAGCCTCCAATGGTGGAACGGGTCTTACCAGAGACACCCAATTATGCTGAACCAGACAAGAAAAGGATCAGAGCTTGTGCAGCAACTTACAAAGAACAAGGGTGGTATAGGACTTCTGATGGGAGGATAATCCTTCCCTCAGATGTTGCTGCCCAACAACTCATTGAACAAATACACAGGAGTATTCATTTGGGTCAACAGAAAATCAAGGACTTGTTTAGGAAGTCCCATCTTAAAGTTTTTGGCTTAAGACAGAAGATCACAGAGACTATAGCAAGATGCCATGCCTGTCACCTAGTAAATGCAAAAGAGCAGAGCCTCCCAGTCGGGACCCAGGGAGAGAGGGACCCAACCCAGAGTAAATTGGGAAATTGACTTCACAGAAGTAAAACCTGGTTTGTATGGATATAAATACTTATTAGTGTTCATAGACACCTTTTCAGAATGGACAGAAGCTTTTCCAGCCAAAAGTGAAACTGCCACCACTGTGGCTAAAAAGTTGCTAGATGACATCATCCCCAGGTATGGTCTACCTGTTCTTGTGGGGTCAGATAATGGACCGGCCTTTATCTCACAGGTAACTCAGGCAATAATAAAAATTGTGGATACTAATTGGAAACTTCATTGTGTATATCGTCCCCAAAGTTCAGGGCAGGTAGAAAGAATGAATCAGACTTTGAAGGAGACCTTGACTAAATTAACCCTTGAAACTGGTGGTGACTGGGTTACTCTCCTTCCCTTTGCCCTTTTCCATGTGTGTAATTCCCCCTACACTATGGGATTGACTCCCTTTGAGATTATGTATGCAAGACCTCCTCCTCTGTTGTCTAACATAAAAGCAGAATTGTTAGCTGAATTCAATGATGAGAAGTTTCTCTCCTCCATACAAACTTTATTCCAGGTGCAAAAACATCTTTGGCCACAACTACAGGCCATTTATGACAAGACTCCACTGCCCACTCCACATCGTTTGAACCCGGACACTCAGTCTACATCAAATGACATCAGAAGGAAGCCCTTGAACCCAATTGGAAGGGACCCCACACTGTGATCCTGACTACTCCAACTGCAATCAAGGTGGACAGAGTACCAGCCTGGATACATCACTCCCACGTGAAACCTGCTTATCCACCCACAGACTTTAGTGACAACATTCCAGAGGAAAATCCAGGAGTGTGGAGAGCAGTCTCACATCCATAAGACCCATTCAAACTAAGGATCTGTAAACTAGAGACTTAATGACAATCATGTTTGCTTATGCCATGTCTGTTTTCTGTTGCTTATTAACCCTAGCTGCTTTGAACCCACACCAAGCTGTCACCACCAAGTGGACATTGCGAGACCCTGAGACTTCCTCACGAGACCTTGGAAGGGAAGTGCTGACCCTGATGCTGACTGGATCAGCCAGTATCACCTTTCCTGTCTTCTACCTGGATCTTTGTGCCTTGGCTGGTTCCATATGGAAACCCTCCTCCTGGGGATCAAAGGGCAGAAATTGTCAGTCCTACCAAGACTGACAGAAAGCTGTGGAGATGACTGCCAGGCACAAAAGCTCGTGACTGTAACTAGATAACTTCCCCCATCTTAAACATCTTTGTAACTATACTCTCACAGCTGTGGTAATAGTTCCTATCTGGGTCCCTCTAATGGGACATGGTTCACTTGTACCAGAGGCTTGACTCCATGCATTCACCCACAAATCCTCACAAATTCTAGCTTATGTGTTTTGGTTAACCTGTTTCCCCAAGTTTATTACCTTCCCTTTAACAACTATGTGAATTACATGGATGCTTCTGAGTACAACCATGATAGACAGAAGCGTGATTTTTGAGCTTCTGCCATTTTTCTTACAGCTTTGATAGGAGCAGGAGTGACTGCAGGAATTGGGACAGGAACTGCGACTATAATCAAGGCAGACAGAACTTATCAGGCCCTTACTAGCCTAATAGATAAAGATCTTGCTCAAATAGAAAAGTCTGTCTGACATTTGGAGTGGTCATTAGACTCTCTAGTGGAGGTGGTACTACAAAATAGAAGAGGACTAGACCTTCTCTTTTTGAAATAAGGAGGGCTCTGCCAAGCCTTAGAGGAACAATGTTGCTTTTATGTTAACAATTCAGGTGTCATTAGAAATAGCTTAGCTATAGCCCGGAAAAGACTAGAGGAAAGAACTAAAATTAGGCAAGATAACCAGAAATGGTATGAGTCTTTGTTTGATTGGTCCCCCTGGCTCACAACTCTAATTTCTGCCTTAGCAGGGCCCCTCGTCCTTCTGCTACTAGCTCTTATTTGTGGGCCATGCATTATTAATGCTCTGGTCAAGTTTGTCCAAGAGCCAGTGGCCACTGCACAACTGATGGTCTTAAGACAACAATACCAATCACAAGAGACATCTCAAGGATTTGAGATGGCGCAGCTCTCAAGGGGGGATTGAAAGAATGCCATGACAGGCTTCAGCAAGATACCTCTCTAGGTAGGCCTAAGTTTCAATTTCTCAAGAAGCCCGGGCTGTATTCTGAGAACTGAAACAAAGAGCCAGGTCATTTCCTGGAAAGTCTTAGAGATGTCGTAAGGCTAAGTCTCCCCTCTGCCCCAACCAAATTAGGAGTGGTGAATGTATAGCTGGTCACATTAAGAAACTTTAGAGCCCTTCCCCTCCCCAGCCTACTTTTACCCATGTGCACCAAATTATAACCAGTCAAGAATACCCAAGTACTTTATCATTCAAATTAGCCAATCATGTTAAACGACTAAAAGCCTGCCATAATTCCTTTAAAGAGGAGCCTGTGAGCTCCTCGGGGGTCACCATTTTCATGAGAGGTTGAGCCAGCATGCTGGCTAACTCTGCAGAATAAACACTCTATGCTTTTATATACTATTTGGCTCTGGGGTCCTTCTTCAGTGATTTTTAGACCCTTACAATTCCGTTCCATTCATTTCACTCATTCTGGCTACCTTAAGAAATAAAGTATAGTTTCTGTATAAAAATTGTTTCAGTTCATCCTTTGGGAATCTCTAGCCATAGAGTATATCTTAAATTTTGTTTGCTTTATTCTTTGCAACAATAGCTTTACTATTCCAAATATATTTGTACTATTCCCTCCTATTGTACTGGGAAAATTGAGGTTCTGGGGTGCTTCCTGGAACCCCAAGCCCTGAGTTCATACATGCAAACTGCCCAAAGAATTTGCTATTCCAGATACAAGAGAATGATTTTTTTTACATTTTATTGAGATTTTAAAAAGGAGTGGGGAAAGGGAGACTGAAGGGTAAGGGAGATAAAGTGGGAAGAAGAGAAGTATACCACATGGAGCCCAAACGCCCATGTGGGCCACATGTACCTCAGGAGTCCATGTGACCAGATACAGATCTGGGGGAAAATTGTGGAAAGAAAAGAGAAAGTTCAAGGAGTTCTTGCCATGTGGGGAGTTGGAGGGGATAAAGAACCTGTGCGGAGAGTAAGGACTGGGGCCCTCCAGGCTGGGCCTGGGCTAGGGCATAGGCTAAGTCCCTCCTGGCTGGGCCTGGGCCCAGTGGAGGGGAAACCTCACCCACAGCTAGAAGTTCCTAAATGATCACAGAATGAGAGAGGGAGAGAGAGAGAGAGACTGAGACCCACTGCCCTCTCCTTGCTAACTTTAGGGTGGTAGACTGCTTTTGAAAGACCCCCGATAGCGGGAACCTTCCACGCTCAGCCTGGGATAGGTGACACCCCAAATCACCACGAGAAACGGTCTTGATGCAAACAGCAAGAGGACTTTATTCCAGCGCACTGGGGCCCACAGCCATACACCACATGGGTGAAGAGGATTGTGGACCCCGAATGCAGGGTTAAGGCAGTTTTTATAGGGTTTACAACAAAGCTCATGCATCGTGTACCAATCATTTCAAAACATCAGAAGCCCGCGCTGTGCTGACCAATCCATTTGTAATGCACCACAGTTCTTAGACCAATTATTTCAAATTGCTCAAGCCCACGCACGGTAGACCAATCATGTTGTAACACACCCAGGTTCCTCCCTACAGCCCTAGAGGTCTGTGGCCTCTTGGGTGGGGGTGACGAATTGTGGTCAGAGCTGGTCACCGGACTTGGGCTGAGCTGGGCGTTCCCCTGTACATTCTTTTCCATCCATGGCGCAAGCAACTATTTACAGAAGCCAAATAAGTGGTTATTCATCTTATTTCTTGGTATTTACTTGGTTAGGGTCACGTATTCATGAGCCTAGCCTACATTCTTTTGCCCAATTTCATATAGAAACCAGGTTCTGAAACAGCAAGGTATGTGACCTTTTACCCATTTACTGGCAGCAAAGCAAGTTCCCTTTTATTGGCAGCAGGGCGGTTCTGGAATCTGAGGTATTCAAGGTTGGGGTCTGAGAAGGGTCGGGCTATCCTTTCATTCCCCACTTTTTCTCTTGTTAATAGTTCTAATCCTAGAACTGGGAGTTAGTTTCTTCCTGGTGGGTTGGGATACCCTTGTATTGTTGTCTAAGCACCATGAGTTGGACTGCACTCACTCGTGCCCTAACAAAAGCAATAAACTTGTTAATTATGCAGGGCCCAACTGTAAGCAACAGGAGTAAAATCATTAAGGGTCCCATCAGAGCAGAAAGCAAGGTAGTCATCCAGGGAGACTTGCTAAACCATCCCTCAAACCATCCTTGGTTAGCTTCTCTCTCCCTTTATCATTTTTCTAGCCTTTCCCTGAGCTTACTCATGGAGTCTCTGATAGCTCCTGAATGATCTACGTAAAAGCAGCATTCTTCCCTTAAGGCTGCACATAACCCACCTTCCTTAAGGAACAACAGGTCTAATCCCCTCCGATTCTGTAGGACCACCTCAGATAAAGAAGTCAGAGATTCTTCTAAGTTGCTTATAGATTTTTCTAGGGCTCGGAGATCTTCAGTCATGGTAGCATTCAGTTCACCAAGTCCCTTTTCTAATTGTTGTGGCCCCATGATCAGGGCTGTAGTTCTTGTTCCTACACCTGCAGCTACTCCCAGCCCAAGCATGACTGCCAAGGTGAGGGTTGTGGGTTCTCTTTTAGAGCGGGTGAGTCGGTAATCATATTCATTTATAATTACCTCCTCAGGGTGGTAGTAAACCCGAGGGACGAGTTGGACCATGACACAGAAATGGTTAGATTGATCAAAGGCTGAAGTAGAGACACAAGGGGTTAGTCCGGTATTGCACGCCCACCATCGATTATCCCCTGGTACCAGGTACTTATCGGGCTCTGCTTTGTCAAGAGTTACAGAAGAGTTGCAAAGATGTTGGTGGGTCAGGGGTACCTTACCTATATAGAGTCCCCTCCCTGATTCTTCAGTTAGAGTAAGCTTATTCTTGGACCCCCAGGGGCATCGTCCTGCAGAATGGGCAGAAATGTTGAAAGTACCTGTCATTGCCAGGCCTTCGTAATAAGGGGGGCCTGAAGACAGACAAAGCCAGCAGGAGGAGGTGGCTCCTGGGTTAGTGGCATTGAGGGCCTGAAAGGCACCCTGCACTAGGTTGAATAATCTTTGTCCCGTGTGCCCTGGGGGCAGGCGAGTCCCAGTGGGAACTGTTGGGGGTCCTGGGACTATACTGGCAGTAGTGGGTTTAAGGGCTGGGTTCTGGGGAGGTGGAGGCAGTGGCGGCAATGGGGCTGGAGGGCCTTGCTCAGCCAGGACTGGATTTGGCCCTATGGGTAAAGGTGATAGGCTTTCTATTTTTAGCCTTATGGTCAGGAGGAGGCCTGTGTCTGTGCCAGATAAGTATAGTCGTAATCCCCATTGCCTTCCCTTAATCCAATCTCTAGTCATTTTTCCAGGCTCAGTAAAAGTGATGTTTAGGGGGTTACATTCAAACCTTGTGCAGGGCCCATCACCATACCAGACCCTGGGTCTACAGTGGCGGCCACCTGGACTAATGGGGCTTGCACAGAGCCTCGGGGCTTCCCGGTTCCCCGTGCATTGGGATCTCTGGAGGCCAGGAGTCTCTTTTTCATTGGGGAATGCCCGATTCAGAGTAATGACATCCCAATTGGATTTGGGCTTCCAGTAGGTAGTTCCAGTTGTTTCACATCCCCAATTTTTACAAAAGTATTGATCTGCCCCCCCGCATTTGACAGTTGTACCGCGATCCCTTCCATTTCTGGGACAGACATAAAAATCTTGTTTTCGGAGCTCTGCTCTGAGTTGTGGGTGACCACAGCCTATTCCTCCCCCTATTCCTTCGGGCGCACAGGGGAAGCTCCCAGATAGGCATACTGGGATACTCTGCCACTCATTGGGATCTACCTCAGGTATGTCCCAGGTTTCTAAGCCTGCCGCTAGTTGGTAGAGATCCGGGTGCAGTGATGGCCACCAGGTCCGGGGGGGGGCCTCTTTGGAGACACTCCATATTACATCTCCAGTCTGGTAGATCACCTGCCAAGTTAGTTTCTGGGGAGCGTGGGGGTTAGCAGAGTCACTTAGCTGCAGGAGCAGTGTCCATACAACGAAGCTTAAGTTTAAGGGGGTTGTTGGTCTTTTCGGCTCTCCATTCTGGGTCCGGCGGTGGAGCAGGCTTAACATGGGAGGCATGTATCCAAGTGGGGATTCCTTCAACCTTTAAAGCGGTCGGTGTGGTCAGCAGCACAACGTAGGGGCCCTTCCACCGGGTCTCAAGGTTTTCTGCATGGTGGTGCCTAACGTAGACCGAATGTCCAACTTGGAAGCGATGGGGGACTTGCAAGTCTCCTTCCCCTGAATAGGCCTCGCGTAGCTGCTTCCACATTTGTTGCCTCACCCACTCGAGTGCTTTGAGCCTAGAGAACAAAGGCTGGAAAAGCAACATATCAGCACTGTGTACAGAAGCAATTTCTATCAGTGGAGGGGGCCCTCCATAGAGCAACTCATAGGGGGTCAGTCCAAATTGTCCAGGGGTGTTTCTAACCCGGAAAAGCACGAAGGGTAGGAGAGCTATCCAATCATTAACGCCAGTCTCTGCGGTCAATTTGGTGAGGGTCTCTTTAATGGTTCTATTCATTCTTTCTACATGTCCTGAGCTTTGGGGTCTATATGCACAATGTAATTTCCAATCAATCCCCAATATCTTGGCTAATCCCTGACTTACCTGGGCAACAAAAGCTGGACCATTGTCAGACCCTATTACCTTAGGTATTCCAAATCTTGGGAAAATTTCTTCCAGTATCTTCTTGGCCACCACGGTTGAGGTCTCTCTCTTGGTAGGATAAGCTTCCACCCATCCTGAGAAGGTGTCTATGAAAACTAATAAGTACTTATTACCATATTTGGCTGGCTTTACCTCGGTGAAGTCCACCTCCCAGTGAGCGCCTGGGTGGCTTCCTCTCAGTCTCTTTCCAGGGGGCATTCTTGAGGGATTTGCATTGACCAGCTGGCAGGGCACACAATGTTTAACCACTGAATCAGTCACTCCTGGTAATCTCAGAACATGATATGGGGATGTTCTAATCAGGTTCCATAGATGTTTGGCCCCCAGATGGGTTAGACGGTGCATCTGCTGAACATATTCAATTCCTTCTTTTGGGGGTAGGATTTCTTTCCCATCTGAGGTATAGCAAGTTCTGTCTGGGGCCCTGGAGAACTGGTCTAATTTTTTTATCTCTTGCCAGTCCTCTGGAGTGTATTGTCATCCAGGCTCTGGGGTTATGGATGTTTCTATTACAGGCAGGAGGCTAACACCTTGAGCTGCCTGCTTGGCTACCTGGTCAGCCATCTGGTTCCCTCTTGAGATAAAATCTTTAGCCTTCTGGTGCCCAAGACAATGTATAATGGCTAGTCTTTTTGCCAAGTGTAAGGCTTCTAGTAAACTTAGAATTTCCTCCTTGTTCCTGATTTCCTTCCCTGCTGAAGTGAGCAGTCCCCTCTGTTTATAAATGGCCCCATGCACGTGAGCAGTCACAAAAGCATACCTGCTGTCCGTGTAAATGTTTATAGATCTTCCTTCTGCTAGCCTCAAGGCCTGCGTGAGGGCTATGAGTTCAGCCTTTTGTGCTGAAGTTCCTTCCGGCAGGCTGCTGGCCCAGACAGTATTGGTCCCATCCACCACCGCTGCCCCAGCCATTCTCTTACCTTCTACCACGTAGCTGCTTCCATCAGTGAACCAGGTCTGAGCTCCAGCTAGCGGGACATCTGTAAGATTCTTGCGGATCCCGGTTTCCTCAATCAGTAATTGGTGACAATCATGAGTCACTGGTTCATCAGTCTCTTCAGGCAGAAGAGTGGCGGGGTTGAGGATGGCCGGTGGTGCGAAGGTGACTCTCTCTGTGAGAAGCAGGCTCTGATAGTGGGTCACGTGGGCGTTAGTCATCCAATGGTCTGGGGGCTGCCGGATGATGCTCTCCAGTGCATGGGGGGCTATTATGGTTATATTTTGTCCCAGAGTCAATTTGTCAGCGTCCTTGACTAATACAGCCACAGCTGCAATAGCCTTCAGACAGACAGGCCATCCACTAGCTACAGGATCAAGTTTCTTGGATAGGTAAGCAACAGGTCTCTTCCATGGCCCCAGAGATTGGGTCAACACTCTCCGAGCTACTCCCTTATGTTCGTCCACATAGAGGGTGAAAGGTTTGGTGACATCAGGGAGGGCTAGGGCAGGCGTGCTCAGCAGGGCCCTCTTGATGGCATCAAAAGCCTTCGGATGCTCAGGAGCCCAAAGGAAATCCCCGTTTCCTTTGTCAGTGGGTAAAGCGGGGCTGCCAAGGTTGCAAACCCCAGAATCCATAGCCTGCAAAACCCAGCCGTCCCCAGAAACTCTCTTAATTGTCTGGCCGTGGTTGGGGCCGGTATCTGGACAACAGTTCTTTTTGTGCTTCCATCAGCCAACATTGCCCATCCCGTAAACTGTACCCCAGGTATGTTACCTCTCTCTTGCAGATCTGGGCCTTTTTGGCTGAAGCTCGGTAGCCCAGGTTTGATAGCTCCAGTAGCAATGCTTCCGTACCTTCCAAGCAGTCCTGTCTGGTGGCTCCCACCAGGAGCAAGTCATCTACATACTGAAGGAGGGTCACCTGGGGTTGCTGAGTCCTGAAGTTGGCCAGGTCCTTATGTAGGGCTTCATCAAAGATGGTCGGGGAGTTTTTGAACCCTTGAGGTAGTCGGGTCCAGGTGAGCTGCCCAGTTTTTCCCGTACCTGGGTCCCTCCATTCAAAGGCAAAAAGTGGTTGGCTAGTGGGGTGCAATCTCAGGCAGAAAAAAGCATCTTTTAAGTCCAGCACTGTGTACCAGCTCCGTTCAGGCGGAAGGGCACTTAGGAGGTTGTAAGGGTTTGGGACAGTTGGATGTATATCCTGAACCCTTTTATTGACCTCCCTTAAGTCCTGTACTGGTCGATAATCATTGGTCCCAGGCTTTTTAACTGGTAGCAAGGGAGTATTCCAAGGGGACTGAACAGGAACCAAGATGCCCTGCTGGATCAGTCTTTGAATATGTGGCCAGATTCCTTCTTGGGCCTCTCTACTCAGGGGGTACTGTTTAACTGATATTGGTGTAGCAGTGGCTTTCAGCTGAATAACCTGTGGGGGAACTTGTTTCGCCAAGCCTATCCCGGCCGTTTCTGCACAGGCTTGGGGAAACTGCTCCAACCAGGTCTGTATGTCTTGATTAGGCTTAGCCAGGGGAGAGTATAGTCGGTACTCTTCATCTAATTGGAGGGTCAACACAGTGATGGGTTTGTTATTTGCAGACACCTCTGGTTTTCCCTTTCTAAAAGAAATTTGAACTCCCATCTTAGTCATTAAGTCCCTACCTAGGAGGGGTGCCGGGCACTCAGGGATGACTAGGAATGAGTGGGTTACCCGTCCCACTCCTAAGTCAATGGTTCTTCTGGTAGTCCATGAATACTGTTGCTGCCCTGTGGCACCCATTACCCAGGATTTCTTGTCTTTTAATTTTCCTAATGGCTGAAGTAGCAACAGAATGCTCTGCGCCGGTGTCAACTAGAAACTCGACTGGTTGCCCCTCCACCTTTAAAGTTACCCTGGGCTCAGGAGGGGGTCCGAACCCCATCTCCCCTATTCTTCATCTTCCCCTAGGGTTAGGACTCTCGGTCCTCTGTTCTTCTTCTTGGGGCAGTCCTTTGCCCAGTGTCCTTTTTCCTTACAATAAGCACATTGGTCTTTATCGAGTAGGGTCCTGTTGCCCAGGTTCCCTGACTGTCTAGGACCTGTCCTGAATTTTCTAAAGTCCCTCTCTTTCTCTCTGCTGTTCTTTCCTTCAACTACTGCAGCCAGGATTTTAGTTAAATTTTTTCCTGCCATCTATCATGTTTTTCCTCTCTTTCCTCTCTTTCCTTCTCTTTTCTTTGTTCCTTTTCTTCTTCTGTCTCTATTTTGTAATACACCTTTTCTGCCTCCTTCACTAGATCACGCAACTCAGCCTCCTGTAGTCCCTCCAGGCTCTGAAGTTTCTTTCTGATATCCGGTGCTGACTGTCCTATAAAGGCTAGGGCTATTGAGGCTTTCTGAGCTTCTGAGGTAGGATCAAAAGGAGTGTACCTTCTGAAGGCTTCCATAAGCCTTTCAAGAAATACTGAGGGAGGTTCGGTTGGTCCCTGTATCACCTCTCTTACCTTAGCCAAATTGGTGGGCCGTCTTGAGGCACCTCGGAGACCCGCCACCAGAGCCTGGCAATAGATTCTTAAGCTCTCCCTACCTTCGGCTGTGTTGTAGTCCCAGCCGGGGTGAGTCAAAGGGAACCCCATATCAATCTCATTTTGTAACAGCATGGGTTGCCCATCGGCCCCAGGAACATTTTTTCTAGCCTCTAATACAATTCTCTCCCATTCCTCAGTCGTGAAGAGCGTCTGCAGCAGCTGTTGACAATCATCCCAAGTAGGCTGGTGAGAGAACATTAGGGACTCCACCAACCCCGTGAGGCCTTGGGGATCCTCTGAGAAAGGGGGGTGGTTAGTTTTCCAATTATAAAGATCTGCAGAAGAAAAAGGCCAATACTGAAGGGGTTGCAATTGGCCACCTGGCACAGGAGGGCCAAAGGTGCTCAGAGGCAATGCCACAATTTCGTCTGCCTGCTCCGGGGTGGCGCCCCTCCAGCTTCGGGTCCCAGCAGCTGGTCCCTTCATTGCCGGTGCCTCAGGAGGAGCAGAGGCCCCTCCTGCAGTGCCCTGTCCTGCATAAGGGGGTGGGGGAGCCGGTAGGGATTCCGGCCAGGCCGGTGGCTCCTCAATCTCGGGATAGATACGAGGAGAAGGTTTGGCTTCCTCAGGTGAATGCTTCTTGTCATCTTTGAGGGCCAGGACTCGGGAGCCTGCCTTTCTTGGTTTGGTTAGCCATGGTTTGACCCACTGTGGAGGGTCATCTATCAAATTTTCCCAGGTGAGGATATAGGGCTCTTGATCGGGATGTGAGCCCGACCCAGTTTGAAAAACAACAGCTTTAACAGCTAGAATGATCTCAGAGTTAAAGATCCCTTCTGATGGCCATCTGACATCAAAGGTTGGCCACTCAGAGGCACAAAAAGTCTTCCAGGGTCCCTTCTTAATCTCAACTGACAGATTATGAGCTACAGATTTAACTTCAGTCCAATGGTCAAGAGTCAAGCTAAGGGGGGTCGTCACCGTCTGTCCCATGACAAAAGTGAAGACAAAGACACACAAAACAAAGACACACAAAACAGAAACCAACAGATCTAGGCCCTCGCGACCTGCCTTTATCCTCCACAAGCAGGCAAATGAATCAGATGGCCGCGAGAGGGGAAGTTTCCGCTTCAACAACAGAATTCAGTCCTCTGACCGACAGTAGGAGGCCACCAGGTGCCCCTGGATTTCCTCACCTCCCAGGGCGTCCCCCAGGGTGGCAGCCTGTGATCCTCTTAGCACATCTACTGATCACAGTCCTTTGGCCTTACGGCCCAAAAGGACGGCTGCAAAACCGAAAGCACGCGTTTCAGACAACAGACACTCAGAACGGAGGTACCGGCCAGCAAGCACACATACCAGAGGGGATCCCCTTACCTCCAAGTCGGTTCTCGGGTGTGGGGGTGGTCGCAGAATCCCGGACGAGCCCCCAATTTGAAAGACCCCCGATAGCGGGAACCTTCCACGCTCAGGCTGGGATAGGCGACACCCCAAATCACCACGAGAAACGGTCTTGATGCAAACAGCAAGAGGACTTTATTCCAGTGCACTGGGGCCCACAGCCATACACCACGTGGGTGAAGAGGATTGTGGACCCCGAATGCAGGGTTAAGGCAGTTTTTATAGGGTTTACAACAAAGCTCATGCATCGTGTACCAATCATTTCAAAACATCAGAAGCCCGCGCTGTGCTGATCAATCCATTTGTAATGCACCACAGTTCTTAGACCAATTATTTCAAATTGCTCAAGCCCGCGCATGGTAGACCAATCATGTTGTAACACACCCAGGTTCCTCCCTACAGCCCTAGAGGTCTGTGGCCTCTTGGGTGGGGGTGACGAATTGTGGTCAGAGCTGGTCACCAGACTTGGGCTGAGCTGGGCATTCCCCTGTACATTCTTTTCCATCCATGGCGCAAGCAGCTATTTACAGAAGCCAAATAAGCGGTTATTCATCTTATTTCTTGGTATTTACTTGGTTAGGGTCACGTATTCATGAGCCTAGCCTACATTCTTTTGCCCAATTTCATATAGAAACCGGGTTCTGAAACAGCAAGGAATGTGACCTTTTACCCATTTACTGGCAGCAAAGCAAGTTCCCTTTTATTGGCAGCAGGGCGGTTCTGGAATCTGAGGTATTCAAGGTTGGGGTCTGAGAAGGGTCAGGCTATCCTTTCACTTTTTGGCCCAGGTGAGCCAGAGGGCCAGCTGGTTGGTTAGGGCTACGGGCTGTCTCAGGAATAGATTAGGTCTAGTACCAAGTTTTGGGGGCTGAACTTGACCAACCACAATGTGCCCACTAGATTTTACAGGTCCCATGTTTAGCCAGACACAAAGTGACGCAAAGGCACAATGCTGCACTTGCCCACAAGGGAGTGCATGTGTCTGAATTTTGTTCACAGCAGCTGAGAGGCTGCTGGCACGCCCATTCTCTCTCTCTCTCTCTGTATGATTGTCTCCAAAAAAACTGTTAAAAGGAAATAATAATAATAATAATACAAATCAGTGGTAGGTGAACATGGCGGCTCATACCTATAATCCCAAAATTTGGGAGGATGAGATAGGAATGTAACAAGGTGTTAGGGGTCCAGGAAAGTTCTTGAATTCCAAACTCTAGGTTTGTTTCTAATTTTAATCAAATAATTGAATAAAAAGACTGAGAAGGATAATTATTAAATTATACTTATTGAGGGAGGTATGGAGCCAAGGACAGGCACCCATGTGGCTAGAGATCCCACCAGGAGAGCCTGGGAAAACCATGGAAATAAAAGAGAGAAAAGAAATCAGGGCGTGGTAGCTCATGCCTTTAATCCCAGCACTTGGGAGGCAGAGGTAGGAGGATTGCCATGAGTTCAAGGCCACCCTGAGACTACATAGTGAGTTCCAGGTAAGCCTGGGCTAGAGTAAGACCCTACCTAAAAAAAAAGAGAGAGAAAAGAGAGAAAATAAAGTTCAAGGAGCTCCTGCCATGTGGGGAGCTGGAGGGGATAAAGAACCCATGTGGGGAGTAAGGCCTAGAGGGACCTCCCAATTGGGCCTGGGCATAGCCAGGAGAAAAACCCACAGCTAGAAGTTCCCAGGTGGTCAGAGAACCTGCCCTCCCCTTGCAAAAATATTTATAACCTTATAGTGGTGGGCTATTTTCCAGCTTAGGTGAACCAGAGGGACAGCTGGTTGGTTAGGTATAGGGGCTAGGAAGACACTAGCCCTGACACCAAGATCCAGGTGCTGAACTTAATCAACCACAATGTGTAAATCCTATGAAAGATCTCCCTCCCAGGAGGGGTCCTGGTTGTTTGTGGAAAAAAAGGTCAAGAAAAAAAGACAAGAGATAAGAAGTCAGATCTTTGATTTTGAGCAAGTATAGACTAACCTGCCTTTTTTACCTTCAGGGGTCCTGTCACCTTAACTGTACCCCTTTCACATCCCCCCTCATGAAAAGACTTTCTAACTGCTGTTAGAAGAAAGGGGAGGATGATGCCAGATTTTGAATTACTTTTGGCTAAACAGGAGTGCAGAAATAACAGAAGTTAGACAGTCTTTTTCAGAGATAGGAGCTATTTTAAAGGACCCCAAAAGTGTATGGATGGAGTGCAGAAAGACAGCCTTACAAGAAAATGTTGGGGAGAAAGGATAAAAGTAAGGAGTTAACGAGAAGTGAGCACACAGCAAACTGGTTGCCTTTACAATTATCTTTTTTTGTGGACTTTTAGGCCTTGGGGAGAATTTGAGGGAACCCAGGAATATGGATCCTTTGAGCCTGAGCTGGCTGAGGTCCTTTTCTTTCAGAATTGTTCATTGAATGGCACAGTAGTGTTTTACATGGCCTGAATCTGTTTTTGTATGGCTTGTAAAACAGATGAATGTGTATTTTGCTCAGTTGAAGTTTAGAACTTGCCAGTAAATTGTTCCACCAGTCCTCTACAATACTTGCTTAACAAGCAAATTCAACAGCTAGGATTACTTCTGAGGTTGGATTTGGGTACAAGTGCTACACTTGGCACCTTAAACTCATATCCTGAAACTATATAAAGGTGGATCACCACATCTAAGAACACAGCAGATAAATAGAAAACCTAAACATCAAATCAATCCATGATGCAAAAGTCACTACATTATAATACAAGAAACACAAAGAATCAAGACAATGCAATCCCACCCAAAATTACAAACCCATCAGAATTGTTCACCAATGAGACTGTTTTAGATGAAATTCCTGACAAACATTTCAAAAGAATGATGTTATCTATACTCAAAGAAATGAAAGAAGAAATAAAAGAAGAAATGAAAGGAATCAGAGAAGAAAACAAAGGAATTAAAGAAGAAAACAAACTCTTGAAAGAGAATACACAAAACAGCTTAATGAAATAAAAAGTTCATTACAGGACATGAATAAGGAAATAGAACTACTGAAGAAAAACCAGGCTGAAATCCTAGCTCTGAAGAACACAGTCAGTGAAATACAAAATTCTGTGGAAAGTCTCACCAGTAGAATGGATGAAGGAGAGGACAGAATATCTAAATTAGAAGACCAGATGGCAGACCTAATACAGTCCAACAAAGAAAGACAAGCTAATAGAAAGGTATGAATGGGAACTCCAAGACATCCAGGACACTATGAAAAGATCTAACATAAGAATTCAAGGTATAGCAGAAGGGGAAGAATTTCAATCCAGAGGCTTAGTAGATGTTTTCCACAAAATCATAGAAGAAAAATTTCCCCAAGTTGGGAAAGAAATGCCAATGCAGATACAAGCATTTAGAACACCAAACAGATAAAACCTAGAAAGATCCTCTTCTTGCCATGTTATAATTAAACTACTAAACCCGCAAACCAAATAAAATATATTGAAAGCAGTTAGAGAGAAAAAGCAAGTGACCTTCAAAGGGAAACCCATCAGGATCACAGCAGATTACTGAACACAAATTTTAAAAGCCAGGAGGGCCTGGAGTGAAGTATTCCAAGTTCTGAAATATAAAAACTGTCAACCAAGATTACTTTATCCTGCAAAGCTATCTATCCAAATTGATGGAGAAATAAAGACATTCTACAACAAAGATAGGCTAAAGGAATTTATGGCAAATAAACCAGCACTACATAAAATACTTGCAGGAATAATTCACGCTGAGGAGAAAGAAAAACACACAGCAGGAAATAGAAAAAAATAAACCATACTCAAACAACAGTTAAAACAAGTGAGTAAAGTGAAAACCAGGAAGAACTACAAAACAAGAAAAAATGGTGAGAATAAATACATATCTTTCAATAATAACTCTTAACATCAATGGCCTCAATGCCCCAACCAAAAGCAACAGACTTGCAGGCTGGATTAAAAAGCAGGATCCTACCATCTGTTGCCTCCAGGAAACTCACCTCTCCATAAAAGATAGAAACCTTCTTAGGGTTAAAGGTTAGAAAAAGGTATTTCAAGCAAATGGGCCTAGGAAACAAGAAGGGGTTGCTATCCTAATTACTGACAGGATAGATTTCAAACCAACATTAGTGAGGAAAGATAAATAAGGTCACTATATTGATTAAAGGAACACTCCAACAGGAGGACATCACAATCCTAAACATATATGCTCCTAACATGGGGGGCTCCCAATTTCATCAAATAAAAATGATTAGACATAAGGTCAGAGACAACTCCTAACACAATAGTAGTGGGTGATTTCAATACCCCACTCTTATCACTTGACAGGTCTACCCAGCAAAAAATAAACAGAGAGACATCTGCATTAAATGATATCATGGAACAAATGGACTTAACAGATATATACAGAACATTCCATCCAAATGTTGCAGAATATACATTTTTCTCAGCAGCACATGGGACATTTTCTAAAATAGACCATATAATAGGATACAAATCAAATCTTAACAAATGCAGGAATTGAAATAATCCCTTATATGCTATCTGACCACAATGGGGATAAACTGCAAATCAGCAACAAGAAAAACTATAGAGCATACAAAAATTCATAGAGACTAAACAGTACATTATTGAACTATGTATGGGCCATTGAATAAATTAAAAAGGAAATCAAGAAATTCATAGAATCAAATGATGATGAAAATACAACCTACCAAACCTTTGGGACACAATGAAAGCAGTCCTACGAGGGAAAATTATAGCACTAACTGTCTATATTAAGAAATTAGAGCGTTCACAACTAAACAATTTAATGCTTCACCTTAAGGCCTTGGAAAGAGAAAAACAAGGCAAACCAAAAATCAGTAGATGGAAAGAAATAATAAAGGTTAGGGCAGAAATTAACTAAATGGAAACCAAAAAAAAAAAAATCAAAAAAATGAATGAAACAAAGAGTTGGTTCTTTGAAAGGATAAACAAGATTGACAAACCCTTAGCAAATCTGACCAAAAGAAAGAGAGAAGAGACAAAAAGATAAAATTAGAGATGAAAAAGGCAACATCACAACAGATACCAAAGAAATTCAGAAAATCATACGTACATACTTTAAGAATATATATGCCTCTAAGTTTGAAAACTTGAAAGAAATGGATGATTTCCTTGATTCATATGACCTACCAAAATTAAATCAAGATCATCACCAGCCAGAGCCTGGAGCGAACCTCCCAAGGCGTGGCAGACCCTGCCAGTCTGACCGACCAATGGATGCCTGCCATCACTGGCTGGAGCCCAGCGTGATGTGCCTGGATGGTTGGCGGACCCTGCCAGTCTGACCGACCGGTTGGATGCCTGCCATTACCGGCCAGAACCTAGCGTGACCCGCCCAAGGCATGGCGGACTCTGCCAGTCTGACTGACCAGTCAGACCCCTCCCTCATTGGCCACATCCCCATCACTGGACAAGTGTCCCATAGCCGTCCTGAGCCCCATTGGCAGTCAGGTGCCACTATTCCCCCTCCCAGGGCAGATCAGGGATCCAGGGAAGTAGGCCAGTGTTCCTGCCCTACCCTACCTGAGCCCAACTGGGGTGGTTGTGGTCCCCCACCCCTCCCAACTCCATAAAGAACACAGGCTAGCAGGCCATTATCCCCAGCCCAGCCTACCAGAACTCCAGGGACCACTGCCCTGACAATCACCACTGTGCCCCACCCCACCCCAGGGCAGCAGGCTGGTATTTCATTCACAAGTTTTCTGAACCATTGCGATGGGCAAACTACAGCAAAAAAGGAATAGCATGAAAAACCAGATGCAACTGAATCCAGCTAGATTATCCAGTCCTACAATGGATGTCACAAATCAAAGCATAGAAGAGACAATAGAATCAGAACCCCAAAATGAAGAGACAAGCTATGCAACCCTGGCCAAGCAAATAGCACAACTCTCAGAAACTCAAAAAAGAGTCAACAATTGTATGAATGTTATCCTTGCTAGATTAGACCTAACAGAAAAGAGCCAGGAAGGGCTCCAAAGACAGTTAAATGATCTGAAGGAGAATGAAAAAAAAAAAAAAAAAAAAAGAGGTCCTCAATAACTAGCTGGCTAAGTGCAATGAAGACATAAAGAAATGCAGGGATAAACTCCAAGAAGCATTAAGAAAGTTGGAAAATGACACAATAAGGGAACTAGACAGTGGGATGGAAACTATACATTAAAAAACTGTAGAAAATATGAACCAAATTGAACAAGCACAAAACTCTATAGAAGCTCTTAAGGACAGAGTAAGTCAAATGGAAGATAGAAACTCAGAACTGGAAGACAAAACAGAAGAAACAGTTCGTGAGTCCAAAAATTTCAACAAGTTCAAAAATTTCTGCAAACAGAACATGAGGGAAATGTGGGTCACCCTTAAACGTCCAAACATTAGGATCTGGGTATACCCGAGGAGGAAGATACACAGACCAAAGGAATGGAAAGCTTATTCAACAAAATAATTGAAGAAAACTTTCCCGCTTTCTCAAAAGAAAATCCCATCAAATTACAAGAAGCTAGCAGAACTCCAAACAGACTGGACCAAAGGAGAAATTCTCCAAGACACATAATCTTTAAGACTCTAAACATCAAGCACAAAGAGAAAATCCTAAAAGCAGCCAGGAAAAAACAACACTTTACATATAAAGGGAACCCCATTAGAATTACCTCAGACTTCTCAATGGAAACCCTAAAACCCAGAAGGGCCTGGAATGGAACACTGCAAACTCTAAGAACCCATGGTTTCCAACCCCAACTACTCTACTCAGCAAAAGTATCCCTCATAATATATGGTGAAAGAAAAACCTTCCATGATAAAACTCATCTTTACAAGTATATGAACACAAAGTCAAACCTACAGAAAAAAATAGCCAATACTCAAGAAATTCTCCACACAAAAAAAAAAAAAAAAAAAAAAAACACAAAGACCATAATCCACCCCAATAGCCAATCACAAGAGCCCTCAAGAAACATTCCACATTAACCAAAAAAAAAACAAACAAACAAAAAAAAAAAACCTGCACAAAGACCATAATCCACCCCAATATGGCAGGTATTAAATCAAACCTCAAAGTTATATCTCTGAATATTAATCATGCCTTTAATCATGCTATCAATTCAAACCCATCAAAAGACATAAGCTAACAGGGTGGAACCTTCAGAAAACTAGACCCCTCAATCTTCAGTCTTTCAAGAAACCCACCTCACCATTAAAGACAGACACCTCCTGGAAATTGAACTCAGGGTGAAAATAAAAATGAAATTGCAAAATTTCTAGAATTCAATGGTGGAAAATGATAAACATAAGAAAACTTATGGGACACAATCTTTTTGGGAAAATCATAACACTAAATGGCCTTATAACAAAAACAGAGAGCAAACATCCACCTAAAGGAATAAGAAAAAAGAGGACAATTAAGAAAGTTGATGAAACAAAGAGCTGGCTATTTGATCACTTATAAAACCTCTGCTCCATAAAACAGGAGAATATGGAAGAAATGGATGAATTCCTAGACACATACCACCTACCAAAGCTAAGCCCAGAGCAGATTGATTTCCTAAATAAAATTGAAGAGGTATAGAGGACTTCAAACCAAAAAATATGTCACACAATTGGAGAACAAACTACTTCTATGAAGCTAGGATCACCCTAATTCAAAAAGGCAGGGACAAAGATGAACATAGATGCAAAGATCCTGAACAAAATTCTTGCAAACCGAATTCAACAGTACATCAAAAGCATTATCTACCTTGATCAAGTATCCCTGGAACGCAGGAACAATCCAACAAACAAGAGAAACACAAAAACCAAATGATAATCAAAAGGCCTTTGAAAAATACAACATCACTTCAATATTTATAAAGCACCTTAAGCCCAACTAATTCTTAATGTGGAGAAACTGAAGGAATTCCCAAACAAGGCAGTGCACCACAATTCAAAGGACAAAGATAAGTGCAACAAAGTAAATAACAAGGCAAATCTAAAACTGTTACCTGATTAGTGCCTTAAGCTTCATATAAAATCAATGCAACAAAACAGAAATAAACATCAACACCATCATATTTGGAATAACATTGAACCGGAAGTGAAATCCTAAACAATGAAAACATAAAAACTTTAGTAGGTCCTAAAAAATACCTCCCATGCTCCTGGATTGGTAGAATTAACACTTTATAGATTTATAAGCACTTTATCAATGCCAATAAATGGATAGATCATCCAAACAGAAAATTCACCATAAAATGCTAAGACTACAAAGCCATTGTAATAAAAAAACAACATGGTACTGACATAAAAACAGGAATATAGAAATAGTAAATTGAAGAGATTTTGGGTCAAGTAACTATAGCTACAATGTGACAAAGGCCCTACCAATAGAATGGAATCTCAACAAATGGTGCTGGATTGGACAACCATTGTAAAAATTTTGCATTTCTCCATGATGATTAGGGGATGACCTTAATATAAAACATTTTCTTAAATGTGTGTTTGCATATTTGTATTTCAATCACATCACCATTGGAGAACTGAAAAGCCACTGAATGAAACTCTGCCCCATTTTGGGAGAAAAAATGGGTTGTTTGGTGATTTATTGTTTAGGTTTGGAGTTCTGTGTAGAAACAAAACCCAGCTAAATCAAATTAAATGGCCTCTGTCAGTTGTATAGCTGGTGAAAATTTTTCTCCCATTCTGTGGGTAATTACTGCTGGCCACCTTACCATTGGTTAACATAAAAAAATAATGTTGCTGGTGAGTTGAAAATAGGAACAAGTTCTCAGCTGGTGAAATCAGCTATATGGAACTCCTGAGATGACCCAATGGTTTACCGAAAGGCTCCAAGTGATTGTTTAATTTGCTCAACCATGAGCTGCTTCATAATAGCAAAAGGGTTTACTAGATGAATGGATCACCAAGACGTGGTTCAGAAAGTAAGGAAAGATGAAATAAGGAAATTTGAAAAAAAAATGGTCAAACATGAAACAGATCATCCTCAGTATAGCTTTCCCTGAATCCTTCAGCAGGGACCCAAAAGGAAAAACACTATAAAACCCTTTACTATGAACCACAGGCTAAAACATTGATCCTTCAGGGCCCGCAGAGGGAACACCCGAACCACAGGAATCTGGAGAGAGCATCATGAAGGCTAACCTTAATTTTGTCCTACTTCTCTTTCTCTTCTCTTCTCTCTCTTCCTCTCATCTCTATACTCACTTTCTCTTTTATATTATCTATCTTTTTCTTCCACCACTTTCCTAGGTGCAGACTTATAACTCCCTGTGCCAGCACGGGGTTAACTTCCACAATGAGCTGTTGATCCGAGACACCTACAAGGTTTCCCAAAAAATACAGACTTCTGTCAGAGTTCTTGGTGACCCACTAAAGGTTAATGGTAAGACCCTACTGTCGAAGACAGCATATATGTGTGAGACCAAACACAGAGAGACCTGATCAGAATCTGGAAGAGGGTCAGACCCCAGGCAGTTAGCTAGTCTAGTACCAGAGGGTGCTACATGAGCAACTGGGGGAAAATGTCCTACATTGGTCCAAACAACTTGAAGTCTAAGAAACCCAGTAGGTAACAACTTGACGTAATGCTCATACAAGTGCAGTAGTGGCAAACAGCCATGGTGGGTAACCAACTGCTCTTGATTTGGCTAATAGATCCACTCAGTGGAATGGAACCCATTGCTGGAACTGGGAAATAAGTCAAAACCAGTTACACAAAATGAACTCAGTCTCCAACATCAAGATACCACCAAATGTGGGCTAGAAGAGAGCCAATGCAGATAAAATTCCCTCCAAAACATATATGATCATCCCCTCTATCTAGTACTAACCTCTCTCTGTTGGAGAATTTGCTTATCTTTTTCATGTGGACAATGAACCTGAAGGGAGGAAAGCTAATCACACCTCACCAGGGCCCCAGCTGAAACCATAGAACATTGCAGGGGAAAGGCAAGAATACAACATTCATGGCAATCATGACACCAGAAAAAGGCTGAAGGAGATAAACACAGAGAATATCCAATTCCAACTAAGCCAGATATCCAAAGAATCAGAGGCTCCCAAAACCTCATCACTGAAGCAGAACTAAAATGACCCCAATGTGGCTCAGGGAAACTCATGGAAGAGGGGGCGGAAAGATTGTTAGAGTCACAAGTTGGGGCATTATGCACAGAGACTGGGCCCTACCCCCCCAGAACTCTTGACGACCCCCACAATGCATGACCCACATTCCCCATTGATGAGGGTCCCTTTGGAAGAGGGAGGACAAGGAGGAGGATAATGGAACCAATACTATGAATGTAAAATCAGAATAATATAAATAAAAAAATTAAATCAAGATGAGATAAACCATTTAAATAGACCTATAACAGCTACAGAGATCCATGCAGTTATAAAAAGTCTCCCAACTAGGCCTGGAGAGATGGCTTAGTGGTTAAGGCGCCTGCCTCCTAAGCCTAAGAATGCTGGTTCCAATCTCCAGGTCCCACATTTAGCCAGATGCAAAGTGATGCAAGGGTGCAATGCCGTACTTGCCCACAAGGGGGCGCACACATCTGGAGTTTGTTCACAGCAGCTGAGAGAATGCTGGCACACCAATCTCTGTCTCCCTCTCCCTCTCTGTCTCTCTCCAAAAATAAATTAAAAAAATTAAAAAAAAATTTTTAAAAAGTCTCCCAACTAAAAAAATCCCAGGCCCAGATAGATTCGCTGCTGAATTTTACCAGACATTCCTGGAAGAACTAACACCAATGCTTCTCACTTTTCCATAAAATAGAAAAGGAAGGAATTCTACTGAAATCCTTCTATGAAGCCAGCTTCACCCTGATACCCAAACTGGACAAAGACAGATCAAAAAAAGAAAATTACAGACCAATATCCCTCATGAACATAGATGCAAAAATTCTCAACAAAATACTAGCAAACAGAATACAAGAATATATCAGAAAGATTATTCACCCTGACCAAGTAGGCTTATTTCCAGAGATGCAGGGATGGTTCAACATATGCAAATCCATAAATGTAATACACCATATAAATGGTCTGAAGGACAAAAATCACATGGTCATCTCAATAGATGCAGAAAAGGCATTTGACAAAATCCAACACCCCTTCATGGTGAAAGTATTACAGAAACTGGGAATAGAAGGAACATATCTCAACATAATAAAAGTTGTTTATTACAAATCTACAGCCAACAAAATACTAAATGGGGAAAAACTTGAAGCTTTTCCTCTAAATTCAGGAACAAGACAAGGGTGTCCACTTTCCCCATTTCTTTTTTTTTTTTTTTCTTTTTTCTTTTTTTTTTTTTTTTTTTTGGTTTTTTTTTGGTACTCTGGTCCAGGCTGACCTGGAATTCTTGAAGTCTCAGGGTGGCCTAACTCACGGCAATCCTCCTACCTCTGCCTCCCGCTGGGATTAAAGAGGCACTCACTTTCCCATTTCTAAATATAGTACTGGAAGTCTACAAATTGGCACCCATAAAAGGGATACAAATTGGAAGGGAAGAGATCAAATTATCATTATTTGCAAACGATATGATTCTATACATAACAGACACTAAAGACTCTACCAGCGAACCGTTAGAGCTGATAAACACTTTTAGCAATGTAGCAGGATACAAAATAAACACACAGAAATCAGTAGCTTTTCTATACACTAACAACAAACATGAAGAGGATGAAATCAGGGAATCTCTCCCATTTTTCATGAAGAGGATGAAATCACGGAATCTTTCCCACAATTGCCTCAAAAAAAAAAAAAAAAAAAAAAACACCTGGGAATAAACTTAACCAAGGAAGTGAAGGATCTCTACAATGAGAACTTAAAAAAACTGGAGTAACAAATTGCAGAAGACACAAGACAATAGAAAGATATCCCATGCTCCTGGATTGGAAGAATCAATATTGTGAAAATGTCAATCTTACCAAAAGCAATCTACACATTTAATGTGATCCCAATTAAAATCTCAATAGCATTCTTCACAGAAATAGAAAAAACAATCCTAAAATTCATCCGGAAACACAAAAAAACCTCGAATAGTCAAAACAATTTTGCGCAACAAAAATCAGGCTGGTGGTATTACCATACCCTATTTTAATTTATATTACAAAGACATAGTAACAAAAACAGCATGGTACTGGCACAAGGACAGAGAGGTAGATCAATAGAACAGAATATAAGACCCAAATATTAATCCAGGTAGCTATAGCCACCTGATTTTTGACAAATATGCCAAAAATATTCATTGGAGAAAAGATAGCCTCTTTAACAAGTGGTGCTGGGAAAACTGGACATCTGTATTTAAAAGGATAAAAATAGATCCTTGTCTCTTTCCATGCACAAGAGTCAAGTCCAAATGGATCAGGGACCTTAATATCAGACCCGAAACTCTGAAACTGCTAGAGGAAAAGGTAGGGGAATCCCTGCAACATATTGGCATGGGCAAGGACTTTCTTAATATAACCCCAATTGCTCAGGGAATAAAACCACTAATCAACCAATGGGACCTTATGAAATTACAAAGCTTATATACAGCAAAGGACACTGTGAATAGAGCAAAAAGACAACCTACAGAATGGGAGAAAATCTTTGCCAGCTATACATCTGACAGAGGATTAATATCCAGAATATACAAAGAACTCAAAAAAAAAGAATGATAAGAAAACAAACAAGCCAGTTAAAAATCGGCTATGGAACTAAATTGAGAGATCTCAGAAGATGAAATACAGATGGCATATAAGCATCTAAAAGAGTGTTCCACATCCTTAGCTATCAGGGAAATGAAAATTAAAACCACTTTGAGATTCCATTTCACTCAAGTCAGAATGGCTACCATCAAGAAAACAAATGAGAGCCGGGCGTGGTGGCGCACGCCTTTAATCCCAGCACTCGGGAGGCAGAGGTAGGAGGATCGCCGAGAGTTCGAGGCCACCCTGAGACTACATAGTGAATTTCAGGTCAGCCTGAGCTAGAGTGAGACCCTACCTGGAAAAAAAACTAAAAAAAAAAAAAAAAAAAGAAAACAAATGACAATAAGTGTTGGTATGGATGCGGAAAAAGAGGAACACTTATACACTGTTAGTGGGAATATAATCTTGTCCAGCCATTGTGGAAATCAGTGTGGAGGTTCTTGAGACAGCTAAAAATAGATTTACCATATGATCCAGCTATAGCACTCCTAGGCATATATCCAGAGGACTCTTCTCACTACCTTAGAGATACTTGCACAACCATATTTATTGCTGCTCTATTCACAATAGCTAAGAAATAGAACCAGCCTAGATGTCTCTCCACAAATGAATGGATAATGAAGATGTGGTACATTTATACAATGGAGTTCTGTTCAGTGGTAAAGAAAAATGAAATTATGAAAATTTCAGGGAAATGGATGGATCTGGAGAGGATTATATTAAGGGAGGTAACTCAGGCTCAGAAAGCCAAACGTCACATGTTCTCTCTCATATATGGATCCTAGCTACAAAGTCTATAGACTTGTGTGTGAACTGGAACCAAAAATAGGTACTAGAAACCACTAAGCTTGTAAAAGGTTATAAGGGAGGCAGGAGAGGGAAGAATTTAAGTGTATGGTATTGCACATATGTAAGTAGAAGAACAGATTATAGGGAGGGGAATGGCCTAAGCGAGGCCATGGGAAGAGAATGCATAAAAGAAGGGCAGGGGGGTCAATCAAAATTCAAGATATTGTGAATAAGACTTATGTAAACCTACTTTTTTGAATAATGGCACATCCAGAAGCTGTAGACTGTTACTAGAAAATTTTCAGTGCTTGGGATGGGATACCTTCCAGTGAGTTGTTGACCAAGGAGGTCCCGGTAGCCTCCAAAACATTAAAGGCTATTGCCAAAGCCCTTGGTTGCCCTTGAGAAACAGATGATAAGACCCTATTGCTGAAGACATCTCTTGCTTGAGAGGCAAGGGCACTGAGAAAGCAAACTGGTGCTGAGCAGAAAACCTTCTCCCTGTAGACCAACCAACTGAAAGCTGGAAAAAGCTGCACTGCATGCAGCCATATGGGAGACAGAAGTCATCAGCAGTGAAAACAGTGGACACTGAATATTCAAGTTTGGCCATACAGGCCCAATGACTGAACGGGTGCAATAGTGGCATGTCTGCTCTTGGGGTAACCAACTGCTCTATAATTGGCCTTAAGGCCCTCTCTATGGGAAGGAATACATACCTGGTACTGAAAAAACTAAGCAAAAGTCTATGGCAGGGGAGGTCATGAGCCTTAGGGGTATAAAGCCTGCTCTTATCTGGCTTAATGTATATATTATTCCCACCAAGCTGCCCTGAAAATACTACACTTAATGTTCATATTCACATATCAATGCTACTCTCACTTCTGATTAGAGAAGCTTCTCTTTTCAGATGGCGATGACCACTGGGATGACCTAAAAGGCAACATAGTGCTGAGAAGAAGGGATGGAGGAGTGCACAGCACTGAAACATCTCTGTCACACCCTCCAAGTCTCAGATCCCATTGCGGAAGAGGGGGCGGAGAGAATGGAAGAGCCAAAGGAAGGGTATGACTCCTTGCAATGCAACTGTCCAGACAGAAATTGGCCTTGATATCCATGACCTTGCAGTGCCTGGCAATACCTTCGCAAGACCCTCATAATAGAAGAAAAAATGATGACATCAAATTAAAAGAGAGACTAATGGAGAGAGGGAAGGGATATAATGGAGATTGGAGTTCTAAAGGAGTATGGGGGCAGGGGAGTGAAATATCATGCATTTTTTATGTAAGTATAGAAGTTGTTAATTAAAAAACTTAAGTTAAAAAAAAAAGAAGAAGGGATGGAGGAGTGTCCAGCACTGAAACACCTCTGTCACACCCTCCAAGGCTCAGGGACCATTGCAGAAGAGGGGGCGGATAGAATGGAAGAGCCAAAGGAAGGGTATGACTCCTTACAATGCAACTGCCCAGACAGAAATTAGCCTCGTTATCTATGACCTTGCAGTGCCTAGCAATACCTTTGCAAGACCCTCATAATAGAAGAAAAAGATGATGACATCAAATTAAAAGAGAGACTAATGGAGAGAGGGAGTGGATATGATGGAGATTGGAGTTCTAAAGGGGAATGGGGGAGGGGAGAGAAATATCATGCGTTTTTTGTATGTAAGTATAGAAGTTGTCAATAAAAAAGTTTTAACTTAATAAAAAACAAACAAACAAAGGCTGCAGAGATGGCTCAGCCTTTAAATGGTTGCTTGCAAAGCCCAATGGCCCAGGTTTGTTTCCCCCATACTGATGTAAAGCCAAATACACAAAGTGGCCCATGATTCTGGAGTTCATTTAAAGTGGCAGAAAGCCCTGGTGAGGTCATACTCACATTTTGTCTGCCCTCTCTCTTTTGCTCTGTCTCAAATATAACTAAAAATATTTTAAAAGAAAAAAAAAAACTTTCCTTTGTTCTCCTTGTCAGGCAGACTTTGCATTACTATATGATCCACTCTGGAGGAAGAGAAGTTAAGAAACTAAAAACCTGTTGTTACTTGTTAGTTGCTGTGAAAACAATTGTGAAATTAATGTGTAGAGTGAAGGATATAGCTCAGTGTTATAGAACATGCATAGGGCACACAAGGTCCTAAGTTTGATCCCTAACAACCACCAAAATAAATAAATAAATAAATAAATAAATAAATAAATAAATAAATAAAATAAAACAAAAGGAAGGGCATGAGGCCTTTTTATCCAGCTTTACATCTTCCCAATTACCTTGCACTAGATGGAAAAATAGCGAAAAGACATTGAAGAAATTTTAAGTGGAAAATTTATTACCGTAAATTTGGAAGCTGAGCGCAGGTGGCTCACACCTACAATACCAGCAGTAGGGAGACAAGATTGTCAAAAGTTGCAAGCCAACTGGTCTATATAGCAAATTCCAGGTCAGCCAAAAAAAAGGAAATAGAGAGAAAAATAATTTTTTACTTCAAATTTTTCCTTTCCATTTGCACACAAGATTCATGTACTCTACTACATGAGCATTAGAACAGATTTCATTCATATTTCCCTAAGTGTTAAAAAGAAAAACAGAGTTAGCACTCAGGAGGCTTGTTCATATCATCGAGCATTTGCTTGGAAGAATGGGAAATCAACACACAATACACAAAATATGATTTAAAGGAGGGTCAGGGAATTGACTTAAGTGCTCCCAAACTGACTGCACTCGCAGCTTTTATTCAGTTTCAGGCAGTCAAAGCTATGGGGAGACTGAGCATAAGACAGATCACGAGTTTGCATAAGACCAGATCATGAGTTGTTTGTTTATGTTTATTACATGACGAAATCTTTGGAGAAGCTGTGAGTTCCTTGTCTTTAAGGAGCACCATCCAAGGTACATAGTCTTTTATGTCTTCAGGCTTAGTTTGCACAAAGATTACCTTGTTGCCAATTAGATTGATATCCACAGAGGCTGAGGTTTAGGAGGATCTTTGTGAGTTCAAAGCCTTCCTGGGACTACAGAGTGAGTTCCAGGTCAGCCTGGGCTAAAGTGAGACCCTACCTTGAAATTAAAAAAAAAAAAGTGAAAAGAACATTTGGAAGCCTGGCATGGTGTTATGTGCCTGTAATCCTAGCACTTGAAAGGTGGAGGCAGGAAGATCAAGAGTGCAAGGCCACAGAGGAGTGCTCAGCACTGAAACATCTCAAACCCACCTTCCAAGGCTCAGGGTCCATTGCGGAAGAGGGGGCAGAAATAATGTAAGAGCCAAAGGAAGAGTAGGACTCCTTACAACATGCTCCTTCAGACACAAAATGGCCTGGATATCCATGACCGTGCCTGACACTACTTACACAAGACCATCATAATAGGAGGAAATGATCATGACACCTAACTGAAAAGAGAGACTGATTGAGAGGGGGAGGGGATATGATAGAGAGTGAAGTTTCAAAGGGGAAAGTGGGGAGAGGGAGAGAAGTACCATGGGATATTGTCTACAATTAAAGAAGTTGTCAATAAAAAAAAAACTGAGGGCTGGAGAGATGGCTTAGTGGTTAAGGTGCCTCCCTCCTAAGCCTAAGTACGTCTGTTCCAATCTCCAGGTCCCACGTTTAGCCAGATGCAAAGTGATGCAAGGGCACAGTGCCGCACTTGACCACAAGGGGGCGCACGCATCTGGATTTCATTCACAGCGGCTGAGAGACTGCTGGCATGCCCAGTTCTATCTGTCTTCCTCTCCCTCTCTCTCTGTCTCTCTCTCAAAAAAAAAAAAAAGAACTGAAACATTGCACTGGGATGATGGTTTAGTGGTTAAAGCACTTGCTTGCAAAGCCTGGTGGCCCTTATGGGTAGAAAGAGGCCCTGGCATTCCCAGTCTCTCTCTTTCCTCTCTACCTCCCTCCCTCTCCTTTCCTCTCCTTTCTTTTTCTTCCTCCCCCTATCTCACATAAATAAATAAAAATATATTTTTTAAAAAGAAAAAAAAAGAGTTCAAGGCTAGCCTTGGTTACATAAGACTTTGTTTAGGAAAGGAGAAAGGAGGAAAATTGTAGCATCATGATAAGCTTATAAATGATTGCAATTAAAAAAACTACCTTTAGCTGGGCATGGTGGTGCACGCCTTTAATGCCAGCACTCGGGAGGCAGAGGCAGGAGGATCATCTTGAGTTCAAGGCCACCCTGAGAATACATAGTTAATTCCAGGTCAGCCTGGGCCACAGTGAGACCCTACCTTGAAAAAGAAAAACAAAGCTACCTTTAAGTCCCTCATCCTCAGGAGTTGGTATCTCTAGTCTTTTTTTTTTGGGGGGGTTTTCGAGGTAGGGTCTCACTCTAGCTCAGGCTGACCTGGAATTCACTATGTAATGTAGTCTCAGGGCGGCCTTGAACTCACAGCGATCCTCCTACCTCTGCCTCCTGAGTGCTGGGATCAAAGGCGTGTGCCACCACACCCTGCTTCCCTAGCTTTTATTGCTTCATTTGAAATTGAAAAACTAATCTATGTTCTAGATGTGTCATTAAAGAGCCAGACATGAAAAACAATGCCAGTGATAAACAATAAATATATTGTTACTTGAAGAACAAAGGCTAAATGTGGAGAAATTTGAGTGTTACATCAAGTTAACAAGCTGGTTAATAAGTATTAAGTTGTTAACCAGTATTAATGTTAACAAGTATTAAGTATCTTAAAAATGGGGAACCAAGCTGGGCATGGTGGCGCATGCCTTTAATCCTAGCACTTGGGAGGCACAGGTAGGAGGATCGCCCTGAGTTCAAGGCCAGCCTGAGACTACATAGTGAATTCCAGGTCAGCCTGAACTAGAGTGAGGCCCTATCTCAGAAAACCGAAAAAGAGAGAGAGAGAGAGAAAGAGAGAGAAAGAAAAGAAAAAAAAATGGGGAACCAGTGGACATGGTAGAACACACCTGTATTCCCAGCACACAAAAGGTTAAGGCAAGAGAATCTTAAATTGGAAGTCAGCCTGGGTTACCATGACTACCATGCTCAAACAGGATGTGCTTTAAAAACATACCTGTTTCCTAATTCCCAGTAATAATGCTCATCCTTAGAGCCTGGGCTATGTTTTTTTAAATTAATTAATTAATTTTTTTTGTGGGGAGAGCATGTGAGATTGAGACAGGGTTTCATACAGCACAGGCTGACCTCAAACTTGCTATGTAGTTGAGGATGACCTCCATCTCCCAAAATCTAGGATTACAGGCATGTGCTATCACTCTCTCATTTAGATAATGGTTCTGAAATACCATTTCTCACAGAAAGAAGCCAAGCCTTTTTTTTTTTTTTTTTTTTTTTTTTGGAGAGAGAGAGAGAGAGAGAGAGAAGACAGAGAATGGGTGTTCCAGCAGCCTCTCAGTCGCTGCAAACAAACTCCAGATGTGTGCACCCCCTTGTGGGCAAGTGCAGCATTGCACCCTTGCGTCACTTTGCATCTGGCTAAACGTGGGACCTGGAGATTGGAACGGACGTTCTTAGGCTTAGCAGGCAAGAGCCTTAACCGCTAAGCCATCTCTCCAGCCCAGAAGCCAAGCTTTTTAAGAGAAATGGCCAGGTTCAGGTCAGAAGAAACAGAAGTCCAGCCTGGAGTATCTTGTTATAAGAGGTAGGAAGGAATCTAACAAAGCATCAAAAGGCCCCAGAGTGAATGTGAGGCTTTCAAAAATGAGACCATCTGAGTGTCAGTAAAACAGCATTTGTCATGGATTCAAGCCTATTCAATATGTCTAAATACCTGATTTCATAATACATGTTTTTGTTTTATTTTGAGACAGGGTTTTACACTGTAGGCTTGGCTGGCCTCAAATGACGTAATCCTCCTGCTCAGCCTCTTGATTGCTGGGATTATTAGCATGCGACACCACATCTGGCTGAGAATGTTTCTTAGAATAATGCAGTAAATTGCTGAGCATGATGGTACATGCCTTTAATCCCAGCACTTGGGAGGCAGAGGTAGGAGGATTGCTGTGAGTTTGAGGCCACCCTGAGACAACATAGTGAATTCCAGGTCAGCCTGGGATAGAATGAGATCATAGCTTGAAAACAAAAAAAAAGAATAATAAGCTGGGCGTGGTATTCCATGCCTTTAATCCCAGCACTTGGGAGGCAAAAGTAGGCGGATTGCCATGAGTTCGAGGCCACCCTGAGACTACATAGTGCATTCCAGGTTAGCCTGAGCTAGAGTGAGACCCTACCTCAAAAAACAAAACAAAAAAAAGAATGCGTTAAATTATGCACACAAAATGCATAATTTGGTTTTCAGTATTTGTATTTTATTTTATAATTTTTAAGAGATTCAAATAATTAAAACATAAAAATTACTAATGTGAATATTTATACTACAAATATCAACATATAGGTCTTAAGAAATTACCTACATTTTTATAAATTTATTTCTAAATAATAAGCTACAAATTTTTGAAAAATATAACAAATTCTTATGTGTGCACAGGTATAAAAAGTCAAAGCATTAAAAATACATATCTTTTTAACTTTTCTTTGAGACAGGGTGGCCTGAAACTCACTATATAGCTAAAGTTAGCCTTTAACTCCTGATTCTCTTACTTTTACTTCCCAAATGCTGGGATTATAGGCATATACCACCATGCTCAGCTAAGTATATATTTCTAGCATAAAATTTATTTTGTTATAATATTAGTAATATGATTTGATTAAAATGAACTTTGTTGACTCAAAAATTGTATTTCCTACTTTCATACAAGATTATTTATCATTTCTCTACTAGAGATTATTCATGTTACTCTATTACATGAGTCTTGGAACAAATTTATTTCCTTGAATGTTCACACTGTTTCTCTTACAAAGAACAAAGATGGTTATCTTGCCTAACCATGATGACAGCTATTATTAACATGAAACATTGCACATTGCATTCCCAATGTGCAAATAGACACCCTTCACCACATACACAGCCTGTGTTCCTTCCATATAGTAACAGTTGATGGAAATCATTGCTTGTAGTTAAATGTCTAAGACACTCAAGAATAAAAAACAAACCTAAGCCATCAAAATCAAATCAGTTTTGAATGCAATATAACAAGCACAGACAAACATAAGTCCATTGTACATTTTTTCACCATCAAACATTGACCATTTCCCTCCAGTTGTTCAAGCAGCATCTTAAACGGTACAATTAATATTCCCCTTTTCCTTCCTTCTAATGAGATTATGTAGTGTTTGAGTGATTCACATATTCAAGAAGTGACCAGTCTAAGACCCTTCTGATAAGTGCCTCCTCAATTATGTCAAAAATCCTATAATAAAAAAATTAGCAATCATCTGAGTTGGTAGTGATTCAGAAATTGGAAATGAGGGATAATGCAATTCCCTCATTTTGCAGGAAACTAAAGTCCCAAGCTATGTGACTTGTCTACCATTCCATACAGCCTGTCCTAGACACAGGACTTGACTTGGGGCCAGTGTGGTTTCTGTTTCACTGGGCTGGCCTAGCAGGTACCCAGCCAGTGAAATAGTAAGAGTTTTGACCTAACCTATACTTTATTTTAGTAAATATTAGAAACCCTGGCCTAACGATATATCACATGAGATGCATACATGGAGAAAATTTTAGGCATTCTCCGTAGAAGTCTCAATAATAGAATTGCCCTAGAATGGGCAAGATCCTAGATTCAATCCCTAGCACTGAAACAAAACAAAACAACACACACACACACACACACACACACACACACACACACACACACGGGTGAGGGCACGGCTGGGAAGATGGCTCCGCAATTAAAGGCACTTGCTGCCAGCCTGGGTTCAATTCCCAAGCAACCCACATAAACCAGACATAAAACTTGGCACAAGCATCTAGTATTCACTTGTAGTGGCAAGAGACCCTGGTACACCCATACATACACACACATGTGCAAATAAATATTTTTTAAACTTTATTATTTATTTGATGGAGGGGAAAGAAAAAGTGAGTGAGTCAAAGCATAGGGGCACACCAGGGCTTCTTGCCACTGCAAACGAATTCCAGACACATCTGGCTTAATGTGGGTACTGGGGAATTGAACCCAGGCTTTGCAACAAGTACCTTTAACTGCTGAGCCATCTCTCCAGCCCAATAAATAAGTTTTAATCCCTTAAGATTTAATACATACTTGTGAAAAAAGTTACAAACAAAATGCTCTTCTTGCCTCTTTATTTGTCACATACAAATATAACAAGATGAAGAAAAACTATGTCTAACATTTCCTCCATCATTTCTTATTTTGTTTCGTTTTAGAGGAGGCATATGAGATTGAATCCATAGCCTCACATATGCTGAGCAAGTGCCCAGTATCTGGATAAACTCTCAATACAACAAGACTGGACATGAGCTGGTTATTGACACTATTGATTTTCATCATAATATTCTGTTTCTGTAGATGTCTAACCTGTCTGGTGTTAGGCAAAATTTCACTATGTAGCCCAGGCTGGCCTCTAACTTGAAATTCTTCTGTCCAAGTCTTCCAAGTGCTAGAATTATAGGGAAGCATCATTATACTTAGCTTAAATTTTTTGTAGTAAATTTTAAGTTGCTAACAATGTTGCTATAGGGCTGGAGAGATGGCTTAGTGATTAAGGCACTTGCCTTAGTTTGATTCCTCAAGACCCATGTAAGCCAGATGCACAAGGTGGCCCATGGGTCTGGAGTTCATTGGTAGTGGCTGGATGCCTTGGCACATCTATTTTCTCTTTTTCTCTCTACTTGCCTCTTTCCCTCTCTCACTAATAAATAAATAAAAATAAAATATTTTTTAAAAAGAATGTTGCTATATACCCATTAATCCCAACACTTGGGAGGCAGAAGCAGAAGTTCAAGGCCAACCTTGGCTACAAAGCAAGTATGGGGCCAGCATTACAACTTATCTCAAAAAAAAGTAAATAACTTAATAATGCATATAGAGAAAAGAGAAGTCTACACTTACTAGCCTGATAATCCTAAACCAGTTGACATTTGATATACTGTAAAAGCAACTAGATACAGAACTCTGAGCCATTTCATGACTGATGTAACTTCACCTTAGTTCACAATGTCATAAAAATTCTAGCTGTAGAAAGAGAGGGACTACAACAAAAATTAAAACAATTTCAGTTAAATCCTGTTGATATGCCATGGCTGGTTGCCTTGATCAACAAAGAAAATAATTTTGTACAATGCAGGAAATTTTTTTTCCTGAGACAAGGTCTCATATGTAGCTCAGGCTGGCTTCCAACTCCTCATCTTCCTGCCTCAGCCTTCCTAATGATGGACCTGCAGGCTGGTACTACCACAACTGGCTCAAAGAAAACTTTTTCACTTAACATATACACTCAGTTGCACCCCTCTTCCATAATATTATTCACTTTGATTTAAAAATAAGCTCAACAGAACATGAAGAACATAACATGAAAGTAAGAAAATATACTTACTATGAACTCATAAAACAAAGCATGATTCACTTGCAGATGTCTTATTAAACTGTCATTAAAGGTGCTTGGGCTTTCATTAGGTATTAAGTGGCAAAGTGGACAGAACTGGAAAGAAATAAGACAATAGTTCAATAAAGAATTTAAAATAGCCGGGTGTGGTGGCGCATGCCTTTAATCTCAGCACTCAGGAAGCAGAGGTAGGAGGATTGCTGTGAGTTCGAGGCCATCCTGAGACTACATAGTGAATTCCAGGTCAGCCTGGGCCAGAGTGAGACCCTACCTGGAAAAAACAAAAAACAAAAACAAAAAAAAAAAAAAAAAAAAAAAGAAGAATTTAATCATTAATGCTAGAATCAAAATCATTGGGGGAACAAAAAACCATTGAAAGATGGTGGTAGACTCTGAGAAGACTCAAAATTCATCAAAGCAGAAAATCAGAAGCTGCTGAGAACTCAACACTAAAGGCAACTTAAAACACATCCTTTATGGCTCAGGGAACATTGCAGAAGAGGGAGTGTAAAAAGTATAAGAGCCACATTGGAGGAAGGCATACTGGGAAGCACAAGGGCTGACTGGTACATTCATGGCCCTCTGTGGATGGGGATATCAGATGAGCATATGACCAATTTGCAATATGTTCATATATTAAAGTTCCCAATAAAAATTATTTGGGGGTTGGGTTCTTGTCTTAGCAATTAAGGTGAGGTCTAAGGAACCAATTTTGGTTCCCCAGTACTCATGTAAACCAGATACACACGGTGGTGCATGCATCTAGAGTTTGTTTGCAGTGGCTAGAGGCCCTGGCATGTCCATTTTCTCTCTTGCTTCTCTCTCTCACCTAACTCAATAAAAAATATTTTTTCCTCATCCTTGGTCTGCCCTTAGTGGATATGACAACAGGGGAGAGAACCTTATTGGCCTTTCTGTTCTATTTGTAGAGGAAAATAATGCCCTGAGCAATGACAGCTTCAAATGTAATTAGCAGTGAAAATATCACATCTGTTCACATAAAAGTCAAACCTTTTATCCCCTATTTTTTCCAGCCACACTCCAGAATGTGACAAATATGTGGGGAATCAGGGAGTGGATTAAGGCAAAAGTGTGGGACTTATGAAAGACTTCTTTACAGCATTCTTTCCCCCTGCAAATCACCAGGGGCTTACTGAACAGTCCTGGGTAACAAGTACTAGGCTAGGTCTTGTAAATATAGAATAAAGGGATATCATTCTATCTTCATGAGTTGGTCCACATTCTAGTGACTGCGCAGGACCATCATGGATATATTTGTAAGGTCTTTCTCTTGCTCTACACTTGGAGTGAAAGACAATTTGAAGTGGAGATACTGTGTAGATAAGAGGACACAAGAAAATAAAAGGGGGCTGGAGAGATGGCTTAGCAGTTGAGGCATTTGCCTACAAGGCCAAAGGACCCAGGTTCGATTACCCAGGACCCATGTTAGCCAGATGCACAAGGGAGGGGAGGCGCACGTGTCTGTAGTTCGGTTGCAGTGGCTGGAGGCTCTGGCGATCCCCTTCTCTCTCTTTCTCTCCCTCTCTCCTTGTCAAATAAATAAATGAATGAATAAAAATAAAATAAAATAAAATATTTTTTCCTGCTCTGGAGCGTGAGCATGCAGAGTGAATAGGCCAGAGTTCCCGGTTGCAGTTCCTTGATCCCAGTACCCCAGTACCTTGACTTGGGGCTGCCTGGACCCTGCACATTTGCTGATGAAGGAGGCCTTTTGCTCCAATTTCCTGATTGACCTGCCCTTGGGTCCCCAGCCCCCAGCCCCCATCCCCCTACTCCAGAGTGTGTGTGCATAGAGTGAGTAGGACAGAGCTTCTGTTCATTCACCACCTCCCAGTTCCCTGGTCCCGGTACCCCTGCTGCTGGCCTGGGGCTTCCTGGACCCTGCATTCATGCAGAAGCAGGCTGCTTACTCCGTGTGAATGGCCCCAACTCCTGGATACCGTTTTCCAGAGGGTGTGAGTGCAGAGCAAGTAGGACAGAGCTCCTGGTTCATTCCTCACCTCCCAGTTCCCTGGTTCTAGTACTCCTGCTCCTGGCTTGGGGCTGCCTGGACCCTGTGAGCTTGCTATTGAAGCAGGCCTTTTGCTCTGCCTTCCTTACTGGCCTGCCCCGGGTCCCCAACTACCAGATCCCCTACTGCAGAGGGTGCATGCACCCACAGAGTAACTGGGCCAGAGCTCCAGGTTTGTTTCCCACCTCTCAAATCCCTGATCCCAGTACCCCTGCTACTGGCATGGGACAGCCTGGTCCCTGAATGTGCGCTACTGAAGCAGGCCTTTTGCTCAGGCTTCCTGATTGACCAGCCCCTGGATACCCAAATCCCTGTTCCCCTGAGTCATAGGATACATGAGCCACAGTGGGACCTGGCCACTTGCCTCTAGCTCACCAGATTCCTGGCTCTTGGTTCCCCAACCCCTGGTTCTCCTGTGCTGAAGAGAGCATACAAGTGGAGTAAGTAGACCAGAGCTCTCAGTTCCCTACCTCCCAGTTCCCAAGGTACCTTTGATATACTTGTGATCTCCACAATCTGCACATCTGTGGTTATAATCCCATCCTATTAGAATATGGCTCACATTTAAAACAGAACACTTACTGACAATCCTACAAGAACAAATACTTTCTTCATCCTTAATAAAATAAGATTTTTTACCCAGAGATGGGTAGACCACAATACAAAAAAACACAATGAAAGTCAGAAAACTAAGAGATCTCCAACAAGGATGCCTAGTTCCATAATGAAAGCCTCCAATGAAATCTTAGAGAAAACAACAGAAATTGAATCCCAAAAGGAAAACACAACAAGCTAAGTGACCCTGATCAAGAGAATTGCTGGCCTAGAAGCAAATGATTTTTGGCTCTGACAAAAAAATCCACTGACAGAGGATTAATATCTAGGATATACAAAGAACTCAAAAAACTAAATAAGAAATCAAACAACCTAATTAAAAATGGGCTACAGAACTAAATAGAGAGTTCTAAAAAGAAGAAATACAGATGACATATAAACATCTTAAAAAATGTTCTACATTCTTAGCCATCAGGGAAATACAGATTAAAATATGTTGAGATTCCATCTTACGCCTGTCAGATTGGCTACCATCATGAAAACAAATGACCATAAATGCTGGCAAAGATGTAGAGAAAAAGGAACCTTTCTACACTGTTGGTGGAAATGCAATCTGGTCTAGCCATTGTGGAAATCAGTGTGGAGGTTCCTGAGAGAGCTAAATATAGATCTACCATATGATCTAGCTATACCACTCCTAGGCATATATCTTAAGGATGGATCTTACTACCTTAGAGATACTTGCTTGACCATGTTTATTGCTGCTCTATTCACAATAGCTAGGAAATGGATCCAGCCTAGATGTCCCTTAACTGATGAGTGGATAATGAAGATGTGGCACATTACACAATGGAGTTCTATGCAGGGAGCCGTAAGCAGTCGCCATTACAAGATGGCGCTGGCTCCTCCATATTAGACAGTGCCTTGGCGCCAACCGGTCTAAGGTTCTACGCAACCTGTCCCAAGCCTATCCCGTGGCACCTGGTGATGGCAAAGCTGGTCGCAACCAATCAGTAAATTAGCAGTACACTCTATAAAAGCAGCTGCAGATTTGGGCCCCCGCCCTCCGCCATCAACTCATCTGTTAAAAGTGCTCTCCAATAAAACTGTGATACAAGAAGGATCTTCGTTTGTGGCTGTTCCTTTCCTGCTGGTTGGGAAGGGCTCGCCGCAAAGTGGTGCCGAAAACCAGCGGACCTTTCAAAGAAGCGGAGGGTCAAGAAGATTCAGAACTTGACACACGGAGAGGTAGACGTCGGTAAGTCATCCCCGGCTTTGTTCTCTGATGGATTTTCTGGCTTTTTTGCCTGTTTTGCCTGTTTTTGCCTGTTTTGTTTGGGGTTTTATATAAACATGCGGAAATAATTGGGGAGGGCAAGGAGCTTTAGCCCAACATCAGGACAGTCTTTCAGAGTCAGATACTAGCGGGGACTCACATGCTAGGCCTAAGAAGAAACAAAAGGGAAAAATAGGATCCAGTCAAAAAGAGACAAAAAAAAAGAAAAAAGTCTAAAAAAAAACTTGAGGAGATAGGCGAGGCTCATTCACAAATGATCCTCCATTAGAGGAGACTTTAAACGCTTTGCCTCCTCATTTAAATAAAAACTCCGTCCCAAACTTCAACATCTCTTGTTCTTTTCTCTTTCCTCTCATTTTTGGGTTTCCGACAGACCGCTTCTCGGTGCCGCCATTTTTGTCCTGCCCCATTTGAATGGGGCGCCATCTTAGGACCTAAAAAGATGCTTATGTTGTACTCAAAAAACAAAAAAACCTCCATGGCTCTTGGGACAAAACTTTTGTTTTAGCCACATGGATTAATTCAGTCCTCCTTGCCTTAATTGCCAACCAAAGTTCATTTTTGCCCTTAAAAACTGTAAGAAAAAACTAAAACTGACTTTTAAAATCTCCTTTCTCCCAAGGCCGCCACCCAAGCCGCAACCCGGCAGCTATCTTTTCAGCTCTTTTCAGCCCCTAACTACTGCTAAGGCAAATGTGCTCAAACCCCTGATGGAAGACAGCTCCTCCATGTAGCTTTCTGTAAATGTAAACTGTGATCAAATACAAACCGAGGTTAACTTTCCTCACTGGCGTGGAGCACAAGTCACTGGTCCGCCAGGCTCCACCGACATTCCTGCTGGGGCCGAATGGGACAACTCCGGCCCGGGCCCGAGCACTTAATCACTGGCTGGTATTGTATATATTTTTGTCACTTTTGTCAACTTACTTTAAAAGATTAATGGGGGTGAATTGGCCTAAGTGCTCTTAACTAAGTGTCCCGGGGCCCAAAGTCATTGGAAAATTAAAAAAACAGCTGGATTTAGTAAAGGTAAAAATGGAGGGAGTCTAGCTAATCAAATTGTAAGAGGATATAAATAAAGAGATTCATATGGAAACCTACTTTTCCTGGACCCTAATGGAACACTCAGAAGCCATGTAAACATTGACTGGACAGATGATAAAAGAAAATCTTCAGGATGCCTGTAGGGATAGGATCATTGTTCAAGGTCAGGCTGAGACTCTTTCAGTGAGTTCTCCTGAGTTTGGAAGGTTGAAATATTTACATGTCTCAGTGGATACCAGGGAAAAGGTCATTGAAGCCTGGGCACCCCTAAAACATTATGGCCCAGGTCATTGCAGAGGCTCTTGGTGGCCTTCTTTTTATGGAGAGGGCCAATAAAAGATCAAAGCCATCTTATTTAAACAAAAGAGGGGATAACAAAGACAACCCTTCTCTTCACCCTAATTTTTAATTTTGGACAATAATGATAAGTCTGCACTGAGAAAGTCCTGCTGGAAAGTAGTGATGTGGAAAGATGTCCTAGATAACAAATGGAAAGGATCTTGTTAAGATCCAGGGAGCTGTTTGTGTTTTTCCACAGGACCAGGAGTCCACTGGGTTCCAAGTTGGTGAGAACAGTCCATCCTTCCTCAGACCAGTTCCTCACAAAAAGCTGGAAGGACCAACAGGTGGTCCCCATGCCCGCTCCTTTGTTGAAAAAGGAACTCTTTGTTTTAGTGCATGCAGTTCAATGGGGTTCCTGTAGATTGGTTTTGCTGTTGCGGGGACAAATTGAACAATGTGTCAATGAGACCTCACCATCTCGTGAAGATTATGCTCAATCAGTGGATCTGCTTACCACAAGAGTGGATCTTAGTCTTGCAAGGGCCTTAAATTTGTCCAGCCAGGCCCAAATGAGACAATGGGGCACTTGCATTAGTTTGGCATGTCTGTTTATTAGGGGAAACCAACTGCTCTCTAATTGGACTGGAGGTCTGCTCCATGTCTGATTGCATATGGGTTGGGAATACACCCACCAGCCTGGCTGGGTACTGAAAACCAGAGATCAGACCTCTACAACATGGGTTAAACAAGAAGGGGAACTGCTAACCCAAGATAGTGGTGTCCATATTAGACAGTGTCTGTCTAAGGTATGCGCATGTCTGGTTAAATGTGGCACCTGGTGATGGCAAGCTGGTCGCAAAATCTGCCCAGTACACTCTATAAAAGCAGCTACTTCAACTCATCTGTTAACCAAGTAATCCAATAAAACTGTGATACAAGTTCAAACCTGTTCCTTTCCTGCTGGTTGGGAACTCACTTTTGATAAAGAAAAATGAAATTATGAAATTTGCAGGAAAATGGATGGATCTGGAAAGGATTATTTCAGATGGCAGTTCTCTCTCATATGAAATGATTGTACTTCTATGGGATGTCTCAGAAGGAACCATGGTGCTGAGAAGGATGGTATTGACAGTGGATTAATGGGGCTGAGCCATTGGAAATAAAGGAAAGATGGAGGGAGAGCTAATCTTCCAAGGCTCAGGGTCCATTGCAGAAATGGTCATTGATACCCCTAAAACATTACAGGTCATTGCAGAGGCTCTTGGTTTCTTTTTGGTAAGATCCTATTGCTGAAGCTTCACATATTTGGGCTGCAAGGTCAAGAAATCCTGCTGGAGTTAAAAAAGATGCAGGTAGGACTCAAAAAGCTGGAAAAAGCTACAATGTGCTTCTCCAGAAGACAAAATGGCCTGGCCAGGCCAAATATGGGTGCATTAGTGGCATGTCTGTTATGACCTTCCTGGAGTGCCTGACAATACACCCCTGGTACAAAACCTACAACATGGGTATCATAACCCTAGTGAGGAAAAGATCATGACATCAAAATAAACCCATACTCACTTTTGATTGAGAGGGATGAGGGGATGTCTCAGAAGGAACCATGGTGCTGAGAAGAAGTGGAGTTTCAAATCTTCCAAGGCTCAGGGTCCATTGCAAAATGTGGGGAAAGGTAGGACTCCTTACAATGGGCCTGGATATTCGTGACCTTCCAGTGCCTGACAATTACCAAAACGATCATAATAGGGTTTTAAAAGAGAGACTGATTGAGAGGAGGATATGAAGGAGAGTGGAGTTTCAAAGTTATCTACAATTATGGGACTTGCAAATAAAAATAAATTAATTAAATGAAAAAAATTTGGCTCTGATCTGTAACTTGCAGTACAAGAAATAGGTGCTACCCACATTGAGCTGTTGAATGAAGAGACCTACAATCTTCCCAAAATACAACAGGCTTCTGTCAAAGCACTTGATTACCTGCCTGAGGTAAACGGTAAGATCCTATGGCTGAAGACAACATATGCTGCTGGCACAGAACACAGAGAGACCTGGCTGGAACCCAAAAAAGAGCCAGTCCCCAGACAGCCTGTCTAGTGCTGGAAAGCGCTACATGAGATACTGTCGGAAAGTGACCAACCATGGTATGAGTAAGCAGGGGTCTAAGCTACTTAGAAGCAACAAGCCTGAAAAGTGGTACATACCAGTGCAGTGGTGGCACACAGCCTTGGTGGGTAATCAATGTCTTTCTGATTGGCTAAGAGATCTGCTCAATAGAAAGGAACCCATATCTGGAGGTAAATATGAAGGTAATGTTTAAAAAAGAAATCCTATATATTGTGAAAATGAACATAACAATTCACTTCAGATCTCAATTTTCTCTCAATTAAATTTTAGCTATTAATCCATTGGTTACTTCTCAATATTATATTTTGTTTGCTTGCTTTGTTGTTTTTTGACACAGAGTCCCATGTAGCCACGATGGGTTTTGAACTCACTATAGGCAAAGCTGGCCTTAAATATCTGATCTTTCTGCCTTGACCTCCCAAGTGCTGAGTTTACTGGATGCACAACCATGTTTGGCTTCACATATGAATATTTTAAAATTGCATGTATTTCTTCATCTGAATTTCTTATCAATTTGCAAAATACTATTTGTTTTCTACTTACTATTTATTTATTTCTGAAAAAGGGTCTCATGTAGCCCAGTCTGGCCTCAAACTTAGTTTATAGACAAAGACAACCTTGAACTTCTGACCCTCCTATCTCTATCTTCCAAATGCTTGGATTACAGGTATGAGCTACCATGCCCAGTTTTTGTGTGTTTTTTTTTTTTAAGTTTTAGTTTTATTTTATTTGGAGAGAGAGAGAGAGGGAGGCAGACAGACACAGAGAGAATTGGTGCACCAGGGCCTTCAGCCAGGCAAACAAACCCAGACGCATGTGCCACCTTGTGCATTTGGCTTACGTGAGTACTGGAGAATTGAAACTGGGTCCTTTGCCTTTTCAGACAAATGCCTTAACCACTAAGCCATTTCTCCAGCCCCATTCCTAGCTTTTAAAAATATATTTTATTTTTATTTATTTATTTGAGAGAAAGAGAATGGGCGTGCCAGAGCGTCTAGCCACTGCAAATGAATTCCAGATGCATATGCCACCATATGCATCTGGCTTACATGAGTCCTAGAGAATCAAACCTAGTTCTTTTGGCTTTGCAGACAAGCATCTCAATGGTTAAGCCATATCTCCAGCCCCTGTGCTCAGTTTATGTAGTGTTGGGCATAGAACCCAGGAATTCATGCACGACAGAAATATTCTACAAACTAAGCCACATCCCCAGCACTTAGAATAGATTTATTTTGAGTCTATTTTGGCTGCACTGCTTTTATGCTATTGGCAATGCAGAAACATAATCTCAGAATGCTATGGGAGAGTAAAGCTGTTCACCTCATAACAACTGGGAAGCAAAATATTTGATTGTTTTCCATTTCAATTAGCTATATAAATGTCAGCATAACAGGATGAGTTATTAGTATTTGCACATATTTCCTTTCTTTTTAAATTTTTAAAAAACTTTTATTTATTTATTTTCTTTATTTTTTGAGCTTGTCTTTTTTTAATATATATATATATATATATATATATTTATTTATTTATTTATTTATATTATTCTGATTTTACATTCATAGTATTGGTTCCATTGTCGTGCTCCCTGTCCTCCCACTTTCAAAGGGACCCTCATCAATGGGGAATGTGGGTCATGCGTTGTGAGGTTAGTCAAGGGTTCTGGGGGGTATGCCCCAGTTCTGTGCATAAAGCCACAACTTGTGACTCTAACAATCTTTCTGCCCCCTCTTCCGTGAGTTTCCCTGAGCCACATTGGGGTCATTTTAGTTCTGCTTCAGTGGTGAGGTTTTGGGAGCCTCTGTGTCTCTGGATATCTGGCTTAGTTGGAGTTGGATGTTCTCTGTGTTTATCTCCTTCAGCCTTTTTCTGGTGTCATGATCGCCATGAAAGCTGAACTCTTGCCCTTCCCCTGCGTTGTTCTATGGTTTCAGCTGGGGCCCTGGTGGGGTGTGGTTAGCTGAACCTCCCTTCAGGTTCATTGTCCACCTGAAAAAGATAAGCAAATTCTCCAACGGAGAGAGAAGTTATTACAAGATAGAAGAAATGACCATATATGTTTTGGAGGGAATTTTATATGCGTTGGCTCTCTTCTAGCCCACATTTGGTGGTATCTTGATCTTGGAGACTGAGCTCATTTTTTGTACATGGTTTTGACTTATTTCCCAGTTCCAGCAATGAGTTCCATTCCACTGAGTGGATCTATTAGCTAAATCAAGAGCAGTTGGTTACCCCCCATGGCTGTGTGCCACTACTGCACTTGTATGAGCACTAGGTCAAGTTGTTTCCTGCTGGGTATCTTAGACTGCAAGTTGTTTGGACCAATGTCAGACATTTTCCCCCAGTTGCTTGTGTAGCACCCTCTGGAACTAGACTAGCTAACTGTCTGGGGACTGACCTTCTTCCAGATTCTGGCCAGTTCTCTCTGTGTTCGGTCTCACACACCTATGCTGTCTTCGACAGTAGGGTCTTACCATTAACCTTTGGTGGGTCACCAAGAACTCTGACAGAAGTCTGTCTTTTTTGGGAAACCTTGTAGGTGTTTCAGATCAACAGCTCATTGCGGAAGTTAACCCTGTGCTGGCACTGGGTGTTATAACTCTGCACCTAGGAAGGTGAGGGAGGAAAAAGATAGATAATGTAAAAGAGAGAGAAAGTGAGTATAGAGAAGAGAGGGAGAGAGAGAGAGAGAGAGAGAGAGAGAGAGAAAAAGAAATCAGGACAAGATTAAAGTTGGCCTTCATGATGTTCTCTCCAGTTTCCTGTGGTTCTGGTGTAGCCTCTGGGGGCCTGCTGAAGGATCAATGTTTTAGCCTGTTGTTCAGAGTAAAGGGTTTTATAGTATCTTTTCCTTTTGGGTCCCAATTTGTATCCCCACCTTGTCCTCCCTCCCACAATCTCGTTCCCTCCCACGCTTACCCTCCCTCCATCCCCCCCCCCTCTTTTCTGGGCCTCAGAGTGTTTATTAGGTTTGGCCGCATGTCACGTGGATTCTGGTTAGGAGCGACAGATAAATGAGACCATGCGAAGATTATCTTTTTGTGCTTGGGTGAGCTCAGTGAGGATGATCTGTTCCATGTTTGACCATTTTTTTTTCAAATTTCCTTATTTTATCTTTCCTTACTGCTACGTAGAATTCCATAGTATAGATATACCACATCTTTGTTATCCATTCATCTACTGATGGACACCTGGGTTGATTCCAGCTCTTTGCTATTATGAATTGAGCAGCTATAAACATGGTTTAGCAAATGTCTCTGATCTGAGGCTTGGAGCCTTTTGGGTAAATGCCCAATAAGGGAATAACTGGATCCATTGGTAGGCCTATGGTCATCCTTTTCAGGAGTCTCCATATAGCTGTCCATAGTGGTTGAACCATTTTACATTCCCACCAGCAGTGAAAACTTGTTCCTATTTCTCCACAGCCTCGGCAGCATTTGTTTTCATTGTTTTTTTTTTTTTATGTTAGCCATCCTTACTGTTGTAAGGTGGAATCTCATAGTTGTTTTAATTTGCATTTCCCTGATTAGGGATGTTGAACATTTTCTTAAATGTGTGTTTGCTATTTGTATTTCTTCTGAGAACTCCCTGTGCAATTCTCTGCCCCTTTTTGTAAGTGGGTTGTTTGATGATTTATGGTTTAGGCTTTGGAGTTCTTTGTAGATTCTAGAAATTAGGCCTTTGTCAGTTGTATAGCTGCTGAAAATTTTCTCCCATTCTGTGGGTAATCTGTTGGCTTTGGTTATAGTATTTTTGTCAGTGAAAAAGCTTTTCAGCTTCATGAAATCCCAATGGTTGAGTGATTGTTTAATTTCCTGAGCTGCTGGGGTTTTGTTCAGGAAATTGTTTCCCATTCCTACATCGCAGAAGGTTCCTCCTATTTTTTCTTCCAGTAGTAGCAGAGTTTCTGGTTTTATATTAAGGTCTTTGATCCATTTGGACTTAATTTTTGTGCATGGAGAGATGTGTGGGTCAAGTTTCATTTTCCTACATATGGTTGTCCAGTTTGTCCAGAACCATTTGTTGAAGATGCTGTCTTTTCTCCATTCTGCATTGGTAGGGTCTTTGTCAAATATCAAGTAGCTGTAGTTACCTGACCCAAAGTCTGGGTCTTCAAATCTGTTCCATTGGTCTATATTCCTGTTTTTATGCCAAAACCATGTTGTTTTTATTACAATGGCTTTGTAGTATAGCTTTAGATCAGGTATGGTGATGAGTCCAGAGGTGTTTCTTTTGCTGAGGATGAGCTTGGATATTCAATATTCCATATGAATTTTGAGATAGTTTTTTTTCTATCTCATTGAAGAAGGAGGTTGGGATTTTTATCGGCATTGCATTGAATCTATAAAGTGCTTTTGGTAAAATTGCCATTTTCACAATGGTAATTCTAGCAATCCATGAGCATGGGAGGTCTTTCCATTTTTGTAGGACCTCCTCAGTTTCTTTTTTGAGAGTTTTTATGTTTTCATTGTATAGGTCTTTCACTTCCTTAGTCAATGTTATTCCAAGGTATCTTATTTACTTTGTTGCAATTGAAAATGGGACAATGTTAGTCATTTCTTTTTCTGTCTCTTTGTCCTTTGCATATAGAAAGGCTACTGATTTCTGTGCATTGATTTTATATCATACTACTTTGCTGAAGGCACTCACTAATCACCTTTAAGAGTTTTGAGATGGAAGTTCTCGGGTCACTTATGCATAAAATCATATCATCTGCGAATAGGGCTAACTTAACTTCTTCCTTTCCAATTTGTATCCCTTTGATTTCTTTCTCCTGTCTTATTGCTTGAGCTAATACTTCTAGCACTATGTTGAAGAGCAGAGGTGAGAGTGGACACCCCTGCCTTGTTCCTGACCTCAATGGAAATTCCTTCAGTCTCTCCCCATTAAGAACTACTTGGGCTTTAGGTGCTTTATATAAAGCCTTTATTATGTTGAGATATGGGCCATCCATGCCTATTCTCTCCAATGTTTTGATCATGAAGTGGTGTTGTATTTTGTCAAAGGCCTTTTCTGCATCTATCGAAATTATCATTTGGTTTTTGTGTTTCAGCTTGTTTATGTAGTGTATTACATTGACAGATTTCCGTATGTTGAACCACCCCTGCGTTCCAGGGATGAAGCCTACTTGATCAAGGTGGATAATGCTTTTGATGTACTGTTGAATTTGGTTTGCAAGAATTTTGTTCAGGATCTTTACATCTATGTTCATCAGAGAAATGGGCCTATAATTTTCCTTTCTTGTGGCATCCCTGCCTGGTTTTGGAATTAGGGTGATACTAGCTTCATAAAGGAGTTAGGGATCTCTCCCTGTTCTCCTATTGTTTGGCACAGTTTGAGAAGAATTGGTTTCAGTTCTTCCATGAAGGTTTGGTAGAATTCCGCTGAGAAACTGTCTGGTCCTGGACTCTTCTTTTTGGGGAAGTGTTTGATTACTTCTTCTATCTAGAAGGGTGTGATGGGTTTGTTTAGGAAATTAATCTGCTCTGGGCTTAGCTTTGGTAAGTGGTATGTGTCTAGGAATTCATCCATTTCCTCCATATTCTCCTGTTTTATGGAGTAGAGGTTTTTGAAATAATTCCTAATAACTCTTCCTATTTCACTCATGTCTGTTGTGATCTCTCCCTTTTCATTTCTAATTTTGTTGATTTGAGGTGTTTCCTTTTTCCGCTTGATCAAATTGGCCAGGGGTGTATCAATCTTGTTAATTTTTTCAAAGAACCAGCTCTTTGTTTCATCAACTTTCTTAATTGTCCTCTTAGTTTCCAATTCATTGATTTCTGCTCTCATCTTAATTATTTCTTTCCATCTGGAGCTTTTTGGGTTGGCTTCTTCTAGCTTTTCCAAATGCCTTTAGGTGAATGGTTAGGTTACTGATTTGGGATCTCTCTGTTTTTGTTATGAGGGCATTTAGTGCTATGATTTTTCCCCTAAGGACTGCCTTCATTGTGTCCCACAAGTTTTGGTATGATGTGTTCTCGTTGTCATTGAATTCTAGAAATTTTGCAATTTCATTCTTTATTTCATCCACAGCCCATTTATTGTTTAAAAGTGTGTTGTTCAATTTCCAGGAGGTAGAGGGATTCCTGGTGTACTTGTTGTTGTTGATTTCTACCATTATAGCATTGTGGTCTGATATCATGCAGGAAATTACATCAATTTTCTTGAAAATATGGAGGCAGGCTTTGTGGACCAGTACATGATCTATTTTAGAGAAGGTTCTGTGGGCTGCTGAGAAGAATGTGTAATCTGTAGATTTTGGGTGGAATGTTCTGTATATGTCTGTTAGGTCTAGTTGCTCTATGGTGTTGTTGAGCTCTCTTACTTCCCTATTAATTTTCTGTTTGGTTGATCTATCCATTGTTGATAGTGGAGTATTGAAGTCCCCGACTGTGATGGTGTTGGTATTTATTTCTGTTTTGTTGCCAAGTAGATTTTGCTTTATGAATTGTGGTGCACTGTGTTTGGTGCATAAATATTGGTGATTGTGATATCCTCTTGTTGGATTGTTCCCTTGATAAGTAAGAAGTGGCCTTCTTTGTCTTTTTTGGTTACTTTTGGTTTGAAGTCTATTTTATCTGATATAAGTATAGCTACCCCTGCTTCCCCTGCTTTTTTCTTATTCGTGTTTGCTTGGAATATCATTTTCCACCCTTTCACCCTGAGGAGGTGTCTGTCTTTAGTGGTGAGGTGGGTTTCTTGAAGACTGAAGATTGAGGGGTCCAGTTTTCTAATCCACCCTGTTAGCTTATGTCTTTTGATGGGTGAATTAAGGCCATTAATATTCAGAGATATTACTTTGAGGTTTGATTTAATACCTGCCATCTTGTGGTGGGTTTTGGTCTTTGTGGTTTTTTTTTGGGGTGTTAATGTGGACTGCTTCTTGAGGGCTCTTGAGATTGGTTATTTGTTTCTTCTGTGTGGAGAATTCCCTGAAGTACTTTCTGTAGATTTGGCTTTGTGTTCATATATTTGTAAAGATGAGTTTTATAATGGAACGTTTTTCTTTCACCATCTATTATGAGGGATACTTTTGCTGGGTAGAGTAGTTGGGGATGGAAACCATGGGTTCTTAGAGTTTGCAGTGTTCCATTCCAGGCCCTTCTGGGTTTTAGGGTTTCCATTGAGAAGTCTGAGGTAATTCTAATGGGGTTCCCTTTATATGTAATGTGTTGTTTTTCCCTGGCTGCTTTTAGGATTTTCTCTTTGTGCTTGATGTTTAGAGTCTTAAAGATAATGTGTCTTGGAGAATTTCTCTTTTGGTCTAGTCTGTTTGGAGTTCTACTAGCTTCTTGTATTTTGATGGGATTTTCTTTTGAGAGAGCAAGGAAGTTTTCTTCAATTATTTTGTTGAATAAGCTTTCCATTCCTTTGGTCTGTGTTTCTTCCCCCTCTGGTATACCCATGATCATAATGTTTGGACGCTTAAGGGTGTCCCACATTTCCCTCATGTTCTGTTCACAGAAATTTTTGAACTTGTTGAAATTTTTGGACTCACGAACTATTTCTTCTGTTTGTCTTCCAGTTCTGAGTTTCTGTCTTCCACTTGACTTACTCTGTTCTTAGGAGCTTCTATAGAGTTTTGGGCTTGTTCAATTTGGTTCATATTTTCTACATTTTTTTTTAATGTATAGTTTCCATCCCTCTGTTTAGTTCCCTTTTTGTGTCCTTTTCTGACTTTCTTAATGCTTCTTGGAGTTCATCTTTGCATTTCTTTATGTCTTCATTGAACTTAGCCTGCTGGTTATTGAGGACCTCTTTTTTTTTTCATTGTCCTTCAGATCATTTAACTGTCTTTGGAGCCCTTCCTGGTTCCTTTCTACTAGGTCTAATCTAGCAAGGATAACATTCATACAATTGTTGACTCTTTGTTGAGTTTCTGAGAGTTGTGCTATTTGCTTGGCCAGGGTTTCATAGCTTGTCTCTTCATTTTGGGGTTCTGATTCTGTTGTCTCTTCTGTGCTTTGATTTGAGACATCCTTTGTAGGACTGGATAGGCTAGCTGGATTCACTTGCATCTGGTTTTTCATGCTATTCCTTTTTTGCTGTAGTCTGCCCATTGCAGTGGTTCAGAAACCTTGTGTATGAAATGCTAGCCTGCTGCCCTTGGGTTGGGTGGGGCGCAGTGGTGATTGTCAGGACTGTAGTCCCTGGAGTTCTGATAGGCTGGGGTGGGGGACACTGGCCTGCTGGTCAGTGTTCCTTATGGAGGTGGGAGGGGTAGGGAACCACAGCCACCCTAGTTGAGCTCAGTCAGGGTAGGGTGGGAACACTGGCCTACTTCCCTGGATCCCTGATCTGCCCTGGGAGGGGGAGTGGTGGCACCTGACTGATGGGGGTCAGGAAGGCTAGGGGGCTCCCGACTAGTGATGGGGATCTGGCCAGTGAGGGAGTGGTCTGACTAGGGGTGAGGGTCAGGCAGGCCCCTGGGATCTGATGTGGCTCAGGAGACCCTCCCCAGGACTGGCCAGGTGAGGGAGGGATATGACTAGGGTCTGCAGCACCTGCAGGTGGGTGGCCCCGGGCTCTGGCCAGTAATGGCGGGTGTCTGAGTGGTCACTCAGACCGGCAAGTTCCCCACATCTCCGGGCGGGTGGCCCCAGGCTCTGGCCAATAATGGCGGGGGTCAGAGCGATCACTCAGACCAGCAAGTTCCACCCAGGGCTCTGCTGGTAATGGTGGGCATCCAAGTGGTCACTCAGACTGGCAAGTTCCGCTGCGCCTCCGTGCGGGTGGCCCCGGGCTCTGGCCAATAATGGCCACTCAGACTAACAAGTTCTGCCCTGGGCTCTGCTGGTAATGGCGGGCATCCGAGTGGTCACTCAGACCACCAAGTTCTGCCAGGCTCTGGCCATTAATGGCGGGCATCTGGCTGGCAGTTGGGGTCACCCCCGCCCAGGAGGACCTAACCAGCAGTGGCCTCTGGCCTAGAGCATGGGAATCAGTGGATTCTCTAATTTTTCATCCACCCCCTCCCTCTGGCAGCATGCAATGGCCAGCAAACCCTTTAAGAAATCTTTTATAAGCTTAAAAATCTTGCTTTTACTTCCCTGTAAGGTGAGGCGAGGTTACACGGACACCATCTTCAGGCCACTCTCAGTTTTTTTTATTTTTTATTTTAGAGAGAGACACAGAGAGAGACAGACAGAGGGAGAGGGAGAGGGAGACAGAGAATGGGCATGCCAGCAGTCTCTCAGCTGCTGCGAACGAAATCCAGATGCATGCACCCCCTTGTGGGCAAGTGCGGCATTGCACCCTTGTGTTACTTTGCATCTGGCTAAACGTGGAACCTGGAGATTGGAACCAGGTTCTTAGGCTTAGGAGGCAGGCACACCTTAACCACTAAGCCATCTCTCCAGCCCAATTTTCCTTTCTTTTGAGACAGGTTCTTACTATAGCCTAGGATGACCTGGAACTCCATCTGTAGCCCAGGCTGGCCTTGAACTCATGGCATCCTACCTCAGCTTTCCCAATGCTGGAATTAAATATGTGTGCCACCAAACTTTATATTGTCCTAAATTAAGCCAATAAGGGCTCTTTGAAAAAAAAATTTACTTTGAAAAATTTTTAACTAATCAGAAATTTTATAAAAAATAATACAGAAAGGTCACACATCTCCATTAACCAACTATCCCAAATAATAACATCTGACATAATTTAGAATGTATTGGTGAAACACGGAAATTGGCGGCTATAGAGCCCCCCCTTTTTTTTTTTTATCAGTTTTTGTATATATTCATTTTTTGGACAGGTGTAGGTGTGTGTGTGTGTGGTTTCATTTCTCTCTCTCTCTTTCTTTCTTTCCTTCCTTCTTTTTCTTTTTTGAGACAGGGTCTTCAAAGTTGAACTTCTGACCCTGCTGGCTATAAATTATGAGCAGTGGGATAAGATTATTCATTGCTAAGGATGGAGCCCAGGGCAGGCTAGGCAAATACTCTACTCAATGAGCCACATCCCTAGCCCTCCCTTATCATGAAATGAATCTTGAATTTATTGTCCTTCTTTCCTATCTCCCTTTGTCCCCTTTTTTTCCTTTCTTCCTGATTTATCCTTCTTCTTTCTCTTCCCTCCCTTTCATCTTTCTTTTTTATATTTTTAGTTTGTGACTTTTTTGTTGTTGTTGTTTTATTTTTTGTGGCAGGATCTCACTCTATGCCAGGTGTATGGTTTTTTAAATTTTATTTTTATTTACAACTTCCTTAATTGTAGACAATATTCCATGGTACTTCCCTCCCTCCCCCCACTTTCCCCATTGAACTCCATTCTCCATCATATCCCCTCCTCATCTCAATCAGTCTCTATTTTCATTTTGATATCATAATATTTTCCTCCTGTTATGATGGTCTTGTGTAGGGTCAGGTACTGCGAGGTCATGGATATCCAGGACATTTATATTCTTTCCGCCCACTTCTTCTGCAATGGACCCTGAGCCTTGGAAGGTGTGTTTGAGATGTTTCAGTGCTGAGCATGCCTCTATCCCTTCTTCTCAGCACCATGGTGCCTCTGAGTCATCCCAAGGTCACCACCATCTGAAAAGAGAAGCTTCTCTAATCAAAAGTGAGAGTAGCATCAATATATGGGTATGGACATTAAGAGAAGTGCTTACTGGGCAGTTTGGTAAGCATAGTATATGCATTTAGCCAGACACTAGCAAACGTTACACCCTAGAGTTCAGTATCAGGGAGGTATTCCCTCCCATGGCACGAGCCTCAGTCCAAGTAGAGAGCAATTGGTTTCCCCCATAGCAGACATGCCACTATTGCACCCATTGGCCTAGCTGGCCAAATTTAAAGCTGTCATTGTTCACTGTTGAGTATCTTCACCGGTGTTTTCTCTCTCTCTCCCATTGAGCTGCATGCAGCATAGCTTTTCCCACCTGTCAGCTGGTCCACATAAAGGAGTCTTTCAGCTCAGCTCCAGCAGGACTTCTCAGTGACCTTGCAGCCCAAGTATGTGGAGTCTTCAGCAATAGGGTCTTACCATCTATTCCTGGTGGGAAAACAAGTAGTTTGGCAATGGCCTATACTATTTTGGGGGTATCAGTGACCTTCCTGGCCAGCAACTCACTGGAAGGTATCCCATCCCTGGCACTGAAAATTTTCTTTCTTTTTCTTTTTTGTTTCTCTGAGCATTTATTTTTTAGTTGCTGGCTACAGTCAGCTAACAATATCTTTAAGCAGCTTCAATCTGAGCTTTTTGCTTTTAGCTGTTTGGTTTTTTTTTTTAATTATTATTTTTTATTGATAACTTCTATACTTACATACAAAAAACACATGATATTTCCCTTCCCTCCCCCATTCCACTTTAGAACTCCAATCTCCATCATATCCCCTCCCTCTCTCCATTAGTCTCTCTTTTAATTTGATGTCATCATCTTTTTCTTCTATTTTGAGGGTCTTGCAAAGGTATTGCTAGGCACTGCAAGGTCATGGATATCGAGGCCAATTTCTGTCTGGGCAGTTGCATTGTAAGAAGTCATACCCTTCCTTTGGCTCTTCCATTCTATCTGCCCCTCTTCCTCAATGGTCCCTGAGCCTTGGAGGGTGTGACAGAGGTGTTTCAGTGCTGGGCACTTGACCAAGCCTGCTCGGTCAGTTAATGAGGTTCTTGAGAGGGAGAGTGAGGATGAAAAGAATGATCATTACTTTAGGGGAGGCTGAAGGATGAAGGCAGAAGGCTAAAAGCAGAAGGCTGAAGGCTGAAGGTTGAAAAAGGCTGAAAAAGCTCTTTATTATTGAACACACAAGTTTATATAGGAAAAAACCACAAACTTGCAACAGATCATCACCAGACATAAAGACATCAACCAATTTCTCTCTAGAATCCATGTACTGAGTTATTTTTCCTCCAAGTACCAAGAATAGCTAGCTTCCAGACAGCTATATCCTGTTCAAAGATATGTGTCTCAATCACTGTTTATACTCTTCTCAGCTCAACGCCTGCAAAAACCACAATCAAGGTCCCATGATTCAGATGCTTCATAGTCAAAGTACATGTACTTTCCATTTTGCTGTGCACAGGCACTCCTCCATCCCTTCTTCTCAGCACTATGTTGCCTTTTGGGTCATCCCAGTGGTCATCGCCATCTGAAAAGAGAAGCTTCTCTAACCAGAAGTGAGAGTAGCGTTAATATGTGAATATGAACATTAAGTGTAGTGCTTTCAGGGCAGCTTGGTGGGAATAATATATACATTTAGCCAGACAAGAGCAGGCTTTATACCCCTAAGGCTCATGACCTCACCTGCCATAGACTTTTGCTTAGGTATTTCAGTACCAGGTATGTATTCCCTCCCTTAGAGACGGCCTTCAGTCCAATTATGGAGCAGTTGGTTACCCCAACAGCAGACATGCCACTATTGCACCCATTCAGTCATTTGGCCTGTATGGCCAAACTTGAATGTTCAGTGTCCACTGTTTTCACTGCTGATGACTTCTGTCTCCCATACGGCTGCATGCAGTACAGCTTCTTCCAGCTTTCAGTTGGTTGTCTACAGGGAGAAGGTTTTCTGCTCAGCACCAGCTTGCTTTCTCAGTGCCCTTGCCTCTCAGGCAAGAGATGTCTTCAGCAATAGGGTCTTACTATCTGTTTCTCAAGGGAAACCAAGGGCTTTGGCAAAAGCCTTTAATGTTTTGGAGGCTACCGGGACCTCCTTGGCCAACAACTCACTGGAAGGTATCCCATCCCAGGCACTGAAAATTTTCTAGTAACAGTCTACAGCTTCTAGATGGGCACTGAAAATTTTCTAGTGACAATCTATGGCTTCTGAGTGTTCCATTATCCAGAAAAGTAGGTTCCATATGAATTATTTATATCCTCTTAGAATTTGATTAGCCCTCCCTCCACCTTTCCTTTACTCAATCTCTTCCACAGACCTCACTTAGGCCTTTTCACCCCCATTAACCTGTTTTTCTACATACATATATACAATATCATCCTAGTAAGTACCCACTCCCTCACTTTCTATTCCCTTTATATCCCCTTTCTAGCTTACTGGATTCTGCTACTAACATTATTCCTATTCACATAGAAGTACAATCATTTGTAGCTAGGATCCACATATGAGAGAGAACATGTGACATTTGGCTTTCTGGGTCTTGGTTACCTCACTAAGTATAATCCTTTCCAGATCCATCCATTTTCCTGCAAATTTCATAACTTCATTTTTCTTTACCACTGAGTAGAACTCCATTGTGTAAATGTGCCATATCTTCATTATCCACTTATCAGTTGATGGACATCTAGGCTGGTTCCATTTCCTAGCTATTGTAAATAGAGTGGCAATAAACATGATCAAGCAAGTATCTCTAAGGTAGTGAGATGAGTCCTTAGGATATATGCCTAAGACTGGTATACCTAGATCATATGGTAGATCTATTTTTAGCTGTCTCAGGAACCTCCACACTAATTTCCACAATGGCTGGATTAGATTGCATTCTCACCAAGAGTGTAGAAGGGTTCCTCTTTTTCCAAGGTCTTAAGGTGAAGCATTAAGTTGTTTACTTGTGACTTTTCTAATTTCCTTTTTCCTTCCTTCCTTCCTTCCTTCCTTCCTTCCTTCCTTCCTTTCCTTCTTTCTTTCTTTCTTTCTTTCTTTCTTTCTTTCTTTCTTTCTTTCTTTCTTGTTTTTCGAGGTAGGGTCTCACTCTGGCCCACTGACCTGGAATTAACTATGGAGTCTCAGGGTGGCCTTGTACTCACGGCGATCCTCCTGTCTCTGCCTCCCAAGTGCTGGGATTAAACGCATGCACCATCATGCCCAGCTATTTCTAATTTATTAATATAGGCACTTAAAGCTATAAATTTCCCTTTTAGGACTGCCTTCATTGTGTCCCAAGTGATTTGGTATGTTGTGTTCTCATTATCATTTGATTCTATAAATCTTGTTTGTTTGTTTGTTTGTTTTTTTTTTGAGGTAGGGTCTTGCTCTAGCTCAGGCTGACCTGGAATTCACTATGTAGTCTCAGGGTGGCCTTGAACCCATAGTGATCCTCCTATCTTTGCCTCCCAAGTGCTGGGATTAAAGGCGTGTGCCACCATGCCTGGCTTGATTCTATGAATTTTTTGATTTCCTTCTTGATTTCTTCATTGATTCATTCATCATTTAGTAGTGTATTATTTAGTTTCCATGATTTTGTGTATGCTCTATAGCTTCTCTTGCTATTGATTTGTAGTTTGATCCCATTGTGATCAGATAGAATGCAAGCAATTATTACAATTTTACTCCATTTGTTAAGATTTGCTTCGTATCCTAATATATGGTCTATTTTAGAGAATATTAAATGTACTGATGAAAAGAATGTGTATTCTGCAGCATTTGGATAAAATGTCCTGTATATAGGTCTATTTGTTCTATGACCTCAATCCAGATGAATTTCTGTTTATTTTTTGCAGGGATGACCTGTCAATTGGTAAGAGTGGGGAGGTGAAGTCACCCACTACAACTGTGTTTGGTATTATCTGTGACATTAGTTCTAATAGTGTTTGATGAAATTGCGATCCCCTGTGTTAGGTGCATGTATGTTTAGGATTGTAATGTCCTCCTGTTGGAGTGTTCCTTTAATCAATATAAGGTGACCTTCCTATCTTTCCTAAATAATGTTGGTCTGAGGTCTACCCTGTCAGATATTAGGATAGTGACTTCTGCCTGTTTTCTAGGCCCATTTGCTTGAAACACCATTTTCCAACCTTTCACCCTAAGATAGTATCCATCCATTGTAGAAAGGTGAGTTTCTTGGAGACAACAAATTGAAAGATCCTGCTCTTTAACCCATTCTGCAAACCTATTTTTTTTGGTTGGGGTATTGAGGCTGTTGGTATTAAGAATTATTATTGAAAGGTGTGTATTTATTTTTGCCATTTCTCTTGTTTTGTAGTTTTTCTGGTTTTACCTTTGATCTCTTGTAATAACTAGTATTTGAGTATCATTTCTTTTATTCCAGGTTCCTAATATGTGTGCTTTTCTTTATCTTCAGCATGGAGGATCCTTTCAAGTATTTTCTGTAGAGCTGGTTTAGTTTTCAAATATTCCTTTAGCCTGTTTTTGTTGTAGAATGTCCTTGTTGCTCTCTCTATTTGAATGAATAGCTTTGCAGGATAAAGTAACCTTGGTTGACAGTTGTTATCTTTCAGAACTTGGAATACATCACTCTAAGCCCTTCTGGCTTTTAAAGTTTGGGTTGAGTAATCTGCTGTGATCCTGATGGGCTTGCCTTTGTATGTGACTTGATTTTTCTCTTTAGCTGCTTTCAGTATATTTTCTTTGATGTGTATGTTTGGTAGTTTAATTATAATATGATGAGGAGAGGTTCTTTCCAGGTTTTGTCTGTTTGATGTTCTGAAGGCTTCCTGTATCTGCATTGGTATCTCTTTCCCAATTTAGGGTAAGTTTTCTTCTATGATTTTGTTGAAAATGACTACTATGCCTGTAGAATTCTTTTTTTTTAAATTTTACTTATTTTTGGAGAGAGACACAGAGAGAGACACAGACAGAGAGGAAGAGGGAGACAGACAGAGATGGGCATGCCAGCAGTCTCTCAGCTGCTGTGAATGAAATCCAGATGGGTGAGCCCCCTTGTGGGCAAGTGCGGCATTGCACCCTTGTGTCACTTTGCATCTGGCTAAACATGGGACCTGGAGATTGGAACCACTGGAGATTGGAACCAGCGTTCTTAGGCTTAGCAGGCAGGCGCCTTAACCACTAAGCCATCTCTACAGCCCAATACCCTGAATTCTTATGTTTGATCTTTTCATAGTGTCCCAAATATCTTGAAATTCCCGTTCATACCTTCCTATTAGTTTGTCTTTCTCTTTGTTGGACTGTATTAGATCTGCCACCTGGTCTTCTAATTTAGATATTCTGTTCTCTCCTTCATCCATTGTGCTGGAGAGATTTTCTACAGAGTTTTTTTTTTTTTATTTCACTGACTGTGTTCTTCATTGCTAGTATTTCTGACTTTTTAAAATTGACAACTTCTTTAACTGTAGACAAAATCCCATGTTATTTCCCTCCCTCCCCCTACCTTCCCCTTTGAAACTTCACTCTCCATCATATCCCCTCCCCCTCTCAGTCTCTTCAGTTTGATGTCATGATCTTTTCCTCCTGTTATGATGGTCTTATATAGGTAGTGTCAGGCACTGTGAGGTCATGGATATCCAGGCCATTTTGTGTCTGGAGGAACACGTTGTAAGGAATCCTCCTCTTCCTTTGGCTCTTACATTCTTTCCACCCCCTCTTCCGCAATGGACTCTGAGCCTTGGAAGGTAGGTTTGAGATGGTTCAGTGCTGCGCACCCTCCTTCACTTCTTCTCAGCACCATGGTGCCTTCTCAGTCATCTCAAGGTTGTCACAATCTGAAAAGAGAAGCTTCTCTAACCAAAAGTGAGAGTAGTAATAATATATGGGTGTGGACATTAAAAGAAGTGCTTACTGGGCAGTTTGGTGAGCATTGTATATACATTTAGCATGACACAAGCAGACGTTATGCCCTTAGGACTCATGACTACCCCTAGTGTACGTTTTCAGTATCAGGGATGTGTTCCCTCCCATAGAGTGGGCCTCCAGTCCAATTAGAGAGCACTTGGTTTCCCCCATGACAGACATGCCACTATTGCACCTGTTGGCTCATTTGGCATGGCTGGCCAAATTTAAAGCTTGCAGTGTTCACTGTTGAGTACCTTCACTGGTGTTTTCTCCCTCCCATTGACCTGCCTGCAGCATAGATTTTTCCAGCTTTCTGTCACCTGGTCCTCAAGGAGGAAGCTTTCAGCTCAGCTCCAGCAGGTTTTCTCAGTGAACTTACCACCCAAGTATGTGGAGTCTTCAGCAATATGGTCTTACCATCTATTCCTGGTGGGAAACCAAGGGCCTTGGCAATAGCCAATAATGTTTTGGGGGTATCTGTGATCTCCCTGGCCAACAACTCACTGGAAGGTATCCCATCCCTGGAACTGAAAAATTTCTAGTAACAATCTATGGCTTCTGAGTGTTCCATTGTCCAGAAAAGTAGGTTTCCATATGACTTTTTTATATCCTGTTAGATTTTGATTAGCCCTCCCCTCCACCGTTCCTTTACTCAATCTCTTCCCCTGAACTCTCTTAGGCCTTTTCACACCATTAATCTGTTCTTCTACTTCCATATATATAATACCATCCTATTAAGTCCCCCCTCCATCCCTTTCTATTCCCTTTATATCCCCTTTCTAGCTTACTGGATTCTGCTACTGAGGTTTTTTTTACTCACATAGAAGTCCAATCATTTGTAGCTAAGATCCATATATGAGAGAGAACATGTGACATTTGGCTTTCTGGGCCTGGGTTACCTCACTAAGTATAATTCTTTCCAGATCCATCCATTTTCCTGCTAATTTCATAATTTCATTTTTCTTTACCATTAAGTAGAACTCCATTGTGTAAATGTGCCAATGTTCATTATCCACTCATCAGTTGAGTGACATCTAGGATGGTTACATTTCCTAGCTATTGGGAATACAGTGGCAATAAACATGGTTGAGCAAGTATCTCTAAGGTAGTGAGACGAGTCTTTAGGATATATGCCTAGGAGTGGTATAGCTGGGTCATATGGTAGATCTATATTTAGCTGTGTCAGGAACCTCCACACTGATTTCTGCAATGGCTGGACCAGATTGCATTCACACAAACAGTGTAGAAGGGTTCCTCTTTTTCTGCATCCTCAGCATCATTTATAGTCATTTGCTTTCATGATGGTAGCCAATATGACAGGAGTGAGATGGAATCTCAAAGTAGTTTTAATCTGCATTTCCCAGATGACTAGGGATATAGAACATTTTTTAGACATTTATATGCCATCTGTATTTTTTCTTCTGGGAACTCTCTATTTAGTTCCATAGTCCATTTTTAATTGGGTTGTTTGATTTCTTATTATTTAATTTTTTGAGTTCTTTGTATAGCCTAGATATTAACCCTCTGTCAGATGTATATCTGGCAAACATTTCCTCCCATTCTGTGGGTTGCCTCTTTGCTCTATTCACAGTGTCCTTTGCTGTACAAAAGCTTTGTAATTTCATGAGTTCCCAGCGGTTGATCTGTAGTTTTATTTCCCGAGCGATTGGGGTTATATTCAGAAAGTCTTTGCCAAGACCAATATGTTGAAGGGTTTTCCCTATTTTTTCCCCTAGCAGTTTCAGAGGTTCGGGTATATTAAGGTCTTTCATCCATTTGGACTTAATTCTTGTGCGTGGAGAGAGATAAGGATCTATTTTCATCCTTCTACAGATGCATATCCAGTCTTCCCAACACCATTTGCTGAAGAGGTTGTCTTTTCTCCAATGAGTATTATTGGCATTTTTGTCAAAGATCAGGTGGCTATAGCTACCTGGTTTTACATCAAGGTCCTCTATTCTGTTCCATTGATCTACATGTCTGTTTTTGTGCCAGTACCATGCTGTTTTTGTTACTATGGCTCTGTAATTCAGGTTAAAATCAGGTATGGTGATACCACCAGCCTTATTTTTGTTGCTCAAAATTGTTTTAGATATCCGTAGTTTTTGTGTTTCCAAATGAATTTTTGGATTGTTTTTTCTATTTCCATGAAGAATGCTGTTGGAATTTTGGTGGGGATTGCATTAAATGTGTAGATTGCTTTTGGTAGGATTGCCATTTTCATAAAATTGATTCTGCTGATCCAAGAACAGGGGATGTTTTTCCATTTCCTAGTGTCTTCTGCAAATTCTCAATTGAGTGTTTTAAAGTTCTCCTTGTAGAGATCCTTCACTTCCTTGGTTAGGTTTATCCCAAGGTACTTTATTATATTTTTTTTTTGTGATGCAATTGTGAATGGAGTAACTCTCTGATTTCATCTTCTGTGTGTTTGTTGTTAGCATATCAGAAGGCTACTGATTTCTCTGTGTTTATTTTGTATCCTGCTACATGGCTATAGGTGTTTATCAGCTCTAACAGTCTGCCAGTAGATTCTTTAGGGTCCTTTATGTATAGAATCATGTCATCTGCAAATAATGATAACTTGATCTCTTCCTTTCCAATTTGTATCCCTTTTATGTGCATCTCTTGCCTTATTGCTATGGCTATGACTTCCAGTACTATATTAAATAAAGGTGGGAACACTGGATACCCTTGTCTTGTGCCTGATTTTAGTGAAAAAGATTCAATGTTTTCTCCATTTTGTATTATGTTGGTTGTGGGTTTGTCATAAATAGCCTTTATTATGTTGAGATATGTTCCTTCTATTCCCAGTCTCTGTAGGGCTTTTATCATGAAGGGATGTTGGATTTTGTCAAATGCTTTTTCTGCATCAAATGTGATGATCATTTGATTTTTGTCCTTCTGCCCATTTATATAATGTATTACATTTATTAATTCATGTATGTTGAACCATCCCTGCATCTCTGGAATGAAGCCTACTTGGTCAGGGTGAATGAACTTTCTAATATATTCTTTTTTATTATTATTATTGACAACAAAATATACTTACATACAAAAAGTGCATAGTATTTCCCTCCCATCCCCCCATTCAACTTTAGAACTCCACTCTCCATCATATCCCCTCCCTCTCTCCATTAGTCTCTTTTTTAATTTGATGTCATCATCTTTTACTTCTATTATGAGGGTCTTGCGGAGGTATTGCAAGGCACAGCAAGGTCATGGATATCAAGGCCAACTTCTGTCTGGGCAGTTGCATTGTAAGGACTCGTACCCTTCCTTTGGCTCTTCCATTCTATCTGCCCCCTCTTCTGCAATGGTCCCTGAGCCTTGGAGGGTACGACAAAGGTGTTTCAGTGCTAGGCACTCCTCCATCCCTTCTTCTCAGCACTATGTTGCCTTTTGTGTCATCCCAGGGGTCATTGCCATCTGAAAAGAGAAGCTTCTCTAACCAGAAGTGAGAGTAGCATTAATATGTGAATATGAGCATTAAGTGTACTATTTTCCGGGCAGCTTAGTGGGAATAGCATATACATTTAGAAAAGAGCGTGCTTTATACCACCAAGGCTCATGACCTTACCTACCATAGACTTTGCTTAGGTTTTCAGTCCCAGGTATGTATTCCCTCCCATAGATAGGGCCTTCAGTCCAATTATGGAGCAGTTGGTTACCCCACGAGTAGACATGCCACTATTGCACCTGTTCAGTCTTTGGGCCTGTCTGGCCAAATTTGAATATTCAGCGTCCACTGTTTTCACTGCTGATGACTTCTGTCTCCCATACTCTGCATGCAGTGCAGCTTTTTCCAGCTTTCAGTTGGCTGGTCTACAGGGAGAAGGTTTTCTGCTCAGCACCAGCTTGCTTTCTCAGTGACCTAGCCTCTCAGGCAAGAGATGTCTTCAGCAATAGGGTCTTACTATCTGTTTCTTGAGGGAAACCAAGGGCTTTGGCAAACGCCTTTAATGTTTTGGAGGCTACCAGGACCTCCTTGGCCAACAACTCACTGGAAGGTATCCCATCCCAGGCACTGAAAAATTTCTAGTAACAGTCTACAGCTTCTAGATGTACCATTATTCAAAAAAGTAATTTTACATAGGTCTTATTCACAATCTTTTGAAATTAGATTGACCCTCCCCCTGCCCTTCTTTTATGCATTCTCTACCCATGGCCTCGGTTGGGCCATTCCTCTCCTTGTAATCAGTCCTTCCACTTCATATGTGCAATACCATACACTTAAGTCCTTCCCTTTCCTCCCTCCGTTATAGCCTTTTACCAGCTTACTGGTTTCTGGTACCAATTATTGGTTACAGTTCACACACAAGTCTGTATATTTGTAGCTAGGATCCACATATGAGAGAGAACATGTGACGTTTGGCTTTCTGAGCCTGGGTTACCTCACTTAGTATAATCCTTTCCAGATCCATCCATTTGCCTGCAAATTTCATAATTTCATTTTTCTTTCCCACTGAGTAGAACTCCATTGTGTAAATGTACCACATCTTTATTATCCATTCATTTGTGGTGGGACATCTAGGCTGCTTCCATTTCCTAGCTATTGTGAATAGAGCAGCAATAAATATGGTTTTGCAAGTATCTCTAAGGTAGTGAGATGCATTCTTAACACTTATTGTCATTTGTTTTCTTGATGGTAGCCATTCTGACAGGAGTGAAATGGAATCTCAAAGTGGTTTTAATTTGCATTTCCCTGATGGCTAAGGATGTGGAACACTTTTTTAGATGTTTATATGCCATCTGTATTTCATCTTCCATGAATTCTCTATTTAGTTCCATAGCCCATTTTTTAACTGGGTTGTTTGAATTCTTATTATTCTGTTTTTTGAGTTCTTTATATATTCTGGATATTAATCCTCTGTCAGATGTATAGCTGGCAAAGATTTTCTCCCATTCTATAGGTTGTCTTTTTGCTCTATTCACAGTGTCCTTTGCTGTACAAAAGCTCTGTAATTTCATAAGGTCCCATTGGTTGATTAGTGGTTTTATTCCCTGAGCAATTGGGGTTATATTCAGAAAGTCCTTACCTATGCCAATATGTTGAAGGGTTTCCCTTACCTTTTCCTCTAGCAGTTTCAGAGTTTCAGGTCTGATATTAAGGTCCCTGATCCATTTGGACTTGACTCTTGCGCATGGAGAGAGACAAGGATCTATGTTTATCCTTTTACATACAGATGTCCAGTTTTCCCAACACCACTTATTAAAGAGGCTATCTTTTCTCCAATTAATATTTTTGGCATTTTTGTCAAAAATCAGGTGGCTGTAGCTGCTTGGATTAATATTTGGGTCTTCTATTCTGTTCCATTGATCTACCTGTCTGTGCTTGTGCCAGTACCATGCTGTTTTTGTTACCATGGCTTTGTAATATAACTTAAAATCAGGTATGGTTATACCACCTGCCTGATTTTTGTTTCACAAAATTGTTTTGGCTATTCGAGGTTTTTTGTGTTTCCAGATGAATTTTAGGATTGTTTTTTCTATTTCTGTGAAGAAAGCTATGGGGATTTTAATAGGATCGCATTAAATGTATAGATTGCTTTTGGTAAGATTGACATTTTCACAATATTGATTCTTCCACTCCAGGAGCATGGGATGTCTTTCCATTTCCTTGTGTCTTCTGTAATTTATTGCTCGAGTTTTTTAAAGTTCTCATTGTAGAGATCCTTCACTTCCTTGGTTAAGTTTATTCCAAGGTATTTTATTTTTTTTTTTTGAAGCAATTGTGAATGGGAGAGATTCCCTGATTTCATCCTCTGCACATTTGTTGTTAGTATATAGAAAAGCTACTGATTTCTGTGTGTTTGTTTTGTATCCTGCTACATTGCTAAGTGTTTATCAGCTCTAACAGTTTGCAGGTAGAGACTTTAGGGTCTGTTAGGTATAGAATCATATCGTCTGAAAATAATGATAATTTGATCTCTTCCCTTCCAATTTGTATCCCCTTTATGAGTGTCTCTTGCCTTATTGCTGTGGCTAAGACTTCCAGTACTATATTAAATAGTAGTGGGGAAAGTGGACACTCTTGTCTTGTTCCTGAATTTAGAGGAAAAGCTTCAAGTTTTTCCCCGTTTAGTGTTATGTTGGCTGTAGGTTTGTCATAAATAGCTTTTACTATGTTGAGATATGCTCCTTCTATTCCCAGTTTCTGTAATACTTTCACCATGAAGGGGTGTTGGATTTTGTCAAATGCCTTTTCTGCATCTATTGAGATGACCATGTGATTTTTGTCCTTCAGACCATTTATATGGTGTATTACATTTATGGATTTGAACCATTCCTGCATCTCTGGGATAAAGCCTACTTGGTCAGGGTGAATAATCTTTCTGATAAATTCTTGTATTCTGTTTGCCAGTATTTTGTTGAGAATTTTTGCATCCATGTTCATGAGGGAAATTGGTCTATAATTTTCTTTTTTTGATCTGTCTTTGTCCGGTTTGGGTATCAGGGTGATGCTGGCCTCATAGAAGGATTTTGGTAGAGTTCCTTCCTTTTCTATTTTATGGAAAAGTCTGAGAAGCATTGGTGTTAGATCTTCCAGGAATGTCTGGTAAAATTCAGCAGTGAATCCATCTGGGCCTGGGCTTTTTTTCGTTGGGAGACTTTTTATAACTGCTTGAATCTCTGTGGTTGTTATAGTTCTGTTTAAATGGTTTATCTCATCTTGATTTAATTTTGGTAGGTCATATGAATCAAGGAAATCTTCCATTTCTTTCAGGTTTTCAAACTTAGAGGCATATATATTCTTAAAGTATGTCCGTATGATTTTCTGAATTTCTTTGGTATCTGTTGTGATGTTGCCTTTTTCGTCTCTAATTTTATCAATTTTTGTCTCTTCTCTCTTTCTTTTAGTCAGATTTGCTAAGGGTTTGTCAATCTTGTTTAACCTTTCAAAGAACCAACTCTTTGTTTCATTGATTTTTTTGATTTTTTTTTGATTTCCATTTCATTAATTTCTGCCTTAACCTTTATTATTTCTTCCCATCTACTAATTTTTGGTTTGCCTTGTTCTTTTTTTCCAAGGCCTTAAGGTGAAGCATTAAATTGTTTAGTTGCGAACTCTCCACTTTCTTAATATAGGCACTTAGAGCTATAAATTTCCCTTGTAGGACTGTCTTCATTGTGTCCCAAAGGTTTTGGTATGTTGTTTCTAATCATCATTTGATTCTACGAATTTCTTGATTTCCTGTTTAATTTCTTCAATGACCCATACATCATTCAATAATGTACTGTTTAGTCTCCATGAATTTCTGTATGCTCTGTAGTTTTTCTTGTTGTTGATTTGCAGTTTAATCCCATTGTGGTCAGATAGCATACAAGGGATTATTTCAATTTTCCTGTATTTGTTAAGATTTGATTTGTGTCCTATCATATGGTCTATTTTAGAGAATGTCCCATGTGCCGCTGAGAAGAATGTATATTCTGCAGTATTTGGATGGAATGTTCTGTATATATCTGTTAGGTCCATTTGTTCCATGATATCATTTAATGCAGATGTCTCTCTGTTTATTTTTTGTTGGGTAGACCTGTCAAGTGATGAGAGCAGGGTATTGAAGTCTCCCACTACTATTGTGTTAGGTGTTATCTCTGACCTTAAGTCCGATAGTGTTTGTTTGATGTAATTGGAGGCCCCCGTGTTGGGAGCATAAATGTTTAGGATTGTGATATCCTCCTGTTGGAGTGTTCCTTTAATCAGTATAAAGTGACCTGCTTTATCTCTCCTCACTCATGTTGGTTTGAAGTCTATCCTAGGCCCATTTGCTTGAAATACCTTTTTCCAACATTTCACCCTAAGAAGGTTTCTATTTTTTATTGAGAGATGAGTTTCCTGGAGGCAACAGATGGTAGGATCCTGCTTTTTAATCCAGTCTGAAAGTCTGTGTCTTTTGATAGGGGCATTGAGGCCATTGATATTAAGAGTTATTATTGACATATATGTGTTTATTCTCACCATTCTTCTTATTTTTTAGTTTTTCCTGTTTTCCCTTTACTCATTTGTTTTAACTGTTATTTGAGTATGGTTTATTTTTTCCTATTTCCTGTTTTGTGTGCTTTGCTTTCTCCTCAGCATGAATGATTCCTGCAAGTATTTTCTGTAGAGCTGGTTTAGTTGCCAAAAATTCCTTTAGCCTGTCATTGTTGTGGAATGACCTTATTTCTCCATCTATTTGGATAGATAGTTTTGCAGGATAAAGTAATCTTGGTTGACAGTTTTTATCTTTCAGAACTTGGAATACATCACTCCAGGCCCTTCTGGCTTTTAAAGTTTGTGTTGAATAATCTGCTGTGAGTCTGATGGGCTTCCCTTTGTAGGTCACTTGCTTTTTCTCTCTAGCTGCTTTCAATATATTTTCTTTAGTTTGTATGTTTGGTAGTTTAATTATAATATGGCGGGGAGAGGTTCTTTCCAGGTTTTGTCTGTTTGGTGTTCTAAAGGCTTCCTGTATCTGCATTGGCATCTCTTTCCCAATTTGGGGGAAGTTTTCCTCTATGATTTTGTTGAAAACACCTGCTATGCCTTTGGAGTGAAATTCTTCTCCTTCTACTATCCCTTGAATTCTTATGTTTGATGTTTTCATAGTGTCCTGAATATCCTGAAATTCCCATTCATACCTTCCTATTATTTTGTCTTTCTCTCTGTTGGACTGTATTAGATCAGCTACTTGGTCTTCTAGTTTAGATATTCTGTTCTCTCCTTCATCCATTCTACTAGAGAGATTTTCTACAGAGGTTTTTATTTCACTGACTGTGTTCTTTATTGCTAGCATTTCTGAGTGGGTTTTCTTTATTCTTTCTATTTCCATATTTATGTCTAGTATTGACCTCCTTATTTCATTAAATTGTTTTTCTGTGTGTTCTTTGAATCCTTTGATTTCTTCTTTGAGGTCTTTGAACCCTTTCATTTCCTCTTTGAGTTCTTTGAACATAATTATAATCATTCTTTTGAAATCTTTCTCAGGGATGTCCTCTAAGTCAGCCTCACTGAAGGTCATTTTTGATATATTAATACTTTTTGGTGGATTTATATTGTCTGGATTTTTTGTGTTTCTTGTATTGTAATGTAGTGATCTTTGCATCTTGAATTAATTTAATGCTTGGGATTTCTAAATATCTGCAGTAATATTAGATGTATCAATCAATCTGATATTATATATCTTCAGTGTAGGAGTTTAAGGTGGTAAGTGTCGTTCTTAAGGCTCTCAAAGTAATCACAGAAGTGACCCTTGCCTGCTATGAGAGTATCAAGTGGGGTGAATGGAACAGAATACAGTCAAAATCTAAAAATTTAACTCAACAATGTACCCCTTCAATGAAATACAGCACAGAGTATTTGTGCGAAAGCAGGTATTATGACAAACAGATCCTCTAACAAAGTCACAGTCCTTAAGGGTATGTGTTAGCCCATGCCCTTAATCCTTGTCAACTGGGAGGCTAAGATTTCTGATCTGTAGAGAGTTCCAAGGTCAGCTTGTGATCAAGAAAGACCCTTCCCCAATGAATGACAGAGGAGAAAACAAATCAGGAAGCAACAAATGAGCAGCCTAAAATATAGCTTATTTAGGAATGTCAGATCTGACCATCCGTCAGGATTATATATCAGGCTTATTTGGTGGGTACTAACCTGGTGTAAACCAAGTTACCTTTTGGAACGGTTTTGATCACTGCTATGCTGCACGGCTGCTTGGTTCCTTTGCTGTGTTGTGGATTCAGGAGGCCAGGCTGGGTCTGTGGGTCTCTGCTTTCACTGTGCCCGATGCTGCTGGTGAGCTCTTTCCCAAGTCTCTGTTGCTTGCCTTGCTTGTGCTCGTGGTGGGGGAGGGGAGGCTGTGAATGGCAGCTGAAGTCCGTCTGCTCCTCCACGCGATCCTCTTCCTCACAAGCCTCTCTGTTGGTCTCTACCGTCCTCCTTCCACGTTTCTTGAGTTTGTGATGAGGCAGTGTGAGTGGAAAAATCCCCTCACCTGGCTTTAAAAATTCTGCGGCTCAGCCGGAGCCTAGCGGCGCCACCGCCGCGGCAGCTGTGGAGCTACTTCTACCCACTTGTGTGGGCTCCAGATGCTCTGGATCTCTCCTACTTCTCTGCTGTGCTTGATAGTTTACTATGTACCTCACTTTTTAGTAGAAGAGTGTATTTTGCTGGGGTTTGTTTTGCTTTTATCCCCTACCCTGTTTTGGCGTGGTTCCTATGTCGCCATCTTAACTGGAAGTCTCTAATATATTCTTGTATTCTGTTTGCCAATATTTTGTTGAGAATTTTTGCATCTATGTTCACGAGGGAGATGGGTCTGTAATTTTCCTTTTTTTGTCCTATCTTTGTCTGGTTTTGGGATCAGGATGATGCTGGCTTCATATAAGGAGTTTAGTAGGGTTCCTTCCTCTTCTGTTTGATGGAAAAGTTTAAGAAGCATTGGTGTTAGTTCTTCCATGAAGGTCCAGTAAAATTCAGCAGTGAATCCATCTGGGCCTGGACTTGTTTTAGATGGGAGATTTTTTTTATAACTGCTTGGGTCTCCATACTTGTTATAGGTCTATTTAAGTGATTAATCTCATCTTGATTTAATTTAGTAGGTCATATAAATCAAGGAAATCATTTCTTTCAGATTTTCAAAGTTAGTGGAGTATATTTTATTATAGTATATCCCTATGATTTTTTAAATTTCTCTGGTATCTGCTGTAATGGTGCCTTTTTCATCTCTGATTTTATTACTTTGTGTCTATTCTCTCTTTATTTTGGTCAGATTTGCCACAGGTTAATCAATCTTGTTATTCTTTCACAGAACCAACTCTTTATTTTATTGATTTTTTGCATTGTTGTTTTTCATTTCTATTTCATTAATTTCTACCCTAATTTTTATTATTTCTTTCCATCTACTGATTTTTGTTTTGCCTTGTTCTTATTTTTTCAAGGCCTTAAGGTGCAGCACTAAGTTGTTTACCTGCAAACTTTCTAATTTCTTAACATAGGCACTTAAAGCTATAAATTTCCCTATTAGGATTACCTTCTTTATGTCCCAAAGGTTTTGGTATGTTGTGTTCTCATTATCATTTGACTCCATAAATTTTTTTATTTCCTTCTTGATTTCTTAATTGACCCATTCATCATTTAGTAATGTATTATTTAGTTTCTAAGATTTTGTGTATGCTCTATAGCTTTTCTTGTAATTGATTTGTAGTTTGATCCCATTGTGATCCCATAGAGTGCAAGAAATTATTTTAATTTACCTATGTTTGTTAAGATTTGGTTTGTGATGGCACATCTAGAAGCTGTAGACTGTTACTAGAAAAATTTCAGTGCCTGGGATGGAATACCTTCCAGTGAGTTGTTGGCCATGGGGGTCCTGGTAGCCTCCAAAACATTAAAGGCTTTTGCCAAAGCACTTGGTTGCCCTTGAGAAACAGTAAGAACCTATTGCTGAAGACATCTCTTACCTGAGAGGCAAGGTCACTGAGAAAGCAAGCTGGTGCTGAACAGAAAACCTTCTCCCTGTAGACCAACCAACTGAAAGCTGGAAAAAGCTGTACTGCATGCAGCCATATGGGAGACAGAGGTCATCAGCAGTGAAAACAGTGGACACTGAACATTCAAGTTTGGCCATACAGGCCAAATGACTGAATGGGTGCAATAGTGGCATGTCTGCTCTTGGGGTAACCAACTGCTCCATAGTTGGACTGAAGGCCATCTCTACGGGAGGGAATACATACCTGATACTGAAATACCTAAGCAAAAGTCTATGGCAGGAGAGGTCATAAGCCTTAGGTGTATAAAGCCTGTTCTTGTCTGACTAAATGTATATATTATTCCCACCAAGCTGCCCTGAAAGCACTACGCTTAATGTTCATATTCACATATTAACGCTACTCTCACTTCTGGTTAGAGAAGCTTCTCTTTTCAGATGGCGATGACCCCTGGGATGACCTAAAAGGCAACATAGTGCTGAGAAGAAGGGATGGAGGAGTGTCCAGCACTGAAACATCTCTGTCACACCCTCCAAGGCTCAGGGACCATTGTTGAAGAGGGGGCAGATAGAATGGAAGAGCCAAAGGAAGGGTATGACTTCTTACAATGCAACCGCCCAGGCAGAAATTGGCCTCGATATCCATGACCTTGCAGTGCCTAGCAATACCTTCACAAGACCCTCAAAAATAGAAGAAAAAGATGATGATATCAAATTAAAAGAGAGACTAATGGAGAGAGGGAGGGGATATGATGGAGATTGGAGTTCTAAAGTGGAATGGGGGGAGGGAAATATCATGTGTTTTTTGTATGTAAGTATAGAAGTTGTCAATAAAAATAATAATTAATAAAAAAAGATTTGCTTTGTGTCCTAATATATGGTCTATTTTAGAGAATGTTCCATGTGCTGCTGAAAAGAATGTGTATTCTTTAGCATTTGGATGAAATGTCCTGTATATATCTGTTAGGTCCATTTGTTCTATGACCTCATTTAATCCAGAAGCATCTCTGTTTATTTTTTGTGGGATGACCTGTCAATTGGTGAGATTTATATTATCCTGATTTTTTGTGGTTCTTGTATTATAATGTAGAGATTTTTGCATCTTGGACTAAGTTTTTTCTTGGGTTTTCTAATTATCTGCAGTATTATTAGATGTATCATTCGATCTGATGCTATATATCTTCAGTGTAGGAACTGTGGCTCTTAAGACTCTCAGAGTAACCACAAAAGTGACCCTAGGTTTTGGGTTTGCCTGCTATGAGAGTATTCTAGTAGGCTGAGTGGAACAAAGTACAAATGCTAAAAATTTAACTAAACAATATCACATTGAATGAAAAACAGCACAGAGTATTTATGCAAGAGTAGGTATTATGACAAACAGATCCTCTAACAAAGTCACAGTTCCTAATGATGTTTGTTGCCCCACACCCTTAATCCTGTCAATTGGGCTAACATTTCTGGTCTGTGGGGGGTTCCAAGGTGAACTTGTGACCAAATGAGGCCCTTCCCCAACAAACGACAGAAGAGGAAACAAAGGCATTATAAATCAGGAAGTAACAAAAGACAAACCCAAAATATAACTTATTTAAGAATGGCAAACCACACTCCCAGGCATGGTGGCACACACCTTTAATCCCAGTACTTGGAGGCAGAGATAGGAGGATCACTATGAGGTCACCCTGAGGCTACACAGTGAATTCCAGATCAGCCTGAGCTAGAGTGACACCCTACCTCAGACAAACTAGAAAAAAAAAAGAATGGCAAATCCGACCATCCATCAGATTTAACATAACATGGATATTGCACTTAGCACTTCCAATGTAAGCCTATATACCAGGCTTATTTCATGGTACTAGTGCAATCCCAGTTACCTTTGGGATGGCTTTGGTCTCAGCTATGCTGCACACCACTTGGTGTGCTGTGGGCTCAGGTAGGTTGGCTGGGTCTGTGGGTCACTGCTCTGATCACCTTTGCCGGGTGCTGTGTAGGTTATTTCCCTTCCCCAGGTCTCTGGTGCTTGCTGGCACTTTTGCTGGCAGTGGGGGAGGGGAGGTGTGGATGGTGGCTGAAGTTCTCCTGCTAGTCCTCGTGATCCTTTTCCTCACAAGCTGCTGAAGACTCCACATATTTGGGCTGCCAGGTCACTGAGAAATCCTGCTGTAGCTGAGCTGAAAGCCTCCTCCATGTGGACTAGCAGAAAGTTGGAAAAAGCTACACTGCATGCAGTTCACTGGGAGAGAGTAAACACCAGTGAAGATACTCAACAGTGAACACTGACAGCTTTAAATTTGGCCAGTCAGGCCAAATGAGCCAATGGGTGCAACAGTGGCATGTCTGTTATGGGGAAAACCAACTGCTCTCAAATCGTACTAGAGGCATGCTCCATGGGAGGGACTACATCCCTGATACTGAAAACCTATGACAGGGGTAGTTATGAGCCCTAAGGGTGTAACATCTCCTTGTGTCATGCTAAATGTATATACTATGCTCACCAAACTGCCCAATAAGCACTTCTCTTAATGTCCACACCCATATGTTAATGCTACTCTCACTTTTGGTTAGAGAAACTTCTCTTTTCAGATGGTGGTGACCTTGGGATGACTCAGAAGGCACCATGGTGCTGAGAAGGGACAGAGGAGTGCTCAGCACTGAAATATCTCAAACACATCTTCCAAGGCTCAGAGTCCATTGCAGAAGAGGGGGCAGAAAGAATGTAAGAGCCAAAGGAAGCACAGGACTCCTTACAACATGCTCCTCCAGACACAAAATGGCCTGGATATCCATGACCTCACAGTGCCTGACACTACCTACACAAGACCAACATAAAGGAGGAAAAGATCATGACATCAAACTGAAAAGAGAGACTGATTGAGAGGGGGAGGGGATATGATGGGGAGTGAAATTTCAAAGGGGAAAGTGGGGGGAGGAAGGGAAGTACCATGAGATATTGTCTATAATTAAAGAAGTTGTCGGCCGGCGTGGTGGCACACGCCTTTAATCCCAGCACTTGGGAGGCAGAGGTAGGAGGATCGCCAAGAATTCAAGGCCACCCTGAGACTACATAGTTAATTCCAGGTCAGCCTGGACCAGAGTGAGACCCTACCTAGAAAAACCAACAAAAGAAGAAGAAGAAGAAGAAGGAGGAGGAGGAGGAGGAGGAGGAGAAGTAGTAGTAGTAGAAGAAGAAGAAGTCAATAAAAATACCCTCAAAAGAAAATAAATAAATAAACGCAAAATGAAATGTAAATAAATAAATAAATAAATAAATAAATAAATAAATAAATAAAATACTACATTAACTAAAAGAAGAAGCTTGACATAGTAGCATACAACTGTAATCCCAGCCAAGTCAGAGGCAGGAAGACAGCAAGTTGGAACCAGCTTGGGTTGCATAATAAGTCCCAGGCCAGCCTTGACTATAGAGTGAGACCCTGGGGAATAAAGGGAAGGAGGAAGGAAAAGAAAGGAGACAGGGAGGAAGAAGAGAAGGGGAAGGAGGAAGAGATGGGATGGGTGGGAAGAGAAGGGAAAGGAAATGATGGATTCACAGATGTGCCAATGAAACAGTCAATGTCTTTACTATCATGGATTCTTGTTGAACAAGCAGAACTGGCACTAAACAAACCCACATTGGTAAGTGGCATAAAGGGAAAGTACAGAGTGCTAAGATAATGTATGACCAGACATAGTTTAGATTTAATCCAAACTTGGCACTCCCAAACTCACACTCTTTCTATGGCTTACTATTGCATTTAGTATCATGTCTATAATCTTTTACATGGCTTCTAGAACCCCACACATGCTACCCAGGCTTGTATAGTACCAAAGATGGAAAACTGTAATAAAGAGGATATGATTAGCAAGTACTACATAGTTCATAATAACATGAGGAATATGCCAATAAACATGGCCTGCAACAAAGGAGCAGACATGAGTGCCACAGAATAGGGGATCAGGAGAGAAAGGGGAAAGAAGAAAAAGAGATGGTCCACAAAAGCATCTGTTTGAAAAATTTAGCAATAGATGGTGATAATTCAGGGACCTGTTTGTTTGTAGTTTATACACATGAAATTGAAGAAACAGAAATAAAGAGGCAGAGATAAAACCCTTTAGAAAATGTGCATAGGGTAGGCTCAAAAGCACACGTGGAACATTTTCTCAGGAACCTTTGCTAATAACCATAAAGCTACTTACCAGCTACTTACTTACTTACAACACAGTTCTGGTATTCTGATTTCATTCTTCCCACTACAACTTCTTTAGAATCATCTGTTCTCACTATAAGAACTTGTATACATTTATACAAAAATAAGAATACAGCCAGAGGTGAGAGCACACACCTACCATTCCAACACTTGGGAGGTGCTGGTAGGAGAACCTAGAGTTCAGGGTTATCCTCAGCTACATAACAAGTTGTAAATCAGCATGGGTAACATGAAATATGGTCTCAAACAATTTTTGTTTGTTTGTTTGTTTGTTTTTCGAGGTAGGGTCTCACTGTAGCTCAGGCTGTCCTGGAATTCACTATGTAGTCTCAGGGTGGCCTTGAACTCATGGCGATCCTCCTACCTCTGCCTCCCAAGTGCTGGGATTAAAGGCATATGCCACCATGCCCGCTCAAACAATTTTTTTGGTAGAGAGACACAGAGACAGAGAGAGAGAGGGAAAGGAAGACAGATAGAAGAATGGGCGCGCCAGCAGCCTCTCAACTGCTGTGAACGAACTCCAGATGTGTGCTCCCCCTTGTGGGCAAGTTCAGCATTATGCTCTTGTATCACTTTGCATCTGTCTAACTGTGGGACCTGGAGATTGTAACCGGCATTCTTAGGTTTAACAGGCAGGTGCCTTAACCACTAAGCCATCTCTCCAGCCCTCAAACAATTTTTTAAAAAGTATTTTTATTTATTTGAGAGAGAGACAGAGAGAATGGGCAGGCTAGGGCTTCTAGTCACTACAAACAAACTCCAGACACATATGCCACCATGTGCAGCTGGCTTACATGGGTACTAGGGAATTGAACCTGGGTCCTTAGGTTTTGTAGGCAAGCACCTTAACTGCTAAGCCATTTCTCCAGCCCAAGAGTTCCATTCTTGTGCCAGGATGAAGTGACATGTAGGGTGGCATCTTCTTGTTCTCTCTGGGCCCCGATTTCTAATTGAAACTGATTAAAAGAAACTAGCTTTCTCCTATCCTCCATATCATCCCTGGCTTTTATGTGGATCCTCCAGATCTGAACTCAGGCCTTTCTGTTTGCACAGAAAACATTCACCTACTGAGCCATCTCTCTAGCCTCAGAATTATCTTTAAATCAGAGAATATATTTCTTGACTTAGAGGACATTCCTAAAATGGTAATTAAAAAAATGTTTGACATCTAAAAAGTGTTCCACAGCCTTAGCCATGAGGGAAATGCAAATTAAAACCACTTTGAGATTCCATTTCACTTCTGTCAGAATGGCTACCATCAAGAAAACAAATGACAATAAGTGTTGGCATGGATGCGGAAAAAAAGGACCACTTCTACACTGTTGGTGGGAATGTAATCTGGTCCAGCCATTGTGGAAATCAGTGTGGAAGTTCTTGAGACAGCTAAAAATAGATTTACCATATGATCCAGCTATAGCACTCCTAGGCTATATCCAGAGGATTCTTCTCACTACCTTAGAGATACTTGCACAACCATGTTTATTGCTGCTCTATTCACAATAGCTAAGAAGTGGAACCAGCCTAGATGTCCCTCTACAAATGAATGGATAATGAAGATGTGGTACATTTACACAATGGAGTTCTACTCAGCGGTAAAGAAAAATGAAATTATGAAATTTTCAGGGAAATGGATGGATCTGGAAAGGATTATGTTAAGTGAGGTAACGCAGGCTCAGAAAGCCAAATGTCACATGTTCTCTTTCATATGTTCATCTTTCATATTTCATAGCAATACCTTTGCAAGACCCTCAAAATAGAAGAAAAAGATGATGACATCAAATTAAAAGAGAGACTAATGGAGAGAGGGAGGGGATATGATGGAGATTGGAGTTCTAAAGTGGAATGGGGGGAGGGGAGGGAAATATCATGTGTTTTTTGTATGTAAGTATAGAAGTTGTCAATAAAAATAATAATAATTATTAAAAAAATGTTTGAGGGCTGGAGAGATGGCTTAGCAGTTAGAGGCCAAGGTCAAAGAATTAATGATTGCATGATCCCAAAAGTGGATGTTAGAAACAGATGGGGCTGACTGACACTAGAAGCTGAGGAAAAGACTAACCACAAAGACAAGGAGGGAATTGTTTGGGGTAAAGGAACTAACTATTTCAGATCTTGCTTATGGTCATGGTTATAGGGCTAAAAACAATTACTTCAGTTCTTCAACCTGTTTGTTATACATTGTATGAGTCAGACTATATAATCTCAATAAAGCCAATAGGCAAAACAAAATGCTCTGGGGATGACAAGTCATTAACAGTAACACTGAGGACCATTGTAGAACTATGTATAGTACAGTACCATTCAAAAGGCTGGCTTCCTCCTACAAAGCCCAGGAACGTAGTAACTACTTAGTAAAAGTCAGTAAAATGAAGTAACAATCTGTTAGGAGAAACTTCCCAGTGGAAAATTTTTCTGGACCCAAAGTTCCCATTAGTAAATAAAAGTGTGGTATCTTTCTACTGGGCAGATCCCAAGAGAAGTGGATGGGTACAAACAAAAGGAAATTAAGGCATTGGAAAGATGGCTTTGCAGTTAAGGGGCTTGCTCATAAAGCCTAATGACCTGAGTTCGATTCCCCAGGACCCATATAAAGGCAGATGCACAAAGTGGCACATGCGTCTCATGTTTGTTTCCAGCAGCTAGTGGTCCTGGTGCTCTGTCTCCCCACCCCCGGGTGTGGTGGCACAGGCCTTGAATCCTAGCACTTGGGAGGCTGAGGTAGGAGGATCATTGTGGTTCAAGAACAGCCTGAGACTACATAATGAATTCCAGGTCAGCCTGGGCTAGAGCAAAACCCTACCAAGAAAAACCAAAAAATAAAAAATAAAGGAAAGGTTCCTTTATCTTTCCTGCTCACCCCTCCTTGAGGGAATTGAGAAATAATGTATCATAAAAGGCAAGATCATCACAAGGAGAATTTATTTTTATTTGCAAGGAGAGAGAGAGGAAGAAAGAGAGAGAATTGGCATGCTAGGGCCTCTTACCATTGTTAACAAAGTCCAGAAGCATGTGCCACTGTGCAATTGGCTTTACATGGGTACTGGGGAATTGAACCTAGGCTGTCAGGCTTTGCAAGCAAGTGCCTTAACTGCTGAGCCATCTCGCCAGCCCCACAAGAATTCAGTAGAAAGATAAAAGCCAAGGATGGTGTTTGTTGAGGTGGCTCAGGGAGTAAAGTGGTTGCCACTCAGCCTTGAGGGCCTGAGTTTCGATTCCCCGGCACCTGGGGTGATGATTGCTGGTTAGATGCTCACTGGCTAGCTAGTCTAGCTGAATCAGGAGAGCTCCAGGTTCAGTGAGAGGTGCTGTCTCAAAAATAAAATGGAGGGTTGGGGAGATGGCTCAGTGATTAAAGGTGTAGACCTAGGTTTGATTCCTCAGTACTCACATAAAGCCTGATGTACAATGTGGCTCATATGTCTGGAGTTGGTTTACATTGGCAAGAGGCTCTGGAGCACCCATTCTCTCTCTCCCAAATAAGTAAATAAACAGAAATTTTAAATGAGTAAAAATAGCCAGGCAGTGGTGGCACACACCTTTAATCCCAGCACTCAGGAGGCAGAGGTAGAAGGATCACCCAGAGTTTGAGGACATGTTGAGACTACATAGTGATTCCAGGTCAGCCTGGGTTAGAGCAAGACCTTACCACAAAAAATCAAAATAAATAAATAAAAAGTAAAAATAAAATGGAGAGCAAGTTGGGGAGATGGCTCAGTGGTTAAAGGTGTTTGCTTGCAAAGACTGCTGGCCAAAGTTAAATTCCCTAGTACCCATGTATACCCAGATTGGCAAAGTGGTACATGCATCTGAAGTTCTTTTACAGAGACAAGATGGCCTGGTGCACCAATACTCTCTCTCTCTCTTTCTCAGCTCACAAATAAATAAATAAATAAAAACTTTTTTAAAGAAAATACAATAAAATGAAGAGCTATTAAGACACCTGATGTTATGAACCTCTGGCCTACACACACACACACACACACACACCACATATACACAGAAAAATAAAAAGCTGAAGACTAACAGAAGTTGATTATATTTTTGAAGTATTATTTTTCCAGGTAGGGTCTTGCTCTAGTCCAGGTCATCTTGGAATCCACTATGTAATCTCAGGCTGGTTTATAACTCACAATGATCTAACCTTTCACTTATGCTCTCAATGCAACATTATCTCATGGTGGGTGTGGTATTTTGAACAGATGGTCCCCAATATATTCAGTGTTTTATTAGTTTGTAGGTTTTTTTGTTTTTTTGTTTGTTAGGTTGGTTGGTTGGGTTTTTTTTGTTGTTGTTGTTTTATTTTGTTTTTCAAGGTAGAGTCTCACTCTAGTCCAGGCTGACCTGGAATTCACTATGTAGTTTCAGGGTGGCCTCAAACTCAAGGCAATCCTCCTACCTCTGCCTCCCGAGTGCTGGGATTAAAGAGGTGAGCCACCATGCCTGGCTTAGTTTGTAGTTTTGATTTGCAGCCACCTGGCTGGAGGAGGTGTCACTGGGAGGATCATAGGGTCTTAAACTGTGGTGACCCTAAGGTATGGTGGCGGATTTGAAATTCCAATCTAAAGATATGCAAAGTGCTGAGTTCCACCTGGAATTCCTAAGTGTGCTTGTATGCGATGTGATTATTATTATTATTATTATTATTATTATTATTATTATTATTATTGGCTTGGGGCTTCTCTCTCTCTGCTTGGACCTGTGAAAGCAGGCCAGCATCTTCTGCCATTATGTAACTTCTCCTGGAGGTGTAAGCTTCAAATAAATATCCCTTCTTCCATAAAAGTGTTGGTCTGGAGGTTCATCTCAGGGACCTGAAGCTGCCTGCTATAGAAATTGGTACCAAGAGTGGAGTAGAGGGCTGGAAAGATGGCTTGGTAGTTAAGGTGCTTGCCTGCAAAGCCAAAGGACCACAGTTCAATTCCCCAGATGCACAAGGTGGCACATGCATCTGGAGTTCATTTTCAGTGGCTGGAAGCCCTGGTGTGCCCATTTGCTCTCTTTCTCTCTTTCTGCTTCTTTCCCTCTCTCAAATAAATAAATAAAAATAAAAAATATTAAAAAAATAAAAATTAAAATGAAATATTAAAAAAAAGAGTGGGGTAGACTGCTGAGATGAATCTGACCATGTGGATTTTAGTCTTTTGGAACTTTTGTTTTGGAGGAACAGACATGGACTAGGTTCTTGCAATTGAAGATGCCTTCTGGAACAGTAAGCCAAGTATTATGGAATATTCTTGAGAAAGTTTGAGAATGCTGAGTGCAGACAGAATTGAACTTGGAAGCTTGGCTTATGAGCTTTCTAAGGGAAAGGAAAGACGACAGAGGACTTTGTTGGAATTAGGCTACTGGCATAAGGGATGGCTGTGTTCTGCTGCCCAGGCCCAGAGAGTTTGATCAAGGTTAAATTTGTAATGGACTGATGTACTTGGCTAAAAATATTGGACTGAGAGATTTAAGATTTTAAGTTGGAAAATCACAAGCAAGTTAAAATTACAGGTACTGAGACTGGTTTTAGGTTACTGAAGCTGCTATTATCAACACATTAGCAATCTTAAGGAAGAGGGCCCAGCTGCTTTATACATTAAAACAATGGAGAGGATGCCTGAGGAAATACTATGATAGAAATGCAAACTCTTTTGGAAAAGAGTTGACTGGAGAAGGAACCTGCTCTTCAAGGCCATGATTTATTTCATCCCTGAATTAAGAATATGACTGTGTCCTACACACCTGGTATTGGTTTCAGAAGAATGAACAATACATGGAGTGGTGATGAAAGGCATACAATTTCAGGAGCTGCTGTGGAGATGCAGCATATAGGTAGGGCATGATGACTCTCATGAATAGGTTGGAAGAGCCTTTAGACGATGGACTGTGGTTTGACCTGAAGATGTTTTGGATATACCAGGACTGTGCAAGGGCTACCATGGAGACTGTTGGCTAGGGATGGAGGTTTTCCCTGGCTACTCAGCCCAGCTGGAGGGGCAGAATTGGAAAATCCGGAGACTGTCAGTCACTGGTTATATCGGACTTGAACCACAGAAGTTTGATGTTTGCTTGATGGTTGTTGAATTTGCATTGTTCCTGTCTGTCCCTGTTATGCCTTATAGCAGTTGAAAATGTTTACTATGTGCCTTCACATATTGAAGGTATATAACTTGTTTGATTTTACAGGACTCACAGCTAATAGATAATCTTAAATCTCAGGTGAGACTTAGGACTTTAGAACTATCTTAAGTTGGTAAAGACTGTGGGGACCTTTGAATCTGACAATATACAATGTGAAATGGCTATTAATTTATTGGGGGCCAGGGGTGGAATGTGATAGTTTAAATAGATGGCCCCTGATATATTCAGGATTTTATTAAAATTTGTAATTTAGATTTTCAGCCTCCTGGCTGGAGGAGGTGTCACTGGGTGGATCCTAGGTTCCAGCCCTAAGGTTTGGTGGTGGATTTGGAATTCCAATCTAAAGAAATGCAAAGTGCCTGAGTTCTACCTGAATTCCTGAAGTGTGCTTGTATATGTTGGTGATGTGGCTTTTGGGATTTTAGTTTGTGGCTTTTCTCTCTCTCTCTCTCTCTGCTTGGACCTGTGAAAGCAGGACAGTTTCTTCTACCATCATGGATTGTCCCCTCTATCCTCAATAAATCTCTTCCTCCATAACTGTACCTGATTTGGAAGTTCATCCAGCCACCTGAGGCTATCTACCACAGATGCATTCCAGTGAGCTGTTGGCCAGGGATGCCCCTGATGCCCCAAAGCATTTCAGGCCATTGCCACTGCTCTTGGTTGCCCACCAGAGCTAAATGGTAAGAACCTCTCACTGAAGATTCCACATACTTGTAGGTCACAGAGAAAACAAGCTGGACCTGAGCTGGAAACCTCCACCATGTTGACAAGTTGACAGAAAGCTGGAAAAAGCTATGCTGCATGCAGCCCTATAGGAGAGAAAAGTCATTAATGGCGGTAAACAGCAGTGGACCTTACAAGCTTTAACACTGGCCATCCAGGCCAAATGTGCCAACTTGTGCAATAGTGGCATGTCTGTTGGGGGGGGGGACCAACTCTCTAATGGAACTGGAAGCCCATTCCACAGGAAGGAATACATACCTACCTGGTACTGCAAACCTAGTCAAAAGCCTATGGCTAGGGAGGTCATAAGTCTTAGGCTAAATGTATATATTATGCCAATCAAACCTCTCTGTGGACACTTTTTTAAGTTTTATACCCATATGTTAATAGAAAAGCTTCTCTTTTCAGATGGTGGTGACCACTGAGATGACTCAAAAGTCACTATAGTGCTAAGAAGAAGTGACAGTGGAGTATATAGCACTGAGACATCTCTATCACACCTTCCAAGGCTTAGGGTTCATTGTGGAAGAGATGGTGGAAAGAATGTTAGAGCCAAAGGAAGGGTAAGACTGTTTACAGTGTAATCTTCCAGACACAAAATGCCCTTGATATCCATGACTTCACAGTGCAGGGCAGTACCTACACAAGACCTTCATAAAAGGAGGAAAACATGATGACATCAAAATAAAAGAGAGACTAATTGAAAGATGGAGGGGATTTGATGGAGAATGGATTTGAGAGGGGGAGAATGGCTGTGGGGAAGGGAATTACCATGGTTTATTGTCTACAATTATGGAAGCTGTCAATAAAAAGTTAAAAAAATTACTTATTTATTAATTATTTATGAGGGAGAAAAAGGAAGAGAATGGATACAACAGGACCTGCTGTCTCTACAAACGAATTCCAGACTACATGCACTACTTTGTATATCTGGCTTTAACAGGGGACTGGGGAATTTGAAGATTGCAAGGTGAACCTTCACAGAGATGCCTGGGGGCCAGTGTATCATTGCACCCAACACTTACAGCTTCTCTTCCTGACAGAGGATCTGCCTGGCCCTGAAAAGTAAGCTCTATCACTCAAATTTTGAGTGCTATAAGAAGTCTGTGGTCCCACAAAGGTCAGGCTTTTCTCCTTGATGGTCCAGGATGATGAACACAAAATGAGCATGCACTACCATGAATACATCTCTAATAGAAAAGTGTGGCTGCTCCCAAGATCCTTTGTGGGTTCCATACCCACTCAAGTTTCAGGAGTCTGCTAAGGGGCTAGGTTGATTGTCAGTGGTTTCTAGAGCTCTTTGGAGGGTGAGAGGGATTTGGGTTTGTAAGAAGGATGGGGTTGTCACTGAGAGCTTGGCCCACTGGGTGTCTAGGTGTCTGAGTATTAATGTGTCCTGAATTATGGAAGAAGGCCAGGCTTAGAGCCATCTTGCAAAACATGCAGGGGAAGAGAAGCTGCAATGGGTATGTTTACTGATAAAACTGTACTGGTTAAGTGGGGCTCTGTCCTGAATCCTTCCAGGCTATTTTGCTGTGATTGTCCCCTGGGGCTAGGTGAAAGCTGCTCTAGCTGTAGGATGTCAGTTCCTCTTAGCCCAGCATTCTTAGCCTCTTTATAGAGTGAAGACTCTGCCCAAGACATCACTGTGTCACAGGTTAGTCACGGGTGCTGGGCATCACAGCCTTCACTACTTGGTGAGTGGCAGGGGAGACCTTGGCTGCTGGGAGTGGAGGACATTGCTGCAGACTAGTGGAGGGGTCCTTTCGTCTCATGGAAGAGTTAGATTTCCTTATTCAAGTCACTTCCAGCCTAATGACATTAGTTCTTGTTACTATCATCAATAAAAATCTACACTGTATTTTAAAAAACAGCCATTCTCAGTACCCCCACTCCCCCCCCACATACTCAAAGTAATAAATAGGAGTAAACAGGAAGCTGGAGATAGAGCTCAGATCATAGCGTGCTTGCCTACCACTAGCATGCATAAAACCCTGGGATAGATCCAGGCATGGTGCCACATGTCTGCCATTTCAGCACTCAGAAGATAAGACAGGAGGATCAGAAGGTCATCCTCTCAGAAAGCTTGAGGCCTAGCCTACATGCGACCCAGTTTCAAAAACAGTAAATGATAGAAATAAGCATGATTCTCTTTAGGGTAGTGTTGCCCTGAACTAATGAATGTGTTTTATACTGTTACACAACAGCACCTTGGCTCTCACACTGTCACAATGGCCTTTGGATAGGACATCAAAGAGCTACTTTGGGACAGCTGGGAAGGAACATCACTAACTAGGAAAGAGGTAAACTGAAGTGAACCCTAGAGTTTAAAGTACAAAGTTAAAAAAAAAAAAAAAAAGCCCTGAAAATACAGCCACAAAATAATGCCCAGAACAATCTTGACTGTGTGCTGTGTGGGAATGTGATTAGCACAAGTTTCTCCCCGCAGCTCACTGATGGGCAAAGGGGAAATTGTTTCTTGGGGAGGGAGCCATTGGAGGTCAGCATGTAAAAAGTGCTTTTAAAAATATCTCTGAGGCTGGGCGTGGTGGCGCACGCCTTTAATCCCAGCACTCGGGAGGCAGAGGTAGGAGGATCACCATGAGTTCGAGGTCAGCCTGAGACTACATAGTGAATTCCAGGTCAGCCTGAGCTAGAGTGAGACCCTACCTCGAAAAACCAATAAATAAATAAATAAATAAATAAATAAAAACATCTCTGAGCATATGCACTTATGTCATGTATGCCTTTTTTTTCTTGGTAAGGCAAAAGCGGCAACAAGCCATTACTGTTTTGCTCTGGTGCATCATCATACTATAGTTAGCCCACCGGACACAGACAATAATATTAAGCAGGCTTAGCTCCTAATCTATGCATGCACGCATGTGCTCACATGCACACAACTCACACCCATGACACCACAAAACAAGGCCTCCTAAGTAAACAGTGACCCCAAATTGGCCCAACCCTAGTTATTTAAACATATCCTTAGGACACGCCCATTACATATAGGGACTTTGTTTATAAATCCTTCTTAGAAACCACTACTACTTTATACTGACCGCCCGGAAGTCTTAATTAAATAACACGTGATTTTCAAGAAAGTTGCTTGGTGGAGTGTAACCTGTCATTTCGTGGCTGGGTTTTACAGGTCCACGTTAGCTGGCTTGGGGCTAACGCTCTAACCCCAAGCCCCGCACTAACCAGTAAACCTCCAAAACCTTTCAGAAAACCACTCACATGCTCCAGCGGGCTTGGATGATCTTCGAGGGGTCAGCGTGTAAGAGCGCGAGCGCGCGTCTGTGCTGAAAAAGGAACGCGGAGGTGGGAGCAGAAGGGCAATTTGCACCAGAGAATTTGCATCAGCCTCTAGGGAGCTCAGGAACACTTGCACCGGACTCCAGGAAAAAAACTCACCTAAATTGTCAGGGGAGAGGGTGGCCAATCCGGGTCGCCAAACTCTAGCAGGGTCACTGTGTGTGACAGGAGCCCGGCTCTGCGGTGTGGAAATCTTGCCTGACGCCTCCCCGCCACTGGACGTTCTCCCTACTGGTCCTGAGGCGTCCCTGAGGCAGTGTCCCATGCGCTCAACCTGGGCATCCTCCTCCCCTGGGTGGCTCACTAGCCGAGCTTACGTGTGGCCGCAGCCGGTCCCGACCGGGTGGTGGAACACTTCCAGGCACACGGTGCAGTTTAAAGAGGAAGCGGGCAGATCAGGGTCCCCGCCGTGCTCCAGGGACCGCGGGGCGGCAGGAGCGGACGCAGGTTTGCAGCCGTCGCTGCTCAGCAGGGAGCCCATGGGTGCGGGACCCGCCGCGGCGACCGCCAGGAGCGCAGAGCCAACGGCTGTGGCTGTGTGGTCCCGCGCAGAGGAAGGAAGTCCCAGCCCCGCGTCGCCGCCTCCAGGTTCTCCCAGCGGCAGGGTGCGCAGGCCCTGCGCGACAGACGCAGTACCCGGAGCCCAGCAGTCGCAACGTCAGACGGCTCTGCAGTGTCACTAGGTCCCTAGAGAACTGAAACCTGAAACCACCGCGCAGGGCCAGAAAGTCCCGCCAGCCTTCTCTCCACTAGTAAGCAAAGTGCCTCCCCGCTCGCGTTTACACACTTGCTGTGAGATGAAGCCTCCTGGGTGGACTCCTAATAAAGCCATAGAAATGATCTATGACCTACGGAGCGGCTCCTAAGTCATTCTTGGTCATCTGCTCAGTACTCCACTAATGGAGACGTAGCCTTTCGTGCTAGAAAGTTCCAAAGATCCGGATACGAATCCAAGTCTACGGAACCAGTGGTGCTGCAACACTTGCAAAACCATCACTCAGAAGACTGAGGCAGGAGGATTGCTGCAGACCAGCCTGGGCTACATAGTGAGTTCCAGACCTGCCATGGCTACAGAATGATACCGTGTCTCAAGAAAACAAGAACTCCGAGATGTAGCTCAGTGGTGGAGTACTTACCCAGAACGTGAGAGGCCTGGGTTCCTTCCCCAGTACCACAACAAATGAATAAAAAGCTGCACGTGGTGGACACATGTCTGTAATTTCAGCACTTGGGAGGCTCCGAGGAACAATAATTTGAAAATAGGGTTAGGTCCAATGGGAACTGTGGCCTGTTTGGCCTCTTGTGACTGGACATAAAGTCATATGGTGAACAATGTTGCTGGGTCCCTGCCTCCAACATACAACCTCAGTCCCCATCTCTAACCAATCTCCCATTTGGTGGCGGCTTTCCCTCTATCTGTGAACTTAATTAGTAACTGGTTACATTGTCGGGAATGGTAACAGGAGGCCCCTCTCTTAGCTATGGTGACTGTGATATGATCTGTTTTTATGGGAGGGGTCCAGTACATATTGCCTGTAGATTCACATCCCCATGCTGCACAATAATATGACTCAGGACCACCACAATTAGTTTGCTGCTCAGGGGTCCTATCATGACCAGGACACATATAAAATACCTGTTTTGCTGTGTTGCCTCAGGCACCACACCCATAATCTGCATCTGCTGCATATTCAAAATCATCATTTGCAGGTTCATGGTCCCATGATTTTCCTACCAAGTCACATAAATCAAATGTCAAGTCAGGAAACCAAGTTCCTAGGGGTGCTAAATGGGACATGGAACTGAGTATTGACCCAGTGTCCATATTAGTAATTACCCATGTTAGATTACAAGGCTTATGTAGGTTTGTAGCAATTGAGGCTAACAAGCAACTGAAAAAAATCACAACACAATATGATCTGGCCATTATTGAGTCTCTAGTTTATGAATCCTCAGTTTGAGTGGGTCCCATGGATGTGCAATAGCTTGCCACAGACCTGGCTTTTCCTCTGGAGCGTAGTCTTCAGGATCTGTATATGGGTCAGCAGGCTTCATGTGGGAATGACATATCCAGGCAGGAACACCATCCACCTTCATTGCAGTTGGATTGGTGAGAATCACAGTGTGGGGTCCTTTCCAGCTGGGTTCAAGAGTCTCTTTATGGCTTTTGATGAGCACTAGATATCCTGGTTTGAACCCATGGAGTGTGGGTGGTGGAGCCTTGTCATATATGGCCTGTAACTGAGGCCACAGGTGTTCTTGTACCTGGAATAGGGCTTGTAAGGAGGAGAGAAACCTTTCATCACCAAATTCAGTTAACATTTCTGCCTTTATATTAGGTAACAAAGGTGGGGATCTTGCATACATGATTTCAAGGGAGTCAGTCCCATAATATAAGGGGAGTTCCAAACACGGAAAAGAGCAAAGGGAAGGAGAGACACCCAGACACCACCAGTTTCAAGAGTCAGGGTCTCTTTTAAGGTCTGATTCATCCTCTCTACCTGTCCTGAACTCTGGGGATGATATGCACAATAAAGTTTCCAATCAGCCCCCACAATTTTAATTATAGCCTGAGTTACCTGTGAGATGAAGGCTGGTCCATTATTTGATTCCAAAAGAACAGGTAAACCATACCTTGGAATGATGTCATCTAGTAGCTTCTTCGCCACAGTTATGGCAGTCTCATTTTTGGTTGGAAAAGCCTCAGACCATCCTGAAAAGTTGTCTATAAATACTAGTAAATACTTATATCCATATAAACCAGGTTTTACCTCTGTAAAGTCTATTTCCCAATTTACTCCTGGTTGGATTCCTCGTTCTCTGGCACCCGATCTGAAAACTACACTTTTTGCATTTACCAACCTACAGGAATGACATCAGGCTATAACTTCTGCTGTCTTTTGTCTCAAATTGAAAACCTTGAGGTGAGCAAGCATAAGCAAATCTTTAATCTTCTGTTGACCTAGATGGGTGCTCTGGTGTATTTGTTTAATGAGTTGGTTGGCAAAGTCAGATGGGAGGATGTTCCTCCAGTCAGGAGTCATATACCATCCTTGTTCTTTATAAGCTGCTGCACAGGCATGAATTCTTCGTAGTTCTGAGTCAGTCTGTGGCATTTCAGGTAAGGTCAGTGCTACCATTGGAGGTAGCCTTGCTGTCAGAGTGGTAGTCACCTGGAGAGTGGCCTCTTGGGCAGCCATATCAGCCCTGTTGTTTCCTTCATTGATAGGCCCATTTCCCCACTGATGTCCTGGGCAGTGCATAATTGCTACCTCTTTAGGTAACCAGATAGCTTGTAAGAGATCTAAAATTTCCTGTTTATTTTTGATACCTTTACCTTCAGCTGTCAAGAGTCTCCTTTCCTTATACATAGCTCCATGAACATGTACTGTTGCAAAAGTGTACATGCTGTCAGTATAAATGTTAAGTCTCTTTCCTTGGCCTAATTGTAAGGCCTTGGTTAGGGCTATCAGTTCAGCTTTTTGGGCAGGCATACCTGGTGGAAGGGCTTCTGCCCACACTGTTGTTTCCTCAGTTGTTATTGTTGCTCCTGTGTACCGGACACCATCCTTGATGGAGCTGCTCCCATCCGTGTACCAGGTTAGCTCTGCCCCATTAAGGGGAACATCCTTAAGATCCAGCCCGATCCCCTGTAAATTGCTTAAGATCTCTGTGCAGTTATATATGGGGTTGTCCAGTTCCAGGTCTTGTAGCAATGTGGCAGGGTTGAGGGCCTGGAAGGCAGTGAACTGAATTTGAGGAGGGTTGAGGAGAAGAGCCTGATAATGAGTCAGTCTGGCATTTGTTAACCATCGTTCCGGAGGTTGTTTCAGCACTCTTCAATAGCATGAGGAGTAGTTACTTTTAGAATCTTGCCCAAGGTTAGTTTGTCTGAGTATTTAACCAGCAGGACAGTGGAAGCTATTATTTGGAGGCACAGGGGCCATCCCATAGCCACTGGATCCAATTTCTATAACAGGTATGCAATTGGCCTTTACCAAGGCCCAAGAGTCTGTGTCAGTACCCCTTTAGCTATACCTTTACTTTCATCTACATATAGATGAAAGGGCTTGTGTATATCTGGCAGAGTTAAGGCTGGGGCTTTCAGGAGGGCCTCTTTTAACTGAAGGAAGGTTTTGTCCATCTCAGGAGTCCACTCTAGGGAGTTCTTATGTCCCCTAGTTGCCTCGTAGAGAGGCTTGGCAATCTCTGTAAACCAAGGGGTCCAGAGTCTACAGAATCCTGCTGACACCAAGAATTCATGAATCTGTCATCGGGTCTTGGGGAGGAATGCCAAGGATTGTCTCTTTTTGGGCTTGGGACACCAAACATTGACCCCCCCCTTGAGTATGTACCCCAAGTACGTTACCTCCTTTTGACAGAGTTAAGCCTTCTGGGCCAAAACTCGGTATCCCATGCAGTCCAATTCCCTCAACAGGGCCTCCATGGCCAAGCAGCAAGCTTCTTCATTTGGGGCTGCAATGAGGAGGTCATCTACATACTGTAAGAGGGTTATTTGGGGGTGGGTTCTGCGGTACTCATCCAAATCCTCATGAAGTGCCTCATCAAAGATGGTGGGTGAGTTCTTAAATCCTTGAGGCAGTCTTGTCCATGTCAATTGTCCACTAAATCCATGTTCTGGATCACTCCATTCAAATGCGAACAGAGGTTGGCTGGCTGAGGCCAGCGGCAGACTGAAGAATGCATCCTTAAGGTCTAACACTGTGTACACATTGTGCTCAGGGGACAGAGCATTCAGCAGAGTGTTTGATTTGGTACTGTGGGGTGAATATCTTCCACCCATTTATTAATTTCCCTAAATCCTTCACAGGCTGGTTAGTCATTGGAGTTGGGCTTCTTTACTGGCAGGATAGGAGTAGTCCACGCAGACTGGCAGGGAACTAATAACCCTTGCTCCCAAAGTCAATGCACATGTGGTGTTATACCAAGTTTGGCCTCTTGGGGAATTGGATACTGGCAGACCTTGATTGGACCGGCTTTTGCTCACAGTTGGACTACAGTCAGGGCTCTGTATTTAGCCAGCCCAGTCTGGTTCTTTTCTGCACAAACACCTGGAATTTTGTCCCATAGTTTTCTCAAATATGGGCTTTTGGGGAGCCTTTGGGAGGGTGACGTGTAGACTTTATATTCTTCCTCAAGGGATACAATCAGTACATGCACAGGACTGTTCCAGTTAAGAACTTGTACCCCCTCAGGGCCAAAATGAATTTGTACTCCCATTTTATTTAAGAGGTCTTGACCCAGGAGTGGGTATGGGCACCCAGGAATGACCATGAATGAATGGGTTACCCATCCCATTCCTAAGTCCACCTCTCTTCGGGTAGTCCATGAATATTGGTTAGTTCCAGTGGCTCCTTGGACCTATGTCCTTTTGGTTAACAAGGGCCTCATAGGTTGATTTAAGATTGAGTGTCGGGCCCCAGTATCAACCAGAAAATCTTCTGGTTTCCCCTCCACCTTTAAAGTTACCCAGGGCTCATGGGGGGGATGTGAGCCCCGATGCTCTCAGTCACTGAGTTCTCCTATTTCTAGAACTTTTGGAGTTTTATCTTTATCTTTTGGACTTTTGGGGCATTCATTTTTCCAATGACCTGTCTCTTTACAGTAAGCACATTCATCCTTTTGGAGTTGGAGCCAGTGTTGTTTTTCTCCTTTTGACTGTGGAGTTGACTTGTTTCTACCTCTCCCATAAACTATAGCCTTTAATTCTTTCTGGTCTGACTTTCCCATGGCAGCTAGCAGTATCTTGGCTAGGCCTTTGGTCTGCTTGTCTTCTGGGGTCTCCCTATTGTTATAAACTTTTTCTGCTATAGCTGCAAGTTCAGACATCTGCTTAGCCATGAAACCATCCAATCACTGGGGTTTCCTTCTGATATCTGGTGCAGCTTGATTAATGAAGGCCATGTTTACAACAGACAGGTTTTCTCTGGCCTCTGGATCCAGGGGTATATAGGTCCAATATGCTTCTAGCAACCTTTCTAAAAACACCCCTGGGCTTTCCTCCTTACCTTGTATAGCCTGTCCTACCTTAGATAAATTTGTGGGCTTTCTAGCAGCCCTGGGAGACCCCCCATCAGAAGCTGGAGGTAGGCCTTCAGTCTCTTCTTACCTGTAGGATCATTAGGGACCCATTCTGGGCAGATCAAAGGGAAGGCAGCATCCAATTCTGCCGCTATGGTAGCAGGTTGGCCATTGGCTCCAAGAACCAGCTTAAGGGCGGCCGTTAGGATTCACTCTCTTCTGTAATGAAAAGAAGCTGCTGGCAATCATCCCAAGTGGGCTGATTGGTTATCATTATAGAATATAGCAAGTGTAGAAGAGCAGAGGGTTTGTCAGAAAACTCTGGATTTTGCATTTTCCAATTATACAAATCACTAGTGGAGAAAGGGATATGAGTCATGAACTGTTGGCCTTCTTGGCCAGGGGGGCCAGTAGCCTGCAGCAGCAGTGCAATTGTTGTGGAATCTGCCTGCCTTGTGGTTCGGGCTCTTGTATGGGGAGGACTTGCCATATTTCTTTTGTCTTCCCCTGGGCCTGGATTGGCAGCTGCTGCTTGTGGTACTGGTTCTGGAGCTGGGGTAGGTACATAGGGAGGTGAGTAGAGGTCTTCTTTGGGAACAGAGGGGGATAGAACCACCAGCTTATGACCTTTTGGTGGCCCTGGCTCTTTAACTGACAGGATTGCAGAAGTTGGTGGTAAAAAGGGGTTCAGCAATGAGGGGGGTGGTCTCCACCAGGCACTGCCAAACTGTAATGTAGTGAACCTGGTCAGGATGGCCAGGACTTCCATACACAATATCCTTAACTTTGTAAATAGAGGAGGATAATTTCCATCTCCCCTTTGTAATAGGGGAGATGGAAAGTGCCCCCTTCCGGCCATCCCACGTTGAAAGTTAGCCATCCATTGCTGCAAAAGACAGTTGTAGCAGACAGCTTCAGGTTCTCTGAGATGAACTTCCAGACCAGGCACAGTTATGGAGGAAGGGATATTTATTGGAGCTTACAGGTTCAGGGGAAGAAGAAGCTGGTCTGCTTTCACAGGACCCAACACAGAGAACAAAGCCACAGCCAAAAGCCACATAGCATAGATTACCTCCAGAACTCCAACTAGGCACACTGCATATCTTTAGATTGAAATCCTAAACCCACCACCACACCTTAAGATTCTCCCAGTGACACTGCCTCCAGCAAGGTGGCTGCAGATGAAAACTGTAAACTAAAAAAAACAATGAATATATTGGGGGCCATCAATTCAAAATACCACATTCCGCCTCTGGCCCCCGATAGATTTAAAACTATCACACATTGTAAATTGTATTCAGTCCAGTTTCAAAGGTCCCCACAGTCTTGACCAACTTAAGGTAGTGAGTCCTGTAAAATCAAACAAGTTAAATACTTTTAACATATAAAGGCACAAAGTAAACATTTTTAACTGGTATAAGGCATATCAAGGAGAGACTAGAACAATGCAAACTCAGCCACCATCAGCAATCATCAAACTTCTGCAGCTCAAGTTCAATATAACCAGAGACTGACAGTATCCAGGTTTTCCAATTCTTCCCCTCCAGCTGGGCAGAGTAACCAGGGAAAACTTCCATCCCAGGCCAACAGTGCACTCCATAGTAGCCCTTGCACAGTCCTGGTATATCCCAAACATCTTCAGGTCTCCATGCAAACCACAGTCCATCTTCCAAAGGCTCTTCCTGCCTCATTCTGCATCTCAGGATCAGCTCCTGGAACCTGGTGCAATTCATGACCATTCCACACATTTTTCATGCTTCCAAAACTAATGCCAGGTGTGCGGGACACAGCCATATTCTTAATCCAGGGACAAAATAAATCATAACCTTGAAAATCAGGTTCCTTCTCCAGTCAACTCTTTCCAAAAGAGTTTGCATTTCTAACAGTCTTTCCTCATGCATCCTCTCCATTGTTTTAATGTAAAGCAGTTGGGCCACCTTCCTTAAGACTGTTAATGTATTTGACAATAGCAGCTCCAGTAACCTAAAACCAGTGTCAGTGCCTCTAATTTTAACTTGCTTGAGGTTTTCCAACTTAAAATCTTAAATCTCTCAGTCCAATATCTTTAGCCAAGCACATCAGTCCATTACAAATTTAACCTTGATCAAACTCTCTGGGCCTGTGCAGCAGGATGCAGACATCCCTTGTGCCAGTAGCCCAGTTCCAAAAAAGTCTTCTGCAGTCTTTCCTTCCCCTTAGAAAGCTCATAAGCCAAGCCTCGAAGTTCTCATACTGTCTGCACTTAGTATTCTCAAACTCTCATTAGAATAGTCCATAAAACTTGGCTTACCACTCCTGAAGGCATCTTCAGTTGCAATGTTGCAAGCACCAAGTCCTTGCCTGTTCCTCCAAAACAAAGTTTACCAAAGATGAATATCCACATGGTCAGGTTCATCTCACCCCACACTCCTTGGTACCACTTTCTGTACCACAACAGCCTAAATTTTCTGCCATATGCTGGAAATCCTTAAAATGGGTCAGGACTAAGTCCAGTGGAGTGGAACTTACAGCATGCCCATAATACTTTACAAGTAAATAGATAAAAATGAACTAAACACAGACACAGAGACACAAAAACTAATTCCCTGTGTAGCAAAAATGAAACCAAAATGCTGCTGATGGCGGTTTTCCCACAAGCGGGTCCAACCAGATGGACATGGCCAGTTACTTTCTACCAAAACCAGAGTCAGATTGGAGCTTTCTGGCTCCAACAAAAGGGGGTCTGGAGTGTCCTCGGGGCCCCCTGGCCTCAGGGTAATATGTGGCTCATCAGCCTTACCTCTGTGGGCCTCCAGATTGTGTCTGGGCACCAGATTCACCAGAGAGACAAAGAAGGGAACAAAGACAGAGACATAAGACACAGGGGAGCCACTCCATTCATCAATCATAGGAGAACCAACAGTTCCCTCAGAAACACTCCACTACTGAGTCCGGGGTCCCCAGCCTTCCCTGCCCATGCACCAAATGTAAGGGTCCGAAATTCACTGGAGACTCAAATTCATGGGACTCAAATAGTATATAAAGGCATAGAGCGTTTATTCTGTAGAAGCAACCAGCATGCGGGGATCTACCATTCCTACAAAATGGCGATGATGAAAGGAGTTCGCAGGCTCCTTTTAAGCACAACCAGGGGAATTTTGGCAGGCTCCTGGTCTACTAATATAATTGGTTAATTTGAACAGTAACTGTACTTGTCTACTTCTGATTGGTCTTTTGGGTCTTGGTGGCTAGGGTCCAGGGGGATTCAGGGCAAGTGAGGTAATTCCTAACGTGATTGGCTAAAAATGCAGTAATTATAGTTGTACATTTCTTTTTTTTTTATTTTTTTGAATTTTATTTATTTATTTATTTATTTATTTATTTGATTTGAGAGAGAGAGAGAGGGAGTGAGAATGGGCACGCCAGGGCTTCTAGTCACTGAAGTCGAACTCCAGACACATGTGCCACCATATGCATCTGGCTTACATGGGACCTGGAGAATCGAACCGGGGTTCTTAGGCTTCTCAGGCATGCATCTTAACCTCTAAGCCATCTCTCCAGCCCATAGTTGTACATTTCTGATTGCTTGGACCAAAAGGGCAAGTCTTGTGACTTTATAGGAAGTGACTCAGCTTTTCTATGGTCAGCAAGGCAGTTATTGATTAATGGCTCTTTGTTCTACATTCCCAGAACTCTTTGCCCTTCCAGGAACCTGAAACTTAAACCTAGCTAGGGAGACACTTTATTGAAGCCTGTCATGGCATCAGCTTGGTTCCTTCAGTCTGCAGCTGGTGGCACAGTTTGGGGAGGTGGTGGTGAAACACTGGGCTGGAGAGATGGCTTAAGGTTAGGTAAGTCACTGCCCTCCTGCCCTTCTGGAGTTCATTTGTGGCACCCCTGGTGCTCCCATTCCCTCTGCCAGCCCTGGCAAATAAATAAATAAAAATAAATAAAACAAAACAAAAATTAAAAAAAAAAAAAAAAATTGTTTACCCCTCCTGCCCTGGGAGTGAGTGGCACCCGCCGTCCAGCCCTGGGTTTACCACCGTGTGCAGCGAACGGCGTGATATGCCAAGATGGTCTTGCAGGCACAAAACAAGCACCTCAGGGAGGCGGCTCCCAAGTGGTGTCCCAAGCACATGCCTTCGCCCCCCAGGCACAGGAAGCCGCCCTGCGCCAAGCCCACACCACCTGCATGGGCAGCCTCGCGGGGCTCCTGGCGGCCAGGCACTGTGCTCTGCGTCTGCGGTGTGCAGGGCGCTGCACTTTCTGGACCTGGACTGCGCTCAGCCTTGTTGCACTGGAGCCATTTAACACACCTTTTTGAAAATGACTGTCACTTTTCACACCTTTCAATATTGGAAAGGGAGATGGCTTTGGCTTTTCTTACCAAAGTGGGCTGTACTATTCTTACTTCAAGACTATTGTGGAGGCACCCTCATTTGTGACTGGTGATGATCATGAATGACAAGCTCACAGAATAACCACTTGTCATCAGTACATTAGAAAGATTCAACCTCTACCCTGAGTTTTTAATAAGAAAGTGTTCATCTTGGGAAGAAATATGGAAACCATTATTACTGATTTAGTGGAACTTTGATTCTATGGGAACTATACTTGCAATTATTTTATTTTGAAAGATCTCTAGATTTGGTGATATTGGCCAGCTGGTACCGGATTTATACCCGAATAATGGGCTTGATTGGTTTTCAGACCAACATATGCTGGACAGTTACCCGAGGAGAAGGACTCAGCCCTATTGAAAGCTGTGAAGGACTGGGAGATCCTGCTTGCTTTTATGTTGCTGTAATTTTTATGTTAAATGGCTGATGATGGCATTATTCTTCATATATGGTGCGTATTTAAGTGGCAGCTGACTAGGAGGCCTGGTTCCAGTGTTAGGCTTCTTTTTCAATCATGGAGTGTGTGCTCGTGTAATATGGACACCATTTCTTTGTGAAAGCTCCTCATATCCATTTCTTGTACTTCAGGTGTTGCTTGTGACTCATATTTTCAGGTCTACAAAGCCTTACAGAGGAAACCTGATTGCACTGTGAATGTCCAATGTGTTCCTCATGCTCCCTTGGCAGTTTGCTCACTTTGTGCTTCTTACTCAGATTGCATCATTATTTGCAATATATGTTGTAGGATACATTGATATATACACATTATGGAAGATCATTTATATGCACATGATTTCTCTTGCACTGTTTTGTTTTGATGTTTGGGAACTCAATGTTTTTAACATCTTAAGCTTCCTCCTTGGCAGTGATTTGGGGTATCCTGGCAATGAAACCACATCTAAAAGTGAATGTCTCTCATCTTAGCTTATGGGTCATCCAAGGATGTGTCTGGTTATTTGGAACTGTAGTTTTCAAGTATTTGACATCTATGATCTTTGGCATTGCAGATGATGCACATATTGGCAATTTATTAACAGCATAATTTTTAAGTTATAAGGATTTTGATACATTATTATATACCTGTGCAGCACAGTTTGACTTCATGGAAATGGAGTCTCCTGTGAGATACACGAAGACACTGCTGCTTCCTGTTGTTCTTGTCATGTTTATTGTAATTGTTAGAAAGATTACTAATTATGTGTGGTGTGTCATAGGTAAACAGCAGACACATACAAGAAAACAACAGTTTGATCATGGCAAGCTGGTTTATCATGCATTGCAACTGTTAGTATATACAGCCCTTAGCATCTTAATTATGAGACTAAAACTCTTCCTGACACCACACATGTGTGTTATGGTTTCCTTGATCTGCTCAAGACAGCTGTTTGGATGGCTCTTTTGCAAAGTGCATCCTGGTACTGTTGTTTTTGCTATATTAGCAGCAATGTCTATTCAAGGCTCAGCAATTCTACAAACCCAATGCAGTGTTGTTGGGGCAATTTGCTACAAGAAGAACTTATAGAATGGATCAAATACAGTAAGAGGTCATATCCTTCCTTTGGCTCTTCCATTCTATCCGCCCCCTCTTCTGCAATGGTCCCTGAGCCTTGGAGGGTGTGACAGAGGTGTTTCAGAGCTGGGCACTCCTCCATCCCTTCTTCTCAGCACTATGTTGCCTTTTGGGTCATCCCAGTGGTCATTGCCATCTGAAAAGAGAAGCTTCTCTAACCAGAAGTGGGAGTAGCATTAATATGTGAACATGAACATTAAGCGTAGTGCTTTCAGGGTAGCTTGGTGGGAATAATATATACATTTAGTCAGACAAGAGCAGGCTTTATACCCCTAAGGCTCTTGACCTCCCCTGCCATAGACTTTTGCTTAGGTTTTTCAGTACCAGGTATGTATTCCCTCCCATAGAGAGGGCCTTCAGGCCAATTATGGAGTAGTTGGTTACCCCAAGAGCGGACATGCTGCTATTGCACCCATTCAGTCATTGGGCCTGTATGGCCAAACTTGAATTTTCCATTGTCCACTGTTTTCACTGCTGATGACTTCTGTCTCCCATAGGGCTGCACACAGTGCAGCTTTTTCCAGCTTTCAGTTTTCTGGTCTAGAGGGAGAAGGTTTTCTGCTCAGCACCAGCTTGCTTTCTCAGTGCCCTTGCCTCTCAGGCAAGAGATGTCTTCAGCAATAGGGTTTTATCATCTGTTTCTCAAGGGCAACCAAGGGCTTTGGCAATAGCCTTTAATGTTTTGGAGGCTACCAGGACCTCCTTGGTCAAAAACTCACTGGAAGGTTTCCCATCCCAGGCACTGAAAAATTTCTAGTAACAGTCTACAGTTTCTGGATGTGCCATTATTCAAAAAAGTAGATTTACATAAGTGTTATTCACACTATCTTGAATTTTTATTGACCCCCTGCCCTTCTTTTACACATTCTCTTCCCATGGCCTCGCTTAGGCCATTCCCCTCCCTATAATCTGTTCTTCTACTTACATATGTGCAATACCATACACTTAAATCCTTCCCTCTCTTGCCTCCCTTATACCAGCTTACTGGTTTCTAATACCTATTTTTGGTTCCAGTTCACACATAAGTCTATGCATTTGTAGCTAGGATCCACATATGAGAGAGAACATGTGACATTTGGCTTTCTGAGCCTGGGTTACCTCACTTAATATAATCCTTTCCAGATCCATCAATTTCCCTGAAAATTTCATAATTTCATTTTTCTTTACCACTGAGTAAAACTCCAATGTGTAAATGTACCACATCTTCATTATCCATTCATTTGTAGAGGGACATCTAGTCTGGTTCCATTTCTTAGCTATTGTGAATAGAGCAGCAATAAACATGGTTGTGCAAGTATCTCTAAGGTAGTGAGAAGAGTCCTCTGGATATATGCCTAGGAGTGCTATAGCTGGATCATATGGTAAATCTATTTCTAGCTGTCTCAAGAACCTCCACACTGATTTCCACAATAGCTTGACAAGATTACATTCCCACCAACAGTGTAGAAGTGTTCCTCTTTTTCCGCATCCACGCCAACACTTATTGTCATTTGTTTTCTTGATGGTAGCCATTCATGAATTGTTTTTAATTCAAATTTTAAAACTTTTGTAAATAACCATTTTCAAATGGAAAACTATTGGTCAGTTTGTCATTCTAGTTGTAAAAATGATATGTGTTATCAGTTGGTTACTGTTTCTATGTACCCCTTAAAATTTGCTATGCAAATGATTATATATTTGTTCATGATTTAAACATTTGTGTCAGCTGGGTGTGATGGCACATGACTTTAATCCCAGCACTTGGGAGCAGAGGTAGTAGGATCGCCAAGAGTTCGAGGCCATCCTGAGACTACATAGTGAATTCCAGGTCAGCCTGAGCTAGAGTGAGACTCTAAACAAACAAACAAAAATTTGTGACAGAATGAAAAAAGCCACCTGTGTAAAAATACGTCATGGGGACTGGAGAGATGGCTTAGTTGTTAAGGCGCCTGCCTGCCAAGCCTAAGAATGCCCCTTTGATTCTTCAGGTCCCATGTGAAGCCAGACACAAAAAGTGATGTGAGGGCAAAATGCTGCACTTGCCCACAAGGGGGTGCAGGCGTCTGGAGTTTGTTCACAGCAGCTGAGAGGCCCCTGGCTTTCTCTCTCTGTGTCTCTCTCAAATTAAAAAAAAAAATACATCATAGTTCATGACAAAGATGATATTAGCATTCAGTCAGCTCTGAACTACATGAGATTTTACAACTCATGGACCACCGATGTCCCTTGCTTCTGCATTTGCCTCCTGCTCTTGTCATTGGACATTTCATTGATCCTTTTGGGTTTTCAGGTTTGTCAGTCCCTCTCATGGAGCTTAGTAGATCGGGAAGCTGTATTTGGGATGTGGATGTGGAATTACTTGTTCAACTCACTTTTTGCTCTTTCTGTTCTGTTACTGTTGTGAATGAAGTGTTTCCTGCCCATTATTCATCCAGACTTTTGGATCTTATTATTAGGTCCAGTTCCTTTAGCTTCCAGCCATGTAGCATTATGATGTTGCCCACCCCCAATATGCTGCACACATATTTTTTTGGCAAATAAGTGCTGTCTTTTCACTAAGTTGCTTAAAAAGTATTTATTCTTGGTTCCAAAAATAGTAAATGTATATTTTCTCATTTTATTATTTGAATGTTTATATTTCATTATCTTTAAACCACTTTAAAAATGTTTCCATGTTTACCAGTTAAAGAAAAACTATTTTGAACAACCCCAAATATAATACATCTAGAGTTTAGTGTATATTTGAGTAGGTATAATTTATAGTAAACTAGAGTATGTGGTACTTTTTCTCTTAATATTAAGATATAATAAAGCATAACTAATTTTTCTGTCAAAAAATAAGTGACTAATGATAGCTGAGTGGAATTTTTGTATTTTAATCTCACGTTTCCCTGTCTTTAGTAAGACAAAGCCTTAAGCCTTATGATTTTGGCTCTAAACAGATTTTAGTATGAAGAATGAATATATTCAATTTTCTCTTTCATTTTTTTCTTCCTTTTTATTTTTTCTAAAAATATTTGCAAACCTGATTTGAATTTTTTGTATAAATATTGTTTCTTGGAAGTTAATTTGTATGAAATGAAATTCTTCAAAATGATGGATCTTCGTTGCTTTAAGAAATGGTTTTTAAGTTCTCTTTTTTTAGGTGTTTAAGTTCTAAGCAAACTGTTATGATGGATGGGTACACATTTAATTATACAGTCTTCTCTTTATTAACACCAGGCAGATGAGGTTATCATTGTAGATTATCCTTCAGACCTGAGTTCTCAAGGATGGTTTCCTGTGCCCACTCCTGGGAGCCATGGAAGTGCTGCTCTCTTTCTGCCTTCTCACCAGAGCCCAAGGACAGGGCTTGTATGGAGGAAGCACTAGCTCATACTGGTCTGGGGGAAGAACTAGCTTTGCTCCCACGGTCAGCTGCAAAGAAAGCATGTACAACCGAAGAGTGTGAAGTACCATTTCCAGGGCCAGCCTCACTTCGCAGGGTCCTTCCCTGGAGCCCATCAGGGGACTGCTTCTCCCAGCGCTCTGCAAACTGTGCTCACACCTTTTCATTTGCTGCCTGTCTTATTTCTTAAGCTTTTCCCAATTTAAAGAAAATAGAAGAGCAGCTGGGGATTCATGAATTAGAAGTAGGATTTGAGCAGTGAGTGATGCAGTGATCCAAGAAGAAGGAAAGAGGGCCCTTGAGGTTGGGGAGAAAGAATGGACACAGGTGTAAGGGTGGGAGGTGTGCCTGGTTCTGCCTCCTCTGCAGTTGTTTGCCACCCTGATGAAGCTGGCTTGTATATCCAGCAATTAGGATTTTTTTGATCACATTTTAAAATTTATTTTCTACTCTCAACCTCTAACAATTCCCTTCATAATAAGTTCACATATAATGATTGGAAATTCTGTAGGGAAAAAAACACAGAAATATCTATATCACATGTTGGAAAACATTAAAAGAAGTCTAAATTAGTTTTTTTTGTCCCAGGAGAATACTTTTTTTTTTTTTTTTGAGGTAGGGTTTCACTCTGGTACAGGCTGACCTGGAATTAACTATGTAGTCTCAGGGTGGCCTCGAACTCACGGTGATCCTCCTACCTCTGCCTCCCGAGTGCTGGGATTAAAGGCGTGCTCCACCACGCCTGGCGAGAATACTTTTTTTGTATTAATTTATTTATTTATTTATTTATTTATTTATTTATTTATTTATTTAATAGTGACAGAGAGAAAGAGGCAGAGAGAGAGAGAGAGAGAGAGAAGGGAGAGAATGGTTGCACCAGGGCTTCCAGCCACTGCAAACAAACTCCAGATGTATGTGCCACCTTGTGCATCTGGCTTATGTGGGTTCTGGGGGAATCAAGCCTCAAACTGGGGTCCTTAGGCTTCACAGGCAAGTGCATAACCACTAAACCATCTTTCCAGGCCCCCAGGAGGATACTTTTGTAATAATATTTCTTAATGTAACTTCATCAGCTCTGCTTGTACTTTAGCCAAGTTAGCTTAAACAGAAGTCTTGGGGTCCATTGTACATTCAGTCATGAACACTATCATAGCAGTGCTATGCTGCATGCTATACTTTTATGGCAACAGAGAGTAGTAATAGATTCTGTATATATGACAATGCAGTATTAAAGCTTGGTATTTTACATATTTTTAGCATTTAGTTTTTTGTTTTAGTGTAAGGAAAGTAAGGATGGTTAAGAAGTGATTAAAACAGTATTGTTGTGACATTTAAATAAATAAAGCTAGGTCAATATCTCTATATAAAACTGAGCCTCTAGGACTGTAGAAATGGCTTACCAGTTAAGGCATTTGCCTGCAAAGCCAAACGATCCTGGTTCGATTCTCCAGGACCCACATAAGCCAGATGCACAAAGGGCACATGCATCTGGAGTTCATTTTCAGTGGCTAGAAGCTCTGGAATGTCAATTCTCTCTCTGTCTGCCCCTCTTCTATCTCTCTCTCTCTCTCTCTGCTGGCAAATAAATAAATAAAAATTTTAAAAAATGAGCCTCTAAAAATGTGTGGTGCCAAAAAAATGTACTGTTGAAGTAGGCCAATGACTTTGAGGAGAAAATGAAAGACTGTGTCAGAAATAAAATGATGTTACACCAGGAAAAAAAAAAAAAAAAAAAAAGAGGCAAGTCCTAGCTGGAGCGTCACTGGAGGTGGGATATTAAGGATTATATTCCAGCCCAGCTCTCCTTCCTGGTTCTGTCACTGTGTTAGAAGTTTCACCACATGCTCCCATTGCCATGGAATTTCCCTGTCATCCCTGTGAGGTAGAACAGAGTTGTACTTGTATATGTGCTGGGATTGAACTAGGACCACATGCATGATAAACAAGCACTATACCACTGATCAAAACCCCTAGCTTAGAGCAAAGTTTATATTATATATTTTAAGCTCCTAAATCTAGGCTTCTGATCACTATGCAAGTATGCAGGTCCACAGTACTGCTTTTTCTATAAATATAGTTAGGACTGAGTGTGCTTTATTTATGCGGTTTGTTTTCTTTAATGTATTTAAAGGTTAGCACTCTGTATTCCTAAGCCCAGAAAATAATTTAGAGCATGGTAAAACAGGCCCTTTTCGAGGCCCAGCTACTAGTAATTTAAAACATTTTATAGCAAGGACTCAGGATATATATCTTTGATATAGTGTTAAAATCAGCCCTTGGTATCACAAAGAATAATATTAAAAATGTCTCCAGAGCCAGGCATGGTGGCATACACCTTTAATCCAAATAGTTGGGAGGCAGAGGTGGGAGGATTGCTACAAGTTCAAGGCCAGCCTGGAGACTACATAGTGAATTACAGGTCAGCCTGGGCTACAGTGAGACCCTACCTCGAAATACAAAACAAAAAGAATGTGTAAAAGAAGGGTGGGGAAAGGGTCAATCGAAATTCAAGATAGTCTGAATAAGACTTATGTAAACCTACTTTTTTGAATAATGGCACATCCAGAAGCTATACATTGTTAGTAGAAAATTTTCAGTGCCAGGGATGGGATAGCTTCCAGTGAATTGTTGGCCAGTGAGGTCCCTGTTGCCTCCAAAACATTACAGGCTATTTCACTTGCCTGAATGGCAAGGTCACTGAGAAAGCAAGCTGGTGCTGAACAGAAAACCTTCTCCCTATAGACCAGCCATCTTAAAGCTAGAAAAATCTGCACTGCATGCAGCCTTTTGGGAGACAGAAATCATCAGCAGTGAAAACAGTGGGCACTGGAAACCTCAAGTTTGGCCAGACAGGCCAAATGACAAATGGATGCAATTGGGGCATGTCTGCTCTGGGGGAAACCAACTGCTCTCTAATTGGACTGAAGGCCTGCTTTACAGGAAGGAATACATGCCTGGTACTGAAAAACCCAATCAAAAGACTACGGCAGGGGAGATCATGAGTCTTAGGGATATAAAGCCCACTCTTGTCTGGCTAAATGTGTATATTATTCCTACCAAACTGCCCTGAAAGCACTACATTTAATGTTCATATTCATATATTAATGCTACTCCCACTTCTGGTTAGAGAAGCTTCTCTTTTCAGATGGCAATGACCACTGGGATGACCCAAAAGAAAACATAGTTCTGAGAAGAAGGGACAGAGGAGTGTCCAGCACTAAAACAGCACTAAAACCCTCCAAGGCTCAGGGTCCATTGCGGAAGAGGTGGCAGAAAGAATGTAAGAGCCAAAGGAAGGGTATGACTCCTTACAATGCAACTATCCAGACAGAAATTAGCCTCTATATCCATGACCTCACAGTGCCTAGACCTTCACAAGACCCTCATAATAGGAGAAAAAGATGATGACATCAAATTAAAAGAGAGACTAATGGAGAGAAGGAGGGGATATGATGGAGAGTGGAGTTCTGAAGAGGAATGGTGGGGGGGGAGAGAGGAGGGAAATATCATGGCTTATTGTCTGTAAGTATAGAAGTTGTCAATAAAAAAAGAGAGAGAAGCTGGGCGTGGTGATGCACGCCTTTAATCCCAGCACTCAGGAGGCAGAGGTAGGAGGATCACTGTGAGCTCAAGGCCACCCCGAGACTATATAGTGAATTACAGGTCAGCCTGTTAGGGTCTGAAAATCACTGAAGGGAGACTCAGACTCATATAGCATGTAAAAACATAGAACGTTTATTGTGCAGAGAAATCCAGCATGCGGGGGTCCACCATTTGCATTAAATGGCGACCCTGGGAAGAGCTTGCTTGCTCTTTTTAAAGACAGCTAAACAAAGATCTCTAACATAATTGGGTAATTTGAATGATATAGTACTTGTGCACTCCTGACTGGTTATAATTCCGCACACGTGGGCTACGGGAGGTTAAGGGAGGAGGGCCTCTAGGGAAGGTAAAGTTTCGTAATGTGGCCAGTTAAGTGGTGTAGCAGACAGCTTCAGGTTCGCTGAGATGAACTTCCAGACCAGGCACAGTTATGGAGGAAGGGATATTATTTATTGAAACTTACAGATCCAGGGGAAGTTCCATAAAGGCAGGAAAAGCAGCCTGCTTTCAACAGGGCCAAACAGAGAGAGAGAAAGCCAACCAGCCACCACAGCACACAGAGCAAAAAACTACAGCCAAAAGGTCACACAGCACACTTCAGGAACTCCTGCTAGGCACATTTGCATATCTTTACAATGGAATCTCAAACCATCACCACACCTTAAGACCGGCCCCCAGTGACCTTGCTTCTAGCAAGGTGATTGCAGATGCAAACTATAAAGTAATAAAACATTGAATATATTGGGGGACATATATTCAAACTACCACAAGTGGCTAGTAAGCATATCTCACATTCTTTTACTTCTGATTGGCTGGGGCCAAGAAAGGGGGAATGGCCTTACGACATCTCTGAAACCTTCCAGGAAATGACTTGGTTCTTTGTTCTGTTCTCCCAGAATTTAGTTCAGGCTTCTTAAGAAAGTGAGACTTAGACCTAGGTAGGAAATATCTTATTGAAGCCTGTCATGGTGTTGGTTTGACTCTTTCAAGCCTGGACTAGAGAGTGAGATTCTGCCTTGAAAAACCAAAAAAGAAGAAGAAGAAGAAGAAAAATGTAAGAGCCAAAGGAAGGGTAGAACTTTACAATGTAATCTTTCAGACACAAGATGGCCTTGATATTCAATGATGTCACAGTGCCTGACACTACCTATACAAGACCTTCATAATAGGAAAAGATGATGACAGCAAAATAGGAAAGATCTGGGCTAGAGTGATACCCTACCTTGAAAAAGGAAGGAAGGAAGGAAGGAAGGAAGGAAGGAAGGAAGGAAGGAAGGAAGGAGAAAGAAAAATAGAAGAGAGATGAATTGGAAATGTGAAGGGATTCAATGGAGCGTGGATTTGAGAGGGGGAGAGTGGGAGTACTGGGTAGGATTATCATGGTTTACTGTCTATACTTATGGAAGCTGTCAATAAAATGTTTTTTAAAAAAAGATTATTCTGGGGCTGGGGAGATTGCAAACATGAGAACCCGAGTCCTGATCCCTAGTACCCATGTAAATGCCAGGCGTGGCAGTGCAAGCTTGTAATTCCAGTTTGGAGAGGTAGAGACAGGAGGATCCCCAGGACTTTCTAGCCAGATAGTGATCAGTGAGATAACCTGTCTCAAAAATTAAGGTCAGTGGGGGCTGGGGAAATGACTCAGTTGCAATCCCCAACACCTACATAAAATGTTGGGTGTGGCTGCACTTACCTGTAACCCCATTGCTCAGGAGGAGAAGATGGGCCAGGAGTCTGAGACATTGTTTCAAAAACGGGGGGAGGGATTACCCAGGCAGGGTGGCTGTATTTGGTTATGCTGAGGTAGTAGAATTACCATGAGTTTGAACCAACCTGGGCTACAAATGAGTTCCAAATCTGCCTGAGCTAGAATGAGACCCTGCCACACAATTTTCCCCCACTATACCATGTATATGTTGATTGAAACATATCACATAGTTTCCCATAAATATATATATCTTATATATAAATTAAAAATTAATTAGGGGACTGGAGAGATGCTTAGTGTTTAAGGCACTTGCCTGCAAAGCCTAAGGACCCATGTTTGATTACCCAGTACCCACATAAACCAGATGCATAAGGTGGCACATGCCTCTGGAGTTCATTTGCAGTGGCTAGAGGCCCTGGTGCACCCATTCTCTCTCTCTCTCTCTCTCTCTCTCTAAATAAATAAATAAATAAATAAATAAATAAATAAATATTTTTAAGAAATTAAGTAGGGCTGAGGATATAGACCCTGCCTCAAATATCAATAACAAAAGCACAGAGACTGGAGAGATGAGTCAGTGGAAAAAGTGCTTGCCATGAAAGTGTGAGGACCTGAATTCAGATCCTATCACCAAGTAAACACTAGGTGGGCATGACAACCTGTGTGTAATCCTAGCGCTCAGGAGGCAAAGATAGGGCATCCCTAGGGCAAGCTGGCTAGCTAGTGAGAGGCCCTGTCTCAGTAAATAAGGTGGAGAGCATGTCAATCACTGGCCTCCACATGATTTGTCCACTGTCCACACACATGAGTTCATATACACCATATAGATGTACAAAAAAAAAAAAAAAAAGGGGCTGGGGAGATGGCTTAACAGTTAAGGTGCTTGCCTACAAAGCCAAAGCACCCAGGTTCAGTTCCCCAGGACCCATATGAGCCAGATGTGCAAGGTGGCACATGCGTCTGGAGTTCGTTTGCACCAGCAGAAGGCTCTGGTGCACCCATTCTCTCTCTCTGCCTCTTTCTTTCTCACTCAAATCAATAAATTAAAAAATAAACAAATAATTATCTTTAAAAATAACAAAAGAAAGATAGATGAAAGAAAAAGAAAAACAAAGAAAAAAAAAAAAAAAAACCAGGCCTGGAGAGATGGCTTAGCAGTTAAGCCCTTGCCTGTGAAGCCTTAGGACCCTGGTTCAAGGCTCAATTCTCCAGGATCCATGTAAGCCAGAGGCACAAGGTGGTGCATGCAGTGCATTTGTAGTGGCTGGAGGCCTTGGGGCACCCATTCTCTCTCTATATATATATCTGCTTCTTTCTCTCTCTGTCTGTTGCTCTCAAATAAATAAATAAATAATAAACAAAAAAAATTTTAAAAAAGAAACCAGTCTGGCACATGCCTTTAATCCCAGCAATGGGGGTGCTTGAGGTAGAAGCTACAGAGTGAGTTCCAGGTCAGCTTGGGTTCAGTGAGACCCTACCTTGAAAAAATACAAAGAAACCTTAAAGAAAAGCCAGTTGTGTTGGCTCATGCCTTTAATTCCAGTACTGGGAAGCTGACATAGAAAGATCACCATGAAGCCGGACGTGGTGGCACACACCTTTCATCCCAGCACTCCGGAGGCAGAGGTAGGAGGATTGCTGTGAGTTTGAGGCCAGCCTGAGACTACATAGTGAATTCCAGGTCATCCTGGACTAGAGTGAGACCCTACCTCAAAAAAGCCAAAAAGAAAAGAAAAAAAAAAGAAAAGAAAGATCACCATGAGTTGGAGGTGAGGCTGGGCAATAGAGTGAGTGTCAGGTCAGTTTGGGCTAGAGTGAGACCTTACCTCAAAAATAATAACAAAACTTTGTAAAAACTACTTTTGGGGCTGGAGGGATGGCTTAATGGTTAAGGCATTTGCCTGCAAAGCCAAAGGACCCAGGTTTGAGTCCCCAGGACTCATGTTAGCCAGATGCACAAGGGGCACATGTGTCTGGAGATTTTGTTCCCCAGTACCTACATAAAGCCATATGCACAAGGTGACACATGCACCTGGAGTTTGTTTGCAGTAGCTAGAAGTCCTGATGCACCCATTTCCCCCCTGCCTCTCGGTCTCTTTCTTTCTCAAATAAATAAATAAATAAACAAACTACTTTTTTTGAGGGTGGGGTTAGTTTTGCTGAAGATCAGCCCTATAGTCTCATACATACAAGGGAAATGATCTATTCCTGTGCTACATCCCCAGCATAAATCTTAAACTAAACCACTGATCTACTAACACATATAAGGCCTAACTGGGAAATGTTGGGCTTTGTGCATGATAGACAAACACTCTACTAACTGAACTGCATCTCCAGCCTTAAGATATCATATTAACAAGAAATCAACAATAGAAGGATTAGAAATTTCTTCTGCTTTGCCTGAACCAAGTCATTAATCCTGGGTGCCAGAGTCAACAGTCTCTGCTCAGGCTCTGTGGGTGCTGTCAGCTGCCTTACTGTGATGAAGCTCTTGGCTCTTGCTGCACAATGTCTGCAGCCCTGCATTGCTGGCATTGATTCACTTAAAAGGAACAAATGCAGTCCACAGGAGATTTGACTGTAGCAGGAATATTGACAGGATCTCCTTGAGGACATCTGACATTTGTATTCTGTTGTCCTCCTGAGAAGGGGCAGCCAAGTCACAGTGAGCAAGGAGATAATTTTTCTCTTATCTGTGTAACTACTGACTTGGAATCAACTGACTTCAATATTCACTTTGTTAACAAAGATAAGCTCCAACAAGAGCCAGCTGGGTATGGTGATGCAGGCCTTTGATCCCAGCACTGGAAAGGTACAGGTAGAAGGTTCAAAGTAAGTTCCAGGCCAGCCTAGGGCTACAGAATGAGTTCCAGGTCAGTCTTGGCTAGAATGAGACGCTACCTTGAGAAAACAAAACAAAATAAAGTGATTATAGGGGCTAGGGAGATGGTTCAGTGGACAATGTGCTAGCCACTCAAGGCTGAGCATTTGCATTTGGATGCCTAGAACCTACATAAAAGCTGGAAGCCTTGGTACGTGTAAGGTGGAGACAGGAGAATTCCCAGAAGCTACCTATGGTGATTTGAATCAGATGTCCTACATAAACTCATGTATTTTGAATGTTTAGTTTCCAGCTGGTGGCAATTGGGGAGGTGGAGTCTTGCTAGAGTAGGTGTGTTGCTGGGGGCAGGCTTATGGGTATTATAGCCAGGACCCCTTGCCAGAGCTCAGCTCACTCTTCTGCTGCTGTTTTCTACCTGCTATTGACAAGTAGGTGAGGTCCAGCCTCTATTCTACCATCTTTTCCCTGTCATCTGAAACTTCCTCTCAAGACTGGAAACCAAAATAAATTATTTCCTCCCATAAGCTGCTTTGGTAAGGTGCTTTTGTCCCAGAAATGCAAAGTTAACTACAACAGAAAATTGTTAACATGTGAGTGGGTCCGTTAATGCTAGGCACCCAAACCATGTTACTTCTGGTCTTTTGGAACTGATTTGCAAGAAGAATGTGAAAGGATTTGAAATCTTGGACCTTAGATGCCTTACAGTGCTGTAAGCAGCTTGATGAACCATTCTGTTGAGAGGTAGTAGGGGCTGGAGAGATTGCTCAATGGTTAAGGTGCTTGCTTGCAAAGCCTAACAACCTGTGTTCAATTACCCAGTACCCACATAAAGCCAGATACACAAAGTGCATATTCACCTAGAGTTTGTTTATACCAGCAAGAGGCCCTGGTGAACTGGTTTACTCTCTCTCACTTTTCTTGCAAATAAATAAAAATATTAAAAAACAAGCCAGGTGTGGTGGTGTACACCTTTAATCCCAGCACTCAGGAGGCAGAGGTAGGAGGATCTCCGTGAGTTCAAGGCCATCCTGAGAGTACATAGTGAAATCCAGGTCAGCCTGAGGTACAGCAAGACCCTAACTCAAAAAAAAAAAAAAAAAAAAGAAGAAAAAATATAAATGCAGAAATAGCTATGGACTGTGAAGCTTGGCTTACAAGGGGAAAGAACATCATCTGAGAACCTTTAAAAAATTTTTTTTTATTTGAGAGTGACAGAGAGAGAAAGAGGTAGCTAGAGAGAGAGAGAATGGGTACACCAGGGCCTCCAGCCATTGCAAACAAATTCCTGATGCATGCGCCTCCTTGTGCATCTGGCTTACGTGGGTCCTGGGGAATTGAGCCTCGAACTGTGGTCCTTAGGCTTCAAAGCATTTAACTGCTAAGCCATCTTTCCATCCCCCAGACTGAGAACTTGAGCAGGGTTGAGTTTAGAAGAGATGGACTGGTATGAGGAGAAGGATGTGACACAGAAAGAAATGAAAGTTTGGAGCTGGAGAATACAGCCCTATTGAGCTACAATTGTTTGTGAGATTACCACCATTGAGACAGGTCCAGCTGTTCTTCACTGGGAGAGTAGGAGGCATGCTGACTCTTTTGGATGGAGGTGGCCTAAAGGAGTTTTCCTGTTTTCAAAGTTGGCTTTATTTCCTACTTGATTAACAATTTGGTAGCCCACCTACCACTGCTTTTGAAAGTATGACCAATGCAAGAGAAAGTCATTGGATTTTCAACATATTTTTTTAAATGGCCACTGCCACTGAGAGATGTGATGCAGAATTATACTCCCTGTGTGGATGGAGGCCCTAGACGATGATAGCATGGAACCATGGGTTGCAGTGGAGATCTTGGGCTTTTGGAGATGCCAGGACTGTGAGATGGCTGCCAAGGAGAGATGATGGCTTGGGATGGAGTTTTTTTTCCAGGATGTGGGTAACCCAGCTGGAAGGGTGAAATTACAACCCCAGAGACTTTTTCATAGGTCCTACATGCCAGACATGGAGCTGCAGGATTTGATATTTGCCCTGCTTTTTTTCTATCTTGCATTAGTTCAATCTTTCCTTGATATGCCCAATGTCATCTTTTGCAGTGTGAATGTTTATTCTGTGTAATTATGTATATTTAGCTTATGTTTTGATTTTATAGTCTCATAGTTAAGAGACTTTGAACTATGGGGGATATTTAAACAGTGTTGGAATTGGTAAAGACTATGGCAACTTTTAAAATTGTACTGAATGCATTGTGAGATGGTCATGAGTTTATGAGGGCCAGGAGTGGAATATGGTAATTTGAATCAGATGACCCCATAAACTCATGCATTTTGAATGCTTGGTCCCCAGCTGGTAGCAATTGGAAGGTGGAGCCTTGCTGGAGGAGGTGTGTTGCTGAGGGTGTGCTTATGGATGTTATAGCCAGCTTTCCCTTGAGAAAGCTCAGATTAGCTCACTCTTTCTTTTTATTTTATTAAGAACATACTTTGTATGGATACATGATGTGTTGGCACCATCTCTTTCCTTGTCCCTGTCCCCATTCCACAGGGGGCCCTCCTTAGTGGGGTTGTTGGTATTCCCTGTGGGGTTGTGGGTTATGTGTTGTGGGAACAGAAGTCAATGCCTTTGGCATGACATCTCAACCTGTGGCTCTTACAATCTTTCTGCCCCCTTCTTCCACATAGTTGATTTGATTTAGAAATTATTTCTAAGGAAAGGGCAATTAAGGCAGCATAAAATCTTGGCATCTATTTTTAGAAAACATCTTTGGTCATTCTGTATACCTGTGTGGGTAAAGCTGGAAGCAGAACACTAGAGCTCAAGACCAATTCTCTCAGATGAAGACCATTGCTTGAGAATGGGGCTATCTCATGGAGTCAGAATTGGGAAAATAACTTAAATTTGTTTTGAAAGAGAAAATATAGCTGGATTTTTCTGAAAGAAAAATCTATGGCAATTAATCAGATATACCTCAGAGGCACTTTGATTAATGTGAGCCAGTTTTATGTTTTACCCATAACTGTTAACAGGTTATGTATAAATAGTACCAACATTATTTATGCATAACAAGATTTAGTATTACAACTAGTTGTTAACCCACTTTATTCAGGAGTTATGGACAGGGGCCCTTTAAAATGACTTCATAAGAATTTAAATATCTTTATTTAAACATAGTTTCATAAAAGCTCAACAACTAATCCTTCATCTGAAAGCTCAGTTTCAACTTTTTTTTTTTTTTTTTTTTTTTGGCTTTTTGAAGTAGGGTTTCAATCTAGTCCAGGCTGACCTGGAATTCACTATGTAGTCTCAGGGTGGCCTCGAATTCATGGTGATACTCCTACCTCTGCGTCCCAAGTGCTGGGATTAAAGGCGTGCGCCACCACACCCGGCTCAGTTTCAACATTAGTGAAATAAATTTTAATTTTGATTTATGAGATATGGTGACAGAAATTTATAACCCAAATGACATGATATCTTAAAAACTTTTATTTTATTTATTTGAGAGAGAGACAGAAAGAGGCAGACAGAGAGAATGGGTGTGCCAGGGCCTTCAGCCATCAGACGCATGTGCCACCTTGTGCCATCTGGCTTATGTGGGTCCTGGACATCCAACCTGGGTCCTTGGGCTTTGCAGGCTAGTGCCTTAACCACTAAGCCATCCCTCCAGCCCTTGATATGGTCTTTTAAATCTTTTATTATTATTAACAACATATTTCGTATGGATACATCATGTGTTCATAGCCTCTTTCCCCTTATCCCTGCTCCCATTCCACTGGGGATCCTCTTCAGTGGAGTTGCAGATAGTCCCTATGGGTTTGTGGTTTATGCACTGTGAGAGCAGTAGTCAGATATTTGGGGGTGGCAGGGAATGCCTCTGTGTATGATGTCTCAACCAGTGGCTCTTACAATCTTTCTGTCCCCTCTTCTGCAAAATTCCCTGAGCCTTTGGTGGGTGTGTTTAAAGTCTACTTCAGTGATAAGCTCTTAGGAGCCTCTAGTTTCTGCTTTGGTTTGTGTTGAGTATCCTCAGTGTCGGTCTCCTTCACCCTGGCACTGATTGTCAGGCTCACCATGTGTAGCAGACAGCTTCAGGTTCTCTGAGATGAACTTCCAGACCGGGCACAGTTATGGAGGAAGGGATATTATTTATTGAAGCTTACAGATCCAGGGGAAGTTCCATAATGGCAAGAGAAGCGGCCTGCTCTCCATAGGGCCAAGCAGAGACAGAGAGAAACCAACCAGCCACCACAGCACACAGAGCAAAACTACAGCCAAAAGGTCACACAGCACACTTCAGGAACTCCCGCTAGGCACACTTTGCATATCTTTACAATGGAATCTCAAACCCACACCTTAAGACCAGCCCCCAGTGACATTGCCTCTAGCAAGGTGATTGCAGATGCAAACTATAACTAATAAAACACTGAATATATTGGGGGACATATATTCAAACTACCACACCATGGAAGCAGCACTCTTGCTTATCTCCCACTTCCTCTGTAGTTTTGCCTGGGTCTTGCCTGAGATGCGAGGGGTGGTTTATCTCCTTGTGTTTTGAGATCTTCTGAAAAAGAGAAGCACATTCTCCAACAGAAAGTGAAGTTAGCATAGGTTAAATTGGATAAGCATTATTAATTTAGGGAGAGTTTGATGGTTGTAGCCCTCTTTTAGCCAAAGACTAGTGGGAGCTTGACATTGGCTAGCATAATCTTTGTCTCCATATGATCCAGACCTGGTTCTCAGTTCCAGATATGGGTTCCTTTCCACTGAGTGGATCTCTAAGCCAATCAGAAGGCCATTGATTACCCACTAAGGCTGTGTGCCACTATTGTGCTGCTGTGTACATCTTGTCAGGGTATCTGCTTCTGAGTAGCTTAGACCTCTGCTTGCTGAGACTGTTGTTGGCCACTTTCCAGTAGTTCATGTAGCACTTTCTAGCACTAGATGAGATAACTGTCTGGGGACTGGCTCTCCTCCAGATTTCCATGTTCTGTGTCAGTAGCTTATAGTGTCTTCAGCAATAGGGTCTTACCTTTTTCCTCAGGTGGATCTTAAACAGATAACTGACTTTACTAATGAAATGCTTCTTTCTATCCAAATCTTAGACTTACTTTTTATAAAATAAGGGCCCTAAGGCTAGCCATGGATGCAGATGTATCCAAATTGGAAAGGTCCATCTCACATCTTGAAACTTCCCTGTCTTCACTGGCTGAACTTACCCTTCAAAACAGATGAGGTTTAGACCTACTACTTCTACAACAAGGTGGGCTCTGTGTTGTTAAATGTTGTTTCTATGTTAATCATTCTGGTGCTGTAAAATAATATATGGCTATACTTAGGAAAGGCTTCATAAAAAAATTAAAGAGGGAACAATCCCAAAGCTGGTTATGAATCTGTTTAACTGGTCCCCTGGCTAACAACTTTAATTTCTGCCCTTACATGTCCCCTTATCCTTCTATTGCTTGCCCTCACTTGTGGGCCATGTATTATTAATGCCTTGGTCAAATTTGTTAAGGATTGCTTAGCCACAGTACAATTAATGGTTCTGAGACAACAGTAACGACCTTTAGATTTATCTCAAGGATTTGAGATGGAACCAAACTCAAGCGGGGAATGAAGGGACCAAACTGATGCCATGACAGGCTTCAATAAGGTGCCATCCTAGCTAGGCCTAAGTTTCAATTCCCTGGAGGGACAGACAAGATTCCTGGGAAACATAAAACAAAGGGCCATTAATCAATGGTTGCGCTGACCAGAAAAAGGCTGAGTCAGTTCCTGTAAAGTCACCAGACTTGTCCCTTTTGCCCCAACCAAAGGTATACAAATAAAACTGCTGCTTGCTTAGCCAATCACATTAGATTACCTCACTCACTTAGAATTCCCCTAGACCTAGCCACCAAAACCCTAAGACCAATAAAAAGAAAACAAGTACAGTTACTGTTCAAATCAGCCAATCATGTTAAAAGACTAAAAGCCTGCCAAAATTCTTGTAACTGTGCTTAAAAAGAGCCTGCGTGCTCCTCTCAGGGTTGCCATTTTGTACTAATTGTTGACCCCTGCATGCTGGCTGATTCTGCAGAATAAATGCTCTTTGCTTTTACATACTATTTGACTCTGGGGTCTTTCTTCAGTGATTTCCGGGCTCTTACACAAGCACCTTTAACTGCTGAGCCATCATCACAGCCTCTTTGGTTTTGTTTTGAGACAGGGTCTCAAATATTCTAAGATGGCCTCTAACTCTCTATATGGATGAGGATGACCTTGAGCTTCTGAGTCTCCTGCCTCCACCTGGTCATATTATAGGCACTATGCCATTTTATTTGGTGTAGGAAATGCAACTCAGGACTTCATGCATGCTAATTAAGCACTCTACAAACTGAGCCACATCCTTAGCCCCTGGCCATCATTTTTCAAATGATACTCTAACCAGTGAAGAAAAAAATCCATAAATAGTTTTAGTTACTATTTATAAGGTACTTAGTATGTGCCAGTACAATGTTAAGTATATTTCCTAGGTAACTGATTTTCACTCTTAACTATTAAACAAGTGCTATCACTTAGTTGAAATTAAATAACCAGCATAAAACCATGAATCTTATAAGCTGTATGACTGAATTTGACCTGTGTGAACACAAAGTTTTAATTTGTTATTTGTTTAAAATACAAAAATTAAAAGAAAAACTTCATGAATAATCTCATAAGTGATAAATACTTTCATTTTCTTGTATTCCTTTCATTGTTGTTTATATGAATGTTGCCGGGAAGTCCTTTTCCATGTATTGTTCTCTCCACTCACTCTATCCTTTCAGATCAACAAGAGCAGCTACTTTCCTAGAAGTGGCCTTGAACCCAACCTGTCTGCACCTTGCCAGCTACTGTTTATTATCTCAAGGTGGATATCTGACCCAAGCTGGACTGTCTTTCTGTAGGAATTTTGAAATTCGGGCAGAGATTTCAAAAGACAAAGAAGGGGGCAAAGAGAGAGCAAGAAAAGAATTGCTTCTCTTGCATTAGCTGTAACACATAAAGCTCAAAATTTATATGTAGTTGTGTTCATCTTTGTGGACTGAAGAATGGGCAAAGCAATTGAGCAGTGAGGAAAAGACAAATGTTCTGGAAAAAGAATTTTGAGCTGGGCATGGTGATTAACTTCTATCATTCCAGTTCTAGGGAGGCTGAGGCAAGAGGATCAAGAGTTTAAGGCCAGCCTGGACTACATGAACCCCTCTCTCAACAAACAAACAAATGGAAACAAACAAACAACAATGATAGGTGTCTAGGCAGATATTAATTTTTAGTTCCCTTGGGTTTTTGTGTGTGTGTGGTGCATGCTGAGGACTAAACTCATCCACTGAGCTAAGTCCCCAGCCCCAGACATTGTTATTTTTTAAATTTTTTAAAAAACTTTTCATTTATTTATTTATTTTTGGAGAGAGACACACAGAGAGAGACAGAGAGAGAGAGAGAGACAGAGGAAGACAGAGACGGGCCCGGCAGCAGTGTCTCAGTTGCTGTGAATGAAATCCAGATGTGTGTGCCCCCTTGTGGTCAAGTGCAGCATTGTGCCCTTGCGTCACTGCATCTGGAGATTGGAACCGCTGGAGATTGGAACCAGTGTTCTTAGGCTTAGGAGGCAGGCACCTTAACCCCTAAGCCATCTCTCCAGCCCAACATTGTTAATTTTTAAACAGGGTTTCACTATGTAGACCAAGCTGGCCTTGAACTTTCAGTGATCCTCATAATTGAGCCTCTCAATTACTAGGATTAAAAACATGAGCCACCACATCAAGCTCTAAGGTACTCACCTTTTCCAGCTGACAGGACTCATATCTGATAATGGTTGAGGGCTCAAACCACTCTAGGAATGGACCTATCTCTAACTCACTCCTATCCTCAAAGGAAGTTCACACCCAAAATTTTATAGGGAACAGAGGTGTGAGGGGAGGGAGGGATAAAGGCCTAAAGGAATAACAAAGCTAAAGTCAATCCCACTCCTTCCCTCCCCAGAGAACAGTCTAGTCCTCTGGGATAACTGTGTAACTATAGGTCAGATTTTCCTTCTGCTCAGTCCTGCTCCTCATCGATGGAGGAATCCCCCACCTCTGGGAATTATATAATTAGCTTAGAAACTATATGATTGAGTTGCTGGGACTCCAGGGCTCTGGAAGTTCAGCCACAAAAGTTGTGGCCAAGGCAGTTTGCTGTTGGTTGCTTCTAATGTTTCCCTGCAGTTAGCTCACATTGTTCTTCCCCAGTTCAAAAAGGGTGTTTTTAAAAAAATTTAATTCAATTTATTTATTTATTTGAGAGAGAAAAAGAGGCAGATAGAGATAAAGAAAGAATGGGCACTCCAGGGCCTCTAGCCACTACTCCAGATGCATGCGCTTCTTGTACATCTGGCTTATGTGGGTCCTGGGGACTCAAATCAGGGTCCTTGGGCTTCACAGGCAAAAACCTCAACTGCTAAGCCATTTCCTCAGCCCCAAAAGGGGTTTTTGGAAAGTGATATGCAGCCTTTGGGAGGAGAAAACTCATCAATGGTCTTAACCATCAGTGGAGCCTGGCAAGCTTTTCAGTTGGCCAGCCAAGGGAAATGTACTCACAAGTGTGCCAAATATACCAACTGTCTGTTTTGGGATCAATTGACTGCTCTCTCATTGGTCTTGAGGCCTGCTCCATTGGAGGGAATTTATGCCTGTTACTGAAAACTTAGTCAAAAGCCTATGGCTGGGCTTGAGAGATTGTTCAGTGGTTAAATTGTTTGCTTGCAAAGCCTAAAGACTTTGATTTGCCAATAGCCATATAAAACCAGATTCACAAGGTGGTGCATGCATTTGGAGTTCATTTTCAGTGGTTAGAGGCCCTGGCACCCCCATTCTGTCTTTCTGTGTCTCTCTCTCTTTTTATTTTTATTTTTTGCTTTTTTAAATTAATTATTATTTTTTTTATTGACAACTTCTATACTTACATACAAAAAAACACATATTTCCCTTCCCTCCCCCCAATCCACTTTAGAACTCCAATCTCCATCATATCCTCTCCCTCTCTCCATTACTCCGTCTTTTAATTTGATGTCATCATCTTTTTCTTCTATTTTTGAGGGTCTTGTGAAGGTATATTTTTTGCTTTTTTGAGGTAGGGTCTCACTCTGGCCCAGGCTGACATCGAATTCACTATGGAGACTCAGGGTGGCCTCAGACTCATGGTGATCCTCCTACCTCTGCCTCCCAAGTGCTGGGATTAAAGGCATGTGCCACTATGCCCAGCTCTCTTTCTCTCTCTTATTATCTCTCAAATAAATAAGTAGATAAATTATATATATATGTGTGTGTGTGTATATATGTACATATATATATATATAATGTATATGTATATATATATATATATATGCATGCCTATATATATATATGCATGCCTATGGCTGAGGCAGTCATAAGCCCTAAGGGAGAAACTACTACTGCTGTCTAGATACTGGATAACTGGATATATTATGACCACCAAACTGTCCTCTAATCACTTATTTTTTAAAAATATTTTATTTATTTATTTATTTATTTATTTATTTATTTATTTGAGAGAGAGAGATACAGAAATAGGAAGGTAGAGAGAGAGAACGGGCATGCCAGGGCCTCCAGCCACTGCAAAGGAATTCCAGATGCGTGCGCCACCTTGTGCATCTGGCTTACGTGGGTCCTGGAGAATCGAGCCTCGAACCGGGGTCCTTAGGCTTCATAGGCAAGCACTTAACTGCTAAGCCATCTCTCCAGCCCTAATCACTTATGTTTATGCTTATATATTAATATTATTCATACCCTTGGTTTCTCTTTTCAGATAGCAGTGACCAGTGGGGTGCCTCACAAATGGCCAAAGCACTGAGAAGAAGTGACAATGAAGTGTTTAGCAGCAAGTGAGACATCTCTGTCACATCCTCTAAGTCTCAGGGCCCACTGCTGAAGAACTAGAAGAAAGAATGTAAGATCCAAAGAAAGGGGAGAACTGCTTACAATACTGTCATCCAGACACAAAGTGACCTTGATATACATGATTTCACAGTGGCTGACACTACTTACCTACACAAGACCTGCATAACAGGATGGAAAAAATGATGGCATCAAAATAGAAGAGAGACTACTTGGAAAGAAGAGATTCAGTGGTGGGGGCATTTGGGAGGGAGAACAGGGGAATATCAGGAGGGTATTATGATCGTGGTATATTGTCTATATTTATGTATGTTGTCAATAAAATGTTTTTATTACCTTTTTTTCTTTATTAGTTATGTACATAGTCAATGTGTAAACAGCACATGTTGGTACCATCCTTACCCTCATCCCTGTCCTCCCCCCTCTGAAGGGACCCTCCTCATTGGGGATGCCAGTTATCCCCATGGGGATTGTGGGTTGTGCATTATGGGAGTAGCCATCAATTGTGGGGAAGAGGCAATGTCTCTGTGTGTAATGTCCCAACTTGTGGCTCTATCAATCTGCCCCCTCTTCTGCAAATTTCCCTGAGCCATGTTGGGTTCGTTTCAGGTATACTTCAGTAATGAGGTCTTGAGAGCCTCTGTGTCTCTGGATCTCTGGTGTGGAAGGAGTTGATTGTTCTCTGTGTCTATCTCCTTCCCCCTTGTGCTGATACCAGGTTCACCAAGAAAGCAGCACTCTTGTTCATTTCCCCAATTACTGTATGGTTTCAGCTGGGGCCCTGGTGAGGCATGATGGGCTGATTTTCTTCTCAGGTTCTGTATCCATCTGAACAAGAGAAGCAACTTCTCCAATGGAGAGTGAAGTCATCACCAGATTAATGGTATAACCATTATTAGTTTAGAAAGAATTTAATGGGTGTAGGCTCTCTTGTAACCCATGATTGGTGGGAGCTTGATATTGGAGAGCAAACTCATTTATCCATATGATTCTGGCTTGTTTCCCATTTCCAGCTATGGGTTCCATTCCACTGACTGAGCATTATGTCAGGTTGTTTGCTGCTGAGTAGCTTAGACCACGAGTTGATTTGACAGATGTTGGCCATTTCCCCCCACTAGCTCATGTAGCACCTTCTGGCACTATATGAGCTAACTGTCTGGGGACTGGCTCTCTTCCAGATTCCTGCCAGGTCTCTCCATGTTCCGTCCCAACAGCATATGGTGTTTTCAGCAGTAGGGTCTTACCACTAACCTTTGGTGGGTAATCAAGTGTTCTGACAGAAGTCTGTCTTCTTTTGGGAAACCTTGTAGGTCTCCTTGATCAAAAGCTTATTGTGGATGGTAACCACACCCTGGTACTGGGAATTACAGGCCAGCACTAAGGGAAAAGAAGAAAAGATATGGAATATAAAAGAGAAAGAGAGAAAAGAGTGAGAAACAGGAGAAAATTAAGGTTAGTCTTCATTATAGCTTTTCCAGGGACCTTTGGTTCAGGTGTTCCCTCTAAGGACCTGATGAAGGTTCAACCTTTTAGTCTATCTTTCAGGATATAGGATTTTATGGTACCAGTTCTATTTGGGTCCTTTTTATTCTGAGGTATGGTTTCACTCTAGCCCAAGCTGACCTGGAATTCATTATGTAGTCTCAGGGTGGCCTTGAACTCTCAGCAATCCTGCTACCTCTGCCTCCTGAGTGCTGGGATTAAAGGTGAGCACCACCATGCCCAGCTGTGTCCATTTTTGTATCCCCCCCACTACCCTTCCCTCCAGCCCCACCCTCCCTATTGTCTGGTTCTTGAGGTGCCTATTAGGTATGTCAGCCTCTCAGGCAGATCCAGGTTAGGAGACAGAGATGAGTGAGACTATGCAATGATTATCTTTCTGTGATTGGGTGAGTTTGCTGAGAATGATCTATTTCAGGTGTGACCATTTTTCTGCAAATTTCATTGAGTCATTTTTTCCTACTGCTGTGTATAATTCCATAGTGTATATATACTACATCTTGGTTATCTGTTCGTCTAATGATGGGCATCTGTATTGATTCCAGTTCTTAGCTATTATGAATTGAGCAGCTATAAACATGGTTGACCAAATATCTCTGAAATGAGGCATGGAACTTTTACGGTAAATACCCAATAAGGGAATAACTGGGTCTGTTGGTAACTCTATAGTCAACCTTTTTAGGAGACTTTGTATTGCTTTCCATAGTAGTTGTACCATCTTACATTCCCACCAACAGTGAATGAGGGTTCCTATTTCTCCACATCCTCAGCAGCATTTGTTTTCATTTGATTTTTTTTAATGTTTGCTCTCCTTACTGGGGTAAGGTGGAATCTCATAGTTGGCTTAATTTGCATTTACCTGATGGTTAGGGACATTGAACATTTTCTTAAGTGAGTATTTGTATTTTTTCCTCTGAGAACTCCCTGTTAAGTTCTCTGCCCTTCTTTGTGAGTGGGTTGTTTGATTTTTTTTATTAAGTTTTTGAGTTCTTTGTAGATTCTAGAAATTGGGCCTCTGTCATTTGTACAGCTGGCAAAAATTTTCTCCCATTCTGTGGGTAGTCTATTGGGTCTGCTTATTGTATATTTGTCTGTGAAAAAAAGCTTTTCAGCTTCATAAGATCCCAATGTTTGAGTGGTTGTTTAAGTTCCTGAGCTACTGGAGTTTTGTTCAGGAAGTCTTTTCCCACTCCCATATTGTGGAAAGTTCTTCCTATTTTTTCTTCCAATAGTAGCAGAGTTTCCAGTCTTATATTGAGGTTTTTGATCCATTTGGACTTGATTTTTGTGCATGGTGAAATGTGTACATCCAGTTTCATTTTCTTGCATATGGTTATCATTTGCCCAGCACCATTTCTTGAAGTTGCTGTCTTTTTTCCAGTCTACATTGTTAGAGCCTTTGTCAAATATCAAGTAGCTGTAGTTACTTGACCCAAAGTCTGGATCCTCTATTCTGTTCCATTGGTCTATAATCCTGTTTTTATGACAGTACCATGTTGTTTTTATTACTATGGTTTCATAGTATAGCTTAAGATCAGGTATGGTAATACCGCCAGACGTGTTTCTTTTGGTGAGGATATCTTGGATATCTGAGGCCTTCTGCCATTCCATATGAATTTTGAGATCATTTTTTCTATCCCTGCAAAGACGAATTTTATTGGTATTGCATTAAATCTGTGTATTGCTTTGGTAAGATTGCCATTTTCACAATGTTAATTTTGCCTATCCAGCATGGGAGGTTTTTCCATTTTCTCAAGTCCTCCTCAATTTCGTTCTTGAGTGTTTTTATGTTTTCATTATATACTTTCACATCCTTGGTTAATATTATTCCAAGGTATTTTATATTTTTTGTTGTTGTTGAAAATGGGACAATATTGCTCATTTCTTTCTCTGTATCATTGTCTTTTGCATATAGAAAGGTGAATGATTTTTTGTGCATTGATTATGTATCATGCTACTTTGCTGAAGGAATTAATCACCTTTAAGAGTTTTGAGATGGAGGCTTTCAAATCACTTGTGTGTTTATCTGTGAATAGGGCTAACTTAACTTCTTCCTTTCCAATTTGTATCACTTTTATTTCTTTCTCCTCTTATTGCTTGAGCTAGGATGATGTTGAAGAGCAGAGGTGAGAGTGGACACCCGTGTCTTGTTCCTGATCTCAGTGGGAATTCCTTCAGTCTCTCCCCATTAAGTATTATTTGGGCTATAGGTGCATTATATATAGCCTTCATTATGCTGAGATATAAACCATCCATGCTTGTTCTCTCCAATGTTTTTATCATGAAGTGATGCTGTATTATGTTGAAGGCCTTTTCTGCATCTATTGAAATGATAATGTGGTTTTTCTTAAGCTTATTTATGTGGTGTGTTACATTGACAGAGTTCCATATGTTGAACCAACCCTGCATTCCTGGGATAAAGCCTATTTGATCAAGATGGGTAATGCTTTTGATGTGTTGTTGAATTCGGTTTGTGAGGAATTTGTTCAGGATCTGTGCGTCTAAGTTCATCAGGGAAATAGGCCTATAGTTTTCTTTTCTTGTGGCATCTCTGCCTGGTTTTGGCATTATGGTGATTGTTGCAGCTCGCCCTCTGCCTGCTTTCACCCAACTCCTGGAGTCTGTGTTGTGATTCCATGCTGCTCACCCCCAACTCGGCAGAGACCCTGCCGTCCCTCCTGGGCTGGCTTCAGGGGGGACCCCAACATCTGGCACCTGAACAGGGACCCTCTGCCTCATCGGTGTTGGCGAGATGACCCATCTTTGATCATCAGTGAGCAGCCTCCCCTGCATTGGCAAGACGCCCCCTTCTTGATTGTTGGTGAGAAAAGCCCCTTGCTGTTCTGTGTGCTGATGGTTACCCGAGGGTGAGGGGGCAGCCCACTCCTCTCCCCTTTTCCTTTGTTCATCCTTTTCCCCCGGTAGGAAGGCACACATCACCGCATGGCCCCGAAGCCCATTTTGGCCCCTCCATTATTTGGTTCATCCCAGAGAAATCACATAAGGGTTTGACCAGCCCAATTTCAGAACCAAGGCAAGGCCTTTGGCTGAGCCTCCCCAGAGACACCGTGTGGGCATACGGCCATGGAGTAACAACCCATGGAAGTCCCCCACTAAGCACAAGACACGTGGGTCCTAAACATTGTATCCATATGTCTCAGCTGGCCCTGGCATTAGGACTTGTGGTTTGCATGATTGTCCTTTGGGCTATCATTTTTGATCTGGGTTATTATTTTCTCAGTCTCTGATTCAGGAGTGTCCCAGCCTATCCCCCCCCCAACACCACCACACCGTAATGGGCAACCTCCCTCCCCACCAGAGGACGCCACAATTGCAGGCTGTTAAGGCCCTTCTCCTGCAATGTGGCTTAAAAGTAAAGCAAAAGGACCTCCATAGCTTTGGGGATGAAACTCTTGTTTTAGCCCCATGGATTAGCCCAGAGAACATCTGGGACACTTCCATTTGGTCCTGGGTTCTCTTCCTCATGAAGAAACACAAGGTTTATGAAGGACACACCCCCTGTGCCATTCTTTCCTATCCTTCTTGCCATAATTGCCGGCCTTAAAGGCTCCACTGTGGAGGAAGTCATTCTGTCCATAACAAACACTATAAGGAGGAACCAAAACTGGCTCTTCAAAGCTCGTCCCTCCCAGTCCCCTCTTACAATAACTTGGATGAGGAGGAAGTCAAACCTTTAAATGATAATAGACTGCTACCCCAACACCTCCTGCTACAGCCACAATCACAACCACCCCTCCCCCTCTTTACCCTTGCAAGGACCTCCCCCATTCAGTCCTGGACACACCCAGGTGACTGCCAATTCCCTGACATGCCCCTTCACTGCCTTCCCTGTTAACGTAGGGCTGGATGCAACAGCCAGGCCCTGGTACCCCACACCCCAGGAATCTGGCGTTGACTCCTCTTACTTTGAACAAGTCCTTTTACAATGGGTCATCCACCTTCAAATTTACTATGACTGGTACTCGCTCCTTGTGATGGTTAAGTTTGTGTCAACTTGATTTGTTTAGGAATCTACAGACATCCCTCATAAGTGTGTTTCTGAGGCTGCCTCTAGGAAGGATTAACTAAAGGAAGAATCCTTCCCCCAGGGGTAAGCCTTCCCCCAGAGTGGGCAGCCCCTCTTGGAGGAGGGGGCTGGTTGATAAAAAGGAGCTCTGGGAAGAAAGGCTCTCTCTCTCCCACCTGGCTGCCGGTGCTACTAGCTGCTTGGTGTTTTCTGCTTGGTACCTGCTGCTTGGTGTTGCTGCTCTCCAGTGTGGACTGAAGACCAGGGTGGACTGAAGAGCAGTGTCTCTCCAGGAAGCCTCCATGCCTTCAGTGCCGGATTGGGACTGCTGAGGCCTCCAGCCTCGTGCACTGAGCAGCTACCGGGTTTCTTGACTCTCGGACCTGCAACCTGCTATTGCTGGACTGTGTAAGCTAATCCAATAAATCCCCTTTTAATACGACTCATTCTGTCCATTCTGTTCCTCTAGAGAACCCTAACTAATACACTCCTCAAGGTAGTCCTTCTCCCCCCTGAATTCCTCCAATGGAAAGCCACCTATAATGACCTGGCTGAATCCCAGGCCCATCAAAATCTTAGGAGTAGAATTCCAATTACCCTGGACATGATCCTTGGCACAGGACCTTATACAGACCCTGTATCACAAGCTACAGTGAGCATACATGCCTACTTTGACGAAGTAAAATCTTTATCCCTCCAAGGGCTTAAGGCCTGCCTCCCACAGAAGCTGGATACTTATTTTCATAAGCTGGTCCAGGGCCCATCCGAGGGCTTCATGGATTTCCTCTCTGGTGTGACGGAGTCCATGGACTGATGGACTCCCCCTGGCCCCACCAGGGATGCTTAATTAAGCAACTGGCATGGGAGGGAGCAACCATGGCAGCACGTAATGCTATTGCTGCTGTGCACAATGAGGATCTCCATAAATGGATTGTAGCTACCAAAGATATCAATCCCATGTCTGCCCCCCTCGAGGCCCTGGCCTCCTCAATACAAACCCTGATGATGAGTCAAATGCCTACCCAACAACCACCCTCTGCTGGGGCTGTGGCCAACCAGGATACCTTTGGAGGACCTGTCCAAAGACAACTAAGCCTATTTTAAGGCCCCTAACCCCCTGCCATAAATGTCAAAGGGGATATCATTGGGCCAAGGATTGCAGAAATTCCCTGCCTTTAAACTCCCCCAGGGGTAACCCTCAGCCCCACAAATAAGAGGGAACCCCCCACATTAGGTGGACCCTGCCTGTTTATGACCATTCACCCCGCATCTCTGTCCTTTTGGATGGGGTTGAATTCAAGGGAATAGTAGACACAGGTGTGGATGCTACTGTTATCTCTGCCAATGATGTACTCCACATGCCCAATTGGTCCTATAAAGATGGTCCCAATATTAAGGTTGTTGGGGGACAACAGACTACTAGACAGGTTAGAAGACCAGTTACATGGAAAGACTATGATGGCAACAGGGGGAATTTCTCCCCTTCATGGAAAATGTCCCTAATACCCTCCGGGGCAGAGACCTCCTTACTGACATGGGTGTTGTCATAACAATGGAGAACCAGGCCTTTTATGATGATTGTATTGCCCATGATACTATTGGCCTCTCAGGGTGACCCAACCCCACCAAACCACCCACCACTCATCATCACCCCCAATTCTAGAGGCCACTGTCTGATCCCCTACCGCTCCCATATGCCTCGAGTGGGATAACACGGAACCCATTTGGGTTGAACAGTGGCCTATACTAGAAACTAAATTGACTATTCTCAAGTCCCTTATCCAAGAACAGCTTGCTCTTGGCCATATTGAGCCCTCTATTAGCCCCCATAATTCCCCCATCTTTGTCACTAAAAAGAAAACTGGTAAACATAGACTGCTCCAAGACCTTCGCCAGGTTAATAAACATGTTAAAAATGGGCTCCTTTCAGACTGGCCTCCCCCACCCTGGAGCCATCCTACTAACCACAATATAGTTATCTTAGATATTAAAGATTGCTTTTTCTCTATTCCTTTAGTGGCAGAGGACAGGCCCTATTTTGCCTTTACTGTCTGGGAGACCAACCATTCTATCCCAGTTAAAAGATATCAATGGAGAGTTCTCCCCCATGGCACTAAAAACAGTCCTTCTATTTGTCAAATGTTTATATACTCTGCCACAGTGAAAATACAATCTAAATGCTTTCTTGTTCATTACATGGATGATCTTTTGATTGCACATACATCAAGAACTGTCCTTTTGGACCTTCTTAAACTATTCATTGAGGACCTCAAAAAACTTGGGTTTGCCATAGCAAATGTAAAAATTCAAAGAGTGCCCCCTTTAGGATTTTTAGGGTACAAAAGTTCTACTACTATACAACCACTTACCCTAATAAAGGACCATTATTTCCTCATTGATCTCCAAAAACTCTGTGGCCAAATTAACTGGCTCAAACCTTTCTTGCCCATCCCTCCTAGTGAACTCCTACCACTTTATGACCTCCTTAGAGTTACTGACAACCCTTAAGGAAAATTCCTCTAAATGATCACTCCAAAAATTTGTTACATAAAATATCCCACTACCTCTTTTCAATGACCTTTACAAGATATGACCTGTCTGCTCCAATCCTAAATGTGATCCTTTGGATGGCAGGAGCGCCTTTGGGAGTCATTTGGCAAAAAAAAAATGCCCCTTTACTGGGTACACTCCTCATGGCCACAGGCCCATAAACTTCACCACAACCTACAAGCAATGCTCCTCATAGCAATAAGGCACGTACTACACTAACAAAATCTATAATATGGAACCCTCCAAAATAATTTTGCCCATCTCCATGTCGGAACTTCAACCTCTTTTTAGGGAGGACCTCCATTTCTAAATCCTAATGGTGGGATTCCCCAATGAGATAGACGATCACCTTCCCGCTCACAAACTACTTCAATCCCTAATGGCTTTGCCCATAAAGACTATTTCTCCAGGCCTTCCAGTCAGCCAATACCCTTAGCATCCTCAGCCTTTACAGATGCCAATAAACATACTTATGGACTAATTAATTAATTAAACATACTTATGGACCAATCGGCCAGATGAGGCCATTAAGTTCCCTAACCCCAATTCAGTCCAGCTAGGGGAACTTTATGCCATCATCAGGGTCTTAGAGCTCTGTCAACAAGAGCCCATCAACATCTTCTCTGACAGCAGTTATGCAGTTCAAATGACAAAGGTATTGCCCTTACCCAATCCCAGGCCCTCTCATCATCCCATAGACATTGCCATTTCCACTTTACACTTACATATGGAAAACAGATCATACCCTTGGTTTATTGAGCATGTTTGCTCACACATTGGTCTGCCTGGATTTATTGCTGATGGGAATTCACATGTAGCAGACAACTTCAGGTTCACTGAGATGAACTTCCAGACCAGGAACAGTTATGGAGGAAGGGATATTATTTATTGAAGCTTACAGATCCAGGGGAAGTTCCAAAATGGCAGAAGAAGCTTGCCTGCCTTCACAGGGCCAAGCAGAGAAGAGAAAAGCCACCAGCTACACAGCACAGCATACTTCAGGAACTCCCACTGGGCACACTTTGCATATCTTTACAATGGAATCTCAACCCCACCATCACACCTTAACATCTGCCCAGTGACATTGCCTCCAGCAATGGAGATGTAAACTATAAACTAATAAAACACTGAATATATTGGAGGCCATATATTCAAATTACCACATTCTGCCCCTGGCCCCCAATAGATTTAGCTCTTGGCCCCCAATAGATTTATAACTATCACACATTGTAAATCGTATTAAGTCCAATTTCAAAGGTTCTCACAGTCTTGACCAACTTAAGATAGTGAGTCCTGTAAAATCAAACAAGTTAAATACTTTCAACATGTAAAGGCACGGAGTAAACATTTTAAATTGTATAAGACATAGCAAGGAGAGACTAGAATAATGCAAACTCAGCCACCACCAGCAATCATCAAACTTCTGCAGTTCAAGTTCAATATAACCTGAGACTGACAATCTCCAGGTTTTCCAATTCCACCCCTCCAGCTGGGCAGAGTAGCCAGGGAAAACTTTCCTCCCATGTCAACACTGCACTCCATGGTAGCCCTTTTGCACAGTCCTGGTATATCCAAAACATCTTTAGTTCTCCATGCAAACCACGGTCCATCTTCCAAAGGCTCTTCCAACCTATTCCTGAGGGTCTTCATGCCCTGCCTCATACCACATCTCAGCAGTGGCTCCTGGAACCGTGTGCAATTCATGACGACTCCATGCATTTTTAATGCTTCCAAAACTAATACCAGGTGTGCAGGACACAGCCATATTCTTAATCCAGGAATGAAATAAATCATAGCCTTGAAAAGCAGGTTCCTCCTCCAGTCAACTCTTTCCAAGAGTTTGCATTCCTAACAGTCTTTCCTCAGTTATCTTCTCCATTGTTTTAATGTAAAGCAGTCAGGCCACCTTCCTTCCATCTTCCTTAAGATTGCTAATGTGTTGACAATAGCAACTCCATTAACCTAAAAATAAGTCTCAGTGCCTCTAATTTTAACTTTCTTGAGGTTTTCCAACTTAAAATCTTAAAATCTTAAAATCGCAGTCCGTTATCTTTAGCCAAGCACATCAGTCCATTACAAAGTTAACCTTGATCAAACTTTCTGGGCCTGGATAGCGGAATGCAGCCATCCCTTATGCCAGTAGCCCAGTTCCAATAAAGCCCTCTGCAGTCTTTCCTTCCTCTAGGAAAGCTCATAAGCCAAGCCTCAAAGTTCAATACTGTCTGCACTTAGCATTCTCAAACTCTCATCAGAATAGTCCATAAAACTTGGCTTACCACTCCAGAAGGCATCTTCAGTTGGAAGCACCAAGTCCATGCCTATTCCTCCAAAACAAATGTTCCAAAAGATGAATATCCACAGTCAAGTTCATCTCACCCCACTCTTGGTACCACTTCTGTAGCAGACAGCTCCAGGTTTGCTGAGATGAACTTCCAGACCAGACACAGTTATGGAGGAAGGGATATTATTTATTGAAGCTTACAGATCCAGGGGAAGTTCCATAATGGCAGATGAAGCTGGCCTGCCTTCACAGGGCCTAGCAGAGAAGAGAAAAGCCACCAGCTACACAGCACAGCATACTTCAGGAACTCCCACTGGGCACACTTTGCATATCTTTACAATGGAATCTCAAACCCAACACACCTTAACATCTGCCCAGTGACATTGCCTCCAGCAATGCAGATGCAAACTATAAACTAATAAAACACTGAATATATTGGGGGTCATATATTCAAACTACCACATCGCAGGTAGACAAATTTATTGCTGTATCCTCCTTGTCACCTTTAGAACAAGCTAGATGTTTACACCAGTTTCCTTCTATCCGCCACTAATCTAAAAACCCTATACCCTGAGCTCTTGCTTAGCCAATGCAAACATTTAACCCGTACCTGTAAGGCATGCACCCCTCTAGCCACCTTGGAAGCCCTACAGCCTCAAGGAGTCAATCCTAGATGCCTTATCCCAAATTCTATCTGGCAGATGGATGTTACCCACATACCTTCCTTTGGTAACCTCAAATATGTCCATGTCATTGTGGACACTTACTCTCAGCTTACTTTTGCTATTGCTCTCTCAGGGTAAAAGGCTTCCCATGTCATTAAGATAACAAAAACCACTATGTTGGTCATGGGAGTAGCCTGGTCAATTAAAACTGACAATGGCCCTGCATACACATCCTTCATGGAATCTCGGGGGATAAAACACTCCCTTGGGATCCCCTACAACCCACAAGGACAAGCCATTGTGGAGAAAACTAACTGGACCCGAAAGGAACTAATTATAAAACAAAAGTCCAAGCCAGGTGTGGTGGCTCATGCCTTTAATCCCAGCACTTGGGAGGCAGAAGTAGGAGGATCATTGAGAGTTTGAGGCCATCCTGAGACTACATAGTTAATTCCAGGTCAGCCTGAACCAGAGTGAGACCCTACCTCTAAAAACCAAAAAAAAAAAAAAAAAGTCCACTATGTAGCCCAAGGACCCCCACTTGGCCCTAGTGGAAGTTCTCTTCACCCTCAATTTTCTCACCTTTGATGAGGCAGGACTCTTCCCAGCCTACCAAAATTGGAGGTCCCAAACAACCACAATGCCTTTACCCTTAGTCCACTGGAAGGATTCTCTTACTAATATCTGGCAGGGACCCCACCCTCTTTTAACACAGGGCTGAGGGTATGCTTGTGTCTTTCCAGAAACTTCACAGATCCTGATCTGGATCCCTGCCAGAAACATCTGTCTAGCCACTGGTACAGGGATCGAACTTGATGAAGAGGATTATGCCAAACCCTTCAGGCTGGATATGGGACTTTAAACTTATTCCCCCTTTTTCTCCTTTTATCTCCTTTTTTCCCTACTACCACTTCCCAGAAACCATTTTGGACAATTCTTCTTAGACCATACTTGTTTGGTGCGGTGGGCCTAAATTACCATGCTTTTCCTAAGCTTTATTTTATCCACTCTATTTTGCTGTATTCCTCCCCCTTCAAGCACGTACTTCTCCTTAGCCACACCTTCGCCTTTTTTGCTTATCAATGCCTCTTATGGTAATGCTACCCTCCAACGAGCCATAAATTCCTTTGCAACTCCTTTGATTACATTGATCTGCTACCATTAAGGACACTCAATGCTACTAATTATGACTCTAGGGTGAGCTCACAACAGTCACCAAGCAACCTGTCCTACCCCAGTCTTTTTCAGGTTCTATAGTTAATTCTCGCTCACTGGGACCATTTGCACACCACAGAGCCCACCACCACGTGGCCCTCCCATGCCTCCTAGGCTACAGCCACACCCCTTTGGCACAATGCAGGTCTATCCCTAGCCAGACCACATGGCAGAAGAAACCAGGCCACATGCCTTGGGTTTTCTCACTAGGGTAGCGGTTAGCCAATGATGGGTAAGACTCCATGAGATGGGGCAACCTAAGACAGGCACCATCGCATGTGATGATCCCTTGGGGCCTGGGTTCAACAATGGCTTGGCAAAAAACCATACCTCCCAGGGTTGCCAATAATAAAAACAAAAAGGAGGATATGTATGGCACAATGCAGGTCTGGCCCTAACCAGACAGCATTGCAAAAGAAACCAGGAAGTGGCTTCTGTGAACATGGCATCCTGCGCAGGCCTGTCGTGACAACAGCTACAGTCCCATGCTCATGAGGAACCTGCTACGAGATGATCTGTCTGGAGACAGGCTGTCATTGGTCACAAAAATGGGACCACCCCATACAATGGCCAGCCAAGCCCCTTTAAAACCCCCTACACTTATTTGAATAAACAAGTTTGTTGCAGCTCGCCTTCTGCTTGCTTTCACCCAACTCCCAGAGTATGTGTCGTGATTCCACACTCCTCACCCCCAACTCGGCAGAGACCCTGCCATCCCTCCTGGGTTGGCCTTAGGGGGGACCCCAACAGGTGATACTAGCTTCATAAAAGGAGTTAGGGAGCATCCCCTGTTCTCTGATTATGTGGCACAGTTTGAGAAAAATTAGTTTCAGTTCTTCCATGAAAGTTTGATAGAATTCAGCTGAGAAGCCATCTGGTCCTGCACTCTTCTTTTTGGGGATTTTTTAAATTAACTTTTTAGTCTTGATAGGTGTGATAGGTTTGTTCAGGAGAGTAATCTGCTCTAAGTTTAGTTTTAGTAGGTGGTATGTGTCCAGGAATTCATCCATTTCCTCTATGTTATCCAATTTTGTGGAGTAGAGATTTTTGAAATAATTCCTGATGATTCTTCCAATTTCACTTATGTCTGTTGTGATCTCTCCTTTATCATTTATAATTTTGTTAATTTGAATCATTTCTTTTTTTCACTTGTGTCATCAACTTTCCAATTCATTAATTTCTGCTCTGATCTTCATTAAGTCTTTCTGTCTGGAGCTTTTGGGGTTGATTTTTCTTGTTTTTCCAATGCTTTTAGATGGATGGTTAGGTTATTTATTTGGGATCTCTCTGTCTTTGTTATGAAGGCACTTAGTGCTACAAATTTTCCCCTAAGGACTGCCTTCATTGTGCCCCATAATTTTTGGTATGATGTGTTCTCATTGTCATTCAATTCTAGGAATTTTGCAATATTTTTTATTTCATCCACTACCATCTATTGTTTTAAAGTGTGTTGTTCAGTTTCCAAGAGCTGGTGGGATTCCTGGCACATATTTTGTTGTTAATTTCCAGCATTACAGCATTGTGATCTGATATCATGCTGTAAATTATGTTGATTTTCCTAAATATATGATGGCAGGCTTTATGGCCCAGTATATGATCTATTTTAGAGAAGGTTCCATAGGCTGCTGAGAAGAATGTGTATTCTATAGATTTTGGATAAAATGTTCTGTAGATGTCTGATAGGTCTAATTGATCTATGGTGTTATTGAGCTTTCTTATTTCCCTGTTAATTTTCTGTTTGGATGATCTATCTGTTGCTGATAGTGGAGTATTGAACTCCCTGACTAGGATGGTGTTGGTGTTTATTTCTATTTTGTTGTCAAGTTTATCAATTGTGTGCACTTGTCTTTGACGCATAAAGATTGATGATTGTGATAACCTCTTGTTGGGTCATTCCCTCTTTAAGTAAGAAGTGTCCTTCTTTGTCTTTTTTGCTTACTTTTGGTTTGAAGTCTATTTTATCCTATATTAGTAGAGCAACTCCTGCTTGTTTCTTATTTCTATTTGCTTGGAATATCATTTTCCACCCTTATACCCTGAGGAGGTGTTTGTCTTAGTGGTGAGGTGGGTTTCTTGAAGACAGCAGATTGAGGGGTCTAATTTCCTGATCCACCCTATTTACCTGTTTCTCTTGATGGGTGAATTAAGGCCATTAATGTTTAGGGCAATAACTGTGAGGTTTGATTTAATCCCTGCCATATTGTGGTGGTTTATGTGGTTTAGTGTTTTCTTGGACTTTGTAGTTTTTTGCGCCTTCTCTGAGTTTGGTTATTGTGATTTGCTTCTTGTAGGCACTTGAGGTTGGTTATTTGACTGTTCTGTGTGGAGAAATCCTGACGTACTCTCTGTAGGTTTGCTTTGTGTTCATATAGTTGTAGAGCTCACTTTTATCATGGCAAGTTTTTCTTTCACCATCTATTGTAAGGGATACTTTTTCTGGGTAGAGTAGTTTGGGTTGGAAGCCATAGGTTCTTAAGAGTTTTCAGTGTTCCATTCCAGGCCCTTCTCACTTTCAGGGTTTCCATTGAGAAGTCTGAAGTAATTCTGATGGGGTTATCTTTATATGTAATATGTTGTTTCTTCCTAGCTGCTTTTACGATTTTCTCTTTTTTTCTGTTGTTTGTTTTTAAAATATATCTTATTTATTTGAGAGAGAGAAAGAGGCAGAAAGAGAAAGAGAGAGAGAGAGACAATGAGCATGCCAGGGCCTCCAGCCACTGCAAATGAACTCCAGATGGATGTGCCCCCTTGTGCATCTGGCTTACGTGGGTCCTGGAGAATTGAACTGAGATACTTTGGCTTTGAAGGCAAACACCTTAACTGATAAGCCATCTCTCCAGCCCTGGCTTTCTCTTTGTTATCGATGAAAATATGTCTTGGAGAATTTCTCCTTTGGTCTACTCTGGAGTTCTATTAGCTTCTTGTAACCTGATGGGACTTTCTTTTGAGAGGGTGGGAAAGTTTTCTTTGATAATTTTAATGAACAAGTTCTTTATGCCTTTGGTCTGAATTTCTTGCCCTTCTGGTATTCCCATGATCTGAATGTTGAGTTGTTTAAGGGTATCCCACAGTACCCTTATGTTCTGTTCACAAAAAATTTTTGAACTTATTCAAATTTTTGGACTCATGAACTGTTTCTTCTGTTTTGTCTTCCAGTTCTGTTTCTATCATCCATATGACTGACTCTATTCTTAAGAGCTTCTATAGAGGTTTGGACTTGTTCAGTTTGGTTTGTATTTTCTATTGCCTTTTTGTATATAGTATCTATTCCTCTGTCAAATTCCCTTTTCATATCATTTTCTTCATGCTTCTTGGAATTCATCTTTGCATTTATTTATGTCTTCATTGAGCTTAGCCAGATGATTATTTAGGTCCTCTTTTCTTTCTTTCTTTTTTTCTTTTTTGCTCTCCTTCAGATTATTTAACTGTCTTTAGAACACTTCCTATTTTTTTCCTATTAGGTCTAATATTTTTTCTAATAATTTTTCTACTAGGTCTTAGGACAGCATTCATACAATTAATGGATCTTTATTGATTTTCTGCAAATTCTGCTAATTACTTGGCCAGGGTTGCATAGCTTGTGTCGTCATTTTTGGGTTCTGATCCTGTTGTCTCGTCTATGTTTTGATTAGAGACTTCCATTATGTGACTGGGCAATCTTGTTGGATTTACTTCCATTTGATTTTTCATGTTAGTCTTTTGGCACTGTGGTCTGCCCATCACAATGTTGGAGTCTTATTTAGTTTAGGAGGAAGCTGTAGTTTACCCTTGAAGTGTTTTCAGTGATTATTCCCTTTTATGTTTGCCTCAGTTAGGCCTCTGATGGCAATGGGGCCTGTCTGGTCAAACAGTCTGAGTATGTGAGGCTCTGGTGGGGGCCTGAGGACCTGGTGAAGGGGTTCATTGTTTGATGGTTTGGGGTATGGGAATTCTTGGAGGTGGCCTGATGGGACTAGGGTAGTGGGGAATGGGACAAAGCAGACTGGTGTTGAGGTGGGGTGGATGGGCAGGATGGGATTGTGTAGTCCTGTGATGTGGCAGGGTGAGGTGTTGGGACAGTAGGGTCCATTGGGACCATGTAGCAGGGGGTGGATGGGACTGCAGGGTCCTGTGACATGGCAGGGTGGGGGATGGGACTGCTGGTCAAGGTACACGGATAGTGAGGGGTTGGGGGAATGGGTGGAGGTCCTGGTGGTGGGAAGGGGAAGAAAACCAAGGGAGGGAGGGGGAATGCTAGCTAGCTGGTCTCAGTCTGTGAAGCCTGCAGGTAGCTCAGGAGGACTTGGTCTGCACAAGGCAGGGCAGATAGTGGTCATGGCTGGGATGGAGGTCCCGGTGGTGGGAAAACTGAAGGATGGAGGGGGGAGTGCTTGCAGGAGGAACCTGGTTGCACGGTGGCTGGGATGGCTTCATGAGGGGTTTGGAGGACTGGTGGGCTACCCAAGAGCATGGGAATCAGTGGATTCCTTACTTAGCTTCTCTGTGCTCTCCCACTAGAGGTCTGCAGGCCCTAAAATCCCCACCATTCTTGATTTTTCTTCCCTGTGAGGTGAAGCATGGTTAAGTAGATGCCATCTTGACTGGAAGTCCCCAGTAAAATGTTTTTTTAAAAGCAAAATTCCATCTGGATCCCAGAGGTTAAAAATTTTGTTTTAAATTCAATAATCAATCAACCAATCAGTCTAGGACACCTTCAATTACAGGTAGAGAGAGACCAACATACTTTTTCCTTTAGAATTCAGCCCTCACTTGAGCTCTAACCCCTCCCCAATTGGGTGCTGTCTTGTTTGTAATTAAGCTGGCCTTTTGTTTCTGTCTTTGCTGTAATTCTGATTCCTGTACAATAAAGCTTGTTTCAGTCATTCCTCTCACTGACCCTATGGATTGTCTCATAGCCTGGGAAGGTAATTCTTTACTGCACTGTAGGTAAAAATATGTTCTAGCAGATCTCACTGAGAGAACACCCTCTATTTCATTCTCTCACCCACAGGGATCAAGCCCAAGAGTATAGGACAATAATTTTCCTGTACCCAAATTCTTATTTTTGTTTTCTTTTATTTTTGAGACAGGATCCCCTGTACCTTGGACTGGCTTTGAATTCCTTATGTAGCTGAGGGTGGTCTTGAATGCCTTTTGCTCCTAGTTCTTGAATGCCCAGAGTGCTATTTTGTTTATTTACTTTTTAAAAATAATTTATCTTAAGCCGGGTGTGGTGGCATATGCCTTTAATCATAGTATTTGGGAGGCAGAGGTAGGAGGGTCACCATGAGTTCTTGGCCACCCAGAGACTACATAGTGAATTCCAGGACAGCCTGAGCTAGAGTGAGACCCTATCTCGAAAAAAGAGAGGCAGATATAGAGAGAATGGGCACACCAGGGCTTCCAGCCACTACAAATGAACTCCAGATGTATGATCCACCTTGTGCATCTGGCTTATGTGCATCTGGCTTATTGAACCTGGGTCCTTTGGCTTTGCAGGCAAATGCTTTAACCACTAAGCAATTTCTCTGGCCCTTTTAATTTGCTTATTTGAGACAGAGTCTCACACCATAGCTCAAGTTAACTTGAAACTCGCTAAGTTCCTCAGGGTGACCTTGACCTCATGGTAATCCTCCTGCTTTGCCTCCTAAGTGCTCAGATTATAAGTGTGTACCACCATGCTAAACATATATATGTCAATTGCCTTAATTCTCACATCCATACGTGGTAGGTGCCATTATTAATGGCATAAAGAGAGCTAGGTGCAGGAGTTAAATATTATGCCCTAATTTATACAGCTGGTGTCAAAGATGAGATCCAAGCCTAAGCATTCAGATCATATGCCTCTTAACTGCAAGTATGCTTCCAAACTTAGTTAAGGCCGTGACAGTCACCTCTACATATACCAACACCACTGAAAAAGGCAGGGCGAAGAAAATTTTACAAAGAGATACAAGCCTGGTATGGTGGTACATGCCATTAATCCCAGCACTTGAGAGGCTTAGAAGAGGGGGCGGATAGAATGGAAGAGTCAAAGGAAGGGTATGACCTCTTACAATGCAACTGCCCAGACAGAAACTGGCCTCGATATCCATGACCTTGCAGTGCCTAGCAATACTTTCACAAAACCCTCAAAATAGAAGAAAAAGATGATGACATCAAATTAAAAGAGAGACTAATGGAGAGAGGGTGGGGATATGATGGAGACTTGAGTTCTAAAGTGGAATGGGGGGAGGGAAGGGAAATATCAGGTGGGTTTTTTTTGTATGTAAGTATAAAAGTCAATAAAAAATAATAATTAAAAAAAAAAGAACATGAAGTTCTGGGCTGAAGAGATGGCTTAGTGGTTAAGGCAATTGCCTATGAAGCCTAAGGACCCAGGTTCTATTCCCTAGTACCCACATAAGCCAGATGCACAAAGGGACACGTATGTCTGGAGGTCATTTGCAGTGGCTAGAGGTCCTGGTGCACCCATTTTCTCTCTCTCTAATAAATAAATATTAAAATTTTCAGGGCTGGAGGGATGGCTTAGCAGTTGACACTTGCCTGCAAAGACTAAGGACACAGGTTTTATTCCTCAGTACCCACATAAGCCAGATGCACAAAGTGGCACATGCATCTGAAATTCATTTGCAGTGGCTGGAGGCCCTGGCATGTGCCCATTATCTATCTATATCTGCCTCTCTACCAAAGGAAGTAAGGAAGGAAGGAGGACTGCTGTGTAAAAAAAAAATGCTTTTTTTTTTTTTAAGAACCTGGGGCTGGAGAGATGGCTTAGTGGTTAAGGTGTTTGCCTGCAAAGCCAAAGGACCCAGGTTCAATTCCCCAGGACCCACATAAGCCAGATGCACAAGGTGGCACATGTGTCTGGAATTTGTTTGCAGTGGCTAGAGGCCCTAGTGCACCCGTTCTCTCTCTCCCTCCCTCACCCTCTCTCTGACTCTTTCTCTCTCTCAAATAAATAAAATAATAAATAAATAAAAAGGAAAAAAAAGAGTGAATTCCAAGTCAGTCTGGAATAGAGTGAGATTTTACCTTGAAAAATAAAACAAAAAGGAGAAGCAACCTAGGCAATGTAGTGCATGCCTCTAATCTTGGCACTCAGAAAGCAGAGGCACCATGCCTGGCTTACTAATCATTTTAATGGCATTCTTTCCATGTATTATGACTGATTTGACCAGTCCACTATTATCAAATATTTTGTTATTTTCTCTTTGCTGTTATGAATGATGCTGCAAGGAATGTGGTTGAAATCCAATCTTACACATTTCCTTGACATTTGCTTTAGGATCATAGCAGCTAAGTTAATCTGTTTTGCATTCTTCTTAACAATTAAGAAATGGTTTCCTAAATTTGGCAGGGACTAAATGACTTTTAGAGTTTAAAAGAGCAACTTAATAAAAATAGAAAGTCACAACAATCATGGCATGAATACTAGTTCCTTCACCAGCTACAATGGAAGAAAGAGCTGTCCCAGAGCTTAGTGCAATCATCTTCCTGGCTACCTTAGTTTTGTTTAGAAACTGCTCACCATAAAGTAAACAATGTAGTTTTGGCACAATTTTCAGGACATCTTCCTTTGCTTTGAATATGTAATTAAGGCCTTTTTATCTTTTAAAAAGTACACCTGAATAATAACTAATATATGTTTTCTTTTCATATCTGTTTAAATAGTGTCTATAAGAACACATTCCAGAGGAACAAATAAGGTAAATGTTAGTAAGAGCAAAGACAATGTCAGGAAGAGTTGGCTGTATGACTTATTAGGACCCTAGGGCAATTCCTAGATGAAAACTAGAAACCAGGAGGGAGACCACAGTTGTCACATTTATGCCACGTTCATTTTATTTCTTCTGCTGGTCTCCTTGTCAACTAGAATCAAAATTTTAGTTCACCAGGGTCAGATCCTGGGCCAATTTTATAGTCTCTTAAAAATACTTTTATTTATTTACTTGTGATGAGAGAGAGGGGGAGAAGAAGGGAGAGAAAGAGAGAGTGAGCAAGAAACAGAGAGAGAGAGAGAGAGAGAGAGAGTATGGGTTCACCAGGGGCTTCTTGCCTGCAAACAAGCTCCAAATACATTCACCACTTTGTGCATCTGGTTTTACGTGGGTAATGGGGAGTCAAATGTGGGCCAGCAGGCTTTGCAAGCAAATGCCTTTAACTACTGAGCCATCTCCACAGTCCCAAATTTCTATTCTTCTTCCAACCAACAAAGTTCCTTTCTTCTTCTCTCTGTTTTTCTATTGTGAACATTTTCATTGTTCTTTTATGTTTGTGCATATGATGTGTTTATTCATGAGTATAGTCTCAAAACAAACAAAGAACAAAAGAGAGTCCTTCAAGACCTGAAATTCCACTTCTTTTATCAAGTTTCTTTAATTTACCAAACTGAAGTAGTTACTCTTTGAACTCATTGAAACTACAGTTAATGTGAATACTAAAAATTAGGTGACACTTCAAAAAAACTTTTGGCTTCTTTTTAATTGAACACTTCCATACTTACAGACAATAAACCATGATAATTCCCTCACCTCCCCCACTCTCCCCTTCACAAATCCACTCTTGATCATTTCCCCTTGCTCTCTCTTTTATTTTGATGTCATGATCTTTTCCTCCTATGATGAAGATCTTGTGAAGGAAGTACTAGGCACTGTGAGTCATGGATATTGAGATCAGTTTCTGTTTGGATAATGGCAACCCTTCCTTTGGCTCTTTTTTTTAATTATTATTATTTTTATTGACAACTTCTATACTTACATACAAAAAACACATGATATTTCCCTCCCCTCCCCCATTCCACTTTAGAACTCCAATCTCCATCATATCCCCTCCCTCTCTCCATTAGTCTCTCTTTTAATTTGATGTCATCATCTTTTTCTTCTATTTTGAGGGTTTTGTGAAGGTGTTGCTAGGCACTGCAAGGTCATGGATATCGAGGCCAATTTCTGTCTGGGCAGTTGCATTGTACCTTTGGCTCTTACATTCTTTCTATCACCTCTTCTGCAATGTACCCTGAGCCTTGGAGGGTGTGATAACAATGTTTCAGTGCTGAACACTCCTCCGTCACTTCTTCTCAGCACTGTGGTGCCTTTTGGGTCATCCCAGTGGTCACTGTCATCTGAAAAGAGAAGCTTCTCTAACAATAAGTGAGGGTAGCATTAATAAAAGGGCATGAACGTTAGGTAAAGTGCTTACAGGGAAGTTTGGTGAGCATAATATATGCACTTAGCCAGACAAGATCAGGTGTTACACTCCTAATGATCATGACCTCCCTAACCATAGGCTTTTGATTTGGTTTTCAGTACATGACATGTATTCCTTCTCATAGAGTGGACCTCCAGTCCAATTAGAGAACATTTGGTTTCTTCCATAACAGACATGCCACTATTGCACTCGTTCAGTCTTTTGGCCTGGCTAGCCAAACTTCAGGCTTGCAGTATCCAGTTTTCACTGCTGATGGCTTCTATTTCCCACAGGGCTGCATGCAGTGCATCTTTTTCCAGATTTCAGTCAGCTGGTCAACAGGGAGGAGATTTTCAGCTCAGCCCCAGCTTGATTTCTCAGTGACCTTGCAGCCCGGGCATGTGGTATTCAGAAATAGGGTGGGAAACCAAGAGCCTTGGCAATAATCTGTAATGTTTTGGGGGCATCAGGGACTTCCCTAGCCAATGACTCACTGGGCTGAAAACAATAGCCTTGGACTGGCAGCCCACCAGGTACCAATTATCATAGAACTAAAAAGTATGGCAACTCCAATATGAGTCAAACAATCTCCTATGCTGATAGAAGCAAAATGAGGCATAAAGAAACACAATAGACAGACTACTGGAGGCTGGCATTTTGGTACCTTGCCAGTCGCCCTGGAACACTCCCCTCTTGCCAGTAAAAAAGCCAGGAACAGGGGAATATCGACCTGTCCAAGATCTGAGAGAAGTAAATAAATGGATGCAAGATATACATCCCACTGTGCCCAATTCCTATACTTTTGTCAGTATGATTCTGTCAGAAAGGCAAATTTATACAGTGTTGGGCTTAAAGGATGTTTTCTTTAGCATCCCATTGGTGAAGGGAAGTCAACCCATTTTTGCCTTTGAATGGACAGATGTGGAATGAGGCACCAGTGGGCAATTGACCTGGACTAGACTTCCACAGGGATTTAAAAATCCTCCTACTCTCTTTGATGAAGCTCTCCATAAGGATTTGCTGGTTTTTCCACAATGAGATGCATGAGGCAACACTCCTGCAGTACATGGATGAATTCCTAGCTGCAGAAACAGAGGAAAAATGCCTCGCTGCCAGAGTGTCTCCTGAACACCTTACAACATCTGGGCAATCATGTGTCAGCCAGGAAGGCTCATCTGTGCATACATAAGACAACCTACTTGGGATACAAACTCCAAGGAGGTAAGAGGATGCTGTCGGCCTCTAGAATTCAGACCATCACTCAGATCCCCATGCTTCAGACTAAGAGACAAATCCGAGAATTCCGTGGAGCTGTGGGGTATTGCAGAATTTGGATCGCAAGGATTGCTGAGTTAGCCAAGCCTCTATATGAGGCCACTAAAGGGCAAGAAAAAGATTTCAATTGGACTGTAAATGAGGAGCAAGTATTCAAGAACTAAAGTCAGCCCTAACATCAGCCCCTGCCCTGGCACTCCCAGATTTAACCAAACCCTTCCACTTATATATGGATGAGAAAAAGGGGACCACCAGGAGCATTCTAACCCAGAGACTGGGGCCATGGCATCACCCTGTGGCCTATTTGTCTAAGATATTAGACCCAGTAACTGCCGGTTGGCTCCCTTGCCTCCAGGCTGTTGCAGCTGCTGCTATTCTGACAAAGGACACAGACAAATTAACCTTGGGACAGACTTTATCAATTATAGCCCTGCATGCAATGGAGACTCTTCTAAAATGCCCTCCCAACCAATGGCTCTCTAACTCCTGCATAACCCACTATCAGGCCTTACTCTTAGATCAACCAAGGATACAGTTTCGCCAAACTGCAGCTCTGAATCCAGCCTCCCTGCTGCCTGAGACCGATAAGACATCAATTCCTCTGCATGACTGCATAGAGATCACCTCTGCCTTCCATGGGTTCCACCTGGACCTGACAGATGTGGCTTGGCTGGACCCTGACGTGGTGATGTATTCTGATGGTAGCAGCTTTGTCACGGATGGAATCAGGTATGCAGGGGCAGCTGTGCTGACTTTGGAAGAAACCCTGTGGGCTGAAACCCTGCCTCGGGGTACATCAGCTCAGAAAGCTGAACTGATAGCACTAACTAAGACTCTGATATTGGGAAAAGACAAGACAGTGAATATCTACACAGCCATTATGCCTTTGCCATAGCTCATGTACATGGGGCCATCTGCAGGGAGCAAGGGCTATTAACAACAGAAGGTAAAGACACCAAAAATAAAAATGAAATTCTGGACTTATTGGCTGTCATTTAGATGCCTAATAAAGTGGCTACAATCCATTGTCCAGGCCATCAGAAAGGGAGACCACAGAAGCAAGAGGGAACAGACTAGCAGACCTAGCAGCAAAAGTGCTGCCTTTCAGCATCTGTCACATTGTCTGGTCACCCTCACAGCACCCACTCTTCCTGAGTGGCCGGCATACACAGAACAGGACTTACGGCTCACCTCTCATCTGATAAAGGTGCAGACCCCACAAGGATGGTATCAACTGGAGGATGGATGGCTGTTGCTGCCCAAGCCCTAGGACAGAGACTGGCTAAACAACTACGTGAAGGAACTCACTTAGGCAGCAACAATCTGTCTGAACTAATGAGGAAAGAATTTTTCTTCTCAGGTATGGACTCAATCATCAAGGACACCACCACCTGCTGTCAGGCCTGCCAACCGACAAATGCCTCCTCTGCCCAGAGACAGAGCCTTGATCAGAAGACATCATTCTGGAGCATTGGATCCTCACTGGAAAGGTCCTCATTCAAGTCATCCTGACCACAACAACAGCTGTGAAAGGGGATGGAATTCACACCTGGATGCACCACTCTCAAGTTAAAAAGACAATGTTACCTGAGGACATCCCAGAACACCAAGAAGAGCACAAGAGATGGCGAGTCCTAAAACATCCAAGGGACCCACTGTTGCAGTTTGAATAGATGCCCCCCAATATATTCAGTGTTTTATTAGTTTGTACTGTGCATTTGCATCCACCTGACTGGAGGCAATGTCACTGGATCTGTAAGCTTCAATAAATCCCTTTTTCCATAACTGTGCCTGGTCTGTAAGTTCATCTCAGAGAACCTGAAGCTGTCTGCTACAAAAGTTGGTACCAGGAGTTGGGGGAGATGAACCTGACCATGTGGTGGTATGCCCAGTTCACGGCACCCCCAGCGACCACCAAGAAAGACCAAACACGTATGCAAACGCAAAGAGCTTTTTACTCGGGCTTAAGCTCGGTCTCTTGCCTTCACCAAAGCAGTGGATTCGAGCAAGAGCCAAGAAAATCAGAATGGCGGGCTTTTTATTGAGGTTTGAGCAAGGGGGAGAGGACTATCACCCACACAACCACATTATTGGCTAATTTGAACATTAACTGTACTTGGGGGTTCTTGATTGGTCTTAGGATTTTGGCGGGCTAGGTCTAGGGGAATTTCAAACTTAATTGGCTTAGCAAACAGCGGTTACATTTGAACAGGTTGGCACACACGGTTACATTCATTTGATTGGTTGACATTTACAAAACTCTGAGATGGTGGATCTTATTTGGCCATCCAGCCCAGGACAGTAAGAATGTTGAGTCATGCTCACACAGCAAGTTTATGGTTTTCCCAGTACTGCTTGTTCTTCCCTTGATTTTGGGAACTCGCCCCTGTGGCCTACAGAGTGACTGAGGCCTGTCATGGTGCTACTCTGGCCTGGGTCTTTCATTCCCCCCTCTCCTTGTACCTAAAGGGGAGCCAATCTTGGGTCCTAAAGGCCATCTGGTTTTTCTAGGGGGCGGTATTGAGCCCTGAGAACCATCAGTTGAACTGTGTTAATGCGGTCTTTGACAAAGCTAACTAGTCTATTAAGTATACAAGGTCCTAGAGTAATTATGATCAAGAAAAGAGCTAGGGGTACTATCAAAGCAGATATTAAAGTAGTAAGCCAGGGGGAATGGTTGAATAGGGATTCAAACCACCCCTGAGAGGCCTCGCGTTCTCGTTTTCTCCTTGCCAGACCTTCTGGGACCTTTGCCATATTGTCTCTAACCACACCTGAATGATCAACATGAAAACAGCATTCTTCACCTAAGGCGGCACAGAGGCCACCTTGTTGGAGGAAGAGTAAGTCTAGGCCTCTCCTATTTTGTAATATCACCTCAGATAGGGAAGTTAGAGACTCTTGCAAATGAGAGATAGAAGTTTCTATTCTTTCTATGTCTGCATCAATAGCCATCTGCAAGCTAGAGTAATAATTTTTCTGGGTTACTAAGGCTGCTGTACCAGTACCTACTCCAGCCAATCCAGCTCCCACTATAAGAGTAAGGGCCATGATGGCCTCTCGTTTGTATCTTTGAGCTAGGGGTTGTTCTAGTCAGGCAAACAATTCATCTTCTGTATGATAGAGGAGTCTGGGCACTAGTCTAACTAACACACAAAAAACCTTTAGTGAAATTGAGAACCCCCAAGTGGACACAGGGAGTTAACTCTGTGGTGCACGCGCACCACATGTCAGTGGGAGGAATTAGAAATGGTAGATGGTTAGATTTAGAACTGGAATGGGGCAGTAGAGATGAAGTTGGGATGGTAATATTGCAAAGATGATTTTGGCCATAGGGCACAGTTCCTATACATAGTCCTTGTCCAGTTACAGATGTCAAAGTCAGTTGAGCTCGTTTTTGTTGCCATCTACAGGTAGAGATGTTAGCAGCACTTGTATAATTACCAAGTCCCGCAATCCCCTCATAGTATGGAGGCTGGATGTCATAACAAAGCCAACAAGCAGTAGTCAGGTTAGGGGCTGTAGCATTCAAAAAGTGAAAAGAGCGATCTATGAGGTCAAGCAGGGGATGTACCCCTGTGGGTTGTTCTGAAGGAGGGCTAGGATAGTTAGGTGACAGGGTGTGGGTAGTGGGCTGGGAAGGGTTAGTGGGGAGGATTGGGGGCTCAGGAGGAAGTGGGGATAGTGGTTTAGGCGGGGCCAGAACTTTATTAGGTTCTATAGGTAGTGGGGACCTTAATGGGGTAATTCTCATCTGGAGAGTGAATAATACTCCTGGATCCTGCCCAGATTTATATAGTCTGAGGCCCCATGTTTTTCCAGAGCCCCACCCAATGGGCTTCTTTCCTGATTCCATAAATCTAATAAGGATGGGATTACACTGTTTTTTTAGACAATCAGAATGTGTTGCTTCGTACTCAATCTGAGATCCCCAGGGGGCCCTTTGGAGAGTTATGAAATCACCCTTGTCTTTTTGGGAACTTTCCCAAGTAAAAGTACCAGTGGATTCACATCCCCAGGAAGCACAATAATAGTCAGAAGCCCAACCACACTGTCTTTTCTTTTCTTCTGTTCTCTCTTTATACCCAGGGCAGACATATATGGGCAGGGCCCGTGTCCGCGCCCTGGTAGACGGATGTTTACATCCAAACTCAGGAAAGGGTACTAGGCTACTAGGCTCCCAAGTTTCTTCAAAAAGATCACATAGGTCGAAAATGAGATCTGGCCACCAGGCCCCAGGGGGTGCCGCATGGGAAGTGGAATTAATAATAGTCCCTGTTGCAGCATTAGTTATTATCAACGTGATATTTACAGGGGCATGAGGGTTAGAGGATATACATACAGTTTGTAACAACAAAGTCACTAGGAGCGCTGAAGCTTGAGTTTGAGTGGCGACTCTGGATCTCGATGGACTTGCCATTCTGGTTGATGACTTTCGGTTTCAGCCAGTGGGTCTGCTGAGCGAACATGTGTGATGAATCCAGGTGGCAATTCCGTCTACCTTGATGGCGGTGGGGGTTGTCAGGATGATGACGTAGGGTCCCTTCCAGCGAGGCTCTAGTGTCTTACGCTGATGACGGCAAACAAAGACCCAATCCCCTGGCTGATATCCGTATGTTGGGGGAGGAGGTCCAGTCTCATATATAGCTTTTAGGCAAGGCCACACTTCTTTGTGAGTTCTGATTAAGGATTGAAAAGACTCACGTAAATTTTGATTACTAAATTCATCAATTAATTCCTGTTTTAGGTCAGGCAGAATGGGAGGCAGTCTCCTGAACATAATTTCATAAAGGGTTAACCCTATCACATAAGGGATGTTTCTTACCCTATAAAGAGCGAAGGGGAGGAGAGATACCCAGTCCAGGCCGACCTCTATAGTCAATTTAGTAAGAGCCTCTTTTAAAGTTCTATTCATTTGTTCTACCTGCCCTGAGCTCTGGGGCCTGTAAGCACAATATAATTTCCAATTTGCCCCCAGTATTTTAATTACATCTTGTATTACCTGAGAAATGAATGCTGGTTCATTGTCTGAACTCAAAAGAACTGGCATTCCATACCTGGGTAAAATCTCTTCTAGAATTTTCTTTGTCACCACCTGTGCAGTCTCATGTTTAGTAGGAAAAGCCTCTGTCCATCCTGAAAAAGTGTCTACAAAAACTAGGAGATATTTATAACCATATTTACCTGGCTTTACCTCAGTAAAATCTAGTTCCCAGTGTGCTCTTTGTTTGGACCCTCTTAGACGAGTCCCAAGTCCTTTTGAGTGTTGATTGTCCGCATTTGTCACCTTACAACTTAAACGTTTGTTAGCAATTTCTTCAACCTGGGATCTTACGTTAAGTATTTTGAGATGACTGTGTCTTATTAGTTCTTCAGTCCTTTTTGTACCCAAATGGGTGGACTGATGCAGATGTTGTAGGAGCTGCTTAGAAAGGTGGGAGGGAAGGATTAGTTTATGATCTCCAGGTAGAATCCAGCCATTATTTACTTCTTGAGTCATTGGCATTTTTCTGATGAGTTTAAGGTCCTCAGTGGAGTACCCTGGAGTATCTGGCAACACGGGTGGGCCTGGGTCTGGAAGTACAGTCATTACCAGTTTTGCCTCTAAGGCAACTTGTTTGGCTGTTTCATCAGCTCTCTGATTTCCTTTGTCCACTGGAGTTTCAGCTTTTTGGTGACCAGGACAGTGAATAATAGCTAGCTTTTGGGGCAGCCATAAGGCTGCCAGCAAGTCTAAAATCTGTTCCTTGTTTTTAATAGTTTTTCCTTCAGCCATTAGGAGGCCTCTTTCTTGGTATATGGCCCCATGCACATTAGCGGTAGCAAAGGCATAGCGGCTATCAGTATATACATTTAACTTTTTTCCTCTGCCTAATCGCAGAGCTTGAGTCAGGGCAATGAGTTCTGCTTGTTGTGCAGAAGTTCCTTTTGGTAAAGTCGCCACCCAGATAGTCTCTGTTTCAGCTACTACAGCTCTCTTGGTTGTTGTATACTCGTTCTGCCAGTGCTACTAATTCCTGTAGGCTTTTGTCTGCTAATCTATCTAATTTTTAAATTTTTCTCCTGATGTCTGGGGCTGCCTGGTTAACAAAGCTAAGAATAACTGCTGTCTTATTTTCTGGGAGTTCTGGGTCCATGGGAGTATACCTGCAGTATGCTTCCATTAGCCTTTCCAGAAAGGCAGCAGGACTTTCATCCTTTCCCTGTTGTACATCACTAACCTTGGCCAAATTGGTGGGCCATCTAGCAGCGGCCCTGAGACCCCCCCATTAGAGTCCGGCGATAGACCTGGAGTCTCTCCTTACCTTCTACCGTGTTGAAATCCCAGTTAGGTCTAGTCAAAGGGAAAAGGTGTCTATCATGGCCTGGTTTTTTTGGGGTTCCCATCCATTCCCGGGACCAGTTTCTGAGCTTCTGTGAGGACCCTTTCCCTCTCCTCTGTGGTAAATAGAATCTGTAAGAGCTGCTGACAATCATCCCATGTGGGCTGATGGGTAAAAAGAATAGAGTCTAGAAGGTCAATTAGGCCCTGTGGTTTTTCAGAGAACTTAGGTGTCTGCATTTTCCAGTTATAGAGGTCACTAGTAGCAAATGGCCAATAGTGATGAGGTTGATTGCCTTCTGTGTCTGGGGGCCCTATTGCTCTGAGTGGAAGGGTTGTAATCTCGGGCTCCAGAGCTGATGCCCGAGGGACTCAACTGCAAGTATGGGGGGGGTGCTAATTACAGGAGGTAGGGATGGCTGTCGGGGCTGAGGTTGAGCCTGCCCAACAGCCTGGGGCTGGGGTGGATTTAAAGGAGGAGGAGGAGGATAAGGGGGAGGAAAGATTAATTCTTCCTGCTGGGAGTCCTGCAGGACTGGATATAGGGGGGCAGAAGGTAGGGAGGGGGAGGCAATAGGTTCTTCTTTGTTCTTAACGGCCAGGATAGTGGACGATTTATCCTGAGGAGGAAGAAAAGGTTTTAACCAGGCAGGGGGATTTTCAACCAGATCACACCATGTTAGAATGTAGGGTATCTGGTCCGAGCGTCCATTTCCTGCAGAGGAATTTTGAACAATATTATCTTGGACCTGCCGTATTATGGGCAGGTGGAAAGTACCTTCCAGGGGCCAGCCCACATTGAAGGTAGACCATTCATTTCTGCAAAAGATAATTCGTTTTCTCTTTTTCACTTCTATATTTAGGTTAGAGGCCCTTTCTTTATCGTCCGTAAAGTGGTCTGTCACGAGGGAGAGAGGAGTCGAGTGAGTCTGTCCCATCTGTCCAGTCACACAGAGAAGGAGAATAAGTTTGACAAAACACAAAGAAAGAAGGCAGAAAACAAGTTCAGCTGGCCAGCTAGTACAAAAACTGAAACTGGGACAGTGGCGTCATGCTGCTCCGTGGGCGTGACCCACATGGTCTTTCCAAAAATGGGAGGGGAGAAAATTTCCCCCTCTTGGTGGGCCAGAGGCACTCTGGTCCCACCTACCAAACAGGAGGGGAGAAAAATTCCCCTCTGGTGGGCCAGAGGCACTCTGGTCCCACCTACCAAAACCTAACAAAGGGTGTGTCCACCCGATTAAAAACTGTGTTCAAAATACTAGAGAGATCTGCGAGACATGAGAGATTGAGAGACAAAGGAAACAGACAAATAGACACTTACCGGCCGGCAGTCTGAGCTCCACGTGTTGGTGGTCCTCAGGGATCTCCAGGGGGATCCGGGACGAGCCCCCAAATGTTATGCCCAGTTCATGGCACCCCCAGTGACCACCAAGGAAGACCAAACACGTATGCAAATGCAAAGAGCTTTTTACTCGGGCTTAAGCTCAGTCTCTTGCCTTCACCAACGCAGTGGATTCGAGCAAGAGCCAAGAAAATCAGAATGGCGGGCTTTTTATTGAGGTTTGAGCAAGGGGGAGAGGACTATCACCCACACAACCACATTATTGGCTAATTTGAACATTAACTGTACTTGGGGGTTCTTGATTGGTCTTAGGATTTTGGCGGGCTAGGTCTAGGGGAATTTCAAACTTAATTGGCTTAGCAAACAGCGGTTACATTTGAACAGGTTGGCACACACGGTTACATTCATTTGATTGGTTGACATTTACAAAACTCTGAGATGGTGGATCTTATTTGGCCATCCAGCCCAGGACAGTAAGAATGTTGAGTCATGCTCACACAGCAAGTTTATGGTTTTCCCGGTACTGCTTGTTCTTCCCTTGATTTTGGGAACTTGCCCCTGTGGCCTACAGAGTGACTGAGGCCTGTCATGGTGCTACTCTGGCCTGGGTCTTTCAGTGGATTTTGGTCTTTTGGAATCTTTGTTTTGGGGAAATGGGCATGGACTTAGTGCTTGCAACTGAAGACGCCTTCTGGAATGGTAAGCTAAGTTTCATGGAGTATTCTGATAAGAGTTTGAGAATGCTAAGTGAAGACAATATTGAACTTCAAGGCTTGGCCTATGGGCATTTTAAGGGGAAGAAAAGACTGCAGAGGACTTTGTTGGAACTGGGCTACTGGCATAAGGGATGGCTGCATTCTGCTGCTGAGGCTCAGAGAATTTGATCAAGGTTAAATTGGTAACAGACTGATGTGCTTGGCAAAAGATAACTGGACTGAAAGATTTAAGATTTTTAAGCTGGAAAACCTCAAACAAGATAAAATTAACAGACACTTTTAGGCGTTAGGTTACTGGAGCTGTATTTGTGAAACAAATTAGCAATCTTAAGGAAGATGGCCCAACTGCTTTACATAAAAACAATGGAGACGATGCCTGAGGAAAGACTGTCAGAAATGCAAACTCTTGGAAAGAGTTGAATGGAGAAAGAACCTGATTTTGAAGGTTACAATTTATTTCATCACTGAATTAGGAATATGGCTGTGTCCAGCACACCTGGTATTAGTTTTGGAAGCATGAAAAATACGTGGTGTGGTCATGAATTGCACACAGTTCCAGGAGCCGCTGCTGAGATGCAGCATGAGGCAGGTTGTAATGCCCTGACAGGCTGCAGAACCTTTGGAAGATGGACTGTAGTTTGCATGGAGACCTGAAGACGTTTTGGATATACCAGGATTGTGCAAGGGCTCCCATGGAGTGCACTGTTGGCCTGGGATATAAGTTTTCCCTGGCTACTTTGCCCATCTGGAGGAGTGGAATTGGAAAACCTGGAGACTGTCAGCCTCAGGTTTTATTGAACTTGAACTGCAGAAGTTTGATGACTGCTGATGGTGGTTGAGTTTGCATTATTTTAGTCTCTCCTTGTTTTGCCTTATACATACAGTTGAAAATGTTTACTCTGTGACTTTATGTGTTGAAAGTATTTAACTTGTTTGCTTTTACAGGACTCACTATCTTAAGTTGGTCAAAACCATGGGGACTGTTGAAATTGGACTGAATACAATTTATAATGTGTGATAGTTATGAATCTGTTGGGGGCCAGGGGCAGAATGTGGTAGTTTGAATAGATGTCCCCCAATATATTCAGTGTTTTATTAGTTTATGGTTTGCATCTGCATCCACCTGGCTGGAGGCAATGTCACTGAGTGGATCTTAACGTGTGGTGGTGGGTTTGAGATTTCAATCTAAAGATATGCAATGTGTGCCTAACTGGAGTTCCTGAAGTGTGTTGTGCTGTGTGGCTTTTTGGCTTGAGGCTTTTCTCTCTATGTTTGGTCCTGTGAAAGTAGGCCAGCTTCTTCTGCCATTATGGAACTTCCCCTGGATCTGTAAGCTTCAATAAATCCCTTCCTCCATAACTGTGCCTGGTCTGGAAGTTCATCTCAGCAAACCTGAAGCTGTTTGCTACATACACTAAAGATAAGACTCTTTTGCTCATGAGCTTGTTGTTATTAAACTCTTTGGAGTTTACCACACAGGAGAATCCCTAAACTCCTAGGGTTTGGGAAAAGGAATTAAAAGATACTATGACAGAAGAAATAAGGGCCAAGTCAACAGAAAGGACCCTTACTGCCCCTCCAGTATTTAGACTAGATCTCTGTGAACTATGGCCAAAACTTGGGGCCTATGCAAGCTCAGGGGTAATAGGAATCCCCTATGGAGCAATCGCTGGGAGTGGAAGCCACTTAACACATTGGAATGGATGTGGTTATCTCCCCTTTGAAAAGTCCATAAGGGGCACCCAATACTATGCCCTACTAATGGAGGACCATCCTGTCATGGGGAAGACCAATACCACTGTGCAAGTTGGGGATGTGAAACCATAGCACCCTGGATAAATAAGGACCCTTTAATATCCCTTAAGATAGAGTCAAATGATAGCTGTGAAGTCATTGGGTAATTTAATCCAGTTACTATTACCCTTTGCAGTTGGGACCCTTTTTCCTTAACTGGGCAATGGGACACAGGAAGGACATGGGGAATCTGGAAATATCAGCAAGAGAGAGACCCAGGAACTGAGTTCACCATCCAAAGAATAAAAGTAGTTCCTCCAGTACAGCCTAGAGGACCCAACTGGGATATATTCCTGGATCCTCCTGAAGTCAGGCCTACTCTCCCTAAAGCACAGGACTATCTAACCCCTCCCCTTACAGTCATCAATAAAAATAAAAATGGCTCCACCCTGTCCCTTCTGTCCCTTCCTCTCTATGTTAGACACAATATATTCCTTTGTTAATGCAACTGATGCAAATCTAACCAAGGACCTGCTTAAACCTAAAACCTCCCTATTACTTGGGAATAAGTACTAATAGTACAATAGGAGAAGGGGAACTACAAATGAGAAAGCTCAACTATAGCAGGGCAGAGAAAGAATGACCTTGGTGGGGGGACCTAAGCCAGTGATAACACTAGGAGACATTAGGGGAAAAGGACTATTTCTCAAGCCCTATAACCATTCCTTATCCCCTTCCCTCTTTCAGCAATACTGTGAAACAACTTTAGATCTAAAACCAGAAGCCCTTCTTAAGAGCGCACCTACTACCTGGTTTTCATGTACTAATGGTCTTACTCCCTGCATAAGTTTAGTTTTTCTTTTTTTCTTTCTTTATTTTTTTATTGACAACTTCTTTAATTGTAGAAAATATCCCATGGTACTTCCCTCCCTCCCCCCACTTTCCCCTTTGAAACTTCACTCTCCATCATATCCCCTCCCCCTCTCAATCAGTCTCTCTTTTCAGTTTGATGTCATGATCTTTTCCTCCTATTATGATGGTCTTATGTAGGTAGTGTCAGGCACTGTGAGGTCATGGATATCCAGGCCATTTTGTGTCTGGAGGAGCATGTTGTAAGCTGTCCTACTCTTCCTTTGGCTCTTACATTCTTTCCACCCCCTTTTCTGCAATGGACCCTGAGCCTTGGAAAGTAGATTTGAGATGTTTCAGTGCTGAGCACTCCTCTGTCATGTCTTCTCAGCACCATGGTGCATTCTGAGTTATCCCAAGGTTGCCACAATCTGAAAAGAGAAGCGTCTCTAACCAAAAGTGAGAGTAGCATTAATATATGAGTGTAGACATTAAGAGAAGTGCTTACTGGGCAGTGCAGTGAGCATAGTATATACATTTAGTGAGACACCAGCAGACCCTTATGGCTCATGGCTACCCCTGTCATAGGTTTTCAGTATCAGGGATGTGTTCCCTCCCATAAGAGGGGGCCTCCAGTCCAATTAGAGAGCAGTTGGTTTCCCCATAACAGGCATGCCATTGTTGCACCCGTTGGCTCATTTTGCTGGGCTGGCCAAATTTAAAGCTTGCAGTGTTCACTGTTGAATACCTTCACTGGTGTTTTCTCTTTCCCATTGAACTGCATACAGCATAGCTTTTTCCAACTTTCTGTCAGCTGGTCCACATGGAGGAGGCTTTCAGCTCAGCTACAGCAGGTTTTCTCAGTGAGATTGCCACCCAAGTATGTGGACTCTTCAGCAATAGGGTTTTACCATCTATTCTTGGTGGGAAACCAAAGGCCTCGGCAATGGCCTATAATGTTTTGGGGGGTATCTGTGACCTCCTCATCCCTGGTACTGAAAAATTTCTAGTAACAATCTATGGCTTCTGAGTGTTCCATTGACCAAAAAGGTAGGTTTCCATATGACTTTTTTATATCCTCTTAGATTTTGATTAGCCCTTCCTCCACCATTCCTTTACTCAATCTCTTCCCCTGATCTCACTTAGGCCTTTTCACCCCCATTAATCTGTTCTTCTACTTACATATATACAGTACCATCCTCCCTCCCTTTCTATTCCCTTTATGTCCCCTTTCTAGCTTACTGGCTTCTGCTAGTTTAGTTTTTCACAGATCCTAATGAGCAATGTATACTGACCCATTTTATCCCCCAAGTTTACTTGTATGATGGAACATCACGTAGGGAGAACATGGGTTTGATTCCTGCTGTATCAGGGAGGGCCAAGAGAACTGCCCCAATCCTGGTACCACTCTTGATAGGGGCTGGCATTGCAGGATCGGCTGCCTTAGGCACTGCCTCTCTAGTAATAGGGAACAAAAATCTTAGACTACTTAGTGACCAAATAAGTCAAGATCTCAGCCACTTAGAAAGCTCATAACCTGCCCCGGCCGGCGGGGTTCAACAGAGGCTCGAGGGGAGGCTAAACCTGGATGGGGAACAAACAGGAACAAAGAAAGAAGCCCTGCTTCAAACTCCAGTCAAGGCTTCATTTATTATTATTCATACAGAGGTATATATAGGGGAGGCAGGAAGAAGGCAAATGGGATTTATGGCTGCCAAATGGATTTTATGGCTACCAGAGGTTTTGATTGATGAGGAGAGAGGGGCGGGGGGTCTCTTGAGTGACAGGCCTCACGGATGTTTACAAGAATGTCTGTGTTGAGATCACAGGCAGGGCGGAGTTACATCAATCCTGTTTGTTAAGATACACATCTTTAGGTTGCACCTTGTTCTTATCTACAGATCAAAGTAGGCTTTTTGGGAAGGCTTGGTAAATTTCACAGGAACTCAGGAAGCTGAAATCTTAACACAAAGAGTGGAGGCTTCTTCCTCCAAATGGTTGCAGTTTGGCTCAAGGTCTCCAACATCTCCTCCCTTCTTTTATACAAGACAGGGGGAGGCCCGCAGTCAAGCGGTGGGCTTTAACCAAGTGGGGGAGTAGTGACCTGGCTCCTCCCGTGGGTCATTTTTTATCACCCACAGATTTGGCCCTTGGTACCTTTTGGGGAGGGGAGGCAGAGCCTAAATAATTATTATGTGTGGTACCAACCTCCATGCAAGTCAGGTTTTTTCTCTCAGGGAATTCAGATGTGGTCAGTAAGACCTTCCCTTGCGGTTTTTTCAGCACCCACATTGGTACCCATCCCCGTAGGGGGTGCATAAGTCTGAATGCTTATGCGGTTCCCGGAGGCTTGGAGTATTAACCTTGGCCAACATGCCTAGAATGATTATAAAAGGTAAACAAATTTACAGGATTTACAGTGGCTATAGGGTTTACAGAGACTATATGTTTTACAGACATTAGGTTTTACAGAGACTATATGTTTTACAGACATTAGGTTTTACAGAAACTATAGGTTTTAAAAAGTAAACAAATTTACAGGGCTTACAGTGGCTATAGGGTTTACATTCATTGTTAGGGGAAGGTCTCAGCTAGAGGCAAGTCCTCAGTCGTGATTCCTCGGCTTGCCAGCTCCAGTCTGTGATAGTGGACCTGTTGAGCTGCTGGAACACTTGAGCTCTGGAAGCTGCTACATTCAGTCTCTGTAACATTGTTTGTTCACCTGACTCAGGCACAGTCTGTATGATTTAAAACCAAAAAAAAAAAAATTAAAAAAACATACCCACGTATCAATGTACATATGAATACATATTATGTGGTTGGATCACCCTAACCATGAGTTTTATTTTACTCTATTTTAGTCTAAACTGTCCTTCTCTCTTATTGTCGCTCTGTGTCCCCCTCAAACACTTTTCTCTTTGGGATTCCTTCAGCTACTGATAGAGATAAGTTTAGCTTTTTAGCAGTTAAGTCTTACAGTGACTTAGTGCATCAGTATAGCTTTTAGCTTTTTTATTACATTTTTCTCATTTTTCCAGTCATAATCTTTTATGTTTTAACATGTAACTTTCCCAACCAGGCAGAGTAAACATCAGTAGGATTGGTGTACATAATGTCCATTTTTCTTTGATATCTCATGTTGAATTCAAGCTTCTTCTGTGGGTAGACTAGTCAGCTTCTGGAGTGCCTGGAACAGGGCTGTAGTCTCCTTGTCAGGGGGAAGGTGTCCTCTGGAGCTTGACTTGGAGGGTCCCTCTGGGTCACTGGTGACCTGTTATCTGCTACAATTGGCTGAGGACATTGTCCTCCAGACTTTGGTGTGATGAATTTATATCCCTTGGCTGATGGGTATGTGCCCAATTCTCTGAGGGTATATGGCTCCCCTTGTAAACTTTTAAAATTTTATTTAATATTTAATATTTATTTATTTATTTATTTATTTGACAGAGAAAGGGGGGCATGCCAGAGTCTCCAGCCACTGCAAATGAACTCCAGACACATTTGCCCCCTTGTGCATCTGGCTAACGTGGGTCCTGGCAAACCTTGGTCCTTTGGCTTTGCAGGCAAATGCCTTAACTGCTAAGCCATCCCTCTAGCTGTCCCCCCCCTTGTAAATTTTGAGGGAGCATCATCAATGGCAGGTGAATCTGGTTTAGCAAGGAGACACCTTTGGACAACCAGCACCACCCGCATCAGCAAGTACAAACAGCTAGCACTCTAAATTGCTTTTATCAAAGCTAGATTGGACTAATGAAAATCAACAACTATCAGATAAACATAACCAGTGAGGACAATCTCTGGATTATTTAAAGGCAACAGTGGCTGACTAATCAGGGACAGGTGGAGGCAGAAAGCATGAATTGATGTTAGAATTTAGTATTGTAAGCCAGCATCAGACAGCACCAGCCTATTAGTCTGAATCTTTGTTTATATTGTAATATTTCATAGGTGTATTTTTTTACTGGATGATTAAGACAATGTAAGCTGCCAAAATTAACTATGTATTTTGGAGATAAATAATGGCTCTGTAGGAGAGACTTTTAGGGACCTGTGAAGAGTTCTATGATTCTCAGCATTGTCATCTGCTAAGATAAGTCAAGGCCATGCTGACCAAGTGGACTCTCCTCTTTTGGGAAGCCTAGAAGGCTGGCTTTCCATCTCTTGGTCTCTATATCCTCCCTGATCAAGAAGACAGGTAACTTACCAGAGGCTGGTAGTTAGCAGGTGTCCCATTATCTCCTGTGGCCTTCTGACCTGGGAGCAGGAACCAAAATATTGGTTATCCTTTTAACTCTGATGTAATTGACTTTGACTTCTACATATGTTTATTGATCACTCAGAGAGATTGTACACAGATCATTAGCGAAACAGATTTAGTTTAAAAGGTGCAGATCATACTTGGTTAGCAAAGCAGATCTGGTCAGAGAACGATACAATAGTTCAAAATAATTCTGATTAGTATTTAAGTTTAGTTGCAGGTGACAGTGTACGCTATGTCTGGAACATAGAAAACCCACACATTTTATCTTTAAGTACCTGTCAGTTATAAGTACAGGCAGAAAGCTGGGCATGGTGGCACATGCCTTTAATCCCAGTACTTGGGGAGGCAGAGGTAGGAGGATCACTATGAGTTTGATGCCACCTTGAGACTACATAGGGAATTCCAGGTCAGCCTGGGCTAGAGTGAAACCCTACCTCAAAAAAAAAAAAAAAGACATAAGTACATGCAGAACATTTTAGTAGGCTGAAAACAATATTTTACCAATTATTTTATCAATAACTTTAAGCCAATTGATTTAATCTGGAAATTGTATGTCAGGAAAAGATAAGACAGTATAAAAACTTGGCATCTGTGTTTGAAAACAACTTTGGCTAGTCTGTATAACTATGCAGGTACCAATTATCCCCCAAACTGGAAGCAAAACAGCAATTTAAGATTATTTTCTAGGGCAGGAAACATGTCTTAACTATTAATATCTCTATAAGCACTGAACTTAAGATACTAGAAATTAGACAATTGCTTAAAATCTTGACTGAGACTTATTATGCATAGCTTAGGACTAAAGCCAAACCTGGTCATCATTGAGCTGAACTAGCTTGATTTTAGACATATAGTAGAGACATTTTGACAGACACAAAGTAATTTCTTAAGCAAGTACTTTTTACCATTGAACATTTTTATACCTTAAAAAATGTATGACTGTTAGAATAGATAAAGTTTAGACAAACTATATTAACATTGTGTGTATACAGTAAATTTCCCTAAGACATAGGGAGCTTCCTCAGTTATCCTAAGAACAAAGTCACAGTAATCAAATCACTTGTTATAAGACTTATATTATAATGTCAGTGATAACCACCCAGCAAAACAAGCCTGAACAAGACAAGGAACCATTTTAAAATTACAGGGTTTTATCCAGGTGTGGTGGTGCATGCCTTTAATCCCAGCTTTTGGGAGGCAGAAGTAGGATCACTCTCAGTTCAAGGCCAACCTGGGACTACAGAGTAAGACCCCTACTTTAAATAAATAACTAAATAAAAATTACCATATCCTTTAACTTTTTGCTAGAATTTTCTTTAAAAACACATTAATAAAAATCTTAGATAATTTTCAATATTTTTCAATGATCTGACTGGCCAAAGCTAACATTAAGCAAATGAAACATAAGATTTAAAAGTTTCCATTTTCCTTTATATTCTATTACTACTGATTGGTTCAGCTGAATAGTTTTGCTCAATGATAGCCAAACATCATGGACTTTGTATAAACCAAATTACAATATTCTTATATCTGGAAAAGTCTGATATTGCCACAAAGTACAGCTCATATATTTATGGCACATGAGGCTACAGACAGTAAACTATTATCATGACCAGCCAGGGCCATTCTTTGTTAGTTTGACATAAACCCTAGACTAATAATCATTTTATATCTCATGAAGTCTGTAATCTGATCAAGTACTTTAAGATTTAGTTAATCAACTTTGTCTTTAAACTTCTGTTAAGCTTACTTATACCTTCATCCACATGCTTTTACCTTACAATCTATGTAAATACTCTAACACTCTTTTTCAAACATTTAACATCCAACATTTCAAGTTTTCTCTCCAGATAAAAAAAATACAATTGAAAATTTCTTATAAGAAGTCCCCATCTGTTCACAGCAATTTAGGACTCACCCATCATGCTGGGGCCAGGATCCTGAGATTCCCTATGCCTGCTACCCCCCCACCGGCTCTGCAAGGCAGAGAAGCTAAGAGCCATCAGGAATTCTCCTTGGGACAACATAAACCCCAGAGAGGTCTGGGTCTTGTCTCTCTGTCCAACAATGAGCCTAGTGTGTTAGGCTCCCTCTCTTACTCCCAGGGCCACCTGGCCATCTGCAGATCAAACCCTTCAGGAGAAAGCACTAGGCGACACATTGCAGGTGCCTACTCGTGTAGTTTCCTACTTAGGTCCTTGCTATGGAGAACTGCCCCAGCCCCAGCATGTGAGAGCAAGACAGTTTTCCCCAGGTTCTAGCATCTGCCTGGGAATGACCCAGAACTTAACTATTCCTTATCTACCTCTTGCCCCTGGGGAATACAGTGGGATAGCATAACCCCTTGTTTAATTCCTAAAATTTCAGGTATAGTTTTGGACTTCCCTCAGGGCTACAAGGCAGCTTTCTGGTCCTGTCATTTTACAACTTTTTAAAAAATGTATTTTATTTTTATTTATTTGACAGAGAGAGAGAGAGAGATATGTGTGCCAGGGCCTCCAGCTCCTCCAGACACATGCACCAACTTGTGCTTCTGACTTATGTGGGTCCTGGAGAATTAAACCTGGGTCCTTTGGCTTTGCAAGCAAGCACCTTAACTGCTAAGCCAACCCTCCAGCCCTCATTTTACAGCTTTATTTTTATTTTTTATTTTTTGGTTTTCCGAGGTAGGGTCTCACTCTACCTCAGGCTGACCTGTAATTCACTATGTAGTCTCAGGGTGGCCTCTAACTCTCAGTGATCCTCCTACCTCTGTCTCCGGAGTGCTGGGATTAAAGGCGTGTGCCACCACGCCCGGCTACAACTTTATTTTTATTATTTATTTATTTTACAGAAAGAGAGGGAGGGAGGAAGAGAGTGAGTGAGAGAGAGAGAGAGAGAGAGAGAGAGGATGGGTATGCTGGGGCCTCCAGCCTCATTTTACAACTTTTTTAAAGTAGGAGAGAATCTTAGGAGAATCTTGCTTTTTTTTTTTTTTTTTTTGTTTTTCGAGGTAGGGTCTTGTTGGGCCCTAAGAGGCCCCAGTGTGAGGCCTAGTGGTTCTGAGCCCAGCCAGAGTTTACCTGTCCTTGGCCTACTCCCACTTGTGAGGCCTAGTCGAACTTCCAGAGCCTGACTAGAATTTAACGATCTGCCCTTGGAGTGACTCAGCACCTAAGCTGAAACTGCCTCCACCCAGCTACTGCTGACGTGGTGAAATAATATTGGCCCTTACACCTTTTTCTCATCCTTCTTCCCACCCTCTTTCTCAAAAACACCTTCCCATGACAATAAACCGAGTTTTCTGCCCTTGACGGACTCCCGGCTCAATGTGGTTTTTCTTTTCCCTGGTGGCGTGGGGAGGTTTTTCAGCTGCGACACCCACCTTCCCGCTCAGCCTCGAGAGAAGCGACCGGCCTGACTCTCTCTCTCTTCCACTCTACCTGCTGGTGGTGGAGGAAAAGAACCAGCAACTGGTGCCCCGTGTGAGGAAACGGAACTACCTGGGGAACTACCGGTGAAGGAACCTACGGACTGGTGTGCCTGACGTGACGAAGGAAAAATACAAAATTATGCTGACGGGCTTAATTGGACTGCTGATGGGTGTACCCTCATAAATTATGAGGTAGTCTTCATATTTAATATTCTAACCTTTGCTTCTGTAATCTGTGCTTGCTTCAACATCTTTTCGTTCCTTTCTCTTTCCTTTCATTTCTGGGTTGCCAGCAAACCACTTCTGCTGCGCCTCCATTTCTAGACGGGTCATACGTTCATGGCGGATGCACCACGGGTGGGCAGACCTAGAGGAGACTCACCACATGGGCAGACCTAAAAAAGAAACTCACCATGTGGATAGATCTAGAGGAGACTCACCACGTGGACAAACCTAAAAAAGAAACTCACCACATGGGCAAACCTGGAGAACTCTCAAAGCGTCCTGCCCCCTCATTTGAGTGGGGGCGCCATCTTAGAAAAATTCTACAACATGTTTAGCTATTTTTTTGGCCTTTATGCTTATGTTGTACTCATGTGTATTACTATTGCCCTGATTTTACAAAAACTCCTAAAATGTGGCTTAAAAGTAAAACAAAAAGACCTCCATGGCTTTGGGGACAAAACTCTTGTTTTAGCCCCATGGATTAATTCAGTCCTCCTTGCCTTAATTGCCAGCCTTAAAGGCTTTTCCATGGAAAAGTTCATTTTTGCCCTTAACAAAAACTGTAAAAAAAGACTAAAACTGACTTTTAAAATCTCCTTTCTTCCAAGACTGCCACCCAAGCTGCCACCGGGCAGCTGTCTTTTCAACTCTTTTCAGCCCGTAACTACTGCCTAAGGCAAATGTACTCACAACCACTCCTCCCCCTCTTTAGCCTTAAAAGAAAAAAATATATATACAGAGGACTTTATTAAAACTAGGTTACTAACATACATTTTACTATCCAGGCTCAGAGAGTAATCAAGGTTAAATTTATAGTAGACTAATGTGCTTGGCTAAAAGATATCAGACTAAGATTTTAAAATTTTAAGTTAAAAAACCTCAAACAAATTATAAAGATACTGAGGCTGATTCCAGGTTACTGAGCTACTATTGTCAACCACATTAACAATTTTAAGGAAGGCCGGCTGAATGGCGAGGAGACAGATGGGCAGGCTCCTAACTTGCTTTATCTTGAAAGCGAGCGGGCAATCTGCCATGAGGCGAGTCACTGCCATTCCTGCCCTTTGCCTCTGGGCGCCCCCTTGATGCTCTTAGCTGAATGTCCCGCGGGGCCCAACTTTAAAAAATAAAAGGGACGACTGGGGGCATTCATATTGCCCTGCTAGAGGTAAAAAAAAAAAAAAAAAAAAAAAAAAAAAAACCACCTGTTTTTCAAGTCTATATGGCTATATCCTACACACCATTGTCCCACCCTTCACTGCCTTCCCATTAACGTGGGGCTAAAGAGATGGCTTAGTGGTTAAGCGCTGGCCTGTAAAGCCTAAGGACCCCAATTCGAGGCTCAATTCTCCAGTACCCATGTAAACCAGATGCACAAATAAACACATACATCTGGAGTTCATTTACAGTGGTTGGAGGCCTGGCACACCATTCTCTCTCTCTCTGCCTGCCTAGCTCAGTTCATAAAACATAAGACTAAGCCCAACTAACTCAATCGGTAATACAATGTTGGCCTGGGATTAAAGTTTTCCCTGGCAACTCTGCCCAGCTGGAGGGACAAAATTTAAAAACCTAAAAACTGTCAGTCTCTGGTTACTACAAAAGTTTAATGACGGCTAATGGTGGTTAAGTTTACATTGTTCTAGTCTCTCCTTACTATGCCTTATACCAATTAAAATGTTTACTCTGTACCTTTACATATTAAAAGTATTTAACTTGTTTGATTTTACAACACTCACTATCTTATAAATCTATTGGGGGCCAGGGACAAAATATGGTAATTTAAATATATGTCCCCAGTATTTTATTAGTTTATAGTTTACATCTACAATCACCTTGCTAGAGACAATGTCACTGGGGGCCAATTTTAAGGTGTAATGATGGTTTAAAATTCCATTGTAAAGATATATAAAGTGTGCCTAACAAAAATTCCTAAAGCTTACTGTGGCTTGGCTACAATAATTTTGCTCTATGTACTATATAGCTAATTAATTTCTTTCTTCTCTTTTGCTTGGCCCTATAAAGACAGGCCAACTTCTTCTGCCACTATAAAACTTCCCCTAGATCTATAAGCTTCAACATCATAAAAAACTACTAACTGTCAGCCCTGGATTGACCCTAACAATACATGTCTCATATCTTTTCTTCCTTGATTAATCATCCTAATGTTTTATTATTATTTTAGGTCATTCCAACCCCTCTGATCTCCAAGACCTCACTGCTAAATGCCTTACCATTTTATAGGTGGCTCCAAAAAAAGTTCAAACTGCCCCTCCCTTCAAGATTTTGGGCTCCATGTTATTCCTTAATACTGTCTCTCCTGTCAAACCCCAACTGCATATTCAAAAATTAACTTACAAATCCTGTCAGCCTTTCCTCCATGTACCTCCTCTTCAAACTACAAGAGCCAATCCTCAAGGGCTACGCCCTAATCACCTTTGGCAGATTGACGTTACACACTATTCTCCATTTGGAAAACTTAAATATATTTTTCTCTCAGTTGATACATTCTCCCATGCTTTCTGGACATCGGCACATGCCGGAAAAAAAAAAAAAAACTAAGCATGCTATTAGCCATATGCTTCAATGCTTTGCCACCCTTGTATTGCCAGATCAAATCAAAATCGATAATGGTCCCTGCTTCGTAAGCAGGACTTTTATAGATTTCCTCCAAACGTGGAAAATCTCACTTTCCACAGGCATCCCGTATAACCCGCGGGGCCAGACCATTGTAAAAAGATACAATCAAACTCTCAAGTCTCAATTACAAAAACAAAAGGGGGAATCCTTACCCCCACATGACCAACTAAAAAAGGCATTATTAACCCTAAATATTTTAAATTTTTCTAAAGAAGATAGACACTTGTCCCCTTTTCAAAAACATTGGACCTCAGCTGTCACCTACAGCTCCATCTGGGTCAAGTGGAGGGACCCATTAACTGGGGCCTGGAGGGGACCAGACCCCCTCCTCACAGCAGGGAGAGGATTTGGATGTGTCTTTACTCAAGAGGAAAAAAGACCTATTTGGGTACCAGCAAGAGACTTAAAATATTTACCCCAACAAGGGGACGATAATAATCAATTCTCCAGGGAGTGTCCCACCCCTGAGAACTATGCCTCTGTTCTTCCCCAGGAACAACTGGAGGTGTGGATGCTACTAGACCCAAAGGAAGCCAGAAAAGCTCCAGAAAGATTTACAGAAGAGAAGACGGGACTTCCAAGACAACCTGCTGTGGACGGGCTTACATGGCTTTTTACCCTTCCTTCTCCCTCCCCTCAGACCCCTCCTTCTCCTTCTTCTTGCTTTTTACCCTACTTTCTCCCTCCCCTTGGTCCCCTCCTTCTCCTTCATCTTATCCTCACTCCCGGGCCTTGTGTAATTAATAAGATTACACAATTCATTCACCAACTGCTAGAGGCAAGTAAACTTCATCAGGTCACAATTAAACTTCATCAGGTCAAAACACCACAGGTTCACAACTCAAAAGCAATGGCTTTTCCGCTTACTGGCTATCCACCTAGCATCCCTCCCCTGCCCTCCATCTAACCAACAATGGGTAATATCTCAGACAGGCTGAGACAACCTAAGACAGGGCGTGGAGTGGTCAATGGGCTAGAGGCATGGTCCTCAGTGACGGGTAAGATTCCCAGAGGGGGACAACCTAGGACAGAGGCCGTGACCATCCACCGTTCTTACAAAAATAAAAGGGGGAGATGTTGGGCCCTAAGAGGCCCCGGTGTGAGGCCTAGTGGTTCTGAGCCCAGCCAGAGTTTACCTGTCCTTGGCCTACTCCCACTTGTGAGGCCTAGTCAAACTTCCGGAGCCTGACTAGAGTTTAACGATCTGTCCTTGGAGTGACTCAGCACCTAAGCTGAAACTGCCTCCGCCCAGCTACTGCTGACGTGGTGAAATAATATTGGCCCTTACACCTTTTTCTCATCCTTCTTCCCACCCTCTTTCTCAAAAACACCTTCCCATGACAATAAACCGAGTTTTCTGCCCTTGACGGACTCCCAGCTCAATGTGGTTTTCTTTTCCCCGGTGGCTTGGGGAGGTTTTTGAGCTGTGACACCCACCTTCCTGCTCAGCCTCGAGAGAAGAGACTGGCCCGACTCTCTCTCTCCCGCTCTACCTGCCGGTGGTGAAGGAAAAGAACCGGCAGGGTCTCACTCTGGTCCAGGCTGACCTGGAATTAACTATGTAGTCTCAAGGTAGCCTCAAACTCATGGCGATCCTCCTACCTCTGCCTCCCAAGTGCTGGGATTAACGGCGTGCGTCACCACGCCCGGCTTGAATCTTGCATTTTTTCCTGCCTATGATTTTAATTACTTTCAGTGCTCCTTATGGGGGACACTCAACAGTAAAAGTTGGCCATGCAGTGTAGGACAGTGGGCTTGGTGGAAGACATCCCCACAATGAATTTCCTACTGTGTTGGTGTGCAGAACAGACACAAAGGCAAAGCCTTATCACTCTGCAGCCTTAGGGCTGTGAGGCACACACATTCATTTAAAGTGCATATTTATTTATTTATTTATTTGTTTATTTATTTATTTATATTTTGTGGCTTTTCGAGGTAGGGTCTTGCTCTAGCCCAGGCTGACCTGGAATTCACTATGTAGTCTCAGGGTGGCCTTGAACTCATTGCAATCCTACTACCTCTGCCTCCCAAGTGCTGGGATTAAAGGCATGCACCACCACACCTGGCTTCAAGTGAACTTTTCATACAGACTCCAGACACATCTCTACCTCACACATTCATTCATTCAGAAGGTATGCATTCCTGTTTTAAATTCCTATTTTATTTATAACTCTGGAGACCAAAACCAAACCTAGAAATTACTTCAAGTATAATTTCAGACCTCACATTCAGGGTTTTCCAAACAAAGACTTGACTAGTCTCAATTCCAATTTTTAATTTCCAATATATCCGGGGTGGTCAGGATGACCCATGACTCGATATGCATTTCGGAGGTAGAAGGTTCCTTCTGGTGGCCATCTCACATTGGATGGCCAATGTAATTCACAGAAATTCCTCAAGGCAGGTACATGCTTTTGGAAGAAGGAAAAGTTAAGAACACACTGCAATGGGCTTGATGTGCTCTGTCCCATGGTTGAGCTTCCAGATTCTGCAGCTGGTTTCCTAGAAGGATCCAAAAATGTTAAGTACAAAAGGACAAAACAAACACTAAGCAGAAAGACAAAGACATATGGCCACACAGAACTGAAACAGTCCAGGGGGCGGTGCGACATCTTGCCACCACCCAGGATTGGGGAAGTAGTGACATGTCCACCCTTCCACTGAATACCCCTTACCTCTTGAGGCTTTCCAGACCAGAAGACTTTCTGCTCATTGTGTTGATAGCTCATGACTACCACTCCTTCCTTCCAGGGCCTGGAGAATGTCCGTGGGGCTGACGAATGTCTCTCAGTGGCTTCCCTCTAGGGTCTCCAACCTGCAGTAGAAGCAGAGTTCCAAGAAATCAAGACTCTGTGAGACCAGATTTGGTGAGTCTCAAAAATGCATGCAAACCAACAGAAATAAAACTTACCTCCAGAGTGCCTCTGATGCCACTTTGTCTTCTTTAGTCACAGAAGATGTCTAGGCATTAAGGTCCCAGAAACCTTGCCAGTGCTAGGCCTTACCAACATCCTACTAGTACCAAAGTGAAAGTCACTTCATCGGCTTCCCTGAGGGGCTTGGCCTCTGGTGCTTCACTGGGCATTTCCTGGGGCTTAAGGCCAGGTGGAAAAATGCAGGAGAGAATCAAGCTGAGAGCCTCTGGCAGATCCCTGACAAGCCCCCAATTGTAATGGGTCTGGGGTCACTCAGAGATTAACCAGTCTGACACAAATATGATATTAGTAAAATAGGGGCATTTATTTCTGTGCAAGACTACACTTTGAGCCAGAAACTCAAGAGTGCAGCCCTGAGTTCCCTCTGGTCAGGGGTTATAAAGACATTGCAGCCTTACCAGGCAGGCAGGTGCATATGCGTGGACCAGGGCTGCTGGTGCTTTGGCAGGATTATTGCTGGATTCCTCCTTTCTGGAAGATATTAGTTTCTCCTGCTTCTCTACTGTGGTTGATAATAACTTATACACCTTCCCATTTCTGTAGAAGAGTATATTTTGCTGTATTTCTGCTTATTTCACTCCCTAAGCTGCTTTGGTGTGGCTATTATGCTGCCACTTTACATGGAATTCTATCATTTGTTTTCTTGATGATAGCCATTCTGACAGGAGCGAGATGAAATCTTTTTTTGTTTTGTTTTGTTTTGTTTTTGGTTTTTTGAGGTAGGGTCTTGCTCTGGCCCAAGCTGACCTGGAATTCACTATGTAGTCTCAGGGTGGCCTCGAACTTATGGCGATCCCTCCTACCTCTGCCTCCTGAGGGCTGGGATTAAAGGCGTGCACCACCACACCCGGCTGAGATGGAATCTTAAAATGGTTTTAGTTTACAATTCCCTGGTTGCTAAGGATGTAGAACATTTTTTTTATGTTTATATGCCATCTGTATTTCTTCTTTTAGAACTATTTAGTTCCATAGCCCATTATTAAATTGGGTTGTTTGATTTCTTATCATTTAGTTTTTTGAGTTCTTCATATATCCTGGATATTAATCCTCTCTCAGATGTATAACTGGCAAAGATTTTCTCCCATTCTGTTGGTTGTTTCTTTGCTCTATTCACAGTGTCCTTTGCTGTACAAAAGCTTTGTAATTTCATGAGGTCCCAGTGGTTGATTGGTGATTTTATTTCCTGAGCAACTGGGGTTATATTCAGAAATTTGTTGCTTATGCCAATATGTAGGATAGTTTCCCCTACTTTTTCCTCTAGCATTTTCAGAGTTTCTGGTCTGATATTAATGTCATTGATCCATTTGTACTTAATTCTTGATCATGGAGAGAGATAAGGATCTGTTTTCATCCTTCTACATATGGATATCCAGTTTTCTCAACACCATTTGTTGAAGAAGCTGTCTTTTTTTTGCAATGAGTATCTTTGGAATTTTTGTCAAAGATAAGGTGGCTATCTCTGCACAGACTTCTACTTCTTTTATCAATTTTCTTTGATCTTCCCAAACTGAAGTAGTTACTCTTTGAACTCATTGAAATTGCAGTTAATGTGGTTAGTAATAATCAGGTGGCACTTGAAAAGAAACTACATTCTGGGATGTGTATTTATTTATTTAAGACCATATTTTGCTATATAGCCCAAGCTGGTATTATAATCTTCCTGCTTTACCTTTTGAATTAAATGTTTGTATCATCATACTTGGTTCTAAGGAATCACGTTTTACTTTTTCTTTTTTTTCATGCAAGAGCCCATATGGACTCCAGGATAGTATCTAACTTGATATTTAGCTGAGGGTGAACTTGAAATTCTGACTCTTCTCCTCCCAAGTGCTAGGATTATAGGTATTTGCCACCATGCTTCTTTTATGTGGTGCTGGGGATTGAACCCAGAGCTTTGTGCATGCTAGGAAGCACTCTACCAATTGAGCTGCATCCCTAGGCCAGTACATACTTTTAATTCTAGTCCTTGGAAGGGTCTAGCAGGCCACTATCATGTTCAGGCAAATCTTAACTATATAACGTGATCCTATCTCAAAAAAATAAATAAATAAACAGAAGAAAATATCCTTTGGTATTTTGGGGCAGTCTTGTGAATAAAGGTACAGAAGCTCCTGACTCTTCATACTATTACTAGAATATGACTAATTGAGATTCCCAGTACCTACAAGGACAGCCTGATTATCTCCTCCTCCGTAGTGCTTACCTCGGTCCTCTTATGGCCCAGTTTATAAAGCTGGTCTCTTGTAAAAGTTGTTTATGGGGTGGAGAGATGGCTTAGCAGTTAAGGCGCCTGCCTGCTAAGCCTAAGAATGCCCATTTGATTCTCCAGGTCCCATGTTTAGCCAGACACAAAGTGATGCAAGGGCGCAATGCCACACTTGCCCACAAGGGGGTGCATGCATCTGGAGTTCATTCATAGTGGCTGAGAGGCTGCTGGAGCACCCATTCTCTCTCTCTCTCTCTCTGACTCTTTCTCTCAAAAAAAGTTGTTTATCTGGTATCATTCCAAATATTTCATGCCAATATTGACATAAGATTTATTACCCTCAGCAGGATCTTGAATATGAAAGGTAATGTTTATATTGAGACATCAAGTACTATCCCACCCAGATATTGCACTGGATAGAGGAGCTAGTAGGAAACCTTTACTTTGCATTTGCCTGTCATGTCCTTATAGAATGAGAGCCTATTGACTCCTGAAGCCCAAGTTTTTTTGTGAGTGAAAGTGAGCATCAAACAGAGTTATCCTGATGAGTGTCTTTCCTGAGGACATTGTCCTCTGTCCTTCTGACTGGACTTCTATTAGCTGAGTCATACTCTCCTAACTCCCTTCCTATGGGAACAAGTCCCAGTCAAGGGCTAAAGACTTGTGTCTGTTTCACACAAAAAACAGCCCTGCTTCCTGGGACTACAGGGCAAGTTTTGTTGCTAATCTGAGTGTCTGGTTAAAGTATAAGCAGTATTCAAACAAGAGCATTGTAGACAAGGTGTTTTGTACTTGCAGGACTCTGCCGCTGTACTTCATTGTAATCTACAGCACTCACAGCACTGCATGAACTAGGTCATTAGGTCCGAGATGCTCCTGTTAGACCCAGCACACTGCAGTATCATCTTTCTATGACTCCCAAAGAGCTTTCCCTTCCTTTCTGGCTTCATCTCTCAGGAAAGTCTTGGACTTGAGTTTCTCTGACTTCTACTTGTAGGCACTTGCCACCGAAATGTTTTCCAAAATATCTCTGCCTGTCATGGTAATTTCTCCTTATTTAGACACAAACTCTCCCAGTCTAGGAATATAGCTTAGTTTGTACAGTGTTTGCCTAGCATGCATGAAGTCCTATGTTCAATCCCCAGCACTGTATCAAACCAGGTATGGTGGCTCATGTCTGTAACTCTAGCACTGGAGAGGCAGAAACAGAAAGATCACTGTAAGTTCAAGGTTAGGCTGGTTTACATAGTGAGTTGCATGCAGTCCAGCTAGGGTAAACCGTGCCTCAAAACAAACAACAAAAAGTTTAAGGTCACTATCCACCACATATATTGATTTTGAGACCAGCATGGGCTACATGAGATTCTGTCTCACAAAATCTTTTTTTTTTTTTGACAACTTTAAAATGTTTTCCTGGGCAAGAGAGATGGCTTGGTTGGTAGTAAGTTGCTTGCCATACAAATATAAAGCCCTGAGTTCAGATTGCAGCATCTATGTAAAAGCTGGGGGATGTACAGAATACCTGGGACTTGCTGGCTAGCAGAACCAGTGAGCTCCAGGTTCAGTGAGACACCCTGCCTCAAAGAATAGAAATTAAGGACAGTGATGGAGGGAGATGCAGTATATTGAACTCTGGCCCCACACACATGTGTACATGTTCACTTATGCACCCAGAAATATACATGCATGCACACACATGCAAAAAAGGTTTGCTATCCCTGAAAGTCCATGTTTACGTGCACAGTGATGGGAAGGGAAAGAATGGAATGAAGAGCAATTTAATAAAAGAAATAAAATACTCAAGAGTTAGGCATGGTTGAATACACCTGTAATCCCAGCACTGGAAAGCCAGAATAAGAAAAATTGTGAGTTCAAGGGCAGCCTGGGCTACATATGGAGGACCTGTCTCAAATACAAAAGCATAAGAATCACTATAATACATGCAAACACTGTCAGTATTTGAGTCTGCAGATATTATGTTATATGTAACCAAATGTACACAAATGGATGTATACTGTATACAACATTCAACATCTTGTTTATCTTTTTTGTTTGATTTTTCAAGGTAAGGTTTCACACTAGCCCAAGCTGACCTGGAATTCACTATGTAATCTCCTTGAACTTGAACTCGCAGTGATCCTCCTACCTTGGTCTCCCAAGTACTGGGATTAAAGGCATGCACCACCACACCCAGCTTCTTTTTATTTTACAACAGGGTCTTGCTGTTGTCAAGACTGCCCTTGAACTCACCTTGTAGCCCAGGCTGATCTCCTGCCTCAGTCTCGTGACTGAGATTATAGCCATGTAGCACCTAGTAGCGAATTCATAAGTTGATGACATTATTGGGAAGTGATACAAGCTAAGAGGCAGAACCTAGTTGGAGGAACAGCTCATTGGAATTAGCCCCTGAAGAGTACACTTTGTGCATGATTCTTTTCTTTCTCTTTCTGCTTCCTGGCTGTCTAGAAGTGATCAACTCTGATCCATTACACTCTCACCACAATGATGTTCTTCTTTACCTCAGATGCACAGTAATGGAGTCAAACCACTGACCACAGACTAAAACTTCTGAAACTGGAAGCCAAAATAAATCCTGTTGTCATCTTGTCAAAATGATGAAAAATGACAAAAGAGTAAGAATATAATTGAATTGTAGGTCCCCACCTTTAATACATGGTCTCATGTAGCCCAGGCTGGCCTTGAACTTCTGATCCTCCTGCCTCCACTCCAGGTGCTGGGCATGCACCACCAATATGGACATTTTTTGAGGCAGGGTTTCACTCTACGCTGGGATGACCTGGAACTCATTCTGTAGCCAAGGCTGTCCTCAAACTCACAATGATCCTCCTACTTTAGCCTTCTGGGTGCTGGGATTGTGAGTATGAACCTACAACTTGCTTTTTTCATAATGCAGAGTCTTAATGTAGCTCAATATATTGGTTACTGTCTCATTATTGGGATAAACTATCTGACCAGAAGAAGCTTATGGAAGGAAAAGGGTTTAATTTGGCTTCCAGTTCCAGAAAGTAGAATCCATTGTAGCAGGAAAGACATGATGGGCCAGAGCAGGAGCCTATATCACATTGTTGCATCATCACATCAGCAGTGATTCAGTAGAGAAAAAGAAAATAGCAAACAGGGCCTGGGTATACCACCTCAAGACCTGCTTCCCTGGTGACATACCTCTTCTAACAAGGCTCTACTCACTAAAGGTTCCACAGCCATCCAGAACAGAACCACCAGTGGGGGATAAAGTATTCAAACACATGAGTCTATGGGGGACATTTTACATTTAAACCACCATACTCAAGGTAGGTTTGGACTTGATATGCACTTGAAGATGACCTTGTACAATGTTTGCTGATTTTGTTCTATTTTTTTATTGGCACATGTGTGTGTCTGGGTTCAACAATCCCTTTATTCCCTGAAAATGAACACCAAACAATTGTGCCACTTTTAAAAAATATATTTTTTTATTTATGAGAGAAAGAGGCAGATAGAGCAATAATGGGTGCACCAGGGCCTCCAACCACTATAAATAAACTCCAGATACATGAGCCATGTTGTGCTTTACATGGGTACTGGGGAATTGGACCTGGGTCCTTTGGTTTTGCAGGTAAGGGCCTGAACTGATAAGCCATCTCTCCATCCTGGTTTTGCTTTTATTTTTTTTTTAATATGAGAGAGACAGAGAGAGAGAGAGAGAGGAAAAGGCAGAGAATGGGCACGCCAGTGGCCTCTCAGCCACTGTGAACAAAATCCAGATGCTTGCACCCCCTTGTGGACATGTGCGACATTGCATGCTTGCCTCACTTTTGCATCTGGCAAAAAGTGGGACCTGGAGAATGGAGTGGGCGTTCTTAGGCTTTGCAGGCAGGCACCTTCACAACTAATCCATCTCTCCAGCCCTGGTTTTGCTTTTTTAAATTCATCTTTTTCTGAGATATTGAGAGCTCTTTGACCTCTTTACTCCTACAGCCAGGCATTCTCAAGCACACTTTCTTATGATATGTTCAGTATAACTAATGAAATAGCAGGGGTCACTTAATTCTACTCTTTTAAATTTTTTTCTTTTGTTTTTTTGAGGTAGGGTCTCACTCTAGCCCAGTCTGACCTGTAATTCACTATGTAGTCTCAGGGTGGCCTCAAATTCATGGCAATCCTCCTACCTCTGCCTCCCAGTTGCTGGGATTAAAGGTGTGCACCACCATGCCCAGCTAAATACTCTTTGATTGAGCTTCATATTTGCTGGATCAGACATCCAACCAATAATATTGCACATCTCACAGGTAAAAGAGATACTTGCAGGCAGAGAGTTACAGAGAAGGGGAATAGGTATGCTACTCCAGACACATATACCACATTGTATATGGCTTACAGGGGTGCTGAGTAATGAAACTTCAGTCCCTTAGGCTTCACAGGCAAATGCTATAACTGCTAAGCCATCTCTCCAGTCCCCAAAAGAGATAGTAAAAGAACACATAAAAAAAAGAAGGGGCTGGAGAGATGGCTTAGCGGTTAAGGCACTTGCCTGTGAAGCCTAGGAATGCCTGTTCAATTCTCCAGGTCCCACATTTAGCCAGATTCAAAAAGTGATGCAAGGGTGCAATGCTGCCCACAAGGGGGCACACGTGTCTGGAGTTTGTTAACAGTGGTCAAGAGGCAACTGGCACACCCATTCTCTGTTTCTCTCTCTCTCTTCTCTCTCTCTCTGTTTTTCTCAAAAAAAAAAAAGAACACAGATGAATCAAGTCCAAATGGATCAAATACTTTAATATCAGACCTGAAACTTTGATGCTGCCATAGGTGAAAGTAGGAGAAAGACTTAACATATTGGCCCAGGCAATGACTTTCTGAATATAACCCAGTTGCTGAGGAAGTAAAACCACTAATCAATTGTTAGGACCTAATGAAGTTGTAAAGCTTTTGTACAGGGAGAAAATCTTTTCCAGCTATACATCTGACAAAGTATTACTATCCAGGATATACAAAGAACTCAAAAAACTAAATGAAGCTGGGCATGGTGGTGCATGCTTTTAATCCCAGCACTTGGGAGGCAGAGGTAGGAGGATCACCATGAGTTTGAAGCCACCCTGAGACTACATAGTGAATTCCAGGTCAGCCTGGACTAGAGTGAAACCCTATCTCAAAACAAAACAAAACAGAACAAAACAACAACAACAACAACAAAAACCTAAATGGTAAGAAATCAAAAAACCCAATTAAAAAATGGGCTATGGATGCTGGGCGTGGTGGTGCACGCCTTTAATCCCAGCACTCGGGAGGCAGAGGTAGGAGGATCGCCGTGAGTTCAAGGCCACCCTGATAGGAAAAAAAAAAGATTAGAAAATATGTGTTATACCTGTATAAAAACAAGATAGGGGGCTGGGGAGATGGCTTAGTGGTTAAGGCACATGTTTGCAAAACCTAAGGACCCAGGTTTGATTCTCCAGGTCCCATATAAGCCAGATGTACATGGTGGTACATGCATCTGGAGTTTGTTTGCAGTGGCTAGAGGCCTTGGTGTGCCCATTCTCTCTTTCTTTCTCTCTTTTTCCCTCTCTCTGTCTCAAATAAATAAATAAATAAATAAATAAATAAATAAATAAATAAATATCTTTAAAAAAACAAGATACTGCCTTTTGAAGTATTTGTTTCATTTTTACACTCACAAGTAGTTTGTTTTGGTGAAATGCATTCCAAACTGAAGTTACATAAAAAGTAAGGAAGGGTGGTGAGATGGCTCAGCAACTTAGGTGCTTGCCTATAAAGCCTAATGAACTGGATTTGATTCACCAGTACCCACGTATAACCAGATGCACAGTGGTGCATGCATCTGGAGTATGTTGGCAGCATCCAGAGGCCCTGATGCACTCATTCTCTCTATCTACCTGTTTCTCTTCTCTCTATATCTCTCTTTTTGCAAATAAATAAATAAATAAAATTATATTTTTAAAAAAGAAAAACAGTAGGACAGAAGAAAAAAGAAAGACCCTTTTTTATCAGCCTATTTACATTACTACAATGAAAAGCTTGTGGTTGGGCAACTTTATGGAGGTTTATTAGTTCTTTCGGTTCTGGACCAAAATCAGGGAGCTACCTCTGGTGATGACTGTTGGGGTCCCCCCTAGGGCCAGTCCAGGAGGGACAGCAGGGTCTCTGCTGAGTTGGGGGGAAGCAGCAGAGGGTGAGCTGCCGCAGTCATGACACAGACTTTAAAGCCTGTCTTAGGTTGCCCCATCTCCTGGGGTCTCCAGACAGATCATCTGTCATGAGACTAACCTGCCAATCTGGCCTGAGAAAACCCGAGGGGGTTTTTTATCTGGCTATTGCATTGTGCCATACATACCCTGGGAGGCATGGTTCTTTGCCAAAACCCAGGCCATTGTTGTGACCCCAGGCCCCATCTCCTGGGGTCTTATCATCAACCTGCAATATGGTGATGACAGTGCCTGTCTTAGGTTGCCCCATTTCCTGGGGTCTTACCCGTCATTGACTAACCCACCAATCTGGTGAGAAAACCCAAAGGGTATGGCTGTCGCCTAGGAGGCATGGGAGGGCCAAGCGCTGGTGGCTCTGTGGCGTGTGAATGGTCCCCGCAAGCTAGAATCAACTATAGAACCTGAAAAAGACTGGGGTAGGACAGGTTGTTGGGTGACTGTTCTGAACTCACCCTAGCATCATAATTAGTAGCATTGAGTGTCTTTAATGGTAGCAGATCAATGTAATCAAAGAAGTTGCAAAGGAATTTATGGCTGGTTGGAGGGTAGCATTACCATAAGAGGCATTAATAAGCAAAGAAAGCAAAGGTATGAAAGGGGAGGAATACAGCAAAATAGAGTGGTTAAAATAAAAGCCAGGAAAAGTGTGGGAATCTAGGCCCACTGCACCAAACAAGTATGGCCTAAGAAGAATTGTCCAAAATAGTTTCTGGGAAGTGGCAGTAGGAGAAAAGGAGATAAAAGGAGAAAAGGGGGAATAAGTTTAAAGTCCTGTATCCGGCTTGAGGGGTTTAGCATCATCCTCTTCTTCTAGGCCGATCCCTGAGTCAGTGGCTGGATGGATGTTTCTGGCAGGGATCTGTGAAGTTTCTGGAAAGACACAAGCATACCCTCGGCCCTGCATTAAAACTTTTGTTTTATAAGTAGTTCCTTTAGGGTCCGGTTAGTTCTCTCCATGATGGCTTGTCCTTGTGGGTTGTAGGGGATCCCAAGGGAGTGTTTTATTCCCCAAGATTCCATGAAGGATGTAAATTGGGCAGATGTGTATGCAGGGCCATTATCAGTTTTAATTGACCAGGGCACACCCAAGACCAACATAGCAGTTTTTGTCGCCTTAATGACATGGGAAGTCTTTCCCCCTGAGAAAGCAATAGCAAAAGTAAGCTTAGAGTAAGTGTCCACAATGACATGGACATATTTGAGGTTACCAAAGTAAGGTATGTGGATAACATTCATCTGCCAGATAGAATTTGGGGTAAAGCCTCTAGGATTGACTCCTTGAGGCTGTAGGGGGCTCAGGGAGGATGGGGGGCACATGCCTTACAGGTACGGGCTAAATGCTTGCATTGGCCAAGCGAGAGTCTGGGGTACAGGGTTCTTAGGTTAGTGGGGGATAGATGGAACCTTTGGTGTAAACGTCTAGCTTGTTCTAAAGGTGGCAAGGAGGAGACAGCAATAAACTTGTCTACCTGTGAATTCCCATCAACAATAAAGCCAGGCAGACCAGTGTGTGAGTGAATGTGATCAATAAGTCTGAAGGTGGAAGGCCCATTGTATGTAAAAGAACCTGTTCAAAGTAAGAGTCAATGCCAGATTCCTGGGCTGCCTTGCAGATGAGAGCCAGATCAGAGAGGGGGGTGGGGTACCAGGGCCTGGCTGTTGTCTCTGGCCCTACATTAATGGGAAGGCGGTGAAGGGTGGGGCAATGGTGTGTGTTAGCGAACTGGCAGCTGCCTGGGTATGTCCAGGACGATCAGACAGAGGTCCTTCCAAGGGTAAAGAGGGGGAGGAGTGGTTGTGAACACAATTGCCACAGGCGGAGGTTAAGGCTGAAAAGGCAGTGGGCCAGTGGCGGTTTGGGTGGCAGCCTTGGGAGGGATGAGATTTTAAGAGCCAGTTTCAGTTTTCCTTACAGCTTTTGTTATGGGCAGAAATGACTTCCTCCACAGAAGAGCCTTTAAGGCTGGCAATTATGGCAAGGAGGATTGGATTAATCCATGGGGCTAAAATAAGAGTTTTGTACCAAAAGCCATGGAGATCCTTTTGTTTCACTTTTAAGCCATGTTGCAGGAGGAGGGCCTTAAGAGCCTGCAATTGTGGCATCCTCTGATGGGGAGGGAGGTTGCCCATTACGGCTTGGTGATGTTTGGGGGGGTGCTAGGCTGGGACACTCCTGAATCAAGGAGACTGAGAAAATAATAACCCAGATAATAAATGATAGCCCAAAGGATGATCATGCAATCTACAACTCCTAAAGGCAGGGCCAGCTGAGACAAACAGATAGAATGTTTAGGACCCACATGTCTTGCGCTTAGTTGGGGACTTCTGTGGGTCGTTACTCCATGGCCATATGCCCACATGGTGTCTCTGGGGAGGCTCAGCCAAAGGCCTTGCCTTGGTTCCGAAATCGGGTGGGCCAAACCCTTATGTGATTTTGCCAGGATGAATTGAGATTGGAGGGGCTGACATGGGCTTTGGGGCCGTGTGGCGGTGTGTGCCTTCCTACGAGGGGGGGAGGACAAACAAAGGAAAAGGGGGGAGGAGGGGGCTGCCCGCTCACTCCCGGGCAACCGTCAGCACACGGAACAGCAAGGGGCCTATTCACCGGACAATCAAGAAGGGGGGTGTCTTGCCAGATGCCGAGGGTGCTACTCGTCGACGATCAAGAACTGGGCATCTCTCCAACACCGAGGGGGCAGAGGGTCCCTGTTCAGGTGCCAGATGTTGGGGTCCCCCCTAGGGCCAGCCCAGGAGGGACAGCAGGGTCTCTGCCAAGTTGGGGGGTGAGAGGCGCAGAGTCACGACACAGACTCCGGGAGTTGGGTGGAAGCAGCAGAGGGTGAGCTGCCGCAAACTCATTTATTGAGGAAGTACACAGAGTTTTAAGGGGCTTGACTGGCCAATCATTGTATGGGGTGGTCCCCTTTTTGTGACCAATGACAGCCTGTCTCCAGACAGATCATCTTGTAGCATGTTTCTCGCGAGCATGGGACTGCAGTTATTGTCACTCCAGGCCTGCGCAGAATGCCATGTTCACAGAAGCCACTTCCTGGTTTCTTTGCCATGCTGTCTGGCTAGGGCCAGGCCTGCATTGTGCCATACTGATGACCTTCATGCTGGCAGAATCCTAAGGTGGTACAAGATATCACATGGCCAGAAATGTGTGTGTTCTGGGTTCTATTTTATTAAGTCTTTAGCATTCAACCATATGGCCACCATTATGACCTTTTCCAAAAGTTCAGGTTTATTGAGGGTCTGTAGGGCTACCAGGAGCCCTGGGTATCTAGAATAATGTGTGGTATGTGTTTGATGCCCAACCAGTGGCTGAAAAATAGGGTTTTCATAGCTTGATCTACTTCAAAGTGTGATTTTCAGCTCTACTTAGTCCAGTACATGAACATGGCTGAGTAGCAAGGGTGGGTGCAGTAAAGGCTTGCTTTCATGCTCATTATAGCCTCCAAAGGTCACACTTAAGTCAAGGCTAACACCTGTCCTTTCCCAACAAGGTTACCTGCTAGTGATGTACACTTCTTTGTGGTACTTGGAGCACTTGGGCATGGTAAGGCCTGGTCTGGTCCTAGCATTTGGGAGGCTGAGATAGGAAGCTACAGAGTGAGTTCCTGGGCTACAGAGTGAGTTCCAGGTCAGCCAAGGCCCTGCCTCTATCTCTCTATCTCTCTATATATCTCTATCTGGAAGGGATGAGAATGTAGCTGAGTTGGTAGAGTACTAACCTAGCATGCACCAAGCCCCACAATGTGAGATCCCATAGCCTTCCTCTGATGATACATTCTTCAACTCTGTTAGTGTTACATAAACAGCATTGCATTAAGAATCAAAAAAATGTGAACTGAGAATGGTAATGCATACCTACTATATTAGTCAAGAATCTCTAGAGGAATAGAACCAATAGAATGAACTGGTATAAGAGGAATTTATTGGATTAGCTTTGACAGTTCAACAACAGCACTCTGCAGGCTTGAGTCAAGAAACCTGTTATCGGCTCCGTCTACATGGCTGGATGCCTAAGCAGTCCTAGCCCAAAACTGAAGGCCTGAAAGCATCCTGGTCATCAGTCCATGAAGGAAAGCTGAGGAAACTTGATTCCAGTGCCAACAAAATATAGCTGAACAGGATAGATGCATGTACAAGTGAAGGCACTTACTAGCAAGTAGCTCAGGCAGCCAGGTGGAAAAATAAAAAAGGACTGTTTCCTGTCAGAGCTTTCTTACATATAGCCCACCACCAGAAGGCTTGCCTAAGGAAGGACTTACTCTAGAGGAAGGACTTCCTCCTTCAGTCAATCATTCCTGGAAGCAAGGTTAGAGACATGCCCAAGGGGAGTACCTGTGATCAGATCAAGTTGACAATCGAATTTAACCATCACAAGTCCACCACTTGTCAACTTGACTCTAAACCATATCCACTTATATCATACTTACTTTCCAAATTAAAATAGTAACAAGGTCATAACTTCACCTAACATGATATAACTATCCCTTGTACAACCAGATACACACTATCTTTCCTCCCAAACACATAACAAGGTCCTTTGAGAAATGCTTAGTCTCTAATAACCAGTAATTTAAATATAAATTCAATAATATGGGCTGAGAGATGGCTCAGCAGTTAAGGTGCTTTCCTGCAAAGCCTAGGCCCAGGTTTTATTCCCCAGTACCCATGTAAAGTCCGATGCACAATGTGGTACATGCATCTGGGGTTTACAGTGGCTGGAGGTCCTGGCATGCCCATTCTCTCTTTATCTATCTCTCTTTCTCTCTTTCAAATAAATAAAATATTTAAAAATTTTAAAATTCAACAATAATAGTTAACCACTGATATAATCTCAATCACTATAAATTATGTAGTAGAGAAATATATGAAAGAAAAACAAAGGTATCTCACTATTGGTACACACACACACAAACACTCTTAACAAAGTAGGATAGAAATACTCATGGCAATCACAATCCTCATTTTTGTAACTGGTCATATGGCCTTAGCTGGTATTTGTAACTACCTTCTACCATTCATCCTGTATTTTCTCCACCTTTAGCAAGCACCTCTTGGTTCTTTACCTAAAGGGGTGACCCTGCCCCTGAATGATCTGAGCCATATATCACATTACCTTGATTGAGTTGTTGTAGTTTCCCATTGACCTTGATCATAGGACATGGTAGCATTAAGAAGCTCCCCAAATGATTCCTGAACTCCAGACATACTTTTCCTTATCTTCATTGTGGATAAGTAGTCCAATTTCACCCTGGAAGTCTGTATCAATTCCTTTCTTAGGCTTCATGGGTATCAGGAGCACAAAGTGGACAGAGATAGTCTTAGCTTCCAGTTCAATGGATAATAATATCAATATAATAGACCAACATGATGTCTTGTGGAAAGGACAGGCAATCAAAATTCCTGCAAACTAAGTTATGACAAAGGGATGGAGAGTTAACGTTGAGGTAGAACTATAAAGGTGTACTGATGGCTTTGTCAACTGAAAGCAAATTGCATCTGATGGTCCTTATGGATAGGTATGGAGAAGAAAGCATTTGAGAGCTCAATAGCTGCAGACCAGGTGCCAGAGATGTGTTAATCTGTTCAATTAAGGAACCACATCTGGTACAGCAGCTGCAATTGGAGTCATCACTTGACTAAGTTTTGAATACTCAACTGTCATTCTCCAGGAACCATCTGTCTTCTGAAAAGGCTAAATAAGAGAGTTGAAAGGGAGAAGTTGTGGGAATCACCACCTCTGCATGTTTCAAGTCCTTTACAATGGCATTAATTTCTGCAATCCCTCCAGGAATATGATATTTTGTCTGGTTCACTATTTTCCCTAGTAGTGGGAGCTCTAATGGCTTCCATTTGGACTTTCGAGTCATAATAGCCCTCACTCCACAGGTCAGGGAATCAATGTGGGGATTCTGCCAACTTCTAAGTGTGAGCGTGTGTGTGTGTGTGTGTGTGTGTGTGTGTGTGTGTGTGTGTATCACAATTATGTATTTAGGATGGGGGAAGAAAACATAGGATGAGTTTGGGGACTCACTGGACCCACTGTCAGTTGAACATTTGCCAAAACTCCATTGATCACCTGATCTCTGTAAACAACTTCTTTAACTGGAGGGCCACAGTGCTGTTTGGGGTCTCCTGGAATTAATGCCAATTCAGAGCCAGTGTCCAGTAGGCCTCAAAAGGTCTGATTATTTTCTTTGCCCCAATGTACAGTTAGCCTAGCAAAAGACTGTGCATCCTTTTGAGAAAAGATAGGCATAAGGTTTATATTAAAACTTTTGGGGGCTGTAGGAGGGTCCTTCCTCAAGGGAACCCAGCCACCCCTTCATTCAGTGGGATCTAGATATGTAAACTGGTCAAGTCTGAAAATTTGTTAAGAGGCTGTGATTCTCTATTGGTATGATTAAAAGTAGCTTTTCCTTCCCTTGCTTTGGCACTTTTCTGCTTATCCAGATCAAGCAGGAACTTAGTAGGCTTTTTCTCTATTTCACTTCTGGGAACACCATGATTAATCAGCCAGTACCAGAGGTCTACATGAGGGCCTGAAGAGATGGCTTAGTGGTTAAGTGTTACCTGAGAAGCCCAAGGACCCTGGCTCAAGGCTCGATTCCCCAGGACCCACATAAGCCAGATGCACAAGGTGGCACATGCATCTGGAGTTCATTTGCAGTGGCTGGAGGCCCTGGTGCATCCATTCTGTATCTATCTGCCTCTTTCTCTCTGTCTGTTGCTCTCTAATAAATAAACAAATAAATTTTTTAAAAAACGTCTACATGAGTCAGTCATACCATTATGAGCATTGTTTTGCCTATGATTTCCATTATGGTAAATATGCTCATCTCACCTATGGTGATTCAGTGCTGCCATTTGTCCCTTGTTACTCTGAGATTCAGTTAGACCCATTGCATCTAAGTCACTCAATGCAGCAAGTGCTTTAATTACTAGAGAAAATACTTCTTCACTTTGCAGAACATCGCCTCTTCTCAAATAAATAAATAGCTTATATTTCCATTAGAAACCAGATCATGCCAGTCTGCTGTTTGGTGTGCTTCCCTATAGCAAGGTCTTTGCCTCTTTGGGCAAACTCTATTATGTGGCATACTGTTTTAAATATCCAGGCCAAAGGATGCATGCCTTTAATACTCAGGCAGAGGTAGGAGGATTCTGTGAGTTTGAGGCCAGCCTGGGAATACATAGTGAATTCCAGGTTCTCCTGGGCTAGAGTGAGACCCTACCTTGAAAAAAAAAAAACTGCCAATAAAAAAAAGTGGTTAGTGATGCTAACCTGTCCTCTAAAAGGGTGAAGCAACCATATTAGCCCTAGACAGCAAGTATACTGAGATGGTGGATGCAAAAGTAAAGGTTCCACACACCATTAGTTTTATATTTAATAGTTTCTTAAAAACAAAAACAAAGCATCCTTTTCCCCCTTATTTCTTTTCTCAGCTTTATTAGACAGGTTCTCACTCTGTAGCCCAGGATGGCCTCAAACTTGCAGGAATTCCTCTTTCTTAGCTTCTCAAGTGCAGGGCTGCACTATGCCTAACTTTGGATTTTCTTTTTTAAATTTTATATTGACAATATTCATCCATGCATATGGTATGTTTTTATCATTATCTCCTTACATAATTTTTTGTTGTCTTCCTTCCCCTCAATCCAATCTTCTTTATAACTTGTCATTCTTCTATTTTTTTAAAATATTTTATTTATTTATGTATTTGAGAGAGAGAGAGAGAAAGATACAGAAATAGGGAGAGAGAGAGAGAGAGAGAGAGAGAATGGGCATGCCAGGGCCTCCAGCCACTGCAAACGAACTCCAGATGCATGTGCCCCTTGTGCATCTGGCTTATGTGGGTACTGGGGAATTGAGCCTCGAACCGGGGTCCTTAGGCTTCACAGGCAAGCGCTTAACCACCAAGCCATCTCTCCAGCCCCTCATTCTTCTATTTTTAATATTTATTAATTTGCTTTTTTTAAATTGAGGACTTTATTATATGAAGATACTGTAATTTGGTCATATTCCTTTCATGTTATTCTCTTTTGTCACCTCTCCCACAATCCCATCCCAATGAGGATCCTCCTCTTTCTTTTTTAAAACTTTTAATTGATAACCTCCATACATATAAACAATATGACATGAGCATGCATAATCCCCTTTAACTACCCTCCTTTTCTCCCTTTCCATCTGTCCCCTCCAGTGAGTCCTTTTTTTCCAACCTGTTTCTTTTCTATTTTAATGCAATCATTTCCCCTCCTATTATGCAGGTCTTATGTAGGTAGCATGAATGTGTAATGGCCGCTTTGGTTTTGGAAGACCGTATTGCAAAGTACCTTCCCTCTCTTTGGCCCTTACATTCTTTCCACCATCTCTACCACAAAAGACTCTCCTCTTTTAAGGCAGTCCTTTCTCTGATTTGTTCTTATTCCTTTAGTCTTCCTCTGTTCTTCATGTCAAAATGTTTATGGGATCAGAACAATGCAGTCTCTAATTTTCTGCATTGGGGAGTCTCCTCAGTGCCTGCTTCCATCTTCATACAGAAGGCTCTCTGGCTAGCAGTGAGAGCAGCACTCATATTCAATCTGCCACTGCCTCTGAAATGTTCTCTGGGTCTTAAAGATGTGATAGAGATGACTTCCAGTGCCTGGGACTAAGCTTTCTCCTCTTCTTGTCATTTTGATAAGTCTTGTGTCTCTGTGGTATTCACCACTATCTGTAAAAAACAAAATAGTTCTCTAACCAAAATTGAGAACAGCATTAATAAAATGGCATAAACATATATATTTTGAAGGTGTTTAGATGGCATTCCATCTTTATTTATCCAAAGAACACTATAAGTGTAGCAGACAGCTTCAGGTTCATTGAGATGAACTTCCAGGCCAGGCACCATTATGGAGGAAGGGATTTATTTTATTTTATATTATATTTTTTTTTTTGTGTGTGAGGCAAAGTATTATTGGGTAAAAACAAATGAAAAGAAAAAGAAGAAAAGCTGGTGCCCACCAGGGCTACACCCAGAGTGTGGGTCCTCAAGATGTAACATTGTACTGCTCGGAGTGTCAGCTTTTGTTGGAAATAACCACATAATGATCATAGAAAAAAACAGGGTGGGAGTTAACCATAAATCACAACTTACATTCTTAGAAGATTATAGGGAAGAAAAAACAGAATGAACTTGTGAACAGGTCTGTTGGTCAGTTATGGAAAGCGCCTGAGGGGTATGAGGTATGCCTGGTCCCCTTATCTGCCCTTAAGGACTTTGCACAACAATGCAGGCCCTGGGTAATGCTATTCAGACCATCAGAGCATCCTGTTTATCTCCCATTCCCACCTGTTCAAGCAAGTGTTTCATCCCATTCTTTTATGGGCTCTTACAAGGACATGACTTCTATTTTTCTCTAAGCTTGATGTAAGAAATAATAACATTTTGCCCTCTTTACATTTTCCCCCTCAGATATGGCACTTAGCCAAATCTTTGACTCGTGAGGGATATGTCTAGGGTTTGTTAAGTTTCAGATGGGGGGTATATTATGTCCGTAATACCATTAGCTTAACAGAACTAATTCTATTTTTAACATATCTGACCAAAGTATTAATAATGCAGGGTCCTATGGTAAGGCCTAGCAATATTAACAAAAAAGGGCCGGCGACCACAGAAATAAGAGTAGTTAACCATGGCGACCAATCATACATAAATTGAAACCAGTTTCCAGTAGTGTGTCTTTGGAGTTTTCTTTTGTAAGGTTTTTTTCTAATTAAAGCCAGTCTATTTTGGATTATTTCCGACTGATTGGTATAAAAGCAATAAGTTGCCGGGCGTGGTGGCGCACGCCTTTAATCCCAGCACTCGGGAGGCAGAGGTAGGAGGATCGCCGAGAGTTCGAGGCCACCCTGAGACTACATAGTTAATTCCAGGTCAGCCTGGACCAGAGTGAGACCCTACCTTGCAAAACCAAAAAAAAAAAAAAAAAAAAAAAAGCAATAAGTTTTACTTAAAAGTCATACATAGGTCTCCTTGTCTTGTAAAAAGTAAGTTTCTTCTATTTTGTCTCCCCCATTTTCATGGCCATTGGAGTGGTTAGGATGACCCGGTGGGGTCTCTGGAGGATGGGATTTTTATTAAAGCTTACAGATCCAGGGTAAGTTCCATAATGGCAAAAGATGTGGGCCTGCTCTTACAGGGCCAGGAAGAGAGAAAGAGAAAGCCAAAAGCCAAAAAACCCACACAGCACAGCACACTTCAGGAACTCAAGCTAGGCACACTTTGCATATCTTTAGATTGAAATCTCAAACCCACGACCACACCTTAAGATCTGCCCAGTGACAGTGCCTCCAGGCAGGTGGCTGCAGATGCAAACTACAAACTAATAAAACACTGAATATATTGGGGGCCATCTATTCAAATTACCACAGTAAGTTTCTGTCTAGGGTCACTAGCCTTCCAAGCCATAGGTTTTTGACTTGGTTCTGTACCAGGCATGAATTTCCTCTTACTGAGCAGGCCTCATATCCAATCAGAGCAGTTGAATACCTTTATAAAGTATGTGCCACTATTGTAGCCCATGGGTACATCTTGCCTGACTGGTTGATTATGTACTGCGGGACCCACTGTTTGTTCATACTATTGATTTTTTTTTTTATTCTCCAGCAACTCACATAATGCTTTCCAGCACCATGACAGCTAGTTGGCAGGGAGCTGGCTTCCATCTCAGTAACAGGTTGATTTCTCAATGTCCTGAAACCATAGCTTGTGTCTTCAGTGATAGGGTTTCATCTTCTACTAACCAAGTGCTTTAGCAATGATTTGCATTGTTTTGGGAGCCTCATGGGCCTTCATGACCAACAGCTCATTGTGGGGTGGGGGTAACCCAATTCACATCATCTGCAAGTAAAACTAGTTTGGCTTCTTCCTTTCCAATTTGCATCTCTTTTATTTCTTTCTGTTATCTTATTGCTCTAGCTAAGACCTCAAGTACTATATTAAATAGCAGTGTGTCTCTTTACAGAACTTAGTGGGAATGATTCAAGTTTTTCTCCATTTAGTATGACATTGGCTTTGGGTTGGACATATATAGTCTATTATGCTGAGATATGAAACCTCCAACCCTAGTCTCTCTAAATTTTTAAAACCCTTTTTTCATTTTATTAATTTATTTGAGAAAGATAGAGAGAGAATGGGTGTGCCGGGGCCTCCAGCCACTGCAAACAAACACCAGACACATGTGCCATCTTGTGCATCTGGTTTATATGGGTACTGGGGAATCAAACCTGGGTCCTTTGGCTTTTCAGGCAAGTGCCTTAACTGCTAACCCATTTCTCCAGCTCTAGTCTCCAATGTTTTTTTATCATGAAGGTATATTGTATTTTGTTGAAGCCTTTTCTGCATCTATAGAGATGATCATGTAATTTTTCTTTAAATTTATTTATATGATGTATTGTATTTATTGATTTCCATATGTTGCACCATCCCCACATTCCTGGAATAAAACCTACTTGATTGAGGTAGATGATATTTTTAATTTGTACTTAAATTCAATTTGCAAGAATTTTATTGAGAATTTTTGTGCCTAAGTTCATAAGGGATCTTGGTCAGTAACTTTTTGTATGGCACAATGCAGATCTGGCCATAGCCAGACCACATGTCAGAAGAAACCAGGAAGTGGCTTCTGTGAACATGGCATCCTGTGCAGGCCTGGCGTGACAACAGCTGCAGTCCCATGCTCGTGAGAAACCTGCTATGAGATGATCTGTCTGGATACAGGCTGTCATTGGTCACAAAAAGGGGACCACTCCATACAATGATTGGCCAGCCAAGCCCCTTAAAACCCCCTACACATCCTTGAATAAATGACTTTGCAGCAGCTCGCCCTCTGCTGCTTCCACCCAACTCCCTGAGTCTGTGTTGTGACTCCGTGCCTCTCACCCCCTACTCGGCAGAGACCCTGCTGCCCCTCCTGGGATGGCCCTAGGGGGGACCCCAACATCTGGTGCCTGAACAGGGACCCTCTGCCCCATTGGTGTTGGCAAGATGCCCCCTCCTTGATCATCGGCAAGTAGCCCCCTCGGCGTTGGCAAGACTACCCCTTCTTGATCGGAGAGTAGGCCTCTTGCTGTAATGTGTGCTCATGGCTGCCCGAGGGTGAGCGGGCAGCCTCCTCCTCCCCCCTTTTCCTTTTGTTCATCCTTTTCCCTAGTAGGAAGGCACACATCACTGCACGGTCCCAAAGCCCATGTCGGCCCCTCCACTTTTGGTTTGTCCTGGTGAAATCACATAAGGGTCTGACCCACCCGATTTCGGAAGCAAGGCAAGGTCTTTCCTGAGCTTCTGCAGAGACACCATGTGGGCATATGGCCATGGAGTAACGACCCACAGAAGCCCCCCACTAAGCACAAGACACGTGGGTCCTAAAAATTCTGTCCGTATGTCTCAGCTGGCCCAAAGACAGGTGTTATGGTTTACATGATTATCCTTTGGGCTTTCATTTTTGATCTTGGTTATCTCCTTGACTCAGGGGTGTCCCAGCCTAGCCCCACCCCCAAACACCACCACGCCATAATGGGCAACATCCCTCCCCATCAGAGGATGCCACAATTGCAGGCTCTTAAGGCCCTCCTCCTGCAACTTGGCTTAAAAGTGAAACAAAAGGACCTCCATGGATTTGAGACAAAACTCTTATTTTAGCCCCATGGATTAGTCCTATCCTTCTTGCCATAACTGCCAGCCTTAAAGGCTCCTCCCTCCTCCATGGAGGAAGTCATTTCCACCCATAACGAAAGCTAGATCTTCAAAGCTCATCCCTCCCAGCCCAACCCTTCCATGATAAAAGACTGCCACCCAAACCTCCACTTGAGGCAGCCAGGCTCAAAACCACCCCTCCCCCTCTTTACCCTTGGAAGGACTTCTGCCTGATCCATCCTGGACACACCTAGACAACTGCCAATTCCCTGATAAGCCTTCATTGCCTAGGGCCACGTGCAACAGCCAGGTCCTGGTACCTCACCCCCTCTGATCTGGCCCTCATCCGCAAGGTGGCCCAGGAATCTGGTGTTGACTCCTCCTACTTTGAACAAGTCCTTTTACAATGGGCCATCCACCTTCAGACTTATTGAACACATTTGCTCACACACTGGTCTGCCTGGCTTTATTGCTGATGGGAATTCACAGGTGGACAAGTTTATTGCTGTCTCATCCTTGCCACCTTTAGAACAAGCTAGACGTTTACACCAAAGGTTCCATCTATCCGCCACTAATCTAAAAACCCTATACCCTGAGCTCTAGCCCCCTTGGGCCCCCTACAGCCTCAAGGAGTCAATCCTAGAGGCTTTACCCCAAATTCTATCTGGCAGATGGATGTTACCCACATACCTTCTTTTGGCAACCTCAAATATGTCCATGTCATTGTGGACACTAACTCTAAGCTTACTTTTGCTATTGCTCTCTCAGGGGAGAAGGTATCCCATGTCATTAAGGTGATGAAAACTACCATTTTGGTCATGGGTGTACCCTGGTCAATTAAAACTGATAATGGCATACACATCTGCCCAATTTACATCCTTCATGGAATCTTGGGGAATAATACACTTCCTTGGAATCCCCTACAACAACTAGGACAAACCATACTGGAGAGAACTAACTGGACCCTAAAGGAACTAATTACAAAACAAAAGTATTAACACAGGGCCAAGGGTATACTTATGTCTTTCCAGAAACTTCACAGATCCTGATCTGGATCCCTGCCAGAAACATCTGTCCAGCCACTGACACAGGGATCAACCTTGATGAAGAGGATGATGCCAAACCCTTCAGGCCGGATATGGGACTTTAAACTTATTCCCCCTTTTTCTCCTTTTTTTTTCCTGAAGACAACACACAAGTTAATTATACTAATTCAGTAGTCACAAACAATGTGACCAAAAAACACAGAATACCATTAAGTGCACCCTAGTCACCTATATGTCAATCTTACAATTCCCTTTTTAATTCTAAGTACCATTCTAAAAGTTTCTCAATCTCAATATTAGTTTTGGGATCTGGGTGTTTTTGTTCCCCTGAATGACAGCTGCCACTGGTACAGTATCAGGGAAAGGATGTAATCAAAGGGTTTTCTCTCAGCACCAGCTACCAAATCCTGGCCCCACTGCCTAAGGGAGGACCTGCTTTTTCTCCTTTTATCTCCTTTTCTCCCTACTACCACTTCCCAGAAACCATTTTGGACAATTCTTCTTAGGTCATACTTGTTTGGTGTGGTGGGCCTAAATTACCATGCTTTTCCTAGGCTTTATTTTAGTCACTCTATTTCGCTGTATGCCTCCCCCTTCAAGCATGTACTTCTCCTTAGCCACCTTTGCCTTTTTTGCTTATTAATACCTCTTATGGTAATGCTACCCTCCAGCCAGCCATAAATTCCTTTGCAACTCCTTTGATTACATTGATCTGCTACCATTAAGGACACTGAATACTACTAATTATGATGCTAAGGGTGAGCTCACGACAGTCACCCAGCAGCCTGTCCTACTCCAGTCTTTTTCAGGTTCTATAGTTAATTCTTGCTCACTGGGACAGTTCGCATGCCACAGAACCACCACCACTTGGCCCTCCCATGCCTCCTAGGTGACAGCCACAACCCTCAGGTTTTCTCACCAGATTGGCATGTATTCAATGACAGGTAAGACCTCAGGAGATGGGGCAACCTAAGACAGGCACCATCACATGTGATGATCCCTTGGGGCCTAGAATCAACAATGGCTTGGCAAAAAACCATACCTCCCAGGGTTGCCAATAATAAAAACAAAAAGGAGGATATGTATGGCACAATGCAGATCTGGCCCTAGCCAGACCGCATGTCAGAAGACACCAGGAAATGGCTTCTGTGAACATGGCGTCCTGCGCAGGCCTGGCGTGACAACAGCTACAGTCCCATGCTCACGAGAAACCTCTACAAGATGATCTGTACAGAGACAGGTTGTCATTGGTCACAAAAAGGGGACCACCCCATACAATGATTGGCCAGCCAAGCCCCTTTAAACCCCCTACACTTCCTTGAATAAACGAGTTTGCTGCAGTTCGCCCTCTGCCTGCTTTCACCCAACTCCTGGAGTCTGTGTTATGACTCTGCGCCTCTTACCCCCAACTCGGCAGAGACCCTGCCGTCCCTCCTGGGCTGGCCCTATGGGGGACCCCAACAACTTTTTCCCTTTTTTGTTGTGTCTCTATCTGGTTTTGCTATTAATGTAATGCTGACTTCATAGAAAGAGTTAGAGAGCATTCCCTCCTTTTCAATTTCGTGAAATAACTTGAGAAGTATTTGTTTTAGTTCTTCTGTAAAGAATTGGTAGAATTCAGCAGTGACTCCATCTGAGCCTGGACTTTTTTGTCAGGAAATTATTTAATTATTTGGGATAGAGAGATTGCCAGAGTAAATATGGGCATACAAGGGCCTATTGCCACTACAAATGAACTCCCAATGCATGTGCCACTTTGTGTATCTGGCTTTATGTGGATACTGTGGAATCAAACCCTGGCTGTCAGGCATTTTAAGCAAGTGCCTTTAACCAGTGAGCCATCTCTCATGGTTAGGAAAATTTTAATTACTACTTCAGTCTCATTACTTGTTACAGCTCTGTTTAGATTAAGTGTCTCTTCTGGGATTAACTTTGTTACATTAGATGTGTCAAGAAATTAATCCATTTCGTCCCAATTTTCCAATTTGGTGGAATGTAGGTTTTTGAAATATGTCCTTATGTTTCCTCTCAATTTAATGGTTATCTCTTGTAATATGTACTTCTTTATCAATTACAGTGTTCGCTTTCTTTTGGTTAATGTGGCTAGAGATTTATTAATCTTGTTTATCTTTTCAAAGAACCAACTTTTTTCATCAATTTTTAAATTATTTTCTTCCTTTACAATTTTAAAAAATTTTTATTTATTTTTGGGCTGGGGGCATGGCTTAGTGGTTAAGGCATTTGTCTGCAAAGCCAAAGGATCCACGTTAGATTCCCCAGGACCCATGTAAGCCAGATGCATAAGGGGCACATGTGTCTGGAGTTCATTTACAGTGGCTGAAGGCCCTGGCACACCCATTATCTCTCTTTCCCTTTTTCTCTGTCAAATAAATAAATAAACGATAAAATATGAAAAAGAAATTTTATTTATTTTTATTTGATAGAGAGATATATAGAGAGAAAGGCAGATAAATAGAGAGAGAGAATGGGTGCACTAGAGCCTTCACCCACTGCAAACAAACACCAGATGGATGTACCACCTTGTGCATCTGGATTACATAGGTTCTGGTGAATCAAACCTGGGTCCTTTGGCTTTATAGGCAAGTACCTTAACTGCTAAGCCATCTCTTCAGCCCTGTTTTCTTCATTTCTATTTCACTAATTTTTGCTCTGCTCTTGATTATTTATCTTTTTCAACTAGTAGTTTTTGGTTAGGATTGATTTTATTTACCCAAACACTTCAGGTGAATTCTTAAGTTTTTTTTTTTTTTTTGAGATCTTTCATTTTTTGTTGTGTTTTGTTTAGATTTTTCAAGGTAGGGTATCACTCTAGTACATGTTGACCTCGAATTCACTATGTCATCTCAGGGTGACCTTGAACTCACAGCATTCTTCCTACCTTTGCCTTCTGAGTGATGGGATTAAAGGTGTGAGCCAATAAGGCTGGCAAAATCTCTCAAGTTTTATAATGTAGGCATTTAAAAATATAAACTTCCCTCTTAGGAATGTATTTCTTGTGTCATATAGATTTTATTATGTTGCATTTCATTTTCATTCAATTTTAAGAAATTTTTCTAATACATGCCAGCCAAACAAAGTATTTGTATCTTTATTCTATTAAATTAAAAAACCTGAAATGTATATTATATAACATTCACTATATACACATGATTTAAGCAATGCAAGGTAATTCTAGATATGCTTACTACTCAACTATTAGAAAAATATGAATGGTGTCAGTTAGGCCCAGAAAGTGCTCCTTTTTACATTGGGTGCCTGCATTTCCATGATATGGTTAGAAGGACAACTATGAGCCAGGACACATACTATCTTGTGGGACAAGAGGGTAGGGATGCCAATCTCATATAGATTAATAGTCTCCTAAATATAAGTAGTATACTTGACAGTTAGATTTTTTTTAAAGTTCTTCCACTATTGTAATGACACAAAACTTCTCCTGTTTGAAGGCAACACCACTGCATTAAAATTTTTTTTTATTGACAACTTCTATACTTACATACAAAAAAACCATGATATTTTCCTCTCCTCCCTAATCCCCCTTTGGAAATCCATTCTCCATCATATCCCTTCCATCTCTCCATTAGTCTCTCTTTTAATTTGATGTCATCATCTTTTTCTTCTATTATGAGGATCTTGCGAAGGTATTGCTAGGCACTGCAAGGTCATGGATATCAAGGCCAATTTCTGTCTGGACAGTTGCATTGTAAGGAGTCGTACCCTTCCTTTGGCTCTTATATTCTTTCTGCCCCCTCTTACACAATGGACACTGAGTCTTGGAGGGTGTGACAGAGATGTTTCAGTGCTGGACACTCCTCCATCCCTTCTTCTCAGCACTATGTTGCCTTTTGGGTCATCCCAGTGGTCATTGCCATCTGAAAAGAGAAGCTTCTCTAACCAGAAGTCAGAGTAGCATTAATATGTGAATATGAACATTAAGTGTAGTGCTTTCAGGGCAGCTTGGTGGGAATAATATATACATTTAGCCAGACAAGAGCAGGCTTTATACCCCTAAGACTCATGACCTTCCCTGCCATAGACTTTTGCTTAGTTTTTTCAGTACCAGGCATGTATTCCCTCCCATAGAGAGGGCCTTCAGTTCTATTATGGAGCAGTTGGTTACCCCAAGAACAGACATGCCACTATTGCACCCACTCAGTATTGGGCCTGTCTGGCCAAACTTGAATTCTCCAGTGTCCATTGTTTTCACTGCTGATGACTTCTATCTCCCATACAGCTGCATGCAGTGCAGCTTTTTCCAGCTTTCATTTGGCTGGTCTACAGGAGAAGGTTTTCTGCTCAGCACCAGCTGTTCACATTTCTGGCAGAAATCACCCTACCAATAGCAGCTTTGGGGGGAAAAAGGTTTATTTTGGCTTACAGACTCAAGGGGAAGCTCTATGGTGGCAGGGGAAAATTATGGCATGAACAGAGGGTAGACCTCACCCCCCTGGCCAACACAAGGTGGACAATAGCAACAGGAGAATGTGACAAACACTGGCATGGGGAAACTGGCTATAATACCCATAAGCCTGCTCCAAACAATATACTGCCTCCAGGAAGCTTTAATTTCCAATTGCCATCAGCTGGGGAAACTAGCATTCAGAATATCTAAGTTTATGGGGGACAGCTGAATCAAACCATTTTTCACCCCTGGACCCCATAAACTGATAACCATACATGATTTAAAATGCAATGCATTCATCCTACTGTAAAAGTCCCCATAGTTTTTATCAACCCCAATGATGCTCAAACATCCCCATAATCCAAAGTCTTTTAACTGAGCCATAATACCAAAAAAAAAAAAAAAAAAAAACCCACAAAACCTATAATGGCACAGAATAAATACTCATACTGCAAAAGATGGCATTGGGCATAGCAAAGAAATATTCAACTAATACAAGATTTAAAACAACTGGGACAAACATCAAACTCTGTAACTCCAAGTCCAACAACACTAACCAGTGACAAATCTCCAAGTCCAGTAATTCTAACCAGCAACAATTCTCTGGAGTTCCAATTCTACCCCTCTAGCTAGGCTACTTGCCGTCCTGGAAAACTTCATCCAGGGCCTGCAGCTCTCTTTGGCAGCCATCACATGGCCCTGGCATCACCACTGGGTCTCCACTACAATCCACAGTCCATTCTCACAGCTCGATCAGGTCTCCGGGCAGGCATCCAGCAAACCTGCTTCACACTGCCCATGGCCATTTCCAAAACACAAGACTGTGTGGCATAATACCAGTGGGGTGCCAATTTGTTAATCTGGCAGGGGGTGGGGAATAAAGCAGACTTTGAAGAACAGGACACTCCTTGAGCACTCAGTCCCCTTCAAAAGAGTCTATGTTCTTTCTGTTCCTCCAGTACAAGTCAGCTGGCCCAATCTTAATGGTTGTAATCTCTCTTATAATTGCAGTTGAATGGACAGCAGTTTCAGCCTGAAGATTTCTTTCAGTTCCATATCCCTCTGCACATACCAGTCCGTTTCTATGCAAAACAACCCTGCACAGCAGTCCTTATTTTTTACTGCATTCAGGTCTTTCAACTCTGACCAGAATCGTCCATCAAGCTGTACTACAAGCTGTACTACAGCACTACAAGATGTCTCTTAGGCCAGGTTTCAAATCCTTCCAAGTTCCTCGTGAAAATCAACTCCAAAAGGCCAAAGCCACACAGCCAGGTGTCTAACAGCAAATGACACCACTCCTCGGTACTAACATTACTGTTGCAGTCAGGTTTGCATTGTTTGTAGAAATCACCTGACCAAGAGAAGCTTTTGGGGAAAAAGGGTTTATTTTTGGCTTACAGACTCAAGGGGAAGCTCCATGGTGGCAGGGGGAAACGATGGTATGAGCAGAGGGTGGACATCACCCCCTGGCCAACATAAGGTGGACAATAGCAACAGGAGAGTGTGCCAAACACTGGCATGGGGAAACTGTCTATCACACCCATAAGCCTGCTCCCAACAATATACTGCCTCCAGAAGGTTTTAATTTCCAAGTGCCATCAGCTGGAGAGACTAGCATTCAGAATACCTAAGTTTATGGAGGGCACCTGAAGCAAACCACTATAGGAATGTTCTTAAAGTTGGCATAATTATTCTTAAAATAATAACAACAGACTTCCGGTTAAGATGGCGACATAGGAACCTCGCCAAAAAAGGGTAGGGGATAAAAGCAAAGCAAACCCCAGCAAAATACACTTTTCTACTAAAAAGTGAGGTACATAGTAAACTTTCAAGCCCAGCAGAGAAGCAGGAGAGATCCAGAGCGTCTGGAGCCCACAGAAGCAGGCAGAAGTGGCTCCACAGCCGCCGCAGCTGCCGTGGCAGCGGCACGGCTAGGCGCCACCTGAGACAGCTGAGCCGCACGACTTTTAAAGGCAGGTGAGGAGATTTTTCCACTCACACCGCCTCCTCACAATCTCAAGAAACATGGAAGGAGGACAGTAGAGACCAACAGAGAGGCTTGTGAGGAAGAGGATCGCGTGGAGGAGCAGACGGTCTTCAGCCGCCACTCACAGCCTCCCCTCCCCCACCACGAGTACAAGCACGGCGAGCAACAGAGCTCACCAGTTCACCAGCAGCATCAGGCGCAGCGAAAGCAGAGACCAACAAACGCAGCTGACCTACTGAATCCACAACACAGCAAAGGAACCAAGCAGCCCTGCAGCATAGCTGTGATCAAACCCGTTCCAAAAGGTAACTTGGTTTTCATTAGGTTAGTACCCACCAAATAAGCCTGGTATATAATCCTGATGGATGGTCAGATCTGACATTCCTAAATAAGCTATATTCTAGGCTGCTCATTTGTTGCTTCCTGATTTGTTTCCTCCTCTGTCATTCATTGGGGAAGGGTCTCTCTTGATCAAAAGCTGACCTTGGAACTCTCTACAGATCAGAAATCTTAGCCTCCCAGCTGACAGGATTAAGGGTGTGGGCTAACACATATCCTTAGGAACTGTGACTTTGTCATAATACCTGCTTTTGCACAAATACTCTGTGCTGTATTTCATTGAAGGGGTACATTGTTGAGTTAAATTTTTGGATCTTGACTGTATTCTGTTCCATTCACCCAACTTGATAATCTCATAGCAGGCAAGGGTCACTTCTGGGATTACTTTGAGAGCCTTAAGAACCACACTTACCACCTTAAACTCCTGCACTGAAGATATATAATATCAGATTGATTGATACATCTAACATTACTGCAGATATTTAGAAAACCCAAGCATTAAATTAATTCAAGATGCAAAGATCTCTACATTACAATACAAGAAACACAAAACATCCAGACAATATAAATCCACCAAAAAGTATTAATATATCAGAAATGACCTTCAGTGAGGCTGACTTAGAGGACATCCCCGAGAAAGATTTCAAAAGAATGATTATAATTATGTTCAAAGAACTCAAAGAGGAAATGAAAGGGTTCAAAGACCTCAAAGAAGAAATCAAAGGATTCAAAGAACACACAGAAAACCAATTTAATGAAATAAGGAGGTCAATACTAGACATAAATATGGAAATAGAAAGAATAAAGAAAACCCACTCAGAAATGCTAGCAATAAAGAACACAGTCAGTGAAATTAAAACCTCTGTAGAAAATCTCTCTAGTAGAATGGATGAAGGAGAGAACAGAATATCGAATCTAGAAGACCAAGTAGCTGATCTAATACAGTCCAACAGAGAGAAAGACAAAATAATAGGAAGGTATGAATGGGAATTTCAGGATATTCGGGACACTATGAAAAGATCAAACATAAGAATTCAAGGGATAGTAGAAGGAGAAGAATTTCACTCCAAAGGCATAGTAGGTGTTTTCAACAAAATCATAGAGGAAAACTTCCCCCAAATTGGGAAAGAGATGCCAATGCAGATACAGGAAACCTTTAGAACACCAAATAGACAAAACCTGGAAAGAACCTCTCCCCGCCATATTATAATTAAACTACCAAACATACAAACCAAAGAAAATATATTGAAAGCAGCTAGAGAGAAAAAGCAAGTGACCTACAAAGGGAAGCCCATCAGACTCACAGCAGATTACTCAACACAAACTTTAAAGGCCAGAAGGGCTTGGAGTGATGTATTCCAAGTTCTGAAAGATAAAAACTGTCAACCGAGATTACTTTATCCTGCAAAACTATCTATCCAAATAGATGGAGAAATAAGGACATTCCACAACAAAGACAGGCTAAAGGAATTTTTGGCAACTAAACCAGCTCTACAGAAAATACTTGCAGGACTCATTCATGCTGAGGAGAAAGCAAAGCACACACAACAGGAAATAGGAAAAAATAAACCATACTCAAATAACAGTTAAAACAAGTGACTAAAAAATAAAATGGTTAGAATAAACACATATATGTCAATAATAACAAAAATTTTTTATTATTTTTTTATTTATTTGGAGAGAAGAGACAGAAAAATAGAGAAAAGACAGAAATGGGCGCCAAAAATAAGAATGGTTTGCATCTGGCTAATAAACACATTGGAACCAGCATTCTTAGGCTTATGCCATCTCTCCAATAATAACTCTTAATATCAATGGTCTCAATGCCCCTATCAAAAGACACAGACTTTCAGACTGGATTAAAAAGCAGGATCCTACCATCTGTTGCCTCCAGGAAACTCATCTCTCAATAAAAAATAGAAACCTTCTTAGGGTGAAAGGTTGGAAAAAGGTATTTCAAGCAAATGGGCCTAGAAAACAAGCAGGGGTTGCTATTTTAATTTCTGACAAGATAGATTTCAATCTAACAATTGTGAGGAAAGATAAAGAAGGTCACTTTATACTGATTAAAGGAACACTCCAACAGGAGGACATTACAATCCTAAACATATATGCCCCTAACATGGGGGCTCCCAATTTCATCAAACAAACACTATTAGAATTAAGGTCAGAGATATCTCCTAACACCATAGTAGTGGGTGACTTCAATACCCCACTCTCATCACTTGACAGGTCTACCCAGCAAAAAATAAACAGAGAGACATCTGCATTAAATGATATCATGGAACAAATGGACCTAACAGATATATACAGAACATTCCATCCAAATGCTGCAGAATATACATTTTCCTCAGCAGCACACGGGACATTTTCTAAAATAGACCATATACTAGGACACAAATCAAATCTTAACAAATACAGGAAAATTGAAATAATCCCTTGTACACTTTCTGACCACAATGGAATTAAACTGCAAATCAGCAACAAGAAAAACTACAGAGCATACAGAAACTCATGGAGACTAAACAGCACTTTATTGAATGATGTATGGGTCATTGAAGAAATTAAAAAGGAAATCAAGAAATTCGTAGAATCAAATGATGATGAGAATACAACATACCAAAACCTTTGGGACACAATGAAGGCAGTCCTACGAGGGAAATTTATAGCCCTAAGTGCATATATTAAGAAATTGGAGAGTTCACAACTAAACAATTTAATGCTTCACCTTAAGGCCTTGGAAAAAGAAGAACAAGGCAAACCAAAAATTAGTAGACGAGAAGAAACAATAAAGGTTAGGGCAGAAATTAATGAAATGGAAACCAAAAAAACAATCAAAAAGATCAATGAAACAAAGAGTTGGTTCTTTGAAAGGATAAACAAGATTGACAAACCCTTAGCAAATTTGACCAAAAGAAAGAGAGAAGAGACAAAAATTGATAAAATTAGAGATGAAAAAGGCAACATCACAACAGATACCAAAGAAATTCAGAAAATCATATGGACATACTTTAAGAATATATATGCCTCTAAGTTTGAAAACCTGAAAGAAATGGATGAATTCCTTGATTCATATGACCTACCAAAATTAAATCAAGAAGAGATAAACCATTTAAATAGAACTATAACAACCACAGAGATTCAAACAGTAATAAAAAGTCTCCCAACTAAAAAAAGCCCAGGCCCAGATGGATTCACTGCTGAATTTTACCAGACATTCCTGGAGGATCTAACACCAATGCTTCTCAAACTTTTCCATAAAATAGAAAAGGAAGGAACTCTACCAAAATCCTTCTATGAAGCCAGCATCACCCTGATACCCAAACCGGACAAAGACAGATCAAAAAAAGAAAAGTATAGACCAATCTCCCTCATGAACATGGATGCAAAAATTCTCAACAAAATACTGGCAAACAGAATACAAGAATTTATCAGAAGGATTATTCATCCTGACCAAGTAGGCTTTATCCCAGAGATGCAGGGATGGTTCAACATACGCAAATCCATAAATGTAATACACCATATAAATGGTCTGAAGGACAAAAATCACATGGTCATCTCAATAGATGCAGAAAAGGCATTTGACAAAATCCAACACCCCTTCATGGTGAAAGTATTACAGAAACTGGGAATAGAAGGAGCATATCTCAACATAATAAAAGCTATTTATGACAAACCTACAGCCAACATAATACTAAATGGGGAAAAACTTGAAGCTTTTCCTCTAAATTCAGGAACAAGACAAGGGTGTCCACTTTCCCCACTACTATTTAACATAGTACTGGAAGTTTTAGCCACAGCAATAAGGCAAGAGACACTCATAAAGGGGATACAAATGGGAAGGGAAGAGATCAAATTATCATTATTTGCAGACGATATGATTCTATACCTAACAGACCCTAAAGTCTCTACCTGCAAACTGTTAGAGCTGATAAACACTTTTAGCAATGTAGCAGGATACAAAATAAACACACAGAAATCAGTAGCTTTTCTATATACTAACAACAAACGTGCAGAGGATGAAATCAGGGAATCTCTCCCATTCACAATTGCCTCAAAAAAAATAAAATACCTTGGAATAAACTTAACCAAGGAAGTGAAGGATCTCTACAATGAGAACTTTAAAAGACTCGAGCGACAAATTACAGAAGACACAAGGAAATGGAAAGACATCCCATGCTCCTGGATTGGAAAAATCAATATTGTGAAAATGTCAATCTTACCAAAAGCAATCTATACATTTAATGGGATCCCTATTAAAATCCCAATAGCTTTCTTCAAGGAAATAGAAAAAACAATCCTAAAATTCATCTGGAAACACAAAAAACCTCGAATAGCCAAAACAATTTTGCGAAACAAAAATCAGGCAGGTGGTATAACCATACCCGATTTTAAGTTATATTACAAAGCCATAGTAACAAAAACAGCATGGTACTGGCACAAGCACAGACAGGTAGATCAATGGAACAGAATAGAAGACCCAAATATTAATCCAAGCAGCTACAGCCACCTGATTTTTGACAAAAATGCCAAAAATATTAATTGGAGAAAAGATAGCCTCTTTAACACGTGGTGTTGGGAAAACTGGACATCGGTATGTAAAAGGATAAACATAGATCCTTGTCTCTCTCCATGCACAAGAGTCAAGTCCAAATGGATCAGGGACCTTGATATCAGACCTGAAACTCTGAACCTGCTAGAGGAAAAAGTAGGGGAAACCCTTCAACATATTGGCATAGGTAAGGACTTTCTGAATATAACCCCAATTGCTCAGCGAATAAAATCACTAATCAACCATTGGGACCTTATGAATTTACAAAGCTTTTGTACAGCAAAGGACACTGTGAATAGAGCAAAAAGACAACCTACAGAATGGGAGAAAATCTTTGCCAGCTATACATCTGACAGAGGATTAATATCCAGAATATACAAAGAACTCAAAAAACAGAATAATAAGAATTCAAACAACCCAGTTAAAAAATGGGCTATGGAACTAAATAGAGAATTCACAGAAGATGAAATACAGATGGCATATAAACATCTGAAAAAGTGTTCCACATCCTTAGCCATCAGGGAAATGCAAATTAAAACCACTTTGAGATTCCATTTCACTCCTGTCAGAATGGCTACCATCAAGAAAACAAATGACAATAAGTGTTGGCGTGGATGTGGAAAAAGAGGAACACTTCTACACTGTTGGTGGGAATGTAACCTGGTCCAACCATTGTGGAAATCAGTGTGGAGGTTTTTGAGACAGCTAGAAATAGATTTACCATATGATCCAGCTATAGCACTCCTAGGCATATATCCAGAAGACTCTTCTCACTTCCTTAGAGATACTTGCAAAACCATGTTTATTGCTGCTCTATTCACAATAGCTAGGAAATGGAAGCAGCCTAGATGTCCCACCACAAATGAATGGATAATAAAGATGTGGTACATTTACACAATGGAGTTCTACTCAGCAGTAAAGAAAAATGAAATTATGAAATTTGCAGGGAAATGGATGGATCTGGAAAGGATTATACTAAGTGAGGTAACCCAGGCTCAGAAAGCCAAACATCACATGTTTTCTCTCATATGTGGATCCTAGCTACAAATAGACAGACTTGTGTGTGAACTGGAACCAAAAATTGGTACCAGAAACCAGTAAGCTGGTAAAAGGCTATAAGGGACGGAGGAAAGGGAAGGACTGAAGTGTATGGTATTGCACATATGTAAGTGGAAGGACTGATTACAAGGAGGGGAATGGCCTAACCAAGGCCATGGGTAGAGAATTCATAAAAGAAGGGCAGGGGGAGGGTCAATCTAATTTCAAAAGATAGTGAATAAGACTTATGTAAAACTACTTTTTTGAATAATGGTACATCTAGAAGCTGTAGACTGTTACTAGAAAATTTTCAGTACCTGGGATGGGATACCTTCCAGTGAGTTGTTGGCCAAGGAGGTCCCGGTAGCCTCCAAAACATTAAAGGCTTTTGCCAAAGCCCTTGGTTTCCCCTGAGAAACAGATCGTAAGACCCTATTGCTGAAGACATCTCTTGCCTGAGAGGCTAGGTCACTGAGAAAGCAAGCTGGTGCTGAGCAGAAAACCTTCTCCCTGTAGACCAGCCAACTGAAAGCTGGAAAAAGCTGCACTGCATGCAGAGTATGGGAGACAGAAGTCATCAGCAGTGAAAACAGTGGACGCTGAATATTCAAATTTTGCCAGACAGGCCCAAAGACTGAACGGGTGCAATAGTGGCATGTCTACTCGTGGGGTAACCAACTGCTCTATAATTGGACTGAAGGCCCTCTCTATGGGAGGGAATACATACCTGGTACTGAAAAACCTAAGCAAAGTCTATGGTAGGTAAGGTCATGAGCCTTAGGGGTATAAAGCATACTCTTATCTAAATGTATATACTATTCCCACCAAGCTGCCCGGAAAATACTACACTTAATGCTCATATTCACATATTAATGCTACTCTCACTTCTGGTTAGAGAAGCTTCTCTTTTCAGATGGCGATGACCACTGGGATGATCCAAAAGGCAACATAGTGCTGAGAAGAAGGGATGGAGAAGTGCCCAGCACTGAAACATCTCTGTCACACCCTCCAAGGCTCAGGGATCATTGCAGAAGAGGGGGCGGATAGAATGGAAGAGCCAAAGGAAGGGTACAACTCCTTACAATGCAACTGCCCAGACAGAAATTGGCCTTGATATCCATGACCTTGCTGTGCCTAGCAATACCTCCGCAAGACCCTCATAATAGAAGTAAAAGATGATGACATCAAATTAAAAAAGAGACTAATGGAGAGAGGGAGGGGATATGATGGAGAGTGGAGTTCTAAAGGGGAAAGGGGGGAGGGGAGGGAAAACTATGCACCTTTTGTATGTAAGTATGTTGTCAATAAATATTAAAAAAAATAATAATAATAATAACAACAAAAAATACCTTTTTGGTGAAGCCTCGCTACCCATTCAATTCACTGTAAATATTCTGTAAACTGGACTGTAGTACATCAGGTCTCCTCACAGGTTCTTGTGGTGGTAACAAGGGAGGGCTTTCAGAAGAGTCTAATATAGAGGTCAGGTCCGATATTTAATATTGTGGTGAATAGGCTTTTGATATGGGCTGCCTATGAGGAATTGCTGGGCAGCTGTCCAAGTGCTTAAACATAATCTTAGGTGGAAAAGATTCTGCTGGGGCAGATTCTAGTCATCTTGGAGGAGGAACAAGAGGGGGGTCAGGAACTTTATTAGTGCCCTTGGTTAAACTTACAGATGACACTGAAGCTGCTCTTGGGCTATGGGACAGTGTAACTTGGATAAACACCATATCACTGCTTGAGTGAAAAGGGCTTACGCAGTCAGAATCAAAGATTCTGCAAGCATCTGGAAGCACCAAAAGCAGAAGGAGGTGTCAGTGGAGCTCTTTGAGAGTTTGGTGCAGATGCTGAATCTGTCTCACCTTCAGGGATCCTACTATAACTAGTTTTTCTTGGCTCCTGCTGCAAAGGTGTGGGATACCTCATGGTACTTGGTCTTAGGAAAATTTTTTTTTCCTTCTTAATCTCTTCAATAACCCATTCATTGTTCAATAATATGTTGTTCAATATCTAGGAGTTTGTATATTCTTTGTTGTTTCTTTTATTGTTGGATAATATTTTCAGCTTTATCGCATTGCAGTTGAATATAGTACAAGGAGTTATTTCAAATTTCCTGAATTTATGGAGACTTGATTTGATCTGCTGTAGTTTCCTTCTTTTTGCTGGGACAACCACCTGACCAGAAACAGCTTATGGGAGGGAAGGGTTTATTTCAGGCTTACAGATTTCAGGGAAACCTTAATCATGGTGAAGGAAGCTGACTCACTTCATCATACATCCATAGCAGAGTGACAAAAGCAAACAGCCAGGACTTCTGCTGGCTCAGAACATACGTCAGGGATGGAATCAAGGCACTGCCTCCCACCCCACAATGACTGAATGATGCTCTCACATCTCATAATCTGCAACCCTAGGGGGAAATACCATCAATCATGCCCAGGAGGGCCCTATGCAGAATGGAGGCAGTGAAGAGGAAAATCATGGTACTAACATGTGCTCTATCCCTACAACTTTCTACTTAAAAAAAAGAATCCCCCCACCTTCCCAGTGACACACCTTCTCCAGCAGGGAACTATGTGCTGGAGAAGGAAGCTTAATGAAAAATGCCTGAGGCTTTGGGCCATTTACATTCTAACCACTAGTATCCTAAAATGTGATATATTTAGGAGAAGGTTCCAAGAGCTGCTAAGAATGTATATTCTTTAGCAATTGGATGGATATTCTGTAGATGTCTATTAAGTATTCTCTTGATCAGTATAAAGTGGCCTTCTTTATCTCTTTTGATTACTTTTGGTTTAAAGTTTATTTTATCTGCATTAATATAGCTACATCTGCTTGCTCACTATTTCCATTTGCTTGGAATATCTTTTTTTTTTCTTCAAGTAGAATCTCACTCTAGTTCAGGATGACTTGCAATTTACCATGTAGTCTCAGGGTGGCCTCAAACTCACAGTGATTCTCCTACCTCAGCCTCCCAAGTGCTGGGATTAAAGGTGTACATCACCATGCCCAGCTGGACTGTCCTTTAAAAATTTATTTATTTATTTATTTATTTATTTATTTATTTATTTATTTGAGAGAATGAGAGGAAGAGGCAGATAGAAAGAGAGGAAGAAAATGGGAACACCATGGCCTGTTGCCACTGCAAACAAACTCCAGATGCATGCACCACCTTGTGCATCTGGCTTACATGGGTACTAGGGCATCAAACCTGGGCCTTTAAGCTTTGCAGGCAAGCACCTTAAATGCTAAGCCATCATTCCAGATCTTGCTTGGAATATCTTTTCCTAGCCTTTCATTCTAAAGTGTTATGTGTCTTTGATAGTAAGGTGGGTTTCTTGAAGACAGCAAATGGATGGATCTTGTTTTCTGATCCAGCCTGTTAAGCTGTGTCTTTTGATTAAGTAGTTGAGTTCATTGATATTCAGTTATTACTGAAAAGCATGAGTTAATCTCTGTGATGTTGATGATTTCATGCAGTTTGGTGTTTTCTTGATCTTAATTTGCTTTAGCAACTATTCTAATTTTGATCATTATTTTTCCTTCCTGTATATTCTTGAGAATGTTTATTCTTCACTTCAGATATTAGGATAGTAACACCTGCTTGTTTTCTAGGTTTATTTGCTTGAAACACCATGTTCCAACCTTTCACCCATCTTTTGTAAGTTTCTTGGAGGCAACAACTAGAAGGATCCTTCTTTTTTAACCTAGTCTGCAAACCTGTGTCTTTTGGTTGGGGCATTGAGGCTATTGATATTATTGAAAGGTGTGTATTTATTCTTGCCATTCTTTATGTTTTGTAGTTCTTCTGGTTTTACTTTCACTCTCTTATATTAAGTAGTATTTGAGTTTGGTTTATTTTTTCCTGTTTCCTTATGTGTGTGTTTTTCTTTCTTTTCAGCATGGAGGATTCTTTCAAGTATTTTATGTAGAGCTGATTTAGTGTTCGTATATTCCTTTAGCCTGCTTTTGTTGGGGAATGTTCTGATTTCTCCTTTTATTTGGATGGATAGCTTTGCAGGATAAAGTAATCTTGATTGACAGTTCTTATCTTTCAGAACTTGGAATACATCACTCCAAGCCCTTCTGGGGCTTGTGTTGAGTAATCTGCTATTATCCTGATGGGCTTGCCTTTGTATGTGATTTGATTTTTCTCTCTAACTGCTTTCAATATATTTTCTTTGGTTTATGTATTTTGTAGCTTAATTATGATGGTGGAAGGTTCTTTCTTGATTTTGTCTGTTTGATGTTCCATAAGCTTCCTGTATCTGTATTGGCATCACTTTCCCTACTTGGGGGAATTTTTTCCTATGATTTTGTTGAAATTACCTGATATGCCTTTGAAGTGAAATTCTTCTCCTTCTATTCTACCCTGAATTGTTATGTTTGATCTCTTCATAGTGTCCTGAATGTGTTGAAATTCCCATTCATGCCTTCCTATTAGTTTGTCTTTCTTTTTGGTGGACTGTATTCGATCTGCCATGTGGTCTTCTAGTTTAGGTATTCTGTTCTCTCTTTGATCCATTCTACTGGTGAGACTTTTTAGAGAGTTTTCTATTTGATTCTGTTTTTTATTTCTAGTATTTCTGATTGGTTTTTTTTTTTCATTATTTCTATTTCCTTACTCATGTCTTTTATTGGCCTCTTTATTTTATTAACTTTGTTTTCTGTGTTTTCTTGGGATGCCTTCAGGAATTTGTTTTCTTCTTTGCATAGATATAATCATTTTTTAAAATGTTTATCAGGTGCTGGAGAGATGGCTTAGCGGTTAAATGCTTGCCTGTGAAGCCTAAGGACCCCAGTTCAAGGCTCAGTTCTCCAGGACCCACATAAGCCAGATGGACAAGGGGGCGCATGCATCTGGAGTCTTTTGCAGTGGTGTGCCTATTCTCTCTCTCTCTCCCTCTACCTGCCTATTTCTGTATCTCTCTCTCTCTCAAATAAATAAATAAAATATTTTAAAAAATAAAATGAAATGTTTATCAGGCATTTCATCTAAGGCAGTTTTACTGGAGGTCATTTCTGATGGATTTATAATTTTTTGTGGGATTGTATTGTTTTTATTTTTTGTGTTTCTGTATTATAATGTAAAGATTTTGGCATCTTGAGTTAATTTGACGCTTGGGTTTTCTAATTACCTGCAGTTCTTAGCTTTATAAATCCGACTTTATATATCTTCAGGGTAGGAGTTTAAGGTGCTAGATGTAGCTCTTATACTCGAAGAGAAATAGCAGAAGTGACCCTAGGTGTTGAGTTTGCCTGATATTCAAATGTTGTAGTAGACTGAGTGAAGAAAATTACTGGCAAATTCTGAAGTTCAACTGAGCAATATAGACATTTATTCAAAACCATCCCAGAGTATTTATACAATCATGAAGATTAAAATAAACATATAATCTAATAAAGCCAAAGTCCCTAAGGGTGTGTGTTGGTCCACACCCTTAATCCTGTCAACTAGGAGGTTGATATTTCTAGTCTGAAATGAGCTCCAAGTCAGCCTGGGGCCAGTCAGACCCTGCCCCTAATAATGATAGAAGAAAAAGACAAAGGCCCTAAAAATCAGGCAACATTTAAATGCAAAAATAGTCAACACCAAAATACAAAATATTTGATAATGGTAAAGCCATTGAAGAATATATCATTCAAATATAATACATAACCTTTCCTGACATGGAAAGAGATTAGTACTTCCAGTGCAGGCCTACATATCTTGTCTTGTATAAGTAGGCCCTGTAATCTTTTTAAGGTGGCTTCCAATCTAACCAATGCTTAGTGCCCACCTTGATCTCTCTGTGCTGGGTGGCTGGAGTTGAATGAGTACTCCAGAGGTTCATGGTCCTGATGGTTGGGGAATGGGAGACTATGCAGGGTACCTGGAGTCATACTGGAGCTGCTCAGCTGGTCCCATTTGTATCTCCTTCAGCAGCTGCTCAGCTGGTCCCTGCTGTCTTCCCTTTTAGGTTTCTCAATTTTGCGAGGAGGCTGATATAAGTGGAAAATCCCTTCAGCTTGTTTCTGCTCCTGCAGCTCTGTGCTGCCTGCATGGGTGTAGGTGGGGGCCACAGGTGCCTCAGCAGTATTCTGACCAGTTTCCTCCTTTCTGGCAGTTCTTGGTCTCTCCTGCTTCTCTGCAATGGTTGATAATAACTTATACACCTTCACTTTTTGGTAGAAGAGTGTATTTTGCTGTGTTTCTTTTTTTTGGAGAGAGACGGACAGAGAAAGGGAGAGGGAGACAGATAGAGAATGGGCGCACCAGCAGTCTTTCAGCTGCTGTGAACGAAATCCAGATGCACGCGCCTGCTTGTGGGCAAGTGCGGCATTGAGCCCTTGTGTCACTTTGCATCTGGCTAAACGTGGGACCTGGAGATTAGAACCAGGTTCTTAGACTTAGCAGGCAGGCGTCTTAACCGCTAAGCCATCTCTCCAGCCCTGTGTTTCTTTTTATTTCCCTCCCTAGGCTGCTTTGGTGAGGCTAGTATGCCACCATTCTTAATATGCCACTGTATTCTTCTCGTCAGTGCAAAGTATTCCATCTAATATTTCTGTACTGCTTGCTTAGTGCTCCTATAATTATATTGCCAGCTTTTATCATGGAAAAATTTTTTTCTCCTTCAATTATGAGGGATACTTTTGCTGGGTCTAGTAGTTTGGCTTGACAGCTGTGGTCTTTCAATATTTGAAATACTCCACCCAAAGTCTTTCTGGCCTTTAGAGTTTTCATTGACAATTTACATGTCATTCTGATGTGCTTACCTTTATAAGTGATGAGCTTTTTCTCTCTTGCAGCTTTTAGTACTCTTGTTTTGTTGTTGTTTTCTGTGCTTAGTATTTTAACTATAATGTAACAGGGGATATTTCTTTTATGGTCCTCTCTATTTTGTGTTCTGTATGCCTCTAATATCTGAATGAACCTTTCTTTAATATGATTTGGTAATTTTACTTCTATAATTTTGTTCATTTATTGGAAAATATTTTCTATGCTATTTACCTGAAGTTTGTGTCCTTGTTATGTAACCATGATTTGAACATTTGTTTTTTTTTTAAGGTGTCCCAAATTGCTCTCACAGTGTGGTCATATATTTCCTAAGTTTGGCATTAATTTTGGTCTCCAAATATATTTCCTCTGTGTTGTTCTCAAGTTCTGATATTCTTTTCTCCACATGATCTACTATATTGGTAAGGTTTTCCTGGGAGTTAATTGAGTTATTAATTATCTTTTGTTGTTGATTTTTTTTTTGATGCAGTTTCACTTTAGTCCAGACTGACCTGGAATTCACTTTGTCATCCCAGACTGGTCTTGAACTCCTGTTGACCCTTTTACCTCAGCCTCCTGAGTGCTAGGATGTGTGCCACCATGCCTGGTAATAGATATTTCATTTTTCATTTCCATTTGGTTTTTCTCCACCATCTTTATTTTTTTATTCCAAAAGATACAGTAATTTTATTCAAATTTCTCCTGTGTGCTAAAAATGTGTAAGTGTAGAGGAAATTATTGTGACACTCTGAAACCCTTAGTCTCTGAACAATAGATACTGGAAATATATAGACACACAATCCTCTAAACTCAGTTGTGTTACTGTTTAACCAAAATATCATACCATTCTCCAAGAATATAAATGCCTGCTCAGTTCATCTTTAGAAAGTAAAATTCTCTTCTTCCTCCATTAAAGCTTCCTGCATGTCTGACAAAGGTACATCCAACCACTCTCCTTCTTTGGACAGGCACCAATGCCTAGGAAAGGGCAGCCATGTATACTTTACTACATTTCTGCAGCCATTGGGAGTCCATCTAGCACTTTCTGAACACTAGATCTTTAACATTTTGTCTTTAATATATACCTTTGAAAAACCAAAAGAGAAAAAACTGTATGTCAGGTACATTCCATTCTGATTTCATAGCAGGAAAATATAAGTAATTAATACAGTGTCAATCTCATTTACAAAATCACTGATGTTAATATTTTGCTCTACTTTTTGACTGAATGACACAAAAGTTAATTTGTTAAAAACATTAGATCTTTGACTTAGTATTCAGTAAGGCAAAAAATAAAATTAAGCACCATAAAAGAAATCTTTAAAAATAAAATTCTATAAATTTTGTTCTCATTTATAACTTCATTAACAGATTAATTGAACTACCATTTCTATGTTGTGAAACCCTTAACACCAATATATATTCAACACATGTTCACACAGAACAAACACCTCTCCTCAAGGCTCCATGGAAAAGAATAAGTGTTAAAGATACCAATGAAAGCCAGGCATGGTGGCACATGCCTTTAATCCCAGCACTCAGGAGGCAAAGGTAGGAGGATCACCTTGAGTTCAAGGCCACCCTAAGACTGTATAGTGAATTCCAGGTCAGCCTGGACTAGAGTGAAACCCTACCATGAAAAACCAAAAAAAGAAAGAAAGAAAGAAAGAAAAAAAGATAGAGAAAAAAATACCAATAAAAACAATAGAAACTCATTTCCTTTCTCTGTGCCAAAGTTCACCATCTTTCTTTAAAAATATTTTTATTATTTTTTTTGAGAGAGAAAATGCAAGAGTACACCAGTGTATTTTGCTGCTGGCTTTGTGTTCTGGTTTTATGTGGTTACTGAGCAATCAAACCTGGGCCAGAAGGCTTTGCAAGTAGGCTTCTTTATTTAACTGCTGAGCCACTTCCCCATCCCATCACCTCTATCGAGTTTCATTTTCTTCTTGGTTTCACTTTATCATTACATTTAGTTGACTGTGTTCTTTTGAAGTTCATTGAAGAATTTGTGTCCTCTTTGAATCCATTCAGGTATCAATTGAGTTCTTTTAGTTGATTGAATTTCATCAAGGTGTTTGTTCATGTCCTCTTTATGTTTGTTGTATATATTTATCATAACCTTGTTTTAGAATTCTTAGTTTGGAGTTTCCTTTAAGTTGTTCTTGTTAGAAGTTTAACTATGTGATAGGCATTCTTGTGGAATATCTTGCATTGGTTTCTTGTTTTATTTGTTTTGGATTGGGGTTTGTCCATCTTGCTGAGAACGAAGCAACAGTGGCTTTATTGTGGTGTGGGAATAAACTATAAAATGAACTATAAAAATGAGCTGGATGTGGTGGCACATGTCTTTAATCCCAGCATTTGGGAGGCTGAGGTAGGAGGATTATTGTGAGTTCAAGGCAAGCCTGGGCTAAAGAGTGAGTTCCAGGTCAGCATGGGCTACAGTGAGACCCTGCCTCAAAACAAAAGAGTAAAATATGGAAATGAGTTATGGGAAACAAATGTTGGATTATTTCTTATGGACTTCACAAATAACTTTTCTCTACTTTTTCTCTTAGTTCTGGTCGTATAACTTTCCCTGAAGTTAATCTAACAACCATGTAATTAGTCTTCTTAAAGTAGTGTAACTAGGTTTCCTCTGCCTTGGTTCATATTTGCCCAGCACAGATGACCAATATAGACAAGGAATGTTAGGAGATGCTGACTGTTAAGCTATGCTCTTTGCCCTATTTCCTAAGTAACCTGTTTGGACTCCTGATCCATAACAATGTGTACATGAGTGAATTATGCTTAATGTATTAAAGACAACAGATGTGAAAAGTAGAAAATTCCCCCCACAGAACTGTTGAAAGCAAAAGATGTGCTTACTGTGATTGCATTTGTTTGTGTGTTCTGGATCAGCAGAGTCCAACAGGACATACCCCTAAATTCCTTCCTTTAACAAATATTTAAAGAAGTATTCAGAGTTAAAAGTTCCTTATCTGGGGATTTACCCCCTCCTGATTCCTTATAGGCAGGTGCTCTTTATATCTTCTCCTTCCTTCTCTTAATCTAATAAAAATCTCTCTAAGCTTTACCCTCTACTCTAGATTTCATTTCTTTGAATTCATAAGACAAGAATACAGGAATGCCCTAAAATTATTGGTACATAAGCAAAGGAACCACAATTCCTATTTCATACTGGTGCATTGATGTATATTGATACATTGGTGAGGAACCCCAAAATTCTGGTTTCATATTGGCACATTGGCAATGGATGTCAGAGGGTTAGTGTTTGCCCTCTTCCTACCTTCTTGATGGCAGGGAATATGCTTTGTTCTATCTTCCAATTCTCTGTGTTCTCTGCAATTTTCTTTCATTTGGGAACTGGGCAGTGAACTGGGCAGATTTAAAACTTAGCAGATGGTAGATTTGGGAAATTTCTATAGAAGACATGTATTAAAACTTTCTGTATTTTTCTTTATGCCGGCTTGTAACATTACTGAATTTTAGAAGACTATATTTGGTGTTTGTCTATGTAACATGGACTTGAGTTTTAAATGCTAATGACCACTGCTTGTCTGGGGGAAATGCAGATTCCATCTCAAATTGCTGTACTGGTTTTGTGCATATCATCTTCTTTGGGTGCTTACTCCAGGATTGGTGATCATCAACTTAAATTCACCTCAAGGTCAGTACAAACCAAGTTAAACTGGAAAAGAAGCTGGGAAAATGACTACTAAGCTCCTGGCATCTCCCTTGCTGTCCAGGCATAGAGAAGCACCCAGCCATGCCTAGCATGATTGAATTCCCAACTTGGTTTTATTTTTTCCTCTTTTGTTAAGGCTCTCTCCTTCACTGGGTATGTGTAACAGCCATCACTGTCCCCAGCAGAAATAACCAAGTTCTTCAGAGATCTAGATGAATTGCATTCAACTAGTGGTCTAGGATTCATGCAGTGTGTACAGACTGGGATTCCAACTCAGTGGAGAGCAGGGGGAACTCCATGATACACCCAGACCTTGCAGGGTTGTGACCCACATTAAGCAGCAAATAGCGATGGGGTGGAAGGTCACAGCCATAACCCCCAGGCAGGGACCACATGGCTTTGACTTGCTAGGCAGAAACAAGTCATAATTGGGTATGAGCCTTAAGAGACTCATTTCACTGATGTTTTGCGGTCTGCCTTTTTAAATGTTTTCCATCTGAGTGCTGAACAAATGGATACATGGTTAATGACACTTGCTAATGACTGCATCTGTGTGATATTTTCTGGTTTGCTTGTGGTTTTAAGAGGAAATAAGATGTTTTACCTATAGACACCTTTTGGTTTTGACATAGCATGTGTAAATTACAGGATCACATTCTTTTTTGTTAACTTTTTTTTTGAAGCAAGCCCAATAGACTTGACCGTGTGTGTGTGTGTGTGTGTGTGTGTGTGTGTGTGTGTGTGAGAGAGAGAGAGAGAGAGAGAGAGAGAGAGAGAAAAAAAATTGGTGCACCAGCATCCCCAGCCACTGCAATCCAAGTGCAGATGCATGCACCACCTCTTGCACATGTACAACCTTGTGGACTGTGTCACCTTGTGAGTCTGGCTTACATGGGACCTGAAGAGTCAAACAGGAGTCCTTAGGCTTCATAGGCAAGGGCATTAACTGCTAAACTATCTCTGTAGCCCCAGTATCACATTCTTAATCCAGGAATCCTAACAGGTTTGAATAGGGAATGTTTGCAATGTATTTACTCCAGAGTTTTTTGATTGTTTGTTTGTTTGCCAGTACTGCTTTAGGCTAAAGTGTGCTTACAGGTTAAATGTATGAATGTGTGGCTGGGACATGTCATAAGCATGGCTCTAAAATAGATCAGTCATAGATCCTATACAGAGAGGCAAATATTTAGAGCCACATCAGTAAGAATCTAAAACCATAAACTTTTTAGGGTCCCATTTATAAGAGTCTAAATCTGTAGACCTTGGCTATGGGCCCCATTGGTAAGGACTTAAATCCTTGGGAAGCAGACAAATACAAATCAAAGTCACATTGGTAGGACAGCCCAACCAGTATAGACCTTTTGAGGCTCTGTTTTCTGGGCATAGCAACTGATACAAAGCATGAAGAGAGATGTCTTTTTTTATTATTATTTGAGAGAGACAGAGAGAGGAGGAGACAGAGAGAGAATGGCCAGGGCCTCTCAGCCGCTGTGAACAAATTCCAGACATGTGCATGCCCTTGTGCACATGTGCACCATTGGGAGCTTGTGTCACTTTTGCGTCTGGCTAAACATGGGACCCGGAGATTTTTTTAAAATATTTTATTTTTTATTTATTTATATGAGAGAGAGAGAGAGATACAGAAATAGGCAGGTAGAGAGAGAGAGAGAGAATGGGCACCAGGGCCTCCAGCCACTGCAAACAAACTCCAGATGCATGCACCCCCTTGTGCATCTGGCTTACATGGGTCCTGGAGAATGGAGCCTCAAACTGGGGTCCTTAGGCTTCATAGGCAAGCATTTAACTGCTAAGCCATCTCTCCAGCCCGGGGACCTGGAGATTTGAACAAGCATTCTTAGGCTTTGCAGGCAGGCACCTTAACCACTAAGCCATCTCTCCAGTCCAAGAGATATCTTTTGTATAGGAGATGAGGCCCTTCTAGAGATGTCTACATAGAGTATGTAGGGTCATATTGGTAAGAGTCTAATCTGTAGACCCTAGGCTTATTTAAGTCCCCACTGATAAGGACTTAAATTCATAGACCCCAGACTCCCAAGCACAGTCCTGAAAGTGCCTTACATGTAGCCTTTCTTTGCTCTACTATGCTATTCTATGTTGGCACTCTTGGCTGCCTTGGGATCATATGTGCTCTGATATTATCTTGAGACATCAAGGGACTTGCTTGTGCAATGAAATCAAAATGCCACACAAGGCTACTGAAATTTAAATCAGTGTCAACATATTGTGAATTTGACTATTTCTCTTGGTTTTTCTACCTTACTAAAATGTAAATTATATTAACAATTTTCCATATTCCATTTGAATTCATGGCAAGGTGGAATTTGAGAAAAGTGTTGGAAACCCCTTGATCTCAGGCTTCAAGAAGATTTACACACCATGTGTCCTTTAGATCTTGCCTTAAGGCAAAATAGCCACTTGCCTCTGGGAAAACGAGAATGATAGCAGCATATTGTTTTGGTTTTCTCATTTGTCTAATAATCCTAAAGCCTTATTATAATGCAGTTCTCTGGTTTATGTGAGACAGAAGCAAAGGAACATAAAAAGCAGTGAAAACCAGATTTAAATAAAATTTACAGTGAGCTAGGATTTTATGATTTAACAACATAAACAGGTAATCTTTTTTTTATTGATTTTTTTTCTTTTTTTTTCTTTTTTATTTATTGACAACAAAATATGCTTACATACAAAAGGTGCATAGTATTTCCCTCCCCTCCCCCATTCCCCTTAAGAACTCCACTCTCCATCATATCCCCTCCCTCTTTCCATTAGTCTCTTTTTTAATTTGATGTCATCATCTTTTACTTCTATTATGAGGGTCTTGCGCAGGTATTGCTAGGCACAGCAAGGTCATGGATATCAAGGCCAATTTCTGTCTGGGCAGTTGCATTGTAAGGAGTCGTACCCTTCCTTTGGCTCTTCCATTCTATCTGCTCCCTCTTCTGCAATGATCCCTGAGCCTTGGAGGGTGTGACAGAGGAGTTTCAGTGCTGGGCACTCCTCCATCCCTTCTTCTCAGCACTATGTTGCCTTTTGGATCATCCCAGTGGTCATCGCCATCTGAAAAGAGAAGCTTCTCTAACCAGAAGTGAGAGTAGCATTAATATGTGAATATGAGCATTAAGTGTAGTATTTTCCGGGCAGCTTGGTGGGAATAGTATATACATTTAGACAAGAGCATGCTTTATACCCCTAAGGCTCATGACCTTACCTACCATAGACTTTGCTTAGGTTTTTCAGTACCAGGTATGTATTCCCTCCCGTAGAGAGGGCCTTCAGTCCAATTATGGAGCAGTTGGTTACCCCACGAGTAGACATGCCACTATTGCACCCGTTCAGTCTTTGGGCCTGTCTGGCCAAATTTGAATATTCAGCATCCACTGTTTTCACTGCTGATGACTTCTGTCTCCCATACTCTGCATGCAGTGCAGCTTTTTCCAGCTTTTAGTTGACTGGTCTACAGGGAGAAGGTTTTCTGCTCAGCAGCAGCTTGCTTTCTCAGTGACCTAGCCTCTCAGGCAAGAGATGTCTTCAGCAATAGGGTCTTACTATCTGTTTCTCGAGGGAAACCAAGGGCTTTGGCAAACGCCTTTAATGTTTTGGAGGCTACCGGGACCTCCTTGGCCAACAACTCACTGGACGGTATCCCATCCCAGGCACTGAAAAATTTCTAGTAACAGTCTACAGCTTCTAGATGTACCATTATTCAAAAAAGTAATTTTACATAAGTCTTATTCACAATCTTTTGAAATTAGATTGACCCTCCCCCTGCCCTTCTTTTATGCATTCTCTACCCATGGCCTCGGTTAGGCCATTCCCCTCCTTGTAATCAGTCCTTCCACTTACATATGTGCAATACCATACACTTCAGTCCTTCCCTTTCCTCCCTCCCCTATAGCCTTTTACCAGCTTACTGGTTTCTGGTACCAATTTTTGGTTCCAGTTCACACACAAGTCTGTCTATTTGTAGCTAGGATCCACATATGAGAGAGAACATGTGACGTTTGGCTTTCTGAGCCTGGGTTACCTCACTTAGTATAATCCTTTCCAGATCCATCCATTTCCCTGCAAATTTCATAATTTCATTTTTCTTTACCGCTGAGTAGAACTCCATTGTGTAAATGTATCACATCTTTATTATCCATTCATTTGTGGTGGGACATCTAGGCTGCTTCCATTTCCTAGCTATTGTGAATAGAGCGGCAATAAACATGGTTTTGCAAGTATCTCTAAGGAAGTGAGAAGAGTCTTCTGGATATATGCCTAGGAGTGCTATAGCTGGATCATATGGTAAATCTATTTCTAGCTGTCTCAAAAACCTCCACACTGATTTCCACAATGGTTGGACCAGGTTACATTCCCACCAACAGTGTAGAAGTGTTCCTCTTTTTCCGCATCCACGCCAACACTTATTGTCATTTGTTTTCTTGATGGTAGCCATTCTGACAGGAGTGAAATGGAATCTCAAAGTGGTTTTAATTTGCATTTCCCTGATGGCTAAGGATGTGGAACACTTTTTTAGATGTTTATATGCCATCTGTATTTCATCTTCTAAACAGGTAATCTTAATTTGTTACATGATTTCATGAACATAATTCAGATTTGTTATTGCTATGTTTCTAATTCTTGTTTTATAAAACTAAAAATCACCAAGGCTGGCTGGAGAGATGCTTAGTGGTTAAGGTGCTTTCCTGTGAAGCCTTCCCCAGTACCCATGTAAGTCAGATGCACAAGATGGTGTTGCTGCCTCCTAAACAAACAAACAAATAAATAAATAAACAAACCTCCAAGCCACTTAGAGAATCATCAGGAGTGACAGAATTCTTCCTGGTATGGTGGTTCTCACCTTTACTCCCAGCACTTGAGAGACGTAGGTAGCAGGACCAGAAGTTCAAGACTAGCCTGCTTCTGGGCAATAACAACAAAATTTGTCTTAATCCTTGAGGCTATTAAATTAACTTTGGTGATACTATTTATGGTGTCTTAAAATAGAGGTGTCAAGACATTATCCTGCCTTAGATTCTTTTTTATAAAACCATTTCCAAGTATTTAAACTTCATTGGTAAGAGTTATCTCCAGGACTGTTACCATGTTTTGCCTGTTCTTATGCTTTTGTTCAAGACTGGTGTAACTGTTATTCTGAGTGCTTAATAATCATATGCAGAAGCCAAAGGTGATTTGAAAACATCTGAGCTAAAAAGGATAACTAATAATTTGGAACCTGCTCTCTCAGGTCACATAGGCCCACGAGATGATAGGACATACCTAATGTGTCCTACAACTCTAGTAAATAACATATTCTCTTGATCAGATAGATTATGGAGGCCCAGAGAAAGAAAGGCTCTAAAGAAAGTATACTCTGCATAAGAAGGCTCAGAAGACAGGGGAAAATCCTCAATGTTTCTGAGGTCAGCATAGCTTTGACTAATCCTCACAGATGACATAAATGCTTAGCTTTAGCAATCCTCCCAGGTCCTTAAAAGTCTCTCCAAAAGGGCTGCAACCAACCTGAACAACTTAATAAATTTTGGCTGCCTCCTTGGTCTTAAGCACTCAGAAAGAAAAGTGCTAACTAATGACATCTGTGCCATTATCAAGTTTATATAATACTGAAAATTCTGATAATGTCTAATATGCTTTCCAAGATCTACAATAACAAGTATAGACCATGCAAGATACCACCATGCCATGTGGGGAACAGCTTTAGAAATAAATTTCTCGATGTTCATGGTGAAAAAAATTATGCCTATCATTTCTGATAATAGTAACTTAATTTTTAGAACTTGTATACTCAGCTGCTATTTTTATTTATCTCCTCTGCTTAGTCTGCTCATTTAGATGGACGTGGGAAACTTGAACGCCATCTACCTGAGTCCCCTCAACTGACCTCCTAGGCTTGAAAATCTACAAGAATAGTATGATGAATTGGATCAGCTGTCTCCCATAAACTCATGGGCTCTGAATGCTAGGACACCAGCTTGTGGCAATTTTGGAAGTGGAACATTACTGGAGAAAGTGTGTTGTTGGGGTGGGATTATGGGCAATATAAATAACTTCCCCTTGTTAGTGCTCAACTCGTTGTCATGTTTAAGTGTCCAACCTGGTGTGGCAGAGGCAATGCCCACCTTCTGCTCATGCTGACTCTCCACTGCCATCAGGGAGCTTTCTCTCAAGACTCTAAGCCAAAATAAACAACTTTTCTCCAACCAGCTGTATTTGGTTGGGTGCTTTCTTCCAGCAATGAAAAGGTAAGTGCAACAGAAAAATTGGTACCAGAGCAGTAGGCTTATTACAGACAGAATCCTGATTGTGGTGGCTTTTGGCCTGTTGGAACTGATTTGCAGGAGGAATGTGGCAATATTTGTACTCTTGGTTAAAGAGATGCCTTGCAGTGCTCTAAGCAGAGCTTTATAGATCACTCTGGTCAGAGTGGAAAGACCTACAGTAAAAAGAACAACTGTGAACTGTGAAGTTTGGGTTATGAGGAGAAGAAAGAGCTTTACCTGGACTGGGTTACTGGCAGTTTTGTGAAAGGCCTGCTGCATAGTGCCTGAGAATTTGTGCAAGGTTGCATTGTGTAGAAATGGACTTGTGTGAACAGAAAGATATGATACAGAAAGAAATGAAACTTTCAGGTTGGGGACAGTGTTCATTCAGCTGCAATTGTTTGAGAGATTACAACTACTGAGATTTGGGCAGGTGTTCTGCATTGGTACAGCAGGAAGAATGCTGACTCTTTTGAAAGTAAGGGGCCTGAATGCTGTAGGAGTTCCTTGCTCTTTGTGATGGTTAAGTTTGTGTCAACTTGATTTTTTTAGGAATCCACAGACATTCCTCATAAGTGTGTCTCTGAGGTTGCCTCTAGGAAGGATTAACTAAAGGAAGAATCCTTCCCCTAGGGTGAGCCCTTCCCCCAGAGTGGGCAGCCCCTCTTGGAGGAGGGGGCTGGTTGATAAAAAGAAGCTCTGGGAAGAAAGGCTGTCTCTCCTCCCACCTGGCTGCCAGTGCTGCTCGCTGTTCTCTGCTTGGTGTTTGCTGCTTGGTGCTTGCTGTTTGGTGCTTGCTGTTTTCCGGTATGGACTGAAGACTAGGCTGGACTGAAGAGCAGTGTCTCTCCAGGATGCCTTCAGGCCTTCAGTGCCGGATTGGGACTGCTGAGGAATCCAGCCTCGTGGACTGAGCAGCTACTGGGTTCCTTGACTCTCGGGTCTGCAACCTGCTATTGCCGGACTGTCATAAACTAATCCAATAAATTCCCTTTTAATACAATTCATTCTATCCATTCTGTTCCTCTAGAGAACCCTGACTAATACAGATTGTGGTACCAGGAGTGGTTCTAGAGAAACAGAATTGTAAGGATGGATTTCCCTAGCAGGCTTGGTGCTCTGTAGAGTTGGTTCTCCAACTTCAGTGTCACTAAAGGCTCTACTGGTAATAAGGGGAGCACTTTAACTGGTAATAAGGAGGGCACTAATAATCCATGGTGTGCACTATTTAAAGAACTCCATGAGATAGATGTATTTGATGATTCTGAGTCATATCTTATGAAGAGCAAGGAATTTAGTGACTCTGTATCTAGAATTTTGAATATCTGTGGAAAAGTAAGACGAATGATGATGCTGGATGGTTTCTTCTGGCATCTCTAGATAAACTGTTGGGAGAAAAGCAGAAGTTCCAAAAGGAAATTTCCAAGCTTAAGACCCACATACATGATCTGAAGGTTTCTAAGGGTGCCCTGGAGGAAAATCTCCTCTCTAGTCAAAACAGGGCCCGAATTGCACAAAACCAAACTCAAGCTCTCATTGTAAGACTGGCTAACTTGCAGCGTAAGCTCAATTCCCAGCCTCACAGGCTATAAGAAGTTAAAGTGAGGGCATTGGTTGGAAAAGAGTGGGATCCCATGACTTGGGATGGGGATGTATGGGAAGACCCTGAAGAATCTGGGGACATTGAACTCTCAGATTCTGAAGAAGTTGTTTTGTATGAGAATGTGGCTTCCCCTCCTTTAGCTGCACTTGCATCCCCACCCCCAGTCCCACACCCTGAAGTATTTCCCTCTCCACACTTGCCTGAGGTAATCACTCCTTTGAGGAAGCAGCAATGACCCTCCCTGCAGGAGGTGCTGATGCTTCTCAGAGCCCACCCATCTTTGCCTCTAGGCCTATAACAAGGTGTAAGGCTAGGCATGCCCCTAACGGTGAGTTAGAAAGGGTGACTCAAGAGGAAGTGAGATACACCCCTAAAGAACTTCAGGAGCTTTCTAACTTGTACAGGCAGAAGCATGGGGAATATATGTGGGAATGGATTTTAAGGGTGTGGGATGATGGTGGAAGGAATATAAGATTAGATCAGGCTGAATTTATTGAAATGGGCCAACTGACCAGAGATTTTAGATTTAACACTGCAGCTCATGTAGTTGGAAGAGGTTCCAAGAGTTTATTTGATTGGTTGGCTGAAGTATGGATCTAAAGATGGCCTACTGTGAATGAGCTCGAGCTGCCTGATATCCCTTGGCTTAGTGTCAATGAAGGGATTAAAAGGCTCAGAGAACTTGGAATGCTGGAGTGGATTTGCCATGTAAACTCATCTTTAAGCCCACAATGGGAGCATCCAGAAGATGTGCCCTTCACTGAGACTATAAGAAACTGATTTGTGAGGGGAGCCCCAGCATACTTAAAGTCCTCAATCATTGGTCTTTTATGTAAAGAAGACATCACAGTGGGAGCCGCAGTTGCTGCATTAGGTGACTTAGATGCAATGGGTCTAACTGGCTCTCGGGGCAACAAGGGCCAAGTATCAGCACTGAATCACCAAAGGCAAGGTGAGCATGTTTACCATAATGGACATCGAAGGCAAAACAATGCTCTTAACTGTATGACTCATGTAGACCTTTGGTACTGGCTGATTAATAATGGTGTTCCAAGAAGTGAAATACATAAAAAACCTACTAATCTCCTGCTTGATTTGTATAAGCAGAAAAGTTCCAGAGCAAAAGACCGAAAGGCCACTTTGAATTATACCAACAGAGAATCAAGGCCTCTTAACCAGTTTCCAGACTTGAGCCAGTTTCCAGATCCTGAGCCCTTTGATTGAAGGGGTGGCTGGGTCCCTTTGAGGAAGGACCCTCCCATAATCCCCAAAAGTTTCAATGTTAAGATTAGTCCTATCCTTCCTCAGAGGGACCTGAGGCATTTTGCTAGGGTAACTGTACACTGGCGAAAAGGAAATAATCAGACTTTTGGGGGCTTACTGGACACTGGCTCTGAATTGACATTGATTCCAGGAGACCCCAAATGGCATCGTGGCCCTCCAGTTAAAGTAGGTGCTTATGGAGGTCAGGTTATCAATGGAGTTTTGGCGAATGTTAGACTGACAGTGGGTCCCCAAACTCATCCTGTGGTTATTTCTCCAGTCCCAGAATGCATAATTGGGATACTTAGGAGTTGGCAGAACCCCCACATTGGTTCTTTGACTTGTGGGGTGAGGGCCATTATGGTTGGAAAGGCCAAATGGAAGCCATTGGAGCTCCCTTTACCAGGGAAAATAGTGAACCAGAAACAGTATCACATCCCTGGAGGAATTGCAGAGATTAATGCCACTATAAAGGACTTGAAGGATGCAGGAGTGGTGGTTCCCACCACATCTCCCTTTAAATCTCCTATTTGGCCTGTTCAGAAGACAGACGGATCCTGGAGAATGACAGTGGATTATCAGAAACTTAATCAGGTGGTGACTCCAATTGCAGCTGTTGTACCAGATGTGGTTTCTTTACTTGAGCAGATTAACACATCTCCTGGCACCTGGTATGCAACTATTGATCTTGCAAAGTCTTTCTTCTCCATACCTGTCCATAAAGACCACCAGAAGCAATTTGCCTTCAGCTGGCAAGGTCAGCAGTACACGTTTACTGTGTTACCTCAAGGTTATATTAACTCTCCATCCCTGTGTCATAGCTTAGTTCGCAGGGATCTTGATCACCTGTGCTTTCCACAAGGTGTCACATTGGTCCATTATATCGATGACATTATGCTTATTGGATTGAATGAGCAGGAGGTGGCAGCCACTCTGGAGTTGCTGGTACAGCATATGCCCATCAGGGGATGGGAAATAAATCCTTCCAAAATTCAAGGACCTTCCACTTCCGTGAAATTTCTAGGAGTTCAGTGGTGTGGGGCATGCAGGGATATTCCTTCTAAGGTGAAGGCTAAGTTGTTGCACCTGGCCCCTCTTACCACTAAGAAGGAAGCACAACATCTAGTGGGCCTATTTGGATTTTGGAGACAGCACATTCCTCACTTGGGTGTGCTACTCCGTCCCATATACCAAGTGACTTGGAAAGCTACTAGTTTTCAGTGGGTCCCAGAACAAGAGAAGACTCTTCAACAGGTCCAGGCTGATGTGCAGGCGGCTCTGCCACTTGGGCCATATGATCCAGCAGATCCAATGATACTTGAGGTGTCAGTGGCAGATAGGGATGTCATTTGGAGCCTTTGGCAGGCCCCCATAAGTGAATCACAGTGGAGGCCCTTGGGATTATGGAGAAAGGCCCTGCCATCATCTGCAGACAATTATTCTCCCTTTGAGAGACAGCTCTTGTATCTGCTATTGGGCCTTAGTAGAAACTGAATGCTTGACAATGGGTCATCAAGTTATTATGCAACCTGAGCTGCCCATTATGAGCTGGGTGTTATCTGACCCACCAGGCCATAAAGTTGGATGTGCACAGCAGCAGTCCATCATCAAGTGGAAGTGGTATATCCATGATCAGGCTCGAGCAGGCCCTGAAGGCACAAGTAAGTTACATGAGGAGGTTGCCCAAATGCCTATGGTTGCTACTCCTGTTTCAATGCCTTCTGTCCCCAAGCAAGCACCTATGGCAATATGGGGTGTGCCCTATGATCAGTCGACTAAAGAGGAGAGGAGAAGACTAGGGCAAGGTTTACTGATGGTTCAGCATGCTATGCGGGCATGTCCCAGAAGTGGACAGCTGCAGCACTACAGCCCCTTTCTGGGACAACTCTGAAGGACTGAGGTGAAGGGAAGTCTTCACAATGGGCAGAACTACAGGCAGTACACATGGTTGTGCATTTTGCTTGGAAGGAAAAATGGCCAGATGTGCGGTTATACACTGATTCATGGGCTGTGGCCAATGGTTTGGCAGGATGGTCCAGGACTTGGAAGGAGCATGATTGGAAAATTGGTGAGAAGGACATTTGTGGAAGGTGTATATGGATAGAGCTCTCTGAATGGGTAATGGATAGAAAGATACTTGTGTCTGATGTTAATGCTCATCAGAAGGTGACCTCATCAGAGGAGGACTTTAATAATCAAGTAGATAAGCTGACCTGTTCTGTGGACAGTGGTCAACCTCTTTCCTCAGCCACCTCTTTCATTGCCCAATGGGCCCATGAACAAAGTGGCCATGGTGGTAGGGATGCAGGTTATGCATGGGCCCAACAACATGGACTTCCACTAACTAAGGCTGACCTGGCTATGGCTGCTGCTGAGTACCAAATCTGCCAGCAGCAGAGACCAACTCTGAGCCCCTGATATGGTAGTATTCCACAGGGTGACCAGCCAGCAACTTGGTGGCAAGTTGACTATATTGGACCTCTTCCATCATGGAAAGGGCAGAGTTTTGTCCTTACTGGAATAGACACTTATTCTGGGTATGTATTTGGCTTTTCCTGCATGTAATGCTTCTGCCAAAACTACCATCCATGGGCTTACAGAATGCCTTATCCACCATCATGGAATTCCACACAGCATTGCTTCTGACCAAGGAACTCACTTCACAGCCAAGTACAGCAGTGGGCTCGTGATCATGGAATTCACTGGTCTTACCATGTGCCCCACCACCCTGAAGCAGCTGGCTTGATAGAGCAGTAGAATGGCCTTTTAAAGAAACAGCTACAGTGCCAACTAGGTGGCAATAGCTTGGAGGGCTGGGGGCGTGTCCTCCAGCAGGCTGTATATGCTCTGAATCAGCATCCTATATATGGTGCTGTTTCTCCTATAGCCTGGATTCACAGGTCCAGGAATAAAGGGGTGGAAATGGGAATGGTACCACTTACCATCACCCCAAGTGACCCATTAGTCAAATTTTTGCTTCCTGTACCCACAACCTTATGCTCTGCTGGCCTAGAGGTCTTGGTTCCAGAGGGGGGAGTGCTTTCACCAGGAGGCACAAAGAACATTCCATTGAACTGAAAGCTAAGATTTCCCCCTGGCCACTTTGGGCTCCTGATGCTCTTGAGTGCCCAGGCTGAGAAAGGAGTTACAATGTTATCAGGGGTGATTGATTCAGCCTACCAGGGGAAAATCGGTCTGCTTCTCCACAATGGAGGTAAGGAAGAGTATGTCTGGAGTGCTGGAGATTCTCTAGGGTGTCTCTTGGTGTTACTATGCCCTGTTATCAAAGTCAATGGACAACTGCAACAGCCAAATCAAGGCAGTGTGATAAATGGCCCACATCCTTCAGGAATGAAGCTATGGGTCACCCCTCCAGGTAAAGAACCAAGACCTGCTGAGGTACTTGCTGAAGGTGGAGGAAATACCAAATGGGTAGTAGAAGAAGGCAGTAACAAATACCAGCTAAGGCCATGGGACCAGTTACAAAAACGTGGACTGTCATTGCCATGAGTGTTTCTGTCTTACCTTGTTAAGAGTGTTTGTACATATCTACACCAATATTCAGATGTTTTGTTCTTTCTCTATTTCTCTATTAGGTAATTAACTGATTAAGATCATATTGCTAGTTAACCACTGTTGAATTTATATTTGACTTATTATATTAGAGACTAAACCTTCCTCAAGGAACTTGCTTTGTGTGTATGTGGGGGGATGATTGTGCATTTCCAGTTGTACAAGAGATAGTTATATCATGATAGGCAGAATTATGACCTTGTTAATGTCTCCATTTGAAAACTAAGTATGATGTAAGGATATATAATTTGGTGTCAAGTTGACATGGGGTGGACTTGTGATGGTTAAGTTTGTGTCAACTTGATTTTTTTAGGAATCCACAGACATTCCTCATAAGTGTGTCTCTGAGGTTGCCTCTAGGAAGGATTAACTAAAGGAAGAATCCTTCCCCTAGGGTGAGCCCTTCCCCCAGAGTGGGCAGCCCCTCTTGGAGGAGGGGGCTGGTTGATAAAAAGAAGCTCTGGGAAGAAAGGCTGTCTCTCCTCCCACCTGGCTGCCAGTGCTGCTCGCTGTTCTCTGCTTGGTGTTTGCTGCTTGGTGCTTGGTGCTTGGTGCTTGCTGCTTTCCAGTGTGGACTGAAGACTAGGGTGGACTGAAGAACAGCGTCTCTCTAGGACGCCTTCAGGCCTTCAGTGCTGGATTGGGACTACTGAGGAATCCAGCCTTGTGGACTGAACAGCTACTGGGTTCATTGACTCTCGGGCCTGCAACCTGCTATTGCTGGACTGTCGTAAGTGAATCCAATAAATTCCCTTTTAATAAATTTCATTCTATCCGTTCTGTTCCTCTAGAGAACCCTAATACACTCTTCAAAATTAGCTTTATTCACTTCTGGATTAACCACGTTAGTAGTCTGCCTAGTACTATGAAGTATAACAAATGCAGGAAAAAGAGGGCCATTTTGATGTGCAACACTGTTTTGGGTTTGTTGGAGATGGCCACTGCAAAATGAAACAATGAAACAGGGTTTTGGGGGTCCCTACATGGAGGGTCTATGGAGCCTATGGCATGGATGAATCATGGTTTGCAGTGTATATACAAAGATTTTTTTGGATGTACAATGACTATAGGATGGCTGCCAAGGAAGCTCAGGATGGAGTTTTCCCTAGGCTGAGAGCAGCCCAGCTTGTGGGGATGGGAGGTGAACAGGAACTCCAGAGACTTGTCACTGGTTAGAGATGTTGGACAAACTCTTGTTTGTTTTAGATCTTATATTGGTTCAATCTTTCTCTGCTCTGTCCAGTGGCATCTTTTGCAGTGTGAATATTTATTCTGTGCCATTGTGTTTCTTGGGTTTTCAGGTAACAGTTAAGATATCTTGGGCTATGGGGGTGTTTGAAAAGTATTGGGATTGGTAAAAAGTCCCATAAGGACTTCTTTTTTCGTAGTTCTTCAAATGTTTTTATTTATTTGCAAGGAGAGAGAATAAAGAGAGACCAACAGACGGGCATGACAGGGCCTCTAGTCACCGAAAACAAATTCCAGATGCATGTGCCACTTTGTGCATCTGGCTGTATGTAGGTACTGGGGAATCAAACCCAGGTCCTTTGGCTTTGCTGACAGGTGCCTTAACTGCTGAGCCAGCCCTCCCATAGGGACTTTTAATGTTTCACTGAATGCATTGTATGTTACAACATGGATGATCATCAGTTTATGAAAGCAAGGGACAGAATGTGATGGTTTGAATTAGGTGTCACTCTCCATAAACTCATGTGTTCTGAATGCTAGGTCCCTGGCTGGTGGCAATTATGGAATTAGAGGATTGCTGGAAGCGATGTGTTTTGGGGGTTGAGTTTATGCATGTTATGCCAAATTCCCCTTGCCAGTGTTCTGCTCACTCTCATGCTGAGTTGTTCTACCTGCTGTGGCAGAGGTGATGTCCACCCTCTGCTTATGTCAACTTTCCCCTGACACAGAGACTATAAGCCAAGGAGAACAGAAAATACAGATGACAAATGAGAAGTAAAGGGACTCAAGAGAGTTATTACACTCATGGTTATCCTGAGATTAGAGAAATCACACATGTAGCAGGCTCATATTTAGAGGAAATATTCATGTGGTAGATTTAGAATTTAGAGGAAGTAAACAGGTGGTAGACTCAGAGATCAAAAATGGATCATACATATAATCAAAGTGAGAAGTTATCCCCCAAAATTACACAAACGGAAAGCAAACAGAGAAATGCCCAGACCAAGGAAAAGCCTCTCTCTGCCTCAGCAAAGCTCAGGCAAATAGATTTGAACTTATATGTATCCATACAGATGAGATCACAGGGTAGAGGGAGGACAGAGATCAACATTGACAAGCCTTTATACTCAATTAAAATGGATGGATGTTTTTCATCAGTCTCAGGTATGTAAGGGGAAGACCTGATTGGTTTGCAGATTCAAAGTCTGAAATCAAAGGCTAGCCTACCTACGTAGTGTGCTAGATTGTAGAAGCAACAGGCGGTGCTAACAGCCATTGTGGAGGAAACTGGAGTTCATTCCTGCCAAACAGGGGTGACATCTTTTGGTTCCCACTTTGGGCTCTGGACCCTAGCTCACACTGTCTAAAGGAAGCTAGCTTTCTCCTGAGTCTCCTTCATGACCATCAAATATTATTTCAAAATGTTTGCCTCATTATATTTTAAGATGTTACTAAATTACATTACAGATTTAATTTAAAGTAAAAATTTTCAGTGGTTCAAAACGTTTATTATTTCAGGGAGGGGAATGGCCTAAGTGAGGCAATGAGAAGAGAATGCATAAAAGAAGGGCAGGGGGAGGGTCAATCTAAATTCAAGATAGTGTAAATAAGACTTATGTAAACCTACTTTTTTGAATAATGGCACATCCAGAAGCTGTAGACTGTTACTAGAAAATTTCAGTACCAGGGATGGGATACCTTCCAGTGAGTTGTTGGCCAAGGAGGTCCTGGTAGCCTCCAAAACATTAAAGGCTTTTGCCAAAGCCCTTTGTTTCCCTTGAGAAACAGATAGTAAGACCCTATTGCTGAAGACATCTCTTGCCTGAGAGGCAAGGTCACTGAGAAAGCAAGCTGGTGCTGAGCAGAAAACCTTCTCCCTGTAGACCAGACAACTGAAAGCTGGAAAAAGCAGCACTGCATGCAGCCGTATGGGAGACAGAAGTCATCAGCAGTGAAAACAGTGGACACTGAAAATTCAAGTTTGGCCAAACAGGCCAAATGACTGAATGGGAGCAATAATAGCATGTCTGCTCTTGGGGTAACCAACTGCTCCATAATTGGACTGAAGGCCCTCTCTACGGGAGGGAATACATACCTGGTACTGAAATACCTAAGCAAAAGTCTATGGGAGGTGAGGTCATGAGCCTTAGGGGTATAAAGCCTGTGCTTGTCTGACTAAATATATATATTATTCCCACCAAGCTGCCCTAAAAGCACTGCACTTAATGTTCATATTCACATATTAACATTACTCTCACTTCTGGTTAGAGAAGCTTCTCTTTTCAGATGGCGATGACCACTGGGATGACCCAAAAGGCAACATAGTGCTGAGAAGAAGGGATGGAGGAGTGCCCAGCACTGAAACACCTCTGCCACATCCTCCAAGGCTCAGGGCCCATTGCGGAAGAGGGGGCAGATAGAATGGAAGAGCCAAAGGAAGCGTATGACTTCTTACAATGCAACTGCTCAGACAGAAATTGGCCTCAATATCCATGACCTTGCAGTGCCTAGCAATACCTTCACAAGACCCTCAAAAATAGAAGAAAAGATGATGACATCAAATTAAAAGAGAGACTAATGGATAGAGGGAGGGGATATGATGGAGATTGGAGTTCTAAAGTGGAATGGGAGGGAAATATCATGTATTTTTTATATGTATGTATAGAAGTTGTCCATAAAAAAATAATAATTAAAAAATGTTTATTATTTAGACATATCAATTAGACAGTCTCAACTGTTTATAAGATTTGTTTATATATGTGTACAAATGAGGTTTTATTTTATTATCATTATTTGTTTTGATTTTTATCTACTTTATTTTTTATATATTTTATTTTCATTTGAGAGAGAGAGAGAAAGAGACAGAGGAGAGACAGAGACAGAGAATGGGCACACAAGGGCCTTTAGCCACTCTAAAAGAACTCCAGTTGCATGTGCCATCTTTTGCATCTGGCTCATGTGGGTCTTGGGGAATTGAACCTGTGTCCTTTGGCTTTGCAGGCAAGCACCTTAACCTCTCAGCCATCTGTAATTTTTATTTATTTATTTATTTGAGAGAAAAAGAAGAGGGAGAGAGAGAGAGAGAGAAAGAAAAGAAGAGAATGGGCACTCCAGGGCTTCTAGCCACTGCAACCAAACTCCATAAGCATTTCACTGGCTTATGTGGGTTTGATACTGGGGAATCAAACCTGGGTCCTTAGGCTTTTCAGGCAAGCTGCAACTGCTAAGTCATTTCTCTAGCCCTCTTTTTGATTTTTTGAGGTAAGGTTTTGCTTTAGCCCAGACTGATCTAAAATTCACTAGGTAGTCCCAGGCTGGTCTCAAACTTCCAGCAATCCTACTCAGCCTCCTGAGTGCTGGGATATGCCACCATGCTTGGCCCTATACAAATGGACTTTAAAATGGTTCTAATATGCTTCTCTGAAATTGTATATTAAAACAAAAGGGTTAAATAGTAACTGCAAAGTTTATTAGACATATGTAAAGACCTAATTATCTGTTCTATCACCTTTCTTGCTCATAATAATTTTTCTTATGACAACAGCTTCACACACACACACACACACACACATTATACATACATACATACATATATATATATATATATATATATATATATATATCTCATATCATATATGAAAACATTATACCTATAATGATAGTAAAATATTCTGTATTGTTCATGCTAACTCTGCCAAATATTCATTATTGGATTTATCATTTAAATTTTATAAAAGAAAAATTCAGGCCTGGGGAGATGGCTTAGTGGTTAAGCACGTGACTGTGAAACCTAAGGACCCTGGTTTGAGGCTCAATTCCCCAGGACCCATGTAAGCCAAATGCAGAAGGGGATGCATGCATCTGGAGTTCGTTTGCAGTGGCTGAAGGCCCTGGCATACCTATTTTCTCTCTATCTGCCTCTTTCTCTCTTTGTTTGTCATTCTCAAATAAATAAATAAAAAGAAGAAAAAATCCAATTTTGTTTGTTATATCTGAAATTATAACACTAATTAAATGTTAATGGCATTTAAACATAAACTGTTATGTTTCTTACCCATGCTTCATCTATTTTAAAAATATTGGGGAAAAATCGTAAAATTGCTTTATGTTATTCAAAGTGTCTTCAAAGTACATCAGATAAATTTCTAGAAATTCCTCTGTAAAGATAAAATTAAGAGCATTGAGTTGGGGATTTAGCTCAGTGAATGAGTGCTTTCATAGCAAGTGCAAGGCCCTGGGTTCAGTCTTTAGCACTGAAAAAAAAATTAAGAACATCATTTTTCTAGCTGTATTTTTCTTCACCAAACCAAATTTATCAATGGTTCTATGTTTTGCCTAACTTAAACAAAAGGGTTACTGAAAACCCAAATTAAGTTGGGTCTTTAATCCCAGCACTCTGGAGGAACAGGTAGGAGGATCGCCATGAGCTTAAGGCCACCCTGAGACTACATAGTGAATTACAGGTCACCCTGGGCTAGAGTGAGACCCTACCTGGAAACCCTCCCCCCCAAACAAAACAAAACAACAACAAAAAAACCAGCAACAACAACAACAAATTAGTTGGGTGTGGTGGTGCAGGCCTTTAATCCAAGTACTATGGAGGCTGAGATAGGGTTAAAGGGAAAGCTAGAATATTTTAAGGAGTTTCAGTTAGAAATTGAGGACCTGGAGATGCTGCCCCACATGCCATCTTGCCATGGCATAAAAATGGAACTTTTGTCAGTACTGGAACTCTTATTTGATTGAGACTGATCTACAGCGCCCCTGCTTTCCACAGTCTAGTGTACTACCTAAATAAACAGCCCAGCTAGTCTGGCCCTGGGGTCTGCCCTCAAAATATACAAACCAATTGGGTCTTCCCCTTACATACGTGAATTTGATGAAAGAATACATGTTTTCTACTATAAAGGCTAGAAAGGTTACAGCCTTTTTTCCGTTGCTCTTTCTGGATTCCCTCCCATGCCTGCTTGGATACATGTGAGTGGCATCCCCTCTTACCCAGCCTGACATGGTGAGGGGAGGGTATAGAATACTGCTTCTTGGTCTAGATTGTTTTTCTGCATGCCTCTGTGTTATAGTTTGGAGTAATTTCTCCCTTTGATTACTATAATGATTATCCTCTGGTCTCTGAATCTACCACATGCATATTTCCTTACACTCCAGATGTATCATGTGGGTGCTCTCACCAGCTCTAGGCTTGCTAACTGTGTAATTTTTTTAACTTGGGATAACCATGAGTGTACCCCTCTTCACCACTCATTTCTCCTCTAAATCTCCTGGGCTTTGCTTTGATATCTGCCCTCTCATTTTTCCTTCAGCTTCACCAATTGTCCTGTTACCTTCCCTGCACAGAAAAGCACATGGCACATGCCATGTGGGTTCCTCCTAAGTCTCCCTATACACACTCCTAGATTCCACTTTCCACATGTTCGCAGTTCTACTGAAATCCCTCTTTAAAAGCCTCAGTTTCTCTTAAGTGAGACTTCCACATGTTTGCAGCTGTAGTCTCTGTTTAAAAGCCTTAGTTTCAACCGGGTGTGGTGGCACACACCTTTAATCCCAGCACTTGGGAGGCAGAGGTAGGAGGATCACTGAGAGTTATAGGCCACCCTTAGATGACATAGTGAATTCCAGGTCAGCCTGGACTAGAGTGAAACCCTACCTTGAAATACCAATAAATAAATAAAAGCCTCAGTTTCTCTTAAAAGTCCACATGCTTCCAGTTTCACTCTAATAAGCCTCAATTTCACTTAAATCCCAATATCCCTTAAATAAACTCCACAATTTGTGAGTTTGCCCTAAATAAACTTAATAATTTTTAATTGACCCTTCCTGAGTTCATCTTTATTAATTCTTTATTAAAGGCAGGACAAAATCCAAAACTTGGGGTTCATAAATTCTAGGAACCCCTCCTGAATCCTGCAAATACTATATCAGAAGGATCCCTGTGAGTTTGAGGCCAGCCTGAGAATACATAGTGAATCCCAGGTCAGCCTGGGTTAGAGTGAGACCCTACCTTGAAGAAAAAAAACCCAAATTATTCTAAAGTTGTTCTAATGTAGGATTTTATTTAAATAATTGTCATGATTCTAAAATCTCAGGCTCCTAATGAAGGAGGATAGGAGAAAGCTAGCTTATTTTAGGCAATTTCAGTTAGAGATTGAGGCCTATAGAGAACCAGGAGATGCTATCAACATGCCACCTCACCCTGGCACAAGAACAGAACTCTTAGAAGAAATGGAATTCATGTACGATCAAGACTTATCTACAGTGCCTCCTATTGCCCACAGTCTAGTGCGCTAACTGGACAGGCTTGCTCAGGTGGGCTGGCCCTGGCATCAGCCCTCCAAATCTACAAACCAATCAGGTCTTCCCCTTGCATACCTTTTGAATGGCAAATTTCTTTTGCATTGAAAGCTTGCTGGATCACCTCAAAGAAAAGGTGTGGGGAAAATCATCAGACCTCCACCTGAGATTTAGGTACACCTACACCAGCTGTATTAAATAATGCAGAAGATCCTGTGACCTCAGAGGGGAGATAGAGTATATAGAGTAAAATATCTAGCAAAAATTAGCTTCATCTAAGAAGTTTCTTTGGAGTCTCCATGTTCTGTAAGGAAGCCCTTACCTTAGGGTTGAGGGAGGAGCACTTGTGGGGGTAATCCCAGTATAGTGAGCCCCACTGAAGTGCTGCTTTGGGGTCTCATATTCTATAAGGAAGTTCTCACCCCAAGGAGCATCTACAAGGGTAACACCAATATAGTGAGCCCCACTAAAATACTGTTCTGTGGTCTCATACTCCTGGACAGGATAAGGAATTTCTAGAAGCAGCCACAGGGAAGTTATCATTCAGGGTAGAATGAGAGTTCTCTATGGTGCAGCTGATCTGGGGTCCTGATACTCTGTACATAAGCCCTTATCCTGAGGCTGAGAGAGGAGCATCCAGGAAATAATTTTGACAAAAGAATATCCATCAAAGTGGCTGATTTGGGGGGCCCATGTTCCTATAAGTAACCTTTATTCATACTCTCTAAGTGACCCCTTCAATAAACTCATTGGTTCACCAAATTGGTATTGGAGTAATCATACTTTAGTCTGCCATCTAAGCCCAATTTGGGGTGAAGACATGTGTCTGAGTCTCTCCAGGGAAAAAGTTTCTCATGACAATACCTGAATCTGATGCTATAAAGGCTGCAGCCTTCTGGTACTCTCTCTCTCTCTTTGTGTGTGTGTGTGTGTGTGTGTGAGAGAGAGAGAGAGAGAGAGAGAGAGAGAGAGAGAGAGACTGAGAGAGAGAGAGAGAGAGAGAGAGAGAGAGAGAGAGATAGCCTGTGTGCCTGGATTCACTCTCATCTCTGATTGGACATGTGACTCTGGCCTCTACTCCCACCCAACCTGTCTGGGTATGGGTGTGAGAACATAACATTTTTTCTTGATCTGGACTTTTCTGTTTGTCTCTGTTTTATAGTTTGAAATAATTTTGCACTTTGATTACTTGTATGATTTTCTTCTGGTCTCCAAATCTACTATGTGTGTACTTTCCTTACACTCCAGATTTACTGCATGGGTACTCTCATCAACTTTAGGCTTGCTAACTGTGTAATTTTTTAATTTTTATTTAGTTTTTTTTTATTTTTTGGATTTTTGAGGTAGGGTCTCACTCTAGCCCAGGCTGACCTGGAAATCACTATGTAGCATCAGGGTGGCCTTGAACTCATGGCAATCCTCCTATCTCTGCCTCCTAAGTGCTGGCATTCCTGGCACTGTGTAATTTTGTTAAGACTCAGGGTAACCATGAGTTTAACTCTTTAATACTCATTTCTCCTCTGAATCTTCAGGTCTCTGCTTTGATATTTTCTCTCTGTTGATCTTCAGTAAGTCACCACCATGTGCTCTTTTCACTTTCTTCCATAGGGAAAAACACATGGCAGATGCCATGTGGGTTACTCCAAAGTCTCCCTACACAAGTTCCTAGATTCTATTTTCCATGCATTTGAAGCTATACTCTAATCCTTCTTTAGTTTGCTTTCTTCTTTTTCCAAGGCCTTAAGGTGAAGCATTAAGTTGTTTACTTTTGACTATTCTAATTTCTTTTTCTTTTCTTTTCTTTTTTTTTTTTTTTGGTTTTTTTCAAGGTAGGGTCTCACTCTAGCTGACCTGGAATTCACTATGTAGTCTCAGGTTGGCCTCGAACTCATGGCAATCCTCCTACCTCTGCCTCCCAAGTGCTGGGATTAAAGGCGTGCACCACCACGCCCGGCGCATTCTAATTTCTTAATATAGGCACTTCAATCTATAAATTTCTCTCTTATGACTGCCTTCATTGTATCCCAAAGGGTTTGTTACATTGCATCTCATTGTCATTGGATTCTATGAATTTTTTGATTTCTTCATTGAACCATTCATCGTTTAGTAGTGTATTGTTTAGTTTTCATGATTTTGTGTAAGCATCATGGCTTTTCTTGCAATTTGTAGTTTATTCCCATTGTGATCAGATAGAGAACAAGGACTTACTTCAAATTTCCTGTATTTGTAAAGGTTTGCTTTGAGTCTTAAACTTTTCCATAAAATAGAGGAGGAAGGAATCCTACCAAACTCCTTTTATGAAGCCAGCATCACTCTGATACCAAAACCAGACATAGGAAAAAAGAAGAAAATTATAGACCAATCTCCCTCATGAATATAGATGCAAAAATTCTCAACAAAATATTGGCAAACAGAATACAAGATTATATCAGAAAGATAATTCACCCTGACCAAATGGGCTTTATCCCAGAGATGCAAGGATGTTTCATCATATGCAAAACGATAAATGTAATACATTATATAAATGGACTGAAGGACAAAAATTGCATGATCATCACTTTAGAAGCAGAGAAAGCATTTGATAAAATCCAACATCCTTTCATGATAAAAGTCCTACAGGAACTGGGAATAGAAGGAGCATATCTCAACATAATAAAGGTTATTTATTACAAACCCACAGCCAACATAATACTAAATGAAGAAAAATGTGAAGCTTTTCCACTAAAATCAGGAACAAGACAAGAGTGTCCACTGTCCCCACTTTTATTTAGTATAGTACTGGAGATATTAGCCATAGCAAAAACACAAGAGACACACATAAAAGGGATACAAACTGTAAAGGAAGAGATCAAGTTATCATTATTTGCAGGTAATATGATTCTATACATAAAGGACCTAAAGACACTACCAACAAACTGTTAGAGCTGATAAACACCTATAGCCATGTAGCAGGATACAAAATAAACAACCAGAAATAAGTATCCTTCCTATATGCTAACAACAAACACACAGAGGATGAAATCAGAGAATCACTCCCATTCACAATTGCATCAAAAAAATAAAGTACCTTGGGATAAACCTAACCAAGAAGTAAAGGATCTCTACAATGAAAACTTTAAAACAGTCAAGCATGACATTGCAGAAGACACTAGGAAAGGGAAAGACATCCCTTATTTTTGAATTGGAAGACTCAATATTGTGAAAATGGCAATCTTACCAAAAGCAATCTACACACATTTAATGCAATCCCCATTAAAATAACAATGGCATTCAACATGGAAATAGAAAAAACAATTAAAAAATTCATTTGGAAGCACAAAAAAACCTGTATTTATAAAACAGTTTTAAGCAACAAAAATAAGGCTGGTGGTATCACAATCCCTGATTTTAACCTATATTACAGAGCCATAGTAATAAAAACAGCATGGTACTGGTACAAAAACAGACATGTAGATCAATGGAACAGAATAGAGGACCCTGATGTAAGTCCGGGTAGCTATAGCCACCTGATCTTTGACAAAAATGCCAATAACACTCATTGGAGCAAAAACAGCCTCTTCAGCAAATGGTGCTGGGAAAACTGGGTAGGTATCTTTAGAAGGATGAAAATAGATCCTTATCTCTCTCCATGCACAAGAATTAAGTCCAAATGGATCAAAGACCTTAATATCAGACCCTAAACTCTGAAACTGCTAGAAGAAAATGTAGGAAAACCCTTCAACATATTGGTCTTGGCAAAGACTTTCAGAATATAACCCCAATTGCTCAGGAAATAAAACCACAGATCAACCGCTGGGACCTCAAGAAATGACAAAGCTATTATACAGCTAACCACACAGTGAATAGAGCAAAGAGACAGAATGGGAGGAAATATTTTCCAGCTATACATCTGATAGAGGATTAATATCTAGGATGCACAAAGAACTCAAAAAATTTAAATAATAAGAAATCAAACAACCCAATTAAAATTTGGGCTATGGAACTAAATAGAGAGTTATGAGAAGAAGAAATACAGATGGCATATAAACATCTAAAAATGTTCTACATCCCTAGTCATCAAAGAAATGCAGATTAATTAATTAATTAATCTATGTTGAGATTCCATCTCAATCCTGTCAGATTGGTTACCATCATGAAAACAAATGACCATAAATGCTGGTGAAGATGCAGAAAAAGTGGAACCTTATACAATGTTGGTGGGAATGCAATCTGGTCCAGCCATTGTGGAAATCAGTGTGGAGGTTCCTGAGACACCTAAAACTAGTTCTTCCATATGACCCAGCTATACCACTCTTAGGCATATATCCTAAGGACTCATCTCACTACCTTAGAGATACTTGCTCAACCATGCTTATTGTCACTCTATTCACAATAGCTAGGAAATGGAACCAGCCTAGATGCCCCTCAACTGATGAGTGGATAATGGAGATATGGCACATTTACGCAATGGAGTTCTACTCAGTGGTAAAGAAAAATTAAGTTATGAAATTTTCTGGAAAATGGGTAGACCTGGAAAGGATTATACTCAGTGTGGTAACCTAGGCCCTGAAAGTCAAATATCACAAGTTCTCTGTCATATGTGAATCCTAGCTGCAGATGATTGGCTTCTATGTGAGTAGGAATAAAGCTCAGCAGCAGAAGCCAGTAAGTTAGAAAGGGGATATAAAGGGAATAGAAAGGGAGGAAGGGGGGACTTAATATGATGGCATTTTATATATGTAAGTAGAAGAACAGATTAATGAGGGTGAAAAGGCCTAAGTGAAGTCAGGGGAAGAGAATGAGTAAAGGAAAGGTGGAGGGAGGGTGTGGTAGTTTGAATATATGTCCCCCAATATATTCAGTGTTTTATTAGTTATAGTTTGCATTTGCAATCACCTTGCTAGAGGCAATGTCACTGGGGGCCGGTCTTAAGGTGTGGTGATGGTTTGAAATTCCATTGTAAAGATATGCAAAGTGTGCCTAGTAGGAGTTCCTGAAGTGTGCTGTGGCTTTTGGGCTGTAGTTTTTGCTCTGTGTGCTGTGTGGCTGGTTGGTTTTTCTCTCTTGCTTGGCCCTGTGAAGGCAGGCCAGCTTCTTCTGCCATTATGGAACTTCCCCTGGATCTGTAGAGCTTCAATAAATAATATCCCTTCCTCCATAACTGTGCCTGGTCTGGAAGTTCATCTCAGCGAACCTGAAGCTGTCTGCTACAGAGGGCTAATTAAAATCTAAGAGGATATGATAAGTCATTTGGAAACCTACTTTTCTGGACAATGGAACACCAAGAAGCCATAGACTGTTACTAGAAAATTTTCAGTGCCAGGGATGGGATACCTTCTGTGAGTTGTTGGCTAGGGAGGTCACAGATACCCCCAAAATATTATAGGCCATTGCCAAATCCCTTGGTATTGATGGTAAGACCCTATTGCTGAAGACTCCACATAGTTGGGCTGGAAGGTCACTGAGAAATCCTGCTGGAGCTGAGCTGAAAGCCTCCTTCATGTAGATCAGGTGACAGAAAGCTGGAAAAAGCTATGCTGCATGCAGTTAAGTGGGAGAGAGAGAAAACACCAATGAAGATACTCAACAGTGAACCCTGCAAGCTTTAAATTTGGCCAGCCAGGCCAAATGAACCAACAGTTGCAAGAGTGGCATGTCTATTATGGGGGAAACCAACCGCTCTCTAATTGGACTGGAGGCCTGTTCCATGGGAGGGAACACATCCCTGATACTGAAAACCTACAACAGAGGTAGTCATGAACCCTAGGGGTGTAATGTCTGCTGGTGTCTGGCTAAATGTATATACTATGCTCACCAAACTGCCCAGTAAGCACTTATTTTAATGTCCATACCCATATATTAATGCTACTCTCACTTTTGGTTAGAGAAGCTTCTCTTTTCAGATGGTGGTGACCTGGGATGATTCAGAAGGCACCATGATGCTGAGAAGAAGGGACAGAGGAGTGCTCAGCAATGAGACATCTCTATCACACTTTCCAAGGCTCAAGGTCCATTGCGGAAGAGGTGGTGGAAAGAATGTAAGAGCCAAAGGAAGAGTAGGACTCCTTACAACGTGCTCCTCCACACACAAAATGGCCTGGATATCCATGACCTTGCAGTGCCTGACACTACCTACACAAGACCATCCTAATAGGAGGAAAAGATGATGACATCAAAATAAAAGAGAGACTGATTGAGAGGGGGAGGGGATATGATGGAGGGTGGAGTTTCAAAGGGGAAAATGGGGAGACGGAGGGAATTACCATGGGATATTCTCTACAAGTAAGGAAGTTGTCAATAAAAATAAATTTAAAAAAAGAAAATTAAGAAGAGACACAAATTAATAAAATTAAAGATGAAAAAGGCACCATTACAATGGAAACCAAAAACATTCAGAAACTCATAAGGACATACTTTAAGAACATATACTCTACTAAGATTGAAAATCTGAATGAAATGGATGATTTCCTTGATTTATATGACCTACCAAAATTAAATCAAGAAAAGATTAAACACTTAAATAGATCTATAGCAATTACCGAGATCCAAGCAGTTATTTAAAAAAATCTTGAGCTGGAGAGATGGCTTAGCCATTAAGGCACATGCCTGTGAAGCCTAAGGACCCCGGTTTGATTCTCCAGGTCCCATGTAAGGCAGTTGCACAAGGGCTGCACATGTCTGGAGTTCATTTGCAGTGGCTAGAGGCCCTGGTGCACCCATTCTCACTCCCCTTCTCTCTTTCCCTCTCTCTGTCTCTAATAAATAAATAAATAAAAATAAAATCTTAAAAGTTTTCTTTATATATATAAAAAACTTACAACTAGAAAAAGTCCAGGCGCAGATGGATTAGATTCACTGGTGAATTTTACCAGACCTTCTTGGAAGAACTAACACCAATGCTTCTCAAACTTTCCATGAAATAGAAAAGGAAGGAACTCTACCAAACTCCTTCTACGAAGCCAGCATTATCCTAATACCAAAACCAGACAAAGACAGAACAAAAAAAGAAAACTACAAACAAATCTCCCTCATGAACATAGATGCAAAAATTTTCAACAAGATACTGGCAAACAGAACACAAGAATATATCAAAAAAGATCATTCGCCCTGACCAAGTAGGATTTATACCAGTCATGGAGGGATGTTTCATCATATGCAAACTGATAAATGTAATACACTGTATAAATGGACTGAAGGACAAAAATCACATGATCATGTCCATAGATGCAGAAAAGGCAATTGACAAAATTCAATATCCCTTCATGATAAAAGTCCTACCAAACTGGGAATAGAAGGAACATATCTCAACATAATAAAGGCTATTTATGACAAACCTACAGCCAACATAATACTAAATGGAGAAAAACTTGATGCTTTTCCACTAAAATCAGGAACAAGACAAGGGTTTCCACTGTCTCCACTTTTATTTAATATAGGATTGGAAGCTTTAGATATAGTAATGAGGCAAGAGACACACATAAAAGGGATACAAATTGGAAAGGAAGAGATCAAATTATGAATATTTGCGATGATATGAAATGAAATCAGAGAATCCCTCCCATCCACAATTGCCTTAAAAAAAAGTACCTTGGAATAAACCTAACCAAAGAAGTGAAAGAGCTGTACAATGAAAACTTTAAAACACTCAAGAGAGAATTTGCAGAAGACATTAGGAAATGGAGAGACATCCCATGTTTTGGGGCAGGAGGGGGTGCTGTAGATCAGTCTCAATCAGACATGAGTTCCACATCAGCCAATAGTTCTGTTCTTGTGCCAGGGCAAGGTGGCATGCAAGGTGGTACCTCCTGGTTCTCTTTGAGCCTCAATCCCTAACTGAAACTGAAACTGCCTGTGCATGGGTGCTGGGAAATCAAACCAGGGCCATCAGGCTACTCAATTTGCAAGCAAGTGCCTTTAACCACTGAGCAATCTTGCCAGCTTCTATAAAGTACTCTTGATTAACACACATATTGGTCTCAGAGCTTCTATCTCTGCTCCCTTTAACTCTGGACACCCAGTACTGACTGGATTTTCCTTTAGCATCATTCAGAAATACTTTTGGAGTACCTGCTATATAAGTTCAAGGCCACCCTGAGACTAACATAGTGAATTCCAGGTCAGCTTGGACCAGAGTGACACCCTTCCTCGAAAAACTAAAAAAAATTTTTTTTAATTTAAAAAAAAAAGAAAAGAAAAATGAAACTAGACCCACTCGTCTCATGATATGCAAAAATCAAGCCCAAATGCATTAAAGACTTCAATAGGAGACCTGAAACTCTTCAAGTACTGGAAGAAAAATAAGAGGAACTCTCCACAATATAGGAGTGGGGAAAGTTTTCTTGAACAAAACCCCAGTAGCCCAGGAAATTAAATAATCACTCAACCAATGTGGTCTCATGAAGCTAAAAAGCTTTTGCACAGACAAACCTACCATAATCAGAGGCAATAGATTGGGAATAGAATGGGAGAAAATTTTCACCAGCTACACCACTGACAGAGGCCTAATATCTAGAATCTACAAAGAACTCAAAAAAACTAAGCAATAAAAAAATTAAACAACACACTGCAAAAATGGGGCAGAGAACTGAGCAGGGAGTTCTCAGAGGAAGAATTACAGATGGCTAACACACACTTAAGAAAATGTTCAACATCCATAACCATTAGGGAAATGTAAATTAAAAACAACTATGAGGGGAGTCGGGGCAGTGGAAATGGGCGCTGCGGTTTTTGCCGGCTTGCAGCTCCTCGAACCTCTGCTCTGAGCTGGGGACTGTCGCCGATCCTCGGTTCCTGCGCCGGTTCCAACTCCTAACCCGGGCGGAGGCCTGCGGCCCCTCCCCTGCGTCAGGACCAAAGAGGAGCTTCCTCTTGAGCAGCCGCTCCTCTAAAACATTCAAGCCAAAGAAGAATATCCCCGAAGGCTCTCATCAGTATGAACTCTTGAAACATGCAGAAGCAACTCTCGGAAGTGGCAATCTGAGACAAGCTGTTATGTTGCCAGAGGGAGAGGACCTCAATGAGTGGATTGCTGTTAACACTGTGGATTTCTTCAATCAGATCAACATGTTATATGGAACTATTACAGAATTTTGTACAGAAGCAAGCTGCCCAGTCATGTCTGCAGGTCCCAGGTACCAGAACAATGAAGCTGGACAACCTGCATCCTACATTCTGTTCTAACCATCATTGGGGAAATGGTACTAATATTAAAAAGCCCATCAAATGTTCTGCACCAAAATACATTGACTATTTGATGACTTGGGTTCAAGATCAGCTTATGATGAAACTCTTTTTCCTTCTAAGATTGGTGTTCCATTTCCCAAAAACTTTATGTCTGTGGCCAAGACGATTCTAAAGTGGCTGTTCAGGGTTGTAGCAGACAGCTTCAGGTTCGCTGAGATGAACTTCCAGACCAGGAACAGTTGTGGAGGAAGGGATATTATTTATTGAAGCTTACAGATCCAGGGGAAGTTCCATAATGGCAGGAGAAGCGGCCTGCCTTCACAGGGCCAAGCAGAGAGAGAAAAACCAACCAGGCGCACAGCACACAGAGCAAAACTACAGCCAAAAGTCACAGCACACTTTACATATCTTTACAATGGAATCTCAAACCATCAGCACACCTTAAGACCGGCCCCCAGTGACATTACCTCTAGCAAGGTGATTGCAGATGTAAACTATAAACTAATAAAATACTGAATCTATTGGGGGCCATATATTTAAACTACCACAAGGGTTTATGCCCATATTTATAACCAGCACTTTGATTCTGTGATGCAGCTGCAAGAAGAGGCCCACCTCAACACTTCCTTTAAGCACTTTATTTTCTTTGTTCAGGAGTTTAATCTGATTGATAGGCATGAATTGGCACCTCTTCAGGAATTAATTGAGAAGCTTGGATCTAAAGACAGATAAATGTTTCTTCTAGAACACAATTATCCTCTTGCTTCATCTAATGCTCTCTCAATGCTATCTGGCATAGACTAGGGATATAGACTGTAAGAAAATGGGATTTAAAAAAAAAAGATACCCATTGTCCCAAAGGTAGGTTGGTGTAATAGCTTCAGAATGAGACCTTAAGAAGACAGACAGATCAGTACTGTGTGGCCACTCCTATTATCGTTAAGAGTCCTACTTGGAACATGTGATGACTAGTTTGTAGTTTGTTATTATCTTATTCAAGAATATGACTGCCTTTGTTTCAGGTTAATAACATAATGGATGTTAAGAATTTTCAGCAATTATTTATTAATAAGTTTCTAGAGCAAATTTAACACAATCAGAAGGGTTTTATTCTGATTTTTATTATAAGTAGAGAAGGTATGTTTAAGTTTTCTTATCATTTAGAACTTTAGATCTCTTTAGGTAACCTTTTAGTTTCAAGGGTGTGTGTTAATGTTTCTATAGATAAGAATATATTTTTTTTCTAGCCAGGCATGGTTATGCACACTTGTTATCCTAGCACTCTGGAGGTAGAGGCAGGAGAATTGCAAGTCTGAGACCAGCCTGGAATACATAGTGAGAACTTGTTGTCTCTTCTCTCCCCTTCCCCCCAAAAAGAGCATGTATATTTTTGAAAATCCATGATGGATGGTCTAAATCATCATGTGGCCTACAGGGAATGGAATTAACCAAAGTTATTTTTAAAGTGACTTTATTTGAGATTCTATCCACATCTGTCTAAATTATTAGGGGAAAGTATATCAGAAGCAATTATGTTTTCTAAGGATGATCTTGTAGATTTTTATTTTAAAATTTGAGAGAGAGAGGGAGAGAGAGAGAATGGGCATGCAGGGCCTCTAGCCACTGCAAACAAACTCCAGATGCATGCTCCACCTTGTGCATCTGGCTTACGTGGGACCTGGAGAATTGAACCTGAACCCTTAGGCTTCATAGGCAAGTGCCTTAACCACTAAGCCATCTCTCCAGCCTAGGTTTTTATTTTAAAATGCTTCTTTCAATTTAATATGTAGCTTTTGGCTGAGAAAAAAAAAAAAAAAGACTTCCAAAAAACTGTGACAAATTTAGCACTCTCAGCCACTGTCTTCATTGACTTTTTTTTTCTGAGACCTTGCAGTTCTGAATGAGAGGAAAGTATTCAGAGTACTTATCTTCTTTGTTTTTTGGTCCCCCTCCCAGCCCCCTAGTTAGGGTCTCAGTCTAGCCCCACTGACCTGGTACTCATTGTGCAGTCCCAGGCTAACCTTGAACTCATGGCTATCCTTCTACCTCTGCCTCCCAAGTGCTGAGACTTCTGTGTTTTTATTGTGACTTGAAACTTAGTTTATATAAAGAAATGCACAGACTTTATCCCAGTAAGGACAAAACTTAAGGCCACAATAAAAAAAGCCTGAGTGTGTGCACACTTACAACATGGCAGAATGGTAGGTGTGCTGCCTATGAGAGAACAAACTTAAAGGAGACAAAAATGGTAGAAGTACATTAAAAATAATCTTCATTCTGTTAATACTCAATGGATAGGTTGAACTAGAGGGTTTTATCTTGCTTTGTATCAAATCTTGAATTTTTTCTTTTTGTATTGGGACAAAAGAACTCTTGTCATTTGATTCCTTGACTCTTGACATGTATGAAGGCATATGAAGCATCCCAAGCACTTGCCAGACTTGCAGTGCTTTAGACAGTCAGCATTCTGTGACTCCAGAGCTGGGGTTTGGGGAATGTCCCCACCAGCTTCCTTGATTGCCTTATAAAGCTTAGATTTCATGGGGATCTTTTTGTTTGTTATTTATTTTTATTATTCCAGCAGACTATAAAGAAAAGAATTGCGTAAAAACTCCAGTTTCAAAGCTGGGTGTGGTGGCACACACCTTTAATCCCAGCACTCAGGAGTATGAGGTAGGAGGATGATTGAGTTTGGAGCCAGCCTGGAGCTACAGAGTGAATTCCTTGTTGGCCTGGTCTAGAGTGAGACCCTGCCTTGAAAAAACAAACAAAACCCCTCTAGTTTTAATGAGTCATTTTCAGTACATTCTTAAATATGCCCAGAATGTTAGGAATTATTTCATTTAATTTAGGGTGAGACCATATATCACTGCTTGAGGAATTCAGGAAATGGGGTAATCACTTAGGAAAAACATTTGGTAACCCATGCTGCATGTTGATCCAGAGGTCCAGATGTCAGCCATTTTGCATGTTTAGGTCAGTCATTTGCAAACAAGAAAGGAGGTTTAAGTCCCTAAGGAAATTATATTATTTGAGTTTTATTTTTTCATCAGCATTTCTAATACTTCAGAGATCTCAAAGAGAAAGGTTCTCACTTGTCTGCATGTATTTCAATGATAGAATTCCCTCTACTTAATGAAGCTCCAAAGGAACCTGAGGTGGTTCTAGTCTAGGACAGTAAAGCATCTTAGTGGGATGGAAGGCAAAACTTTGTTGGTAATTTGAAACCTAGAGTGTCTCTTTTTTTGTTGTTTTTGTTTTTCCTTTCTTTAGCCCAGGCTGACTTGGAATTCATTCGTTAGTCTCAGGGTGGCCTTGAACTCACTGGCTGTCCTCCTATCTCTGCCTCCTAAGTGCTGGGGTTAAAGATGTGCATCTCCATTCCCACCTTTTTAGCTTTTTCTTTTTAATGAAAAATTTTGAGCTAGTCTGGCACCTAAACATTGAACTATTTGTTTACTTCTGAGGCAGGAGAATTAGAGGAAGAGGACAGTGGAAAAGGGATGGCACCTCCCTGGTTTGGCTAGAGGGCTTCCTTTGATAAACCTCTGAAGAAATCTATCTGTTCTGAACTCCTCTCTTTTTTTTGCCCATGCCTAGGACTGCCTGTTCCACATGCTCCTTCCCCTCCCCTACCTCTCCCATTTTTGCTCCTCACACTTGATTATAATCATGGAGTGGAGATTGTATACTAAATTACCTAGTTCTTCCTGTGGTGTTTAATTTTCAGGCCTTCTGAAAAACTTGGACAGTGATATACACATTTTTTAACTGTTGTAATACAGTTTTCATGTCAATGGCCAAATATATCCTCTATTCTTCTGACTGGATAAAGTGGCTTAATAGATGGCCAGCGGCAAGTATTCCTTCATCGTGGGCTGCAGAGCTCTGGTTTATGTGGCTGATTCCGGGAGAATTTCAGATCTGCACTTTCCTTCACTCTGATAACAAGCAGTGCAGACTGCAGTAGTGGTGATAGTAGCTTTTAGAAACCTTGTTGAGGTTTCCTGACTATACTGCTGCCTTCTCTCTGAGCTGGGAGGTGACACTAGAAGTAGAGATTCTCAGACTTATCAGAAGCATGAACAAATCAGCCCAAGGGTGTAAGCCCTAGCAGTATGTTTCTCAGCAGCCCCAGTCACCGTGCTGGAATTACCCAGCCTCACTCTGGGGACGCTGTCGTCTGTCAGGCTGGAACCCTGGCTTCAATAGTGCCAGCAGCTTGGACAGCCTCTCAGTGACCTTCTGCAGGCACGTCCTTTCCTCCCAAGAGCAGCATATGGATTTGGTTTCTGTTATTGTAGAATTCTGAAAAAGAGGAAAACTAGAAATCATTTGGTCTTCCTATTTCTGCATTTAGTTTTGATGCTGGGTTGTAAAAGCTTCAAGGGAATATTACATGTTACAGCAGTAACTTTATTGAAACAACTGCACTGAAATTTATACTTGGGTTTTTCTCATTCTATTTCAAACAAGTATTCTGTAAATCCAAATGGATTACCAGTGTGCTACATACTGATTGTAGAACAACATTCTATGTTTGGTCTACATCAGACGTAGTTTGCATAGGTTACCATCTAAAATATTTTTAAATGTTCCTCACATAAAAATTTTATGTTGTATATATATATATATATATATATTTTTTTTTTTTTTGGTTTTTCGAGGTAGGGTCTCACTCTGGTCCAGGCTGACCTGGAATTAACTATGTAGTCTCAGGGTGGCCTCGAACTCACTGCAATTCTCCTACCTCTGCCTCCCGAGTGCTGGGATTAAAGGCGTGCGCCACCACGCCCGGCTTTATGTTGTATTTTTAAACCTTTAGGGCTTTATCTATTTTTCTAAGTCAGTTAACTGTACTTTTTTAAAAAAGTATTTTGTATCTACTTTTGTAACTTCATCAGAATAAAATATATTGACAGAAAAAAAACAACTATGAGATTCTACCTTACTCCAGTAAGGATGGCAATCATTTAAAAAAAACAATTGTTGGCAAGGATGTGGAGAAAGAGGAACCCCAATTTACTGTTAGCAGGAATGTAAACTGGTACAGCCACTATGGAAACCTATATGGAGATTTCTAAAAGGGATGTATATAGAGCTACCAACAGACCCAGTTACTCTCTACTAGGGATTTATCCTAAATGCTCCATAGTTCGCTACAGAGATATTTGCTCAACTATTGTTATATCTGCTCAATTCATAATAGCTAAGAACTGGAATTAACCCAGGTGCCTAGCATTGGATGAATGGATAATGAAGTTATGGTACATTTACACAATAGAATTCTATTCAGCAGTAAGAAAAAATGATACAATGAAATTTGTAGAAAAATGGACAGACTTGGAACAGATCATACTCAGCAAACTAACACAATCACAGAAAGACAAACACCGTATGGTCTCACTTATCTGTGGTTCCTAACCTGAACAAGCTGGAGTTGCTGAAATACCTGATAGGCAACTCAAGGCCCAGACAATAAGAATGGAAGGGTTTGGGGGGAGGGAGAGTGGAGCGAAACAAATACAAACCTAAATCCAAAATGAACTGGTACCACAGAAACCTTTATCCTTGAAGATAGACTAAAAGATATAACCCTCAACAGGAGCAAGGGGGGAGAACCTAAAAAGAACAGCCCCAGAAAGGGTGGGAGGGAGCCTAACCTTAATTTTTTTTTGTCTTTAGCCTATATCTCCCAGTACCAGAAATCAGTTGCTGCCCACAATGAGCTATTAATCAGAGAGACCTAAGAGGTTCCCAAAACAAGATAGGATTCTGTCAAAGACTTAATTTCCCACCTGAGGCAAAAGGTAAGACCCTATTGCTGAAGACACCATATGCTACCAACATGAAGCATGGAGAGACATAGATGGAATCTAGAAGAGAGCCAGTCCCCAGAGAGACTGTCTAGTGCTGAAAAGCATTACATGCGTGTGGTAGTTTGAATATATGTCCCCCAATATATTCAGTGTTTTACTTTATAGTTTGCATCTGCAATCACCTTGCTAGAGGCAAGGTCACTGGGGGCCGGTCTTAAGGTGTGGGTTTGAGAGTCCATTGTAAAGATATGCAAATGTGCCTAGCAGGAGTTCCTGAAGTGTGCTGTGTGACCTTTTGGCGGTAGTTTTTGCTCTGTGTGCTATGGTGGCTGGTTGGTTTTCTCTGCTCTCTTGCCTGGTCCTGTGGAGAGCAGGCTACTTCTGCCATTATGGAACTTCCCCTGGATCTGTAAGCTTCAATAAATAATATCCCTTCCTCCATAACTGTGCCTGGTCTGGAAGTTCATCTCAGTGAACCTGAAGCTGTCTGCAACAATGCGCTACTGGGGGAAAGTGGCCAATAACAGTTAGAGCAACCAGAGGTCTAAGACATTCAGAAGCAAACACCCTGACTGGATGTACACGCCAGTGCAACAGTGGTGTACAGCCTTGTGGGAAACCAATAGCTTTTTGATTGGCTAAGAGATCTGCTCAGTGAAAAAGAACCCATATCTGGAATTGGCAGTTCAGAATCCTACGGAGACAAAGATGATGCTCCCTAGTGTCAAGCTCTCACTAGTCTTTGGCTAATGGAAGGGCTACATACCTCAAGTTTCCCCTAAATTAATAATGCTTATCCCATTTTAACTCTGCTAACTTCACTCTCCATTGGAAAATCTGTTCTTACTTTCAGAAGGTAGCAAGACCTGAGGAGATAAACTACCCCTTACATTTCAGTCAAGCCACAGCTGAAACCATGGAGGAATTAGGGAGATGAGGATGAGTGCTGTTTCCATGGTGACCTGATAATCAGCATCATGGTGAAGGACAGACCCAGAGGATACTCAACACTTAGCAAAGCAGAGATCCAGAGGCTCCTAGAAGGTCATCACTGAAGTAGATGTAAAGCACACCCACCACAGCTCAGGGAATTTTGGGGAAGAGGGGCCAGAATTGTAGGAGCCACAGGTTAAGACATCATGCTCAAAGGCTTTGCTTCCCCCTAAAAAGCTGACTGCTGCTCCCACAATGCATAACCCACAATCCCATAGGGATTACCTGCAACTCCACTGAGTAGGGTCCCCAATGGAATGCAGCAGGGATGAGGGAAAAGAGGGTATCAACACATGATGTATCCATACAAAATATGTTGTTAATAATAATAAATAAAAAATAATAAATTAAACTACTAAATACATAGACCAAAGAAAATATATTGAAAGCACTAAGAAGCACATAATTTTCTATGAATGCAAGCCAAAGAGGCTTACAACAGATTATTCATAGTAGGCATATCCAATAGCTTGAGTCACTTCTGCCTTTCCTCTGGGAGTAATATAGAAACCAAATCTGGTACTGTGAGCTACTATGCTGAAGATAAAACTTCTGATCTAAACTGATAACTATAAAGCACAAGCACTGAAACAGTGAACTCAATGTATTATGCTTAATAGAGATAAGATTCACAATGTGATCTTTTAAGTAGTTAATATTATATTCAAGATCTGTTTCACAATCTTTATATGAGTGACAACATATAAAATGTATCTCATGTAAAGTATTTTGTGTAAACTTTATGATTAAGTTGGAATGAATAATTGAATAAACCCCAAAATAACAAACAAAAAACAAAACTATGTAGTTGAACTAGAAGGATTGTAGAAGAACAGAGCCCATCTGGGTTACACAGTGAGTTACAGCTCAGCCTGGGCTAGAGTGATACACTGCCTCAAAAAACATCACAAGGGGGCTGAAGAGATGGCTTAGCAGTTAAGGTGCCTGCCTCCTAAGCATAAGAACGCCAGTTCCAATTTCCAGGTCCCACATTTAGCCAGATGCAGTGACTCAAGGGCGCAGTGCCACACTTGACCACAAGGGGGCACACACATCTGGATTTCGTTCACAGCAGCTGAGAGGCTGCTGGCATGCCCATCTCTATCCGTCTTCCTCTCCTTCTCTCTCTGCCTCTCTCTGTCTCTCTTTCTGTGTCTCTCTCCAAAAGAAAAAAAATCACAAGGGCTGGAGAGATGGCTTAGCAGTTAACGCACCTGCCTGCTAAGCCTAAGAACGTCGGTTCCAATCTCCAGGTCCCACGTTTAGCCAGATGCAAAGTGATGCAAGGGTGCAATGCCACAGTTGACCACAAGGGGGGCGCACACATCTGGATTTCGTTTGTAGCGGCTGAGAGGCTGCTGGTGCCCATTCTCTATCTGTCTTCCTCTCCCTCTCTCTCTCCAAAAAAAAAAAAAAATCACAAGGGGCTGGAGAGATGGCTTAGTGGTAAAGGCACTTGCCTATGAAGCCTAAAAACCCAGGTTTTATTCCACAGTACCCACATAAGCCAGATGCACAAGGTGGCACATGCATCTGGAGTTTGCAGTGGCTAGAGGCCCTGGCATGCCCATTCTCTTTCTCTTTCTCTATTTGCCCCTCTCTTCCCCTTCCCTCTCAAATAAGTAAATATATATATCCCAAAACCAGGGGCTGGAGAGATGGCTCAGGAGTTAAAGGCATTTTCTCTCAAAACTTGAAAACTTGGCCTCCTAAGTCTCCAGAGCTGGCTCAGAACATACCTCAGGGTTGGAATCAAGATCCCCGCCCCACTCTGTTTCAAAACTTGGAATATGTGTTCTAAATTCTGAAAGACAATATTTGCAAACCCAGACTACTATTTCCAACTAAGCTATCTGTCATAATTGAAGGAGAAACAAATGGTGTTCTGTAGAAGGATGAAAATAGAGCCTTATATCTCTCTATGAACAAGAATCAACTCCAGCTGGGTGTGGTGGCACACGCCTTTGATCCCATCACTTGGGAGGCAGAGGTAGGAGGATCAGTTCAAGGCCACACTGAGACTATAGAGTGAATTCCAGATTCCTGGTCAGCCTGGAATAGAGTGAAATTCTACCTCCAAAAACCAAATAATAATACTAGTAATAATAAACTCCAAATGGATCGAAGACCTTAATCTCAGACCTGAAACTGAAATTTTATTCCCAAGTGCTGGGAATAAAGGCGTGTGCCACCAAGCCTGGCTTTTTTATTTGTTTGTTTTTAGACAGAGGACTTATGTCTAGGATAAACAACTCAAAAAGCTAAATAATAAGAAATCAAACTACTCATTCAAAAAATGGCCTAGCCGGGCATGGTGGTGCACACCTTTAATCCCAGCACTCAGGAGGCAGAGGTAGGAGGATCGTCATGAGTTCGAGGCCAGCCTGAGACTACAGAGTGAATTCCAGGTCAGTCTGAGCTAGAGGGAGGCCCTACCTTGAAAAACAAAACAAAACCCAAAAATGGCCTATAAACTGCTTACAATACAATATTCCAGACACAGAATCGCCTGAATATCCATGACTTCACAGTGTCTAGTACACAAGACCCTCAGGAGGAAAAGATAATGACATCAAAATAAAAGAGACTAATTGAGAGGGGGAGGGTATATGATGGAGAGTGGATTTGTGAAGGGAAAAGTGGGGCACGGGAGGGTATTATCATGGTTTATTTCTATAATTATGGAAGTTGACAATAAATACGTTTTAAAATGGCTTATAAAACTGAGTAAGGAGTTCTCAAAAGAAGAAATAAAAATGGCCAATAAACATTTAAAAATATGTTCTATATCCTTAGACATCAGGTAAATGATTAAATTAAAATGATTTTGAGTTTCTATCTCCAGTCAGAATGGTTATCATCAAGAAACATCACGTGGTTATGCACACATATTAATATTACTCTCATTTTTTGGTTAGAGAAACTTCTCTTTTCAGATGGCAGTGACACTGGGGTGACCAAAACTCACCAAAGTGCTGAGAAGAAATGACAGTGGTGTGTTTAGTATTATGTGAGACAGTTTATCACACCCTCCTAGGCTTAGGGGCCATTGCAGGAGCAGTGGTAGAAAAAAAATATGAACCAAAAGAAGGGAAGGAGTACTTTGCTCTACAGTCTTCCAGACACAAAGTAGCCATGTTATTCATGACCTCACAGTGGCTGATGGTACCTACATAAGACCTACATAATAGGAGGAGAAAATGATAGCATTCAACTAGAAGAGAGGCTAGTTGGAAAGGAGGGGGTATTCAGGAGGGAGAAAATGAAGGGTGTTTGGAGAGGATTATTATCATGGTATATTGTCTGTATGTATGCAGTGTGTCAATAAAAAATTAAAATGAAAAGGGCTGGAGATATGGCTCAGCAAGTAAAGGCTTGTAAGGTCTGATGGTCTGAATTCAACTCCCCAGTACCTATCTAAAGCCAAAAGCACAAAGTGGTGCATGTGTATGGAGTTTGTTTGAAGTAGGAGGCGGCCCTGACACACTTATTCTCTCTCTCTGTCTGCCTCTGTCTCTGTCTGTATTTTTCCCCAAAAGAAAGAAAGAAAGAAAAAGAAAGAAAGAAAGAAAGAAAGAAAGGAGGGAGGGAGGGAGGGAGGGAGGGAGGGAGGAAGTTAAAAAAAAGAAAGGTCTAGGAAAGTCATTAGCCCCACACTTGAGATTCCAGCCACTCCCTTCCTATTGTATCCCCCACTCCTAAATCCATGTAATCCAGTACATGACCTCAACATATGCTTGTGTATGTTAAGAGCAGAAGGTTAACTGAAGGGGAAATTAGATTTATGCAGCTATGGGGAATTCATCATCCATGCTGGGGTGTGCCTTTTCTAAGGGTTTTAAGTGATTTGGGGCCACATGTGCTCATGTAAGTTCTCACCTATGTTCTTGTAAGTAAGATTAATAAACTTGTTGATTCAGCAAAAACAAAAGCTACATATTCTAGTGCTGTTAATAATATTTATATTTCATGGGCTGGAGTGATGGCTTAGCAGTTAAGGTGCTTGTCTGGGAAACCTAACAACCCAGGTTTGATTCCTCAGTACCCACATAAGCCAGATGCACAAAGTGGGGCATGCATCTGGAGGTCATTTGCAGGTGGCTAGAGGCCCTGGTGTGCCTGTTCTCTTTCTCGAATAAATAAAATATTTTAAAATTTAATATTTATATTTCATTCATTGTTTGTCTCTTCAAAGTTATTTAACTTTTCTTTAATAAAGGGGGTGGAGGTTCTGTGTGTTTTGTTTGGTAGGTAGAGTGCTTGCCTTGCATGCACAAAGCCCTGATAATTTGCTCCCCTCCCCTGTTTCCCCCTTCATAACTCCACTCTCCATCATATCCCCTCCCTGTCTCCATTAGTCTCTTTTGTATTGATGTCATTGTCTTTTCCTCCTATTATGAGGGTCTTGTGAAGGTATTGCTAGGCACTGCAAAGTCGTGGATATCGAGGCCAATTTCTGTCTGGACAGTTGCATTGTAAGGAGTCTACCCTTCCTTTGGCTCTTACATTCTTTCCACCACCTCTTCTACAATGGACCCTGAGCCTTGGAGGGTATGATAGAGATGTTTCAGTCTGTCAGTGGTCACTGCCATCTGAAAAGAGAAGCTTCTTTAACCAAAAGTGAGAGTAGTGTTAATATATGAATATGAACATTAAGTGTATTGCTTTCAGGGCAGTTTGGTGAGCATAATATATGCATTTAGCCAGACAAGAGCAGCTTTACACCCCCAAGGCTCATGACCTCCTCTGCCATAGGCTTTGGGTTAAGTTTTCAGTACCAGACATATATTCTCTTCCATAGAGAGGGCCTTCAGTCCAATCAGAGAGCAGTTGGTTTTAACCAGGACAGACATGGCAATATTGCACCAGTTCAGCCATTTGGCCTGTCTGGCCAAACTTGAGACTTCCAGTGTCCACTAATTTCACTACTGTCTCCCATAGGGCTCCATGCAATGCAGCTTTTTCCAGCTTTCAGTCAGCTGATCTACAGGGAGAAGGTTTTCAACTCAGCTCCAGATTGATTTCTCAGTGATCTTGCCACCCAGGCATGTGGAGTCTTCAGCAATAGGGTCTTACCATCTGTTTCTGGTAGGAAACCAAGAGCCTTGGCAATAGCCTGTAATGTTTGAGAGACAACAGGGACCTCCCTGGCCAACAATGTACTAGAAGATATCTCATCCCTGGCACTGAAAATTTTCTAGAAACAATCTATGTCTTCTGGGTGTACCATTATCCAAAAAAGTAGGCTTTCATGTCTTATTCAGAATATCTTGATTTTTGATTGACCCTCCTCCACCCTTCTTTTACTTAATCTCGTCTCCTGGCCTCACCTAGGCCATTACACTCCTTAAGATCTGTTCTTCTATATACATATATACAATACCATCCTGGTAAGTCCTTCTGTCTCCTCCCTCCCTTACAGCCTTTTTCTAGCTTACTGGTCTCTGCTACTGATTTTTGGTTCTAGCACAAACACAAGTCTAAACATTTGTAGCTAGCATCCACATATGGGAGAGAACATGTGACATTTGGATTTCTGGGCCTGGGTTACCTCTCTTAGTGTAATCCTTTCCAAATCCATCTATTTCCTTGAAAATTAAATAATTTCATTTTTCATTACTGCTGAATAGAACTCCATTGTGTAAATGTACCCCATCTTTATTATCCATTCATCTGTTAAGGGACATCTAGGCTGGTTCCATTTCCTAGCTATTGTGAATAAAGCAGAAATAAACATGGTCATGCAAGTATCTCTGGGGTAGTAAGAAGAGTCCTTAGGATATATACCTAGGAGTGCTGTAGCTGGGTTGTATGGTAAATCTATTTCTAGCTGTATCAACAACTTCCATACTGATTTCCACAATGGCTGTATCAGTCTACATTCCCACCAATAGTGTAGAAGGGTTCCTCTTTTTTGGCATCTTTGCTAACATTTATTGTCATTTGTTTTCTTGATGATAGCCATTCTGACAGGAAAGAGATGGAATTTCAAAGTAGTTTTAATTTCATTTCCCTGATGGCTAAGTATGTAGAACACTTTTTTAGATGTTTATATGCCATCTATATTTCTTCTTTTGAGAACTCTCTATTTACTTCCATAGCCTATTTTATTGTATTTTATTTATTTGAGAAAGAGGGAAAGAAAGACAGAGAAAGAGAGAGAGAGAGAGAATGGGTGCACCAGGACTGCCAACCACTGCAAATGAACTCCAGATGCATGCTCCACCATGTGCATCTGGCTTTTGTGAGTCCTGGGAAACCAAACCAAGGTCCTTTGGCTTTGCAGGCAAGTGCCTTAACCACTAAGCAATCTCACCAGCCCAATTTTTAATTGGGATGTTTGATTTCTTGTTTAGTTTTTTGAGTTCTTTGTATATTCTGGATATTAATCCTCTGTTAGATGTACAGCTGGAAAAGATTTTCTCCCATTCTGTAGGTTGTTTCTTCACTCTGTTCACAGTGTCCTTTGCTGTATAAAAGCTTTGTAATTTCATGAGATTCCAGTCATGGATTACTGGTTTTATTTTCTGAGCAACTGGGGTTATATTCAGAAAGTCATTGCCTATGCCATTATGTTGAAGGGTTTGCCCTGCTTTTTCCTCTACCAGTTTCAGAGTTTCAGGTCTGATATTATGATCCCTGATCCATTTGGGCTTGATTCTTGTGCATGGAAACAAAGATCTATTTTCATCCTGTCCTGGATAGCTTGAAATTCCCATCCATACCTTCCTATTAGCTTGTCTTTCTCTTTGTTGGACTGTATTAGGTCTTCCACCTAGTCTTCTAGTTTAGGTATTCTGTTCTCTCCTTCATCTAATCTACTGGTGTGACTTTCCACAGTTTTTTATTTGACTGACTATGTTCTTCAGAGCTAGAATTTCAGCCTGGTTTTTCTTCATTATTTCTATTTCCTTACTCATCTCTTGTATAATAACCTCCTTATTTCATTAAGCTGGTTTCCTGTGTTCTCTTTCAGGAGTTTGTTTTCTTCTTTGACTCCTTTGATTTTTTTCTTTGAGTATAGACAAAATCATTTTTTTAAAATCTTTGCCATGCATTTCTTCTAAAACAGTTTCCTTGGTGATCATTTCTGCTGGATTTATAATTTTCGGTGGGATTGTATTGTCTTGATTCTTTGTGTTTCTTGTATCATAATGTAGTGAATTTTGCATCCTGAATTGATTTGATGCTTGGGTTTTTTACTTATCTGCAGTGTTCTTAGATGTGGTGATCCAACTTATATACTTTCAGGATATGAGTTTAAGGTGCCAAGTGTAGATCTTGTACTCAAATCCAACCGCAGAAGTAATCCTAGGTGTTGAGTTTGCCTGCTAATGGACTGGGTGGAACAATTTACTGGCAAATTCTAAACTTCAACTGAGCAATATATACATTCAATAAAAATCAGCACAGAGTATGCAAGTGTGGGGATTAAAATAAATAGTCTTTTAAAGCCAAAATTCCTAAGAGTGTGTATTGCTGTACATCCTTAATGCTGTCAGCTGGGATGTAGAGAATTCTATTCTGAATTGGGTTCCAGGTCAGCCTGGATTTGAATCAGACTCTGCCCCCAATAATGACAGTAGCAAAAGACAAAGGCCCTATAAATCTGAGAGCATCAAAGGCAACAATATTCAGCCTCCACATACAGCTTAATTGAAAATGGTAAAGCCAACCAAGAATATGTAACCCATAACCTGCCCTGACATAGAAAGAGAGATTAGCACTTCCAATGCAGACCTATGTACCTGCTTTTTTTTTTTTTTTTTTTGTCAGTTGGCCTCATTACCTTTTGGGGTGGCTTCCAATCTCACCAATGCTGAGTGCTCATCTCAATCCCTCTGTGTTGTGCTGTGGAGCTGGAGTTCTGATCAGCTGTGCTGGATGCCCTGTCACCAGAGGCTGAAAGCTGGAGGTTCATGTTTCTGATGGTTGGGGGCTGGGAGAGTGCAGGAAGCCTGGAGTTGTACTGGAATTGCTCATGCAGTCCCACCTGAATCCCTTTCAGTAGCTCCTTAGCTGATCTCAGCTGTCTTTCCTTCAGATTTCTTGACTTTACAAGCAGGATGATGAGGCTGGGAAAATATCTTTGTTTGGTGTGTAGTTTGAATATATGTCCCCCAATATATTCAGTGTTTTATTAGTTATAGTTTGCATCTGCAATCACCTTGCTAGAGGCAATGTCACTGGGGGCCGGTCTTAAGATGTTAATGGTGGGTTTGAGATTCCATTGTAAAGATATGCAAATGTGCCTAGCAGGAGTTCCTGAAGTGTGCTGTGTGACCTTTTGGCAGTAGTTTTTGCTCTGTGTGCTGTGGTGGCTGGCTGGTTGGTTTTTCTCTCTCTCTCTGTTTGGCCCTGTGAAGAGCAAGCTGCTTTTCCTGCCTTTATGGAACTTCCCCTGGATCTGTAAGTTTCAATAAATAATATCCCTTCCTCCATAACTGTGCCTGGTCTGGAAGTTCATCCTAGTGAACCTGAAGCTGTCTGCTACATTTGGCCTCTGTTGCTGCTGCTTGGCACTGGCACTGGGCAAGTGGTGCTAGGTGGGTGCATGGATTGGGGGCTGCAAGTGCCTCAGTGGGATTCTGGCTGTTTTCCTCCTTTCTGGTGGGTCTTGGTCTCTCCTGCTTCTCTGCTGTGTCTAAGAAGAACCTATACACGTTCACTTTTCAGAAGGGTGTATTTTGCTGTTTTACTAAAATCCCTCCCTAGGCTGGTTTGGCATGGCTCCTATGCCACCATCTTACCCAGAAGTCTGTTTATTCCTCTTTTGTTGTCAAGTAGGTTTAGTTTTATTAACTGGTGCACCTGTATTTGGTGCATATAGATTTATGATTGTGATGTCTTCATGTTGGATCACTGCCTTGATGAGTAAGAAGTAGCCTTCTTTGTCCTTTTTGATTACTTTTGTTTTGTTTGTCAAGGTAGGGTCTCACTCTGGCTCAGGCTGACCTGGAATTCACTATGTAGTCTCAGGGTGGCTTCGAACTCTCAGTGATCCTCCTACCTCTGCCTCCCAAGTGCTAGGATTAAAGGCGTGCGCCACCACACCCGGTTTTTTGATTACTTTTGGTTTGAAGTCTACTTTATCAGATATTAATATAACAACACCTGCTTGTTTCTTATTTCCACTTGCTTGAAATATCATTTTCCATCCTTTCACCCTGAGGAGGTATCTGTCTTTACTGGTGAGTTAGTTTTCTTGAAGACAGTATATATTAGGGTTCATGTTTCTGGTCCACCCTGTTAACTTGCATCTTTTGATGGGTGAGTTAAGTCCATTAATATTTAAGGTTATAAATGTGAGGTTCGATTTAATCCCTGCTTTATGGGGGTTGATGCTTTCTTGTATTTTGTACTTTTTGAGCCTTCTCTAGTTTTGGTAATTGTGATCTTCTTGTAGGCTACTGAGATTCATTGTTTGACTCTTCTATGTGTAGTGTTCCCTGAAGTATTCTCTGTAGCTTTGGTTTTGTGTTCATATAATCATAGAGTTGACTTTTTTCATGGATAGTTTTTCTTTCATTATCTATTAGGAGGCATACTTTTGATGGGTACTTTAAAGTGTTTCATTCTAGGCCCTTTTGTCTTTTAGGGTTTCCATTGAGAAATCTGAGTAATTCTAATGGTATTGCCTTTGTATGTAGTGAGTTATTTCTCTCTTGCTGCTTTTAGCACTCTCTATTTGTTTTAATTGTTAAGAGTTTTATCTATGGTGTGCCTTGGAAAGTTTATTCTTTGGTGCTGTCTGGTGTTCTGTGAGCTTCTTCTATCAGGATGGCCTCTCTTTTGAGATATTGAGAAAATTTTCTTGCTTTTTCAATGCCTTTAGGTGGATGGTTAGGTTATTGATTTGGGATCTCTCTGTTTTTATTATGAAGGCAGTTAGAGTTATGAACTTCCCCTTAGGGCTCACTTCATTGTGTCCCATAAGTTTTGGTAAGTTGTGTTTTCATTGTTATTCAATTCTAGAAATTTTATGATTTCTTTTTGATTCCTTCCATTACCTACTTATTGCTGTAAAGTGTGTTTAGTCTCCAAGAGCTGGTAGAATTTGTGAAGCATCTATTTTTGTTAATTTCTAGCTTTATAGCATTGTGATCTGACACGATGTAGGAAATTATGTCAATTCTCCTGACATTTTGGAGTCAGGCTTTATGGTCTAATATGTTATCTATTTTGGAGATGCACAGTTTGTGGAGATTGCAAGTACATCAAAGGTACCTGTGGAACTGGGATGTGGGAAATTGGGAGCTCCACTCTATTCACTGTAGTCACACATACTCTTCAGCACACAGGGATCAGGGGTTTGTGAACCAGTAGCTGGGAAGGTGGAGAGTAAGGGACAAGAGGCCAGCTCCTACAGTGGCCCATACACCCTCTGGCTCAGAGGAATAAGGACTTGTTTATGCAGGGGCAGTAAATATGGAAATCAGAGCAAAAGGCCTGCTTCCATAGCCCACATGCAAGGACCATGTCACCCCCAGGCAACATCAGGGATACCAGGATCAAGTGGGCAGTGGGAAAGCAAGTGGGAGCACTGGCATACTCACTCTGTGCACATGCTCCAGAACAGGGGATCCGTGAGTTGGGGACCCAAGGACCCTTCAATCAGGAAGGTGGAGCAAGGGGCCTGCTTCCACAGTAAGCTTTCAGAGTCCAGGCAGCCCCAAAACAGCAGCAAGGAAACCAACTGGGACAAGGGAACTGGGGCTCTTTTGGCCTCTTGAGGTTTATTGTTCATCACTTCTGTGTGGACGATGCCCTGTAGTATGGGCCTTGTGCTCATATATTCATAGAGCTGGCATTTACCTTGTAAAGTTTTCCATTCACCACCTTTTATGAGGGATAGTAGTTTCTCTGGGTATTGTAGTTTGGGTATAGTAATTTAAGTTTTAGAGTACTCCATTCCAATCCCTTCTGGCTTTTAGGGTTTCCATTTTTAAAAGTCCAAGGTAATGCTTATGGGCTTATGTTTCTATGTAATGAGCTATTTTTCTCCTGCTGTTTTTAGTAATCATTCTTTGTTTTCATTGTTTAGAGTTTTAACTATAACGTGTTGAGGACAGTTTCTTCATTGATCCTATTTGGTATTATGTGCACCTCTTATCTGGGTGGGTCATTCTTTTGTAAAAATAGGATAATTTTCTTCAAAAAGTTTGTTGAAGATGTTCGCTATGCATTTGGCCTGTATTTCTTCTTCTTGTATATCCATGATCGGGATGTTTGGTCTTTTTACAGTGTCCTACTATTCACTCATATTATGTTTACACTTTTTTTAACTTATATTTTTTGGACTCCTGGTCAATTCCCTCTGTCTGGTCTTTGAGTTCCAAAATTCAGTCTTATGGGACCTTTTAGAAGGGCTATTTTATATTTATTCTCCATTGAAGTTTTCTCTAGCATTTCCACCTCTTTTTTGAGTTCCATTTTTAGATCCTGATTTGACTTTCTTGGATTTCATTCCTGCATTTGGTTATGTCCTCATTAAGCTTATTCCACTGACTGCTGAGCTCATTTATTTGTTGACTCTCCTTCAAATAGTTTATCTGTCTATTAAAATCTTTTTTATTCTATTTAATTTTGCTAAGGAAAGTATTGAGAACCTTTTTTGTGTGTGTTATTGTTTTCTAGGTGGGGTTTCACACTAGCCCAGTCTGATCTGAAACTCATTCTATCGTCCCAGGATAGTTTCAAACTCACATTGATCCTCTTGCCTCTGCCTCCTACTTGCCGGGATTAAAGACAGCTTGCATTTCTCTTCCATTTCATTTAGAAGTTTGTTGAATTTTTGTAGCTTCTCTTCCATTCTATCCATACATTTGTTCATAGCCTCATTATGTTTGCTTAATATGCTTATCATGCTTTCATTTTGGTATTCTATGTCTAAAGTATCCTCTGTGTCTTCATTGGAGGCTATCATCAAGAAAACAAATGACAATAAAGTTGGTGAGGAAGTGGAAAAAGAGGAACACTTCTATACTGTTGGTGGGAATGAAATCTGATACAGACATTGTGGAAATCAGTGTGGAGGTTCCTGAGACAGCTAAAAATAGATTGACCATATGACCCAGCTATAGCACTCCTAGGCATATATATTAAGGACTTATTGTACTACCTTAAAGATACTTGCTTAACCATGTTTATTCACAATAGTTAGGAAGTAGAACCAGTCTAGATGTCCCTCCACTGATGAGTGGATAATGAAGATGTGGTACATTTATACAATGGAGTTCTATTCAGCAGTAAGGTAAAATGAAATTATGAAATTTGTAGGAAAATGAATAGATCTGGAAAGGATTATACTTAGTGAGGTATACCAGGCCCAGAAAGCCAAATGCTGCACATTCTCTCTGATATGTGGATGCTAGCTACAAATTTTTGGACTTTTATGTGAGTTGGAATAAAACTCATAGCAGAGGTTTGTAAGCTAGAAAGGGGATATAAAGGGAATAGAAAGGGAGGGGGGAGTTAAGAGGATGGTATTGTATATATGTAAGTAGAGGACAGATTACTGAGAGTGGAAAGGCCCAAGTGACATCAGGAGAAAAGATTGACTAAAGGAAATGTGGGGTAAGGGCTAATCAAAATCTAAGAGTATATAAAGAAGTCATATGGAAACCTATCTTTTTGGACAATGGTGCACCAAGAAGCCATAGATTGTTACTATAAAATTTTTAGTGCCAGGAATAGGATACCTTCCACTGAGTTCTTGGCCAGGGAGGTCCCTGATGCCTCCCAAACATTACAGGCCATTGCCAAAGCTCTTGATTTCCCACCAGGAATAGATGGTAAGACCCTATTGCTATAGACTCCACATACGGGCTGCAAGGTCACTGAGAAATACTGCTGGAGCTGAGCTTAAAACCTCCTCCATGTAGACCAGCTGACAGAAAGCTGGAAAAAGCTATTCTGCATGCAGTTCAATGGGAGAGAGAGAAATCACCAGAGGAGATAACAACAGTGGACACTGCAAGCCTTAAATTTGGCCAGCCAGGCCAAATGAGCCAATGGGTGCAATAGTGGTATGTCTGTTATGGTGGAAACTGACTGTTCTCTAATTGGACTGGAGGCCAACTCCATGGGAAGGAGTATTTGCCTGATACTTAAAACCTATGATGGAAGATGTCATGAGTGCTAGGGTGTAATGTCTTCTGGTATCTGGCTAAATGGAGACACTGTGCTCACGAAGCTTCCTGGTAAGCACCGTTGTTAATGTCCATACCCATATCTTAATGCTACTATCACTTTTGGTTAGAGAAGCTTCTCTTTTCAGATGGTGGTGACTGTGGGATGACTCAGAAGGCACCATGGTGCTGAGAAGAAGTGACAGAGAAGTTCTCAGCCCTGACACATCTCTATCACATCTTCTAAGGCTCAAGGTCCATTGCAGAAGATGTGGCAGAAAGAATGTAAGAGTCAAAGGAAGGGGAGGCCTCTTTATAATGCACTATTCCAGAGACAAATGGCCTGAATATTCGTGACCTCAAAGTCCCTGCCACTACTTACACAATACCATCATAACAGGAGGAAAAGAGGATGACATCAAAATAAAAAGAGACTGATTGATAGTGGGAAGGGATATGATAAAGAGTGGAGTTGCAAAGGGGAAAGTTGGGATGAGTAGGGAATTACCATGGTTTATTGTCTATAATTATGGAAGTTGTCAATAATTGTCTGTAATTTTCATTTTTTTGTTCTTTCTTTTTTATATTTTATTTTTATTTATTTATTTGAGAGAGGGAAAGAGGCAGAGAGAGAAAGAGAGAGAGAGAGAGAGGGAGGGAGAATGGGCATGCCAGGGCTTCCAGCCACTGAAAACAAACTCCAGATGCAGGCACTACCTTGTGCATCTGGCGTACATGGGTACTAGGGAACTGAACTGAGGCTTTGCAGGTAAGTGCCTTAACCACTAAGCAATCTATCCAGCTCCCTTTGTCTGGTTTTGATATCAGGGTGATGCTCTATTCATAGGAGTTTCAAAGAATTCTTTCCTTTTCTATTTTATAGAAAAGTTTGAGAAGCATTGGTGTTAGTTCTTCCATGAAGGTCTGGTACAGTTCACCAGTGAATCCATCTGGGCCTGGACTTTTTGTAGTTGGGAGATTTTTTAAAATTTTTATTTGAAACAAAGAGAGAGGGGGAGAGAGAAAAGGAGAGAGAGAAAATGGCATGTCAGAGCCTTTAGCCACTGCAGGTTCATGCGCCACTTTCTGCATCTGATTTACATGGGACTGGGGAATTGCACCTAGGTTCTTATGCTTCTCAGGCAAGTACCTTAACCACTAAGCCATCTCTCCAACCTGGTAATTGAAAGATTTTGTTAAAGCTGTTTGGATCTCCATAGTTGTTATAGGCAACTTAAGTGGTTAATCTCATCTTGATTTTATTTTGGTAGCTCATATAAATCAAGGAAATCGTCCATTTCTTTTAGATTTTTAAACTTAATGGAGTATATGTTCTTAAAGTATGTTCCTTAATTTTCTGAATTTCTTTGGTATCTGTTGTAAGGGTGCCTTTTTTATCTCTAATTTTATTAATTTGTGTTTCTTCTCTTTCTTTTGGTCAGATTTGCTGATGGTTTATCAATTTTGTTTATCCTTTCAAAGAACCAATTCTTTGTTTCATTGATTGTATTTTTTAATTCTAGTTCATTCTAAGCCAGGCGTGGTGGTGCACGCCTTTAATCCCAGCACTCGGGAGGCAGAGGAAGGAGGATTGCCGAGAGTTTGAGGCCACCCTGAGACTACATAGTTAATTCCAGGTCAGCTTGGACCAGAGTGAGACCCTACCTCGCAAAATCAAAAAAAAAAAAAATATTCTAGTTCATTCTGCCATAATCTTTATTATTTCTTCCCATCTACTGATTTTTGGTTTGCCTTGTTCTTCTTTTTCCAAGGCCTTAAAGTGAAGCATTAAGTTGTTTACTTGTGACCTTTCTCATGTCTTAATATAGGTACTTAAAGCTATAAATTTTCATCTTAGGGCTGCCTTCATTGTGTTCCCCTGCCATAGATATTTGATTAGTTTTTTTCAGTACCAGGCATGTATTCCCTCCCATAGAGAGGACCTTCAGCCCAATTAGGGAGCAGTTGGTTTCCCCAAGAGCACTCATGCCACTATTGCACCCATTGGGCTCATTGGGCCTATCTGGCCAAACTTGAATTTTCCAGTGTCCACTATTTTCACTGCTGATGATGTCTGTCTCCCATACAGATGTATGCAGTGCAGCTTTTTCCAGCTTTCAGTAGGCTGGTCTACAGGGAGAAGGTTTTCTGCTCAGCACGAGTTTGCTTTCTCTTGCTGCTCAGCAAGAATATCTTCAGCAATAGGGTCTTACCATCTGTTTTTCAAGGGAAATCAAGGTCCTTAGCAATAGCCTTTAATGTTTTGGAGGCTACAGGGGCCTCCTTGGCCAACAACTCACTGGACGGTATCCCATACAAGGCACTGAAATTTTGGGTACAAGTGCTACACTTGGCACCTTAAACACATATCCTGAAAGCATATCAAGGTAGATCACCACATCTAAGAACACTGCAGATAAATAGAAAACATAAGCATCAAATCAATCCAGGATGCAAAAGTCACTACATTATAATACAAGAAACACAAAGAATCAAGACAATGCAATCCTAACAAAAATTACAAATCCATCAGAAATGTTCACCAATGAGACTGTTTTAGATGAAGTTCCTGATAAAGATTTCAAAATAATGATTTTATCTATACTCAAAGAAATGAAATAAGAAATGAAAGCAATCAAATAAGAAAACAAAGGAAATAAAGAAGAAAACAAACTCCCAGCTTGCTTTCTCAGTGTCCTTGCCTCTCAGGCAAGAGATGTCTTCAGCAATAGGGTCTTCCTATCTGTTTCTCAAGGGAAACCAAGGGCCTTGGCAATAGCCTTTAATGTTTTGGAGGCTACAGGGGCCTCCTTGGCCAACAACTCACTGGAAGGTATCTCATCCCAGGCACTGAAAATTTTCTAGTAACAGTCTATAGCTTCTCCATGTGCCATTATTCAAAAAAGTAGGTTTATATAAGTCATATTCAGAATATCTTGAATGTTGATTGACCCTCCCCCCTGCCCTTCTTTTATGCATTGTCTTCTCATGGCCTCGCTTAGGCCTTTCCCCTCCCTGTAATCTGTTCTTCTACTTACATACATAAAATACCATTGACTTAAGTCCTTCCCTCTGCTCCATCCCTTATAGCCTTTTACCAGCTTACTGGCTTCAGCTACCGAATTTTGGTACCAGTTCACACACAAGTCTATACATTTGTAGCTAGGATCTACATGTGTGAGAGAGAGAACATGTGACATTTGGCTTTCTGAGCCTGGGTTACCTCACTTAGTATAATCCTTTCCAGATCCATCCATTCCCTGCAAATTTCATAATTTCATTTTTCTTTACTGCTGAATAGAACTCCATTGAGTAAATGTATATTATTATCTTTATTATCCATTCATCTGGTGAGGGACACCTAGGCTGGTTCCATTTCCTAGATATTGTGAATAGAGCAGCAATAAACATGGTTGTGCAAGTATCTCTAAGATAGTGAGAAGAGTCCTTCGGATATATGCCTAGGAGTGCTAGAGCTGGATAATATGGTAAATCTATTTTTAGCTTCTCAAGAACCTCCACACTGATTTCCACAATGGCAACACCAGATTACATTCCCAACAGTGTAGAAGTGTTCCTATTTTTCAGCATCCATGCCAACACTTATTGTCATTTGTACTCTTTATGGTAGCCATTCTGACAGGAGTGAGATGGAATCTCAAAGTAGTTTTAATTTGCATTTCCCTGATGGCTAAGGATATGGAACACTTTTTTAGATGTTTATATGCCATCTGTATATTTTCTCCTGAGAACTCTCTGTTTAGTTCCATAGCCCATTTTTTAACTGGGTTGTTTTATTTCTTATTGTTCTGTTTTTTTAGTTCTTCATAGATTTGGATATTAATCCTCGGTCAGATGTATAGCTGGCACATTTTTCTCCCATTCTGTAGGTTGTCTCTTTGCTATATTCACAGTGTCCTTTGCTGTACAAACACTTTGTAATTTCATGAGGTCCCAGTGGTTGATTAGTGGTTTAATTCCCTGAGCAATTGGGGTTACATTCAGAAAGTCATTGCCTATGCCAACATGTTGAATATTTTTGGCATTTTTGTCAAAAGTCAGGTGGCTCTAGCTGACAGGAATAATATTTGGGTCTTCCATTCTGTTCCATTGATCTACATGGCTGTTCTTATGCCAGTATCATGCTGTTTTTGTTACTATGGCTTTGCAATATAACTTAAAATCGGATATGGTAATACCAGCAGCCTGATTTTTGTTGCCCAAAATTATTTTGGCTATTTGAGGTTTTTTGTGTTTCCAGATGCATTTTAGGATTGTTTTTTCTATTTCTGTGAAGAATGCTATTGGGATTTTAATGGGGATTGCATTAAATGTGTAGATTGCTTTTGGTAAGTTTGACATTTTCACAATATTGATTCTTCCAATCCAAGAACATGGGATGGCTTTCCAATTCCTTGTATCTTCTGCAATTTCTCACTTGAGTGTTTTAAAGTTCTCATTGTAGAGATCCTTCACTTCCTTGGTTGAGTTTATTCAAAGGTGTTTTTTTTTTCTTTTGAGGCAGTTGTTAATGGGAGAGATTCCCTGATTTCATCCTTTGCATGTTTGTTGTTAGTGTATAGAAAAGCTACTGATTTCTGTGTGTTTATTTTGTATCCTGCTACATTGCTAAACGTGTATATCAGCTCTAACAGTATGCTGGTAGAGTCTTTAGGGTCTGTTATGTATAGAATCATATCATCTGCAAATAATGATACTTTGATCTCTTCCCTTCCAATTTATATACCTTTTATGAGTCTCTTGCCTTATTGCTATAGCTAAGACTTCCAGTACTATATTAAATAAAAGTGGGGTAAGTGGACACCCTTGTCTCGCTCCTGCATTTAGTGGAAAAGCCTCAGGTTTTTTTCCCATTTAGTATTATGTTGGCTATAGGTTTGTCATAAATAGCTTTTATTATGTTGAGATATGTTCCTTCTGTAATACTTTTACCATGAAGGGATGTTGGATTTTGTCAAATGCCCTTTCTGCATCTATTGAGATGACCATGTGATTTTTGTCTTTCCGCCCATTTATATGGTGTATTACATTTTTGGATTTGTGTATGTTGAACCATCCCTGCATCTCTGGGATAAAGCCTACTTGGTCAGGGTGAATAATGTTTCTAATATATTCTTGTATTCTGTTTGCCGGTATTTTGTTGAGAATTTTTGCATCTATGTTCATGAGGGAGATTGGTCTGTCATTTTATGTTTTTGTTCTGTCTTTGGTTTTGGTATCAGGGTGATGCTGGCTTCATAGAAGGATTTCAGTAGAATTCCTTCCTTTTCTATTTTATGGAAAAGTTTGAGAAGCATTGGTATTAGTTCTTCTGTGAATGGCTGGTAAAATTTAACAGTGAATCTATCTGGGTCTGGATTTTTTTTTTTTTAGTTGGGAGACTTTTTATATAACTGCTTGGATCTCTGTACTTATTATAGGTCTATTGAAATGGTTTCTTGCATCTTGATTTAAGTTTGGTAGGTCATATGAATCAAGGAAATCATCCATTTCTTTCAGGTTTTCAAACTTAGAGGCATATATATTCTTAAAGTATGTCTGCATAATTTTCTGAATTTCTTTGGTATCTGTTGTGATGTTGCCTTTTTCATCTCTAATTTTATTAATTTTTGTCTGTTCTTTCTTTTGGTCAGATTTGCTAAGGGTTTGTCATTCTTATTTACTCTTTCAAAGAACTAACTCTTTGTTTCATTGATTCTTTTTTTTTTTTTTTGGTTTCCATTTCATTAATTTCTGTCCTAATCTTTATTATTGCTTCCTGTCTACTGATTTTTGGTTTGCCTTGTTCTTTTCTTTCCAAGGCCTTAAGGTCAAGCATTAAATTGTTTACTTGTGATCTCTCCAATTTCTTAATATAGGCACTTAGAGCTATAAGGTTCCTTCTTATGACTGCCTTCATTGGTCCCAAAGGTTTTGGTATGTTGTATTCTCATCATCATTTGATTCTATGAATTTCTTGATTTCCTGTTTAATTTCTTCAATGACCCATACATTGTTCAATAGTGTAATGTTTAGTCTCCATGAATTTCTGTATGCTCTGTAGTTTTTCTTCTTGCTGATTTGCAGTTTAATCCCATTATGGTCAGATAGTGTACAAGAGATTATTTCAATTTTCCTGTATTTGTTAAGATTTGTTTTGTGTCCTATTATATGGTCTATTTTAGAGAATGTTCCATGTGCTGCTGAGCAAAATGTATATTCTGCAGCATTTGGATGGAATGTTCTGTATATGTCTGTTAGGTCCATTTGTTCCATGACAGCATTTAATGCAGATGTCTCTCTGTTTATTTTTTGCTGGGTAGACCTGTCAAGTGATGAGAGTGGGGTACTGAAGTCACTCACTACTATTATGTTTGGAGTTATCTCTGACCTCTGAGTGTTCCTTTAATCAGTATAAAGTGACTTTCTTTATCTTTTCTCACTAATGTTGGTTTGAGGTCTATCCTGTCAGAAATTAGGATAGCACCCCTGCTTGTTTCCTAGGCCCATTTGCTTGAAATACCATTTTCCAACCTTTCACCCTAAGGTTTCTATCTTTTATTGAGAGGTGAGTTTTCTGGAGGCAACAGATGGTAGGAGCCTGCTTTTTAATGCAGTCTGAAAGCCTGTGTGTTTTGGTTAGGGCATTGAGGACATTGATATTAACAGTGATTATTGAAAGATATGTATTTATTCTTGCCATTCTTCTTTTTTTGTAGTTCTTCCTGTTTTCACTTTACTCATTTTTTTAAACTGTTATTTGAGTATGGTTTATGTTTTCCTATTTCCTGCTGTGTGTGTTTTGCTTTCTCTTCCTCGTGAATTCCTTCAAGTATTTTCTGTAGAGCTGGTTTAGTTGTCATAAATTCCTTTAGCCTGTTTTTGTCATGGAATGACGTTATTTCTCCATCAATTTGGATAGATAGCTTTGCAGGATAAAGTAATCTTGGTTGACAGTTTTTATCTTTCAGAACTTGGAATACATCATTCCAAGCCCTTCTGGCTTTTACAGTTTGTGTTGAGTAATCTGCTGTGATCCTGATGGGTTTCCCTTTGAAGGTCAATTGCTTTTTCTAACTGCTTTCAATACATTTTCTTTGTTTTGTGTGTTTAGTAGTTTAATTATAACATGGCAAGGAGAGAATCTTTCTAGGTTTTGTCTGTTTGATGTTCTAAATGCTTCTTGTATCTTCATTGGCATTTCTTTCCCAATTTGGGGAAAATTTTCTTCTATGATTTTGTGGAAAACACCTACTAAGAAATTGTTCTCCTTCTGCTGTACCCTGAATTCTTATGTTTGATCTTTTCATAGTGTCCCGGATATCTTGGAATTCCCATCAATACCATTCTATTATCTTGTCTTTCTCTTTGTTGGACTGTATTAGCTCTGTCACCTGGTCTTCTAGTTTAGATATTCTGTTTTCTCCTTCATCCATTCTACTAGTGAGACTTTCCACAGAGTTTTTCATTTCAGTGACTGTGTCCTTTAAAGCTAGGATTTCAGCCTGGTTTTTCTTCAGTATTTCTATTTCCTTTCTCATTTCCTGTAATGACCTTTTTAGTTCATTAAGCTGGTTTCCTGTGTTCTCTTTCAGGAGTTTTTTTTTTCTTCTTCTTCTTTAATTCCTTTGTTTTCTTCTCTGATTCCTTTCATTTCTTCTTTCATTTCTTTGAGCATAGATAACATCATTCTTTTGAAATCTTTGTCAGGAACTTCATCTAAAACAGTCTCATTGGTGAACATTTCTGATGGATTTGTAATTTTTGGTGGGATTGCATTGTCTTGATTTTTTGTGTTTCTTGTATTATAATGTAGTGACTTTTGCATCCTGGATTGATTTGATGCTTAGGTTTTCTATTTATCTGCAGTGTTCTTAGATGTGGTGATCCACCTTGATATACTTTCGGGATATGAGTTTAAGGTGCCAAGTGTAGCACTTGTACCTAAATCCAACCTCATAAGTGATCCTAGGTGTTGAGTGTGATTGCTAATCAAGTATTGTAGCGGACTGGGTGGAACAATTTACTGGCAAATTCTAAACTTCAACTGAGCAAAATATACATTCCATTAAAATCAGCAGAGTATACATGTGTGGGGATGAAAGCAAGCAGTCTTATAAGGCCAAAATCCCTAAGGGTGTGTGTTGCTCTACACCCTTAATCCTGTCAGCCTGGAGGTAGACAATTCTGTTCTGAACTGGGTTCCAGGTCAGCCTGGATCTGGATCAGACCCTGCCCCCAGTAATGACAAAAGCAAAAGACAAAGGCCCTATAAATCTGAAAGTATTAATGACAGCAATATTCAACACCCCATGTTCAGCTTATTTGAAAATGGTAAAGCCAACCACAAATATGTAACCCATAACCTGCACTTCCAATGCAGGCCTATGTACATTTTTTTTGTCAGTCATCCAGCCTTGTTACCTTTTGGGGTGGCTTCCAATTTCACCAATACTGTTCAGTGCCCACCTAGTTCACTCCATGTTGTGCTATGGAGCTTGAGCTCAGCTCAGCTGTGCTGGGTGCACTGCTGGTGTTGTGCTGTGGAGCTTGAGCTTGGTTCAGCTGTGCTGGATGTGCTGCCACTGGGAGCTGAATGCTGGAGGTTGCTGGTTCTGATGGTTGGGGGATGGGAAAATTCAGGAAGCCAGTAGTTGCTCACATTGTTCCCCTGTATCTCTTTAAGTAGCTCAGCAGACTTTTCTTTAGATTTCTGGGCTCTGCAAGGAGGCTGATAAGGTTGGAACGTCCCCTTGTTTGGTCTCTATTGCTGCTGCTAGGTACACCTGGCGATGGTGCCTGTCATACAGATCGGGGCTGCAGTGGACCAGGGCCATGGTGGACTGGAGCTGACAAGGATCAGGCTGCAAGCTCCTCAGTGGGATTTTGGCTATCTCCTGCTTCTCCGCTGTTTCACCGGAAAAATTATTCTGCACTTTTCAGAATAAGAGTGTATTTTGCTGTAGTTTTGCTTAAATTTCTCCGTGATCTGGTTTGGCATGGCTCCTATGCTGCCATCTTACCCGGAAGTCCCTTTCAAGTATTTTCTGTAGAGCTGGATTAGTGTTCACATATCTCTTTATTCTACTTTTGTTGTGGAATGTCCTTATTTCTCCATCTATTTGGATGGGTAGATTTACAGGATAAAGTGGGTCTGGTTGGCAGTTGTTATTTTCCAGAACTTGGAATTCATCATTTCAAGCCCTTCTGGTTCTTAAAGTTTGTGTTGAGCATCTGGTGTTATCCTGATGGACTTGCCTTTGTATGTGATTTGATTTTTCTCTAACTGCTTTTAATATATTTTCTTTGGTTTTTGTGTTTGGTAGTTTAATTATGACAGTGAGAGGTTCTTTCCTGATTTTGTCTGTTTGGCATTCTATAGGCTTTCTGCATCCGTACTGGCACCACTTTCAGTGCTTGGGGGAAGTTTCTGTCTATGATTTTGTTCAAAATACCTGTTATGCCTTTGGAGTGAATTTCTTTTCCTAATATTCCCTGAATTACTTATTTTATCTCTTCATTGTTTTCTGGATGTCTTGAAATTCCCATTCATGCCTTCTTATTAGTTTGTTTTTCTCTTTGGTGGACTGTATTAGATCATCTACCTGTTCTTCTAGTTTAGATATTCTGTCCTCTCCTTGATCCATTCTACTGGTGAGTCTTTCTACAGAATTTTCTATTTGACTTACTCTGCTTTTCATTTCTAGTATTTGATTGGTATTTTTTCATGATTTCTATTTCCTTAGTTACATCTTGTATTGACTTCCTTATTTCATTAAGTTGGTTTCCTGTGTTTTATTGGGATTCTTTCAGGAGTTTGTTTTCTTCTTTGATTTTTTTTTATTTGTTTGAGTAGATATATAATCTTTTTTTTTTGTTTAATCTTTGTCAGGCATTTCATCCAAAGCAGTCTCACTGCAGGGTATTTCTGATGGATTTATAATTTTTGGTGGGATTTTATTGTATTGATTCCTTGTGTTTCTTGTATTATAATGTAGAGAGTTTTTTCATCTTGAGTTAATTTGATGCTTGAGTTTTCTACTTATCTGCACTGTTCTTAGCCATGTAAATCTGACTATATTTCTTTAGTGTAGGAGTTTAAGCTGTCTTATACTCCAAGAGAAACAGCAGGAGTGACCTTAGGTGTTGAGTTTACCTGCTATTAAATATTTTAGCAGAGTGGGTGAAGCAAATTACTGGCAAATTATAAAATTCAACTGAGCAATGTACAGATTTGATCGAAACCAGAACAGAGTATTTATACAAGGGTGGGGATTAAATCACATGGATAATCTAATAAAGCCAAAGTCCCTAAGGATGTGTCTTCCACTTCCATACCCTTAATCCTCTCAATGAGGAGGTTGAGATTTCTGACATGAAATGGGTTCCACATTAGCCTGGAATCAGACCCTGCTCTCAATAATGACAGAAGAAAAAGACAAAGACCCGAAAAATCAGGAAACATCAAAGACAAAAATAGTCAACACCAAAATACAACTTATTTGAGAAAGGTAAATCCAACCAAGAATATATCATTCAAATGTAATACATAACCTTTCCTGACATGGAAAGAGATTAGCACTTCCAGTACACTCTTATGTGTCTGGCTTTGTGTAAGTAGGCCCTGTTACCTTTTGGGATGTCTTCCATTCTCACCAATGCTGAGTTCCCACCTTGATCCTTCTTGGTGCCTGGTGGCTGGGGGTGAATGAGTTCTCCAGAGGTTCATGGCCCTGATGATTGTGCAATGGGAGGTTATGCAGGGTTCCTGGATTTGTCCCAGTGCTGCTCAGCTGGTCCCATTTGTATTTACCTTCAGCAGCCGCTCATCTGGTCCCTGCTATCTTCTCCATCAGATTTCTTTTTTTCTTTTCTTTTCTTTTGTTTTGTTTTCTTTTCTTTCTTTCTTTTTTTTTTTTTTAATTTTTCATGGTATGGTCTCACTCTAGCCTAGGCTGATCTGGAATTCACTCTGTAGTCTCAGAGTGGCCTCAAACTCATAGCAATCCTCCTACCTCTGCCTCCCAAGTGCTGGGACTAAAGGCGTGTGCAACCATGCCCAGCTTCCTTCAGGTTTCTTGACTTTGTGAGGAGGTTGATCTGAATAGAAAATCCCCTCACATGGTTTCTGCTCCTTCAACTCTGCACCAGCCAGGCTAGTGGTCATGCATGCTGGTGGGGCTGCTAGTACCTAGGCAGTATTCTGGCTGGTTTCCTCCTTTCTGGAATATCTTCATCTCTCCTGCGTCTCTGCTGTGGTTGATAATAACTTACACATCTTCACTTTTTGGTAGAAGATTCTATTTTGCTGTGTTTCTGCTTCTTTCACTTTCTAGGCCACTTTGGTGTGGCTACTATGCATCCACTTACATACAAACCTCTTATATTCTTTCTGTCATCTCTTCCACAATGGTTCTGGAGCCTTGTAATGTATGATAGAAATGTTTCACTTAGTCTACTGCCCTTCTTCTTAGCACTTTGATTCATTTTTAATCTCTCTAGTAGACATCACCATGTAAAAAGAGAAGCTTCTCTAACCAAAAGTAAGAATAGCATCAATATGTGGTCACAAGAATAAACTTTTAGAAGGAAATTTGGTAGACACCCATTTAACCAAACAATAATAGTAGCTTGTTCCCTTTGGCTTTTGACCTCTACAGCCATAGGTTTTGGGAATTCATAGGCATGAATTCCTTCCCTTGTGGGCCTCAAGTCCAATCAGAAAGCAGTTGGTTTCCTCCATAACCGAAATGCCTTAATTGTACCAGTTGGCACATTTTGCCTGACTGGCCAGTCATGTAATTTTCAGGGTCCACTGCTGGTTTGTCCCTACAATGACTTTTCTCCCCCAGCAGGCTACATAGTTCTTTCCACCACCATGACAGTCAACAGAGAAAAAGGTTCCAGTTCAGGTTCAGTTGCAGCTTGATTTCTTAGTGTCTTGCACCCATAGCATGTGGTGTCTTCAGCAAATAGGTCTTACCATTTAGTTCTGATGAGCAACCAGGAACCTTGGCATTGTTTGGGCGGGCATAAGGGGCCTTCCTGACCAACAATTCAGTGGGAGGTGAGAGGGAGTCATGTAGCTTTGTTAGGCACTTAAGTGTGACTGGGCCCCTGAATGTACCATTACAGTCTCCACTTTGCTGGAGACCAGAGTATGATATGACTTCTTATCTCTTCCCTAGATCTGTTTTTACACAAATAACCTGGGCCCCTCCAGGGAGGGAGGTCTTCTTTTCAAGAATTTAAACCTAAAATTGTGGTTGGTCAAGTTCAGCCCCCAGAACTTGGCATCATGGCTGGCCTCTTCCTGAGACAGCTCCTAGCCCAGACCAATCAGCCCTCACTCTGGCTTAGCTGAGTTGGAAGGTAGGGCCCACTACCATAAGGTTATAATACACTTATGGGGGAAAAGCAAGCTGTCCAGGCTGCCTGACCACTCATGAATCTCTAGCTTCTGGTCAGGTCAACTGGGCTGAGATGAGGGGTGAACCCCTGACCCCTACTTTCCACATGGGCTCTTTACCCCCTCCCGTCCTCCACATGGCAGGAGTTCTTTATACTTTATTTTCTGTCCTTTCTATGATTTTTCCATGCCCACAATGTGTACTTTCAGGCCATGTGGGTGTATTCATTCATTCCCTTGGTTTTTGTACTTCCCTCAATAAATATAATAACTTAATAATTATTCTTTTAAGTCTTATTTTATTCAATTCTTTGGTTAAAAGTAGACACAAACCTAAGGCTTGGGGTTCAAAGACTTTCCTGAACCTCTACCATCCTACTTCAGAGGTTTTCCACCTCTGGCACTGAAAAATTTGTTTTGTAACCATCTATGGATTCTGGGCACAGCATTATCTTACCCCTATGGGGTACTTCTGTCCAAACTCTCTTTTTGTTTGTTGTGTCTGAGTCTGGTCTAGGTTGACCTGCAAACTATTATGTAGCCCAGGGTCTCCATATGAGTGCTGGGATTAAAGGTGTGAGCCACCATGTCTTATTTTAAAAGTGGTATCTTATTGTAATTTTATTTTCGTCTCCTTGGTGACTGATGGTGTTGAACATCTTTTCATGTACTTTCTGTCGTAGTGCTTTTACATGAGATATCCACCATAGCCTCGTATATTTGAATACTTGGTCCCCAGCAGGTGATAATTTGGGAGATGGAAACTTGCTGGAAGAAGTGTGTTGCTGGAGGTGGGTTTAGGGATGTTATAGCCCACTTCCCCTTGTGAGTATGAACTTAGCTCACTCTTGCTGCTATTTTCCAGTTATTATGGCAAGATATGTCTAGCCTCTACTCTACCAGTTTTCCCTGCCATGATGAAGTTTCCCCTTGAGTCTATAAACCAAAGTAAACCTTTTCCTACCATCAGCTGCTTTAGATTAGCTATTTAAAATTTTTTTTTCCATACACATGCAGTACTTTGCATATCTGGCTTTGCATGGGCATTGGAGAATTGAATGTGAGATGTTAGGCTTTACAAGTAAGCACATTTAACAACTGGGTGGGCTCTCCAGTCCTGGTTGGCTGTCCTTTCCCAAAGAAGTTAATTACAACTCTGTCTATTGGTGTATCATTTTAGAGAACTGTGTTTTGTTTGGTTCTTTAGCTTATCTTTTTTTTAGTATAATTATTGGTTACATATTCCTGACCCTCTTTTTATTAAAATTTTTTATTAGTTATATATATAGTATATATACAGCCATCATGGTACCATCATTAGCTTCTCCCTGTCCTTCCCCCATGTGGGTCTTGCCTAATGGGTGAAGCCATCAGTTATGTGGGAGAGGCAATGACTCTGTGTATAATGACCCAACTCAAGGCTCTAACCATCTTTCCACCCCCTCTTCCACAAATTTCCCTGAACCATGTTGGGTTCATTTTAGGTCTATTTCAGTGGCAAGGTTTTCTGAGTCTCTGTGTCTCTGGATATCTGATTTGGTAGGGGTTGAGAGTTCTTTGTGGTTATCTCCTTCACCCTTGTGCTGGTACCAGGTTCACCAATAAAGCAGCACTCTTGCTCATATACCTTATGACTCAATGGCTTCATCTGGTGCCCTTTTGAGGTGCGATGGGCTGATTCTCTCCTCAGGATATGTGTCCATCTGAAAGAGAGAAGCAGATTCTCCAACAGAGTGAGGTCAGTGTAAGATACATGGATAACCATTATTATTTTAGGGAGAATTTAATAAGTGTAGGCCCTCTTGTATCCCACTATTGGTGAGAGCTTGATATTGGAGAGAGGGCTCACTTTTGGATACAGTCCTGACTTGTTTCCTGTTTCCAGCTATGGGTTTCATTCCACTGAGTGGATCCATTAGCCAAATCTAGAGCAGTTGGTAACCTACCATGGCTGTGTGCCACTACTGCACTTGTGTGAGCATCACATCAGGTTGTTTGCTGCTGAGTAGCTTAGACCATGAGTTGCTTAGAGAGATGTTGGTCATTTTCCCCCAGTCACTTATGTAGTGCTTCTGGCACTAGAAAAGTGAACTGTCTGGGGACTGACTCTCTTCCAGATTCCAGCCAGGTCTCTCCATATTCCATCCAGACAGCACATGGTGTCTTCATCAGTAGGGTCTTACCAATAACCTTTGGTGAGTCATCAAGTACTCTGACAGAAATCTGTCTTCTTTTGGGAAACCTTGTAGGTCTCACTGATCAACAGCTCATGGTGGATGATAATGACATGCTGGTATTGGGAGTTACAGGTCAGTGCCAAGGGAAAAGAAGGAAGAAAAGTATAGGTAATATAAAAGAGCAAGAGAGAAGAGAGAGTGATAGAGAGAGAAACAGGAGAAGTTTGAAGTTAGTCTTCATCATACTCTCTCCAGGCCCCTGTGATTCAGGTGTTCTCTCCAAGCACCTAATGCAGGTTTGACCTTTTAGTATGTCCCTCAGGATATAGGATTTATTGGTACCATTTCCATTTGGGTCCAGTTTTTTGTCCCACCACCCACCCTTTCACTGCCCTCCCACCCAACCATCCCTATTGTCCAATCCTCCAGATGTTTAGTAGGTATGTCAGCAACTTGGGAAAATACAAATTAGGAGCCACAGATGAGTGAGACCATGCAACACTTATTTTTCTGTGATTGGGTGAGTTGGCTAAGAATGATCTGTTCCAAGTTTGACCATTTTTCTTCAAATTGCTTTGTGTCATTTTTCCTTACTGCTGTGTAGAATTCCATTGTGTAAATACACCACATCTTAGTTATCCATTCATCTAATGATGGACATCTGGGTTGATTCCAGCTCTTAGCTATTATGAATTGAGCAGCTATAAACATGGTTGAGCAAATATCTCTGAACTGAGGCTTGGAGCCTAAAGGGTAAATGCCCAGGAAGGGAATAACTGGGTGTGTTGGTACCTCTATAGTCATCCTTTTCAGGAGTCTCCACATTGCTCTCCATAGTGATTGTAACAGCTTACATTCCCACCAACAGTGAATGAGGGTTCCTATTTCTCCACAACCTCGCCAGCATTTGTTGTCATTAGATTTCTTTAATGTTTGCTACCCTTAGTGGGGTAAGGTGGAATCTCATAGATGTTTTAATTTGCATTTCCCTGATGATTAGGGATGTTGAACATTTTCTTAAATGTGTGTTTGCCATTTGTATTTCTTCCTCTGAGAACTCCCTGTGCAGTTCTCTGCCCCATTTTGTGAGTGAGTTGTTTGATTTTTATTTAGGTTTTTGAGTTTTTTGTAGATTTTAGAAATTAGGCTTCTGTCTGATGTGTATCTGGCCAAAATTTTCTCCCATTCCATGGGTAATCTATTGGCTCTGCTTGTTGTATGTTTGTCAGTGAAAAAGCTTTTCGGTTTCATGAGATCCCAATGGTTGAGTGATTATTTAATTTCCTGAGCTACTAGGGTTTTGTTCAGGAAGTCTTTTCCCACTCCTATATGATGGAAAGTTCCTCCTACTTTTTCTTTCAGTAGTGGCAGTGTTTCCAGTCTTATATTGAGGTCTTTCATCCATTTGGACTCGATTTTTGTGCATGACAAACAAAATGTGTGAATCAAGTTTCATTTTCCTGCATATGGTTATCCAGTTTGTCCAGCACCATTTATTAAAGATGCTGTCTTTTTTCCAGTCTACATTGTTGGGGCCTTTGTCAAATATCAAGTAGCTGTACTTACTTGGCCCAAAGTTCGGATCCCCGATTCTGTTCCATTGGTCTATCATCCTGTTTTTATGCCAGTACCATGTTGTTTTTATTATTATGGCTTTGTAGTATAGCTTAAGATCAGGTATGGTAATGCCTCTAGAGATATTTCTTTTGCTGAGGATATGTTTGGCTATCTGAGGCCGCCTGCCATTCCATATGATTTTTGAGATAATTTTTTCTATCTCTGATAAGAAAGATCTTGGGATTTTTATTGGTGTTGCATTAAATCTGTACATGGCTTTTGGTAAGATTGCCATTTTCACAATGTTAGTTCTCCCTATCCAGGATCATGGGAGATCTTTCCATTTTTTAAAGTCTTCCTCAATTTCTTTCTTGAGTGTTTTTATGTTTTCATTGTAAAGGTCTTTCACCTCCTGGGTTAATGTTATTCCAAGGTATTTTATTTTTTTGATGCTATTGAAAAATGGGACAATGTTGCTTATTTCTTTCTCTGTATCATTGTCTTTTGCATATAGAAAGGCTACTGATTTTTTTGTGCATTGACTTTGTATCTTGCTATTTTACTGAAGGAATTAATCACTTTAAAGAGTTTTGAGATGGAGTTTCCCAGGTCACTTATGCATAGAATCATGTCATCTGCAAATAGGGCTAATGTAAATTCTTCCTTTCCAATTTGTATCCCTTTTATTTCTTTCTCCTGTCTTATTGCTTGAGCTAGTACTTCTAGTACTATGTTGAAGAGCAGAGGTGAGAGTGGACACCCCTGTTGTTCCTGATCTCAATAGGAATTCCTTCAGCCTCTCCTCATTAAGTATTATTTGGGCTTTAGTATCTTTATATATAGCCTTTATTATGTTGAAATATAGACCATCCATGCCTAGTTTCTCCAATGTTTTGATCATGAAATGATATTGTATTTTGTCAAAGGCCTTTTCTGTATCTATGGAAATGACCATGTGGTTTTTGTGTTAAACTTATTTATGTGGTTTATTACATTGACAGATTTCCTTATGTTAAAGCCATCCCTGTCTTCCTGGGATGAAGCCTACTTGATCCACGTGGATAATACTTTTGATGTGCTATTGAATTTGGTTTGTGAGGATTTTGTTCAGGATCTGTGCATCTAAGTTCATCAGGGAAATAGGCCTATAGTTTTCCTTTCCTGTGTCATCTCTGCCTGGTTTTGGTATTAGGTTGATACTATTTCATAGAAGGAATTGGGGAGCCTTTCCTGTTCTCTGATTGCATGTCATAATTTGAGAGAAATCGGTTTCAATTTTTCCATGAAGGCTTGATAGAATTCAGCTGAGAAGCCATTTGGTCCTGGATTCTTCTTTGATTACCCTTTCAATCTTGATGGTTGTGATAGGTTTGTTTAGGAGATTAATCTGCTCTGAGTTTAGCTTTCGTAGGTGGTATGTATACAGGAATTCATCCATTTCCTCCATATTATCCAGTTTTGTGGAGTAGAGGTTTTTGAAGTAAGTCCTGATGATTCTCCCAATTTCACTTATGTCTGTTGTGATATCTCCTTTTTTATTTCTAATTTTGTTAATTTGAGTTGTATCTTTTTTCCACTTGATCAACTTGGCCAGGGGTTTATCAATTTTGTTTATTTTTTCAAAGAACCAGCTCTTTGTTTGATCACTTCTCTTATCTTCTTAGTTTCCAATTCATTAATTTCTGCTCTGATCTTAATTATTTCTTTCCATCTGGAGCTTTTTGGATTGGATACCTCTTCTTTTTCCAATGCCTTTAGGTGGATGGTTAGGTTATTGATTTGGGATCTCTCTGTCTTTGTTATGAAGGCATTTAGCGCAATGAATTTTCCTCTGAGGACTGCCTTCATTCTGTCCCATATGATTTTGTACAATGTGTTCTCATTTTCATTCATTTCTGGAAATTTTGTAATTTCATTTTTTTATTGTTTAAGAGTGTGTTGTTCAGTTTCCAGGTGCTGGTTGGGTTCCTGGAGCAACTTTTTTTGTTAATTTCTAGCAATACAGCATTGTGATCTGATATCATGCAGGAAATTATGTCGGTCCTACTATATAGATGGGGCAGGCTTTATGACCCAGTATGTGATCTATTTTAGAGAAGGTTCCATGGTATGCTGAGAAGAGTGTGTAATATGTGGTTTTTGGGTAGAGTGTTCTATAGATGTCCGTTAGGTCTCATTGATCTATGGTGTTGTTGAGCTCTCTTACTTCCCTGTTAACTTTCTGTTTGGATGTTCTATATATTGCTGATAGTGGTGTATTGAAGTCCCCAACTATGATGGTGTTGGTGGTTATTTCTGTTTTGTTGTCAAGTAGGTTTTGTTTTATGAATTGTGGTACACCTGTGTTTGGTGCATAAAGATTGATGATTGTGATATCCTCTTGTTGGATTGTTCCCTTAATAAGTAAGAAGTGTCCTTCTTTGTCTTTTTTGATTACTTTTGGCTTAAGTCTATTTTATCTGATATAAGTATAGCTACATGTGCTTGTTTATTGTTTCCATTTGCTTGGAATATCATTTTCTACCCTTTCAGCCTGAGGAGGTGTCTGTCTTTAGTGGTGAGATGGGTTTCTTGAAGACAGCCTGTTGAGGGGTCCAATTTTCTGATCCACCCTGTTAGCTTATGTCTCTTGATGGGTGAATTAAGGCCATTAATATTTAAGGTAATAACTGTGAGGTTTGATTTAATACCTGCCATATTGTGGTGGTTTATGTGGTTTGTTGTTTTCTTGGTCTTGGTAGTTTTTGTGCCTTTTCATGGTTTAGTTATTATGTTCTACTTCTCGCAGGCACTTGCCGTTGGTTATTTGCTTCTTCCCTGAATTCCCTGAAGCACTTTCTGTAGGTTTGGCTTTGTGTTCATATAGTTGTATAGCTGACTTTTATCATGGAAAGTTTTTCCTGAGAAATCTAGATGGCCAGTAATGAGCAGTGTGAGATTTTACCTGCAGTGTTATCTAAAATTACACAGATGCACATTGTAAGCAGAGATGATGTCAAAATAGGAATTGTAGCACTATGTGTGACACCTTCTGGCAAGGTGACATGTTATATTGTCATTCCTTTCACAGGGGCTGTTGGAGGTGATGGAACAAGTACTTAGGAAGCATCTTCAAACCTCTTCATCCAAAGACAATTGGGTACTCACATTGACTACTGTGTTGGAGTGGTCCTTATGGCACTGTCTGTCACCAGCAAAGGCTGTGGTGAAATGAAGACACATATCTGATAACACAGGTCTATAAGGCCAACATTTTGAATGTTTTGTTATATGGAATATGATCTGTAGTATGAAAAGGTCAGGTGATGAAATATGTATAAAGTGTGAAATAAAGAAGTAAGAGTTCAAGTGTGCACCCTGCCATCTCTCAGGTGGATGTGATGGTATGATTACAAGTAATAAAGTTTTGTTCTGTTTATTTTTCCTAAAAAAAAAAAAAAAAAGTAAGTTTTTCTTTCACAATCTATTATGAGGGATACTTTTGATGGATAGAGTAGTTTGGGTTGGAAGCCATAAGCTCTTAGAGTTTGCAGTGTTCCATTCCAGACTCTTCTGGCTTTTAGGGTTTCCATTTGAGAAGTCTGAAGAGTAATTCTGATGACACTTCCTTTGTAGGTAATGTATTGTTTCTCTGTAACTGCTTTTAGGACTTTCTCTTTGTGCTTGATGTTTAGAGTCTTAATGATAATATGTCTTGGAGAATTTCTCCTTTGGTCAAGTCTGTTTGGAGTTCTGCTAGCTTCTTGTGTCTTGATGAGACTTTCTTTTGAGAGGGTGGGAAAGTTTTCTTCAATAATTTTGTTGAATAGGTTTCCATGCCTCTGGTCTGAATTTCTTCCCCTTCTTGTATAGCCATGATTCAAATGCTCAGGCACTTAAGTGTATCCCACATTTCCCTCATGTTTTGTTCACATTTTTGAACTTATTGAAACTTTTGGACTCAAGAACTGCTTCTGCTGTTTTGTCTTCCAGTTCTGAGTTTCTATCCTCCACTTGGCTGACTCTATTCTTGAGAGCTTCGATAGAGTTTCAGGCGTGTACAATTTGGTTCATATTTTCTACTGTTTATTTAAGTATAGTTTCGATCCTTCTGTTCAGTTCCCTTTTCACATCATTTTATGATTTTCTTAATGCTCATCCCTGCATTTTTAATGTCTCCATTGAGCTTAGCCAGTATATAGGTCCTCTATATTGAGGTCCTCTTTTTTTCTCTCTCTCTCTTTCAGATCATTTAACTGTCTCTGGAACCCTTCCTGGTTCTTTTCTATTAGGTCTAATCTAGCAAGGACACCATTCATACAATTATTGGCAATTTTTGAGTTTCTGCAAGTTCTGCTATTTGCTTGGCTAGGGTTGCATAGCTTGTCTCTTCATTTTTGGGTCTGATCCTATTGTCTCTTCTATGTTTGCATTAGAGACATCCTTAGTGGGACTGGACAATCTAGCTGGATTTCCTTGCATCTGATTTTTTAAGCTATTCCTTTTTCTGTGTGGTACAGAAAGCCTAGGGGGTGGTACGCTAGCCTGCTGGCCTGGGGTGGGGGTGCAGCAGTGAGTTTAAGGGCGATTGCCTGAAAATTTCAGAGATTCTGGGGAGGGGGCCTGGGTCCCTGTTCAGGGATGGGGGGAACAGTGGCAAGTGCACGTGGGGCCCAGAAAGGCTAGGGCAGGCACAGTGGTCTGCTGGCCTGGGCCCCTGTTAGTTGGTGGAGGAGTCAGTTGCAGGTACCAGTGATCACACATGCAGGCCTAAGAAAGGATAGGGCTGGGACAGTGGCCTGCTGGCCCGAGTCCCTGTTTGTGGTGGGGAGGAGTCGGCGGCATCATAGGTGATTGTGTATGCAGGTCTCAGGAAGGCTAGGGTGGGGATACTGGCCTGCTGGCCTGGGTCCCTTCTCAGGGGCACAGCCACAGAGTGGGACTGAGGACATGCAAGGGGCTCAGAAAACCTAGGGCAGAGACTCTGGCCTGTTGGGCTGTATCTCTGCTTGGAGACAGGACCACAGAGTGGGAAAGAAGACATACCTGGGGCTCAAAAAGGCTAGGGTGGTGACACTGGTCTGCTGAGCTGTATCTCTGCTCGGGGGCAGGACTATGAAATATAGCTTAAGAATGTCAAATCCAACCATCCATCAGATTTAACATATAATTTACCCTGACAAGATGGTGAAATTAGCCCTTCCAATGCAAGCCTATATACCAGGCTTATTTGGCAGGTATTGACCTGGTGTAATCCCAGTTACCTTTTGGGATGGCTTTGGTCTCAGCTATGTTGCATGGCTGCTTGGGTCCCTCTTTGCTGTGCTGTGAGCTCAGATAGGCTGGCTGTGTCTGTGAGTCGCTGCTGTGATCATGCTGGGTGCTGTGTATGCGAGCTCCCTTCCCCAGGTCTCTGGTGCTTGCTGCTGCTTGTGCTGGTGGAGGGGGAGGGGAGGCTGTGGATGGAGGCTGAAGTCTGCCTGTTGATCCTCATACTCTTCCTCACAAGCTGCTCTGTGGGTCGCTGCTGTCCTTCTTCCATGTTTCTTGAGTTTGTAAGGAGGCTGGTGTGAGTAGAAAATCCCTTCACCTGTTTTTTTTTTCCTTCCCTGCAGCTCAGGCTGAGGCTGGCAGCTGCAGCTGCGTGGAGCTCACCGCCACTGCTGGAGCCACTTATGCCTGTTTCTGTGGGCTCTAGATGGTCTGGATTTCTCCTACTTCTCTGCTGGAGTTGATAATTTACTACTATACACCTCACTGTATTTTGCTGTTTTTTTTTTTTCCTTTTTCTGCACTAGGCTGTTTTGTTGTGGTTCCTACACCGCCATCTTAATCTTATATAACTGCTTTTCCCCCATTCAAGTCAAGTTATATTTATTTATTTTTATTTTTTATTTTTATTTTTTGGTTTTTCAAGGTAGGGTTTCACTCTAGTCCAGGCTGACCTGGAATTCACTATGTAGTCTCAGGGTGGCCTTGAACTCATGGCGATCCTTCTACCTCTGCCTCCCGAGTGCTGGGATTAAAGGTGTGCACCACCACGCCTGGCAATATTTATTTTTTTTAAATGCAATCTTATCACACATACTTTGTGATTCATTTTCTTTCATTTCCTGGGTTGTCCTTTCATCCCATTCATAGTGTCTGTTGAAGTATAGTTTGTAACACTTTATGAGGTCTGATTTTGTTTTTCAAATCAAATGATAGACTTATTGCCTGCCAATGTTATACATCAGGTGAAAATATCTCAGTTCAGGCCACTCTAACCCTTGTCCAGGCTTCATTGTACTGAAAGGCCAGCATCAGGTTCTCGGCCTGACTCTGGATAACTACAGACTGCACTATTTCAGAATCTATAATTCAGGCCACAGCTTAAAGGACCTTGCGTTTTCTCTTTCACAGCATCTTCTTTTCCAATTTCTAGTACAATGTGGTTCTCATCTGTGCAAGGGACATAGTGACCATGACCCCAGCATCCTGAAGGACAACAATGTTCTCTTTAGCTCCAACTTTTCCTCCAGCAATAAATGCCCTGCATGGCCCATTCTTCTGCCAGGTGGAGCATTTAAACTAAACCAACGGTGAAAGACACTATAGGCTTGACAGTTGGACCTATGTTATGTTGCATGTTCTTCTGCATGACCATCAATTTCCCCAATCAGTATGATGCCATCCGTGTTTGGGTCATTCAGAAAGAGCTCAAGGCAGTCAGAAAGTCAATTCCATTAAAAGGATCACCTGCAATGCAAATACATAAAGACTGCCCAATCCAACTTCTGTTGTTTGGTGAACTGCTTCATAAGTCAGGGTGCAAGATCTTGACACAATACCAATTTTTCCTTTCTTATGGATATGGCCAGCATGATGCCAGTTTTGCATTCTCCAGAATTTATGTCTCCAGGGCAGTTTGGCCTGATGATCCCATCTTTCCCTGGTGTGTCAGTTTGTGCCTAGCTCACAACATATTCTGCTGGGGGATACCTTCAGTAATGCACACAGCCAAGAGAATTTCTGCATCAACAGCTTCATTAATGGCAGCAGCAGCAGCAAGAGGAGGGACATAAATGACAGAAGCTGTCGCTCCTCTCTTTTCTTTGGCCTCCTTCACAGAACCAAACACTAGTAAGCCAGAGTGCATCATGCCTCCTTTTCCTGGTGTGGTTCCTCCAACAAGTTTGGTGCCATATTCCAATGCCTGTTGGCTATGAAAAGTGCCCTGCTTACCAGTGAAATCCTGGAAAATAATCTTCGTGATTTTTATCTGTGTAGAGATTTTTTCTGAGAAGCTACATAGGATAAATGCCACATTCCATTCTGTTGCAGGAGGAAGGTGCAGGAGAGGAGACAGGTGGCAGCAAAGCTGCTGCTACACCATGGTTGCAGTGAGGTCTGTGGTCATCCCCCAATAGGTCTGATTGGTTTTGATGCTATTATTATTATTATTATTATTATTATTATTATTATTGGTTTTTCAAGGTAGAGTCTTACTCTAACCCAGGATGACCTGGAATTCAGTATGCAGTCTCAGGGTGGCCTCAAACTCATGGTGAGTCTCCTACCTTTGCCCCTTGAATGCTGTGATTAAAGGCATATGCCACCACATCCAGCTAATGTTTTTATACAAGTACACATTGTATGTTGAAATTGTTTCCCCATGATCCTTTACTCTCCATTTCTCACCTCTCTCCTATTAGTTTACTTTCTTCCTTCTGATAGTTTCACTTCTATTTTCTAAAAAAATTCATTTCTTTGCTTTTTGTTTTTTGTTGTTTTGAGATAGGGTCTTTCTATATAACCTTGTCTGGACCGAAACTCACTATGCAGGCTATGCTTGCCTTGAATTTGCTGTGATACTCCTGCCTCTGCTTCCTGGGTGCTGGAATTACAGGTGTGAGCTACCACACCCAATATTTTTTTTTGTTTGTTTGGGGCATGGTCTGCTATAGACAAGCCTGACCTTGATACATAGTCAAGGCTGACCTTGGACTCCTCATTGCTCTGTGTCAACTTCCCAAATGCTGGGATTATGTGTAATGACTGGATATATATCTTATTTTTATCAGACCATATCAGACACAAGATTTTTTTATCTATTTTCGCCTTTACAATAGGTTTTATTATTATAATAATTGAAGCATAATTTTTAAAATTTGATGATGACTAGTTTCTTGTTTGTTTTGTTCATGCTTTTACTTTTAAATTTTATCTAATGTGTTATTCATTTATTTTTATGTATGTGTATGCTCTGTTTATTGTATATGCATGCGTGTGTGAGCAGATGTATGCTGCCCATGTGGATGTGTGCAGAAGCCACAGAACAATGTCAAATGTCATTTTCTATTGCTCTTGTCTTAATTTATTTGATATGGAGTTTTTCATTGACCCTAGAGCTCCCCATTTTTCAGTTAGACTCGATGACTGGAGATCTTTCTGCCTCCACCTCTCAGTATTGGCATTATAAGCATCTGTGGCTATGTCTAGCTTTTAATGAAGATGCTAGGGATCAAATTCAGGCCCTCATGCTTGCACCCACTGAGCCATCTCCCCTCTCCCATAGTTTTATATTTAATTATTTGGGATAAGGTTCCATGTAACTAAGGCAGGTTTTGAACTGTTGATCCTTCTGTCTCTATTTCTGGAAGTGATGGGATTATAGATGTGCACTAGCATGCTTAGTTTGCTTATGCTTTCAGTATTAAAAAAAATTGCTGCCTCTCCTCCTCCCAGTTTCATGGTTTTCCCTGCTGCTGGCTGAGGCTGCTTGGACCCTGCTAACTTGCTGAAGAAGCAGGCCCTTGCTCTGCCTTCCTGATTGAATGGACCCAGGGTCCCCAACTCTCTGATCCACTGTTTCAGAGGTTGCGTGCACGGAATGAGTAGGCCAGAGATCCTGATTGGTTTCCCACTTCCCAGTTCCCTGATCTTGGTGCCCTTGCTGCTCCCTTGGTGTGGCCTATTCCATGCACGTGGGCTGTAGAAGCAGGTGTTTTATTCTGTTTGCCTGATTTACTGGCCCCTGGGTACCCAAATTCTTATTCTTCTGTGACAAAGGGTGCACAGGCCACTGTAAGAGCTGGACTCTTGCCCCTAGCTCTTCAGCTTCCCAGCACCTGGTTCCCCAACCCCTGGTCCCCATGTGCTGAAGAGTATGTGCAAGTTGAGTGAATATGCCAGAGCTCTCAGTTCCTCACCTCCCGTTCCCTTGGTACCTTTGATGTACTTGTAATCTCCACAATCTGCACATCTGGGGTTATAACCCATTGTACACCAATCCAGTTCACATTTAAAACAGAATACCCACTGAAGATCCTACAAGGACAAATACTTGCTTCCCCCTCAATAGAATAAAATGTTTCCCCAAGAATGGTAGACCATAATGCAAAAAACAAAAACAAAACAACAACAGTAATACAATGAAAGTCAGAAAACTGAGATTCCATTCAAGGATATCTAGTCCTATAATGAAACCATAGAGAAAACAACAGAAATTGAATCTCAAAATGGAAACATAACAAGCTATGTGACCCTGATCAAGAGAATTGCTGAACTGCTGAACTGGTAGCAAACAGTCAAAAAAACAACAATCACATAAATGAAATTGAGCAGAATCGTCTCTTAGCTTTTGACACTAGGCTTAACTAAACTGAAGAGAACCTTAGAAGCCACAAAAATGTTATAAATGATTTGAAGATGAGTCAACAAATGAAAGCTCTCAATGACCAGTTGATTAAGCTTAATGAAGACTTGATCAAATGCATGAATGAATTCCAAGAAGCATCAAGAAAATCAGACCTCGACTTCTGGTCAAGATGGCATGCACCTAACCTCACCTCACTTCACAGGGAAGTAAAGACAAGAACACTTAAGGTTAAAGGGACCTTTTAAAAGGGTTTGCTGGCTCCTGCATGCTTCCAGAGGGAGGGGGTGGATGTGCAAAATAAGGAATCCACTGATTCCCATGCTCTCGGGCAGGTGCCATTGCCTGACAGGTCCCACTGGACCTGCCTGAGGCCTCTGGCCTGCCAGAACCTGAGCGCCATCACAGCCAGGTCCCTGGGTCTGTGGAGCCGCTGAGCGAGACAGATTCCTCCCACTTCTCCCTCCCTGGCCAGAGCCCCTGCACACGCCATCACAGCCAGGTGCCTGGGTCTGTAGAGCTGCTGAGCGGGACAGATCCCTCCCACTTCTTGCTCCCCAGCCAGAGCCACCACGTGCGCCATTGCAGCCAGTTGCCTGGGTCTGTGGAGCCACTGGGCGAGACAGATCTCTCCCACTCCTCGCTTCCAGGCCAGAGGCCCCACACCCGCCATTTCAGCCAGGTGCCCAGGTCTGTTGAGCCGCTAGACGAGATAGATCCCTCCCACTCCTCACTCCCAGGCCCAAGCCCCCATGTGCGCCACCATAGCCAGGTGCCTGGGTCTGTGGAGTCACTGGGAGAGACAGATCCCTCCCACTCCTTGCTCCCAGGCCAGAGCCCTGCATGTACACCATCACTGTCTGTGGAGCTGCTGGACGACACAGATCCCTCCCACTCCTCGCTCCCAGGCCAGAGCCCCCATGCGCCATTGCAGGCAGGTGCTCCGTCCCTGTGGAGCCACATCACCTGCCCCGGGCCTGAGGAGCCATGTCGTGGGTTAGATCCCACCCATTCCCCATACCATCACAAGACATATCCCACTGAGCCTGTGTAAGCCACATCGCTGCTCTGATCTTTCCCTCAATGGCCAGAGCACCAAGCACCATCCCAGGTCAAGTCTCGCTGGGACTGCCTGAGCCACATCAGGTCCCACCAGGACTACCTGAGTCCTATCACCAGTCAGGTCCCTCTCTCACTGGCCAGAGCTCCACACGCCACTGCTGGTCAGGTCCAACAGGACCTGCCTGAACCCCATCACTGGTCTGGTCCCTCACTCAACCAGCCAGAGCCCCAACAGCCCCAACATTGATAAGATGCCCCTGAATAGCATTGCCAATCAGGTGCCACCACCCTCCCCCCCCCCAGCAGATCAGGGATCCAAGGTAGTAGGCTAGTGTTCCCACACTACCCTTCCTGAGCCCAACTAGGGCAGTTGTGACCCCCTCTCCTTCCCATGACGGATAGGCAACATGGGCCAGCAGGCCACTGTCCCCCACCCCAGCCTATCAGAAATCCAGGGCCACCGCCTAGACACTCGCCACTGTGCCCCACCCCAGCCCAGGGCAGCAAGCTAGCATTTCACACCATAGGCTTTCTGAACCAGTGTGATGTGCAGACCACAGTGAAAAAGGAATAGTATGAAAAACCTGATACAAGTAAATCCAGCTAGACTATCCAATCCCACAATGGATGTCTCAAATCAAATCACAGAAGAGACATTAGAATCAGAACCCCAAAATGAAGAGACAAGCTATGCAACCCTGGCCAAGCAAATAGCACAACTCTCAGAAACTCAACAAAGAGCCAATAATTGTATGAATGTTATCCTGGCTACATTAGACCTAATAGAAAGAACCAGGAAGGGTTCCAAAGACAGTTAAATGATCTGAAGGAGAGTGAAAAAAAGAGGTCCTCGATAACCAGATGGCTAAGTTCAATGAAGACATAAAAAAATGCAAGGATACTCCAAGAAGCATTAAGAAAGTCAGAAAATGATATGAAAAGGGAACTAGACAGAGGGATGGAAACTATACATAGAAAAACAGTACTAAATGAGAACCAAATTGAACAAATCCAAAACTCTATAGAATATCTTATGAATAGAGTTAGCCAAGTGGAGGATAGAAACTCAGAACTGGAAGACAAAACAGAAGAAACAGTTCGTGAGTCCAAAATTTCAACAAGTTCAAAAATTACTATGAACAGAACATGAGGTAAATGTGGGATAACCTTAAGTGTCCAAACATTAGGATCATGGGCATACCAGAGGGGGAAGAAACACAGACTAAAGGAATGGAAAGCTTATTCAACAAAATAATTGAAGGAAACTTTCCCACTCTCTCAAGAGAATATCCTATCAAGTTACAAGAAGCTAGCAGAACTCCAAACAGACTGGACCAAAGGAGAAATTCTCCAAGACACATTATCATTAAGACTCTAAACATCAAACACAAAGAGAAAATCCTAAAAGCAGCCAGGGAGAAACAACACATTACATATAAAGGAAACCCCATGAGAATTACCTCAGATTTCTCAATGGAAACCTTAAAAGACAGAAAGGCCTGGAATGGAACACTACAAACTCTAAGAACCCATGGCATCCAACCACAACTACTCATCTTTACAAGTATATGAACACAAAGGCAAACCTACAGAGAGTGCTTCAGGGAAATCTTCACACAGAAGAATCAAATAACCAATCTCAAGTGCCCCCAAGAAGCAGGCCACATTAACAAGAACAACAACAACAACAAAACAAAACCACATAATCCACAATATGGCAGGTATTAAATCAAGCCTCACAGTTATTTCCCTGAATATTAATGGCCTTAATTTACCCATCAAAAAAATAAGCTAACAGGGTGGATCAGAAAACTAGACCCCTCAATCTGCTGTCTTCAAGAAACCCACCTCACCACTAACAAAAGACACCTCCTCAGGGTGAAAGGGTGGAAAACGATATTCCAAGCAAACACAAAAAAGAAAAAAGCAGGTGTAGCTATACTTATATCTGATAAAATAGACTTCAAACTAAAAGAAACCAAAAAAGACAAAGATGGCCATTTCTTACTTATCAAGGGAACAATCAAACAAGAGGATATCACAATCATCAATATTTACACACAAAACACAGGTGCACCACAATATATAAACCAAAAACTACTTGGCAACAAAACAGAAATAACCACCAACACCACCATAGTTGGGGACTTCAATACTCCACTATCGACAATGGATAGATCATCCAAACAGAAAATTAATAGGGAAGTAAGAGAGCTCAACATCACCATAGAGCAACTAGACCTAACAGACATATACAGAACATTTCACACAAAATCTACAGATTACACATTCTTCTCAGAAGCCCATGGAACCTTTTCTAAAATAGATCATATATTAGGCCACAAAGCCTGCCTCCATATTTTCAAGAAAATTGATATAATTTCCTGCATGGTACCAGACCACAATGCTGTAATGCTAGAAATTAACAAGAAAAAGTATGCCAGAAATTCCCCCAGCTCCTGGAAATGGAACAACACACTTTTAAACAATAAATGGGTTGTGGATGAAATAAAAAATGAAATTGCAAAGTATCTAGAATTCAATGACAATGAGAACATATCATACCAAAACTTATGGGACACAATGAAGGCAGTCCTTAGAGGAAAAATCATAGCACTAAATGCCCTCATAACAAAAACAGAGAGATCCCAAATCAATAACCTAACCATCCACCTAAAAACATTGGAAAAACAAGAAGAAGCCAACCTGAAAAGCTCCAGATGGAAAGAAATAATTAAGATCAGAGCAGAAATTAATGAATTGGAAACTAAGAGGACAATTAAGAAAATTGATGAACAAGGAGGGGAATGGCCTAACCAAGGCCATGGGTAGAGAATGCATAAAAGAAGGGCAGGGGGCGGGTCAATCTAATTTCAAAAGATTGTGAATAAGACTTATGTAAAACTACTTTTTTGAATAATGGTACATCTAGAAGCTGTAGACTGTTACTAGAAATTTTTCAGTGCCTGGGATGGGATACCTTCCAGTGAGTTGTTGGCCAAGGAGGTCCCGGTAGCCTCCAAAACATTAAAGGCTTTTGCCAAAGCCCTTGGTTTCCCCTGAGAAACAGATAGTAAGACCCTATTGCTGAAGATATCTCTTGCCTGAGAGGCAAGGTCACTGAAAAAGCAAGCTGGTGCTGAGCAGAAAACCTTCTCCCTGTAGACCAGCCAACTGAAAGCTGGAAAAAGCTGCACTGCATGCAGAGTATGGGAGACAGAAGTCATCAGCAGTGAAAACAGTGATGCTGAATATTCAAATTTGGCCAGACAGGCCCAAAGACTGAACGGGTGCAATAGTGGCATGTCTACTCGTGGGGTAACCAACTGCTCTATAATTGGACTGAAGGCCCTCTCTACGGGAGGGAATACATACCTGGTACTGAAAAAACCTAAGCAAAGTCTATGGTAGGTAAGGTCATGAGCCTTAGGGGTATAAAGCATGCTCTTGTCTAAATGTATATACTATTCCCACCAAGCTGCCCGGAAAATACTACACTTAATGCTCATATTCACATATTAATGCTACTCTCACTTCTGGTTAGAGAAGCTTCTGTTTTCAGATGGCGATGACCACTGGGATGATCCAAAAGGCAACATAGTGCTGAGAAGAAGGGATGGAGAAGTGCCCAGCACTGAAACATCTCTGTCACACCCTCCAAGGCTCAGGGATCATTGTGGAAGAGGGGGCGGATAGAATGGAAGAGCCAAAGGAAGGGTACGACTCCTTATAATGCAACTGCCCAGACAGAAATTGGCCTTGATATCCATGACCTTGCTGTGCCTAGCAATATCTCCGCAAAACCCTCATAATAGAAGTAAAAGAGGATAACATCAAATTTAAAAAAGAGACTAATGGAGAGAGGGAGGGGATATGATGGAGAGTGGAGTTCTAAAGGGGAATGGGGGGAGGGGAGGGAAAAATACGCACCTTTGGTATGTAAGTATATTTTGTTGTCAATAAATATTAAAAAAAAATTACAAAAACTTAAAAAAAAAAAGAAAATTGATGAAACAAAAAGCTGGTTCTTTGAAAAAGTTAACAAGATTGATACACCCAAGGCCAATTTGATCAAGTGAAAAAAAGAAATGCTTCAAGTCAACAAAATTTAGAAATGAAAAAGGAGAGATCACAACAGACATGACTAAAATAGGGAGAATTATCAGGACTTATTTTAAAAACCTCTACTCCACAAAACAAGAGAATATTGAGAAAATGGATGAATTCCTAGACACATACCACCGACCAAAGCTAAGCCCAGAGCAGATTAATTTCCTAAACAAACCCATCACACCCTTTGAGATTGAAGAGGTAATCAAATACCTCCCCCCAAAGAAGAGTCCAGGACCAGATGGTTTCTCAGCTGAATTTTATCAAACCTTCGTGGAAGAACTAAAACCAATTTTTCTCAAACTATGCCACACAATTGGAGAACAGGGAGAGATCCCAAACTCCTTCTATGAAGCTAGTATCACCCTAATTCCAAAACCAGGCAGAGATGCCACAAGAAAGGAAAATTATAGGCCCATTTCCCTGATGAGCACAGATGCAAAGATCCTGAACAAAAATCCTTGCAAACTGAATTCAACAGTACATCAAAAGCATTTCTACCTTGATCAAGTAGGCTTCATCCCTGGAACGCAGGGGTGGTCCAACATATGCAAATCTATCAATGTAATACACCACATAAACAAGCTGAAACACAAAAACCACATGATCATTTCAACAGACACATAAAAGGCCTTTGACAAAATACAACATCACTTCATGATCAAAACATTGGAGAGAATAGGAATGGATGGCCCATATCTCAACATATTAAAGGCTATATATAAAGCTCCTAAAGCCCAAGTAATTCTTAATGGGAAGAGACTAAAAGAGTTACCATTGAGATCAGGAACAAGGCAGGGGTGTCCACTCTTACCTCTGCTCTTCAATATAGTGCTAGAAGTATTAGCTCAAGCAATAAGAGAGGAGAAAGAAATCAAAGGGATACAAATTGGAAAGGAAGAAGTTAAGTTAGCTCTATTTGCAGATGACATGATTCTATACATAAGTGACCCAAGAACCTCCATCTCAAAACACTTAAAGGTGATTAGCACCTTCAGCAAAGTAGCAGGATATAAGGTCAATGCTCAGAAATCAGTAGCCTTTCTGTATGCAAAAGACAAAGAAACAGAAAAAGAAATAACTAACATTGTCCCATTTTCAATAGAAACAAAGAAAATAAATACCTTGGAATAACATTAACCAAGGAAGTAAAAGACCTATACAATGAAAACATAAAAACACTGGAAAGAAATTAAGGAGGTCCTATGAAAATGGAAAGACCTCCCATGTTCCTGGATAAGTAGAATTAACATTGTGAAAATGGCAATCTTGCCAAAAGCACTTTATAGATTCAATGCAATCCCAATAAAAAATCCCAACTTCGTTCTTCACTGAGATAGAAAAAACTATCTCAAAATTCATATGGAAAGGCAGAAGGCCTTGGATATCCAAGCATATCCTCAGCAAAAGAAACACCTCTGGAGGCATCACCATACCTTATCTAAAGATATACTACAAAGCCATTGTAATAAGAACAACATGGTACTGGCATAAAAACAGGAATATACACCAATGGAACAGAATAGAAGACCCGGACTTTGGGTCAAATAACTACAGCTACTTGATATTTGACAAAGGTCCTACCAATGCAGAATGGAAAAAGGACAGAATCTTCAACAAATGCTGCTGGACAAACTGGGCAACCATATGTAGGAAAATGAAACTTGATCCACACATCTCACCATGCACAAAAATCAAGTCCAGATGGATCAAAGACCTTGATATAAAATCAGAAACTCTGCTACTACAGCAAGAAAAAAAGGAGGAACCTTCCACAAAATAGGAGTGGGAAAGACTTCCTGAACAAAACCCCAGCAGCTCAGGAAATTAAACAATCACTCAACCAGTGGGATCTCATGAAGCTGAAAAGCATTTTAATTGACAAATATACCATAACCAAAGTCAGCAAATTACCCACAAAAAGGAAGAGCATTTTCACCAACTATACAACTGACAGAGGCCTAATTTCTAGAATCTACAAAGAACTCCAAAGCCTAAACCATAAATCATCAAACAACCCACTCACAAAATGGGGCAGAGAAATGCACAAGGAGTTCTCAGAGGAAGAAATATAAATAGCAAATGCACATTTAAGAAAATGTCCAACATCCCTAATCATCAGGGAAATGCAAATTAAAACAACTATGAGCTTCCACCTTATCCCAATAAGGGTGGCTAACATTAAAAAAAAATAAAACAATGAAAAAAAATGCTGGTGAGGCTGTGCAGAAACAGGAACAAGCTTCCACTCCTGGTGGGAATGTGAAATGGTTCAACCATTATGGAAAGCTATATGGAGACTCCTGAAAAGGATGACCATAGACCTACCAATGGATCCAGTTATTCCCTTATTGGGCATTTACCCTAAAGGCTCCAAGCCTCAGATAATAGACTTTTGCTCAACCATGTTTATATCTGCTCAATTCATAATAGCAAAGAGCTGGAATCAACCCAGATGTCCATCATTAGATGAATGGATAACAAAGATGTGATATATCTATACTATGGAATTCTACATAGTGGTAAGGAAAGATGAAATAATGAAATGTGGGGAAAAAAAAGGTTAAACATGGAACAGATCATCCTCAGTGAGCTCACCCAATCACAAAAAGATAATCGTCGCATGGTCTCATTTATCTGTCGCTCTTAACCTGAATCCATCGGAGATGCTGCCAAGCCTAATAAGTACCCTGAGGACCAGACAATAAGGAGGGTGGCATGGAGGGAGGGTGATGGTGGGAGGGAGCGAGAGGGTGGGAGGGAGGACAAGGGTGGGGGGATACAAATAGGGACCCAAAAGGAAATGATACTAAAAAACTCTTTATTCTGAACAACAAGCTAAAACATTGATCCTTCAGCAGGCCCACAGAGGGAACACCTGAACCACAGGAAACTGGAGAAAACATCATGAAGACCAACCTTAATTTTTTTCCTGTTTTTTTCTCTCTTCTCTCTCCCTCTCTCTTTCTCTCCATAGCCTCTCTATACTCACTTTCTCTTTTACATTATCTATCTTTTTCTCTCCTCACCTTTCTAGGCACTGACTTATAACTTCCACTACCAGCATGGGGTTAACTTTCACAAGGAGCTGTAGATTTGAGACACCTACTAGGTTTCCCAAAAAAGACATATTTCTGTCAGAGTTCTTGATGACCCACCAAAGGTTAATGGTAAGACCCTACTGTCAAAGACAGCATACACATGTGAGACCAAACTTGGAGAGACCTGGCCAGAATCTGGAAGAGGGTCAGTCCCCAGACAGTTAGCTAGTCTAGTGCCAGAGGGTGCTACAGGAGCAACTGGGGGAAAATGGATGACATCCATTCCAGTCTAAGATACCCAGCAAGAAACAACCTGGCGTAATGCTCAAACAAGTACAGTTGTGGCACACAGCCATGGTGGTCAACCAACAGCTCTTGATTTGGCTAATTGATCCACTCAGTGGCATGGAACTCATTGCTGGAACTGGGAAATAAGTCAAAACCATGTACAAAAAAATGAGCACAGTCTCCAATCAAGATTCCACCAAATGTGGGCTAGGAGAGGGCCTACCCATATAAAATTCCCTCCAAGATATCTATGGCCATCCCATCTATCTAGTACTAACTTCTCACTCCGTTGGAGAATTTCCTTATTTTTTTCAGATGGAAAATGAACCTGAAGGGAGGATCCGCCAATCACACCTCACCAGGGCTCCAGCTGAAACCATAGAGTAATGCGGGGGAAGGGCAAGTGTTCAGAGTTCTTGGGGATCACAACACCAGAAAAAGGCTGAAGGAGAAAACACAGAGAAAATCTAACTCCTACTAAGCCAGATATCCAGAGACACAGAGGCTCCCAAAACAGCATCACTGAAGTAGAGCTAAAATGACCCCAATGTGGCTCAGGGAAATTTGTGGAAGGGGGCAGAAAGAATGTTAGAGCCACAAGTTGGGGCATTATGCACAGAGACTTGGCCTATCCCCCATAGCTCTTGACTACCCCCACAATGTGTGAACCACATTCCCCATTGATGAGAGTCCCTATGGAAGAGGGAGGACAGGGAGGAAGATAATGGAGTCACCACTATGAATGTAAAATTAGAATAATATAAATAAAAATAAATTTTAAAAAATCAGGAAAAAAAAAGAAAAGGAGCAGGGAGAAGGGAAAGGATGGTACCAACATTTGTTGTTTACATACAAAATATGTCCATATATAATAAAAAAAAATGATAAAAGGCACTTGGACACCCTGTCATTTTCCCTCCCTAGCAATTATGCAAATAGTCTCGTTCTTTGATGTACTGTACAGAGTCTAGGTTGGTGGAGCTTAGCACTGCACAATTAAGATGTCCAGAGGAGATACAGAGAAGGATCCCATAATTCAAGCTTAAACAGCTTTTGTAAATACCTTCTGAAATTACTGAAAGCAGTGTTTAAATGATGGAAGGATGAGACACTGTGTGTGTAGATAAAGATCTCATGCTTTTCATTTCAAATGTATATCATAGTTTAGAAATTATCAAACCAATTGGAAAGCTCTTTTTTGTGTGGATAGCATTTTGTACATGTTACACACTGAATCCATAAGACCCACCTGGACCACAGATTGCCTTTCAAAGCCACTAACTCTGTGAGCTGCATACATCCACCCTCAATGAAGGTCTCGAAGCAGCAGATACGTGGCAGAGCTAGTCTTAACCCTCTAGCTGAGCATCTCAGAGAGCATTCTACCCTATCATCCTGGTACTGTCAAGGTTTGAGCTGATCTCATCTATTGGACTTTGCAAAGCAGGATGTGATGTCCTGAGAGGTAATAACTATGAAAGATGTCTGCTCATCTTAGGTACCAAAAAATGAAAGCATGTTTGCATCCAGTACCTGTCCTGCAAGGCTGGCTCGTGCATGGACACACCTATGTGCCCTGTGCACACACTTTGATGGGTGCTGGATCCATAGAATGGAGTAAGCCTGAGTCTTGCCCTGATCCTAGCAAAGCAGAGAGCTAGCACATAGAATGTGACATGTATGTAGCAAATATGGTATATATAAAAAAGTGGTTTCAGCCCGATATCAACAAACATATTAACTACAAGCAAGACCCCACCGGTTAAAAATTTTGACTATTTAGATCTTTGCTTCCACTTGTTATAGCTTAAGGTAAAAATGCTATACAGGATATATATTTTATTTTTAAAAAGCCTTTGACTCTACAATTATTCAAAATTATTTATTTATAAAAGTTTTGTTCAAAATTACTGAAAGATTTCTCTTTCTTTCTTTCTTTCTTTCTTTCTTTCTTTCTTTCTTTCTTTCTTTCTTTTTGGTTTTGCAAGGTAGGGTCTCACTCTGGTCCAGGCTTACCTGGAATTAACTATGTAGTCTCAAGGTGGCCTCAAACTCTCGGAGATCCTCCTACCTCTGCCTCCCGAGTGCTGGGATTAAAGGCATGCGCCACCAAGCCCAGCTCTCAAAGATTTCTTTTAAGAATTATGTAGCTGGACATATACCAATTAATCCCAGCATGCAGGAGGCTGAGATTGGAAGATTGCTGTGAGTCCGAAAAGAAAATAGAAAGGTCAGCCTGTGCTAGAGGAAGACCTTACCTCAAAAAGAAAAAGAAAAGAAAAAAGGATCATCAGTCAGGACAAAAATAACAGAAGAAAATATAATTGAGATTGAAATCTAGGGAAATTATTCTGTATTTTTCATTTGCTTTCCTTAAGAGTTAATGAAAAGCATTTTTAATGCTACAATGACTAATGAGCATAGAAAATCATGGGTTTGACAAGAATTTTAGAAATTAGGTTGAGGAGCTGGGTGTGGTGGTGCACTCCTTTAATCCCAGCTCTCGGGAGGCAGAGGTAGGAGGATCACTGTGAGTTTGAGGCCACCCTGAGACTACATAGTGAATTCCAGGTCAGCTTGAGCTAGAGTGAGACCCTACCTCGAAAAAAAAATTAGGTTGAGGAGCTGGAGAGATGGCTTAGTGGTTAAGGCGCTTGCCTATGATTCCTAAGGAACCAGGCTCAATTCCCCAGTACCCACGTAAGCCAGATGCACAAGGTGGTGCATGTGTCTGGAGTTCATTTGCAGTGGCTGGAGGCCCTGGCATACCCATTCTCTCTGTCTCTCTCTCCAAAAAATAAATAAGTAAAATATATTTTTTTGAGAGAGACAGAGAGGGAGAGGAAGACAGATAGAGATGGGCATACCAGCAGCCTCTCAGCTGCTGCAAATGAAATCCAGATGTGTTCGCCCCCTTGTGGTCAAGTGTGGCATTACGCCCTTGCATTACTTTCATCTGGCTAAACGTGGGACCTGGAGATTGGGACCGCTGGAGATTGGAACCAGCATTATTAGGCTTAGGAGGCAGGCGCCTTAACCACTAAGACATCACTCCAGCCCAAAATATATTTTTTAATTAGCTTGAAATATCTCTTTTTGCTGATTAGAGAAAATGATGGCATTTTAAACAAAAGAAAGTAGAAAAATTGCAAATTAAATGTTTAATTACAATAACAAGGTATTTCCAGATGTCACAGAATAACTTCCATTAAAGTAATATAATTGTAAGTAGAAGCTGGCCCTGATGTTATTAACTTGTTACTGTATTATTTTATCTAGGATGGTGATTCGCTGTCATTGTTCACTCAGTCTGTACATACTAAAATCCTGATGATTTAACGTGACTATTATTGCTGTACTTATGGAATATTACACTGTTTTATATTCACTTCCTTTAAAAAAATACTATGTAACCTATTAATAATCATGAGTATTTGCTTGGCAAAAAAAAAATCAGGATAAAAGAAAAGGAGCAGGGAGAAGGTAAAGGATGGTACCAACATTTGTTGTTTATATAAAAATATGTCCACATATAATAAAAAATGATAAAAGTTAAAAAAAAAAAAAAAAAAAATCAGACCTCAAACTGAAATCGTACCTCAAAAGAGATGGACATGATGCAAAATAACACAACAGAAAACAAAAATAAATAAATATAAAATAAGAAAAGAGCTATTCAAAACCTCTCTAGAACCCCTCACTAGCAGAGTTACTCATGTGGAAGACAGAACCTCTGAACTTGAAGATAAAAATGAATAAATTGATTGAGAGATCAAAAACTTTGCTAAGTTAAAAAATCATGCAAACAGAATATGAGGGAACTGTGGGATACCCTAAAACAACAAAATATTTGGATCATGGGTATATGAGGAGATGACATCCAGGCCAGAGGCACAGAGAACATATACAACAAAATTATTGAAGAAAAATTTCTCAGTCTCTCAAGAGAGAGACCCATCCAGAAAGAAGCTCACAGGACACTAAACAGACAGGACCAAAGAAGAAACTCTCCAAGACACATCATAGTTAAAACTGTTAACAATGAAAACAGAGAGTACTAAAAGCTTCAAGATAGAAACAGCTCACTACATACAAAGGCAATCACATCAGAATTGCCTCAGATTTCTCAATGGAAACCCTGAAAGCCAGAAGGGGCTTGTAGCAGACAGCTTCAGATTCACTGAAATGAACTTCCAGACCAGGCACAGTTATGGAGGAAGATATTTATTGAAGCTTACAGGTTCAGCGGAAGTTCCATAATGGCAGAAGAAGCTGGCCTGCTTTTACAGGACCAAACACAGAGAGTAAAGCCACAAGCCAAAACCCACACAGCACAGCATACCTCAGGAACTCCAACTAGGCACAGTTTGCATACCTTTTGATTGAAATCTCAAACCCACCACCACACCGTAAGATCCGCCCAGTGACAAGGCCTCCAGCCAGGTGGATGCAGATGCAAACTATAAACTAATAAAACACTGAATATATTGGGGGCCATCTATTCAAACTACCACATTCCGCCCCTGGCCCCCAATAGCTTCCAGACCATCACACATTGTAAATTGTATTCAGTCCAATTTCAAAGGTCCCCATGGTCTTGACCAACTTAAGATAGTGAGTCCTGTAAAATTAAACAAGTTAAATACTTTCTACATATAAAGGCACAGAATAAACATTTTTAACTGGTATAAGGCATAGCAAGGAGAGACTAGAACAATGCAAACTCAACCACCATCAGCAACATCAAACTTCTGCAGTTCAAGTTCAATATATCAGAGACTGACAGTCTCCAGATTTTCCAATTCTGTCCCTCCAGCTAGGTAGAGTTACCAGGGAAAACTTCCATCCCAGGCCAACACTGTGCTTCATGGTAGCCCTTTTAGCACAGTCCTGGTATATCCAAAAAGTCTTCAGGTCTCTATGCAAACCACAGTCCATCTTCCAAAGGCTCTTCTAGCCTATCAGGGCATCACGCCCTGCCTCATGCCGCATCTCAGCAGTGGCTCCTGGAACCATGTGCAATTCATGACCACTCCACGCATTTTTCATACTTCTAAAACTAATACTAGGTGTGTATGCAGGACGCAGCCATATTCTTAATTCAGGGATGAAATAAATCATAACCTTGAAAAGCAGGTTCCTTCTCCAGTCACCTCTTTCCAAAAGAGTTTGCATGTCTAACAGTCTTTCCTCAGGCATCTTCTCCATTGTTTTAATGTAAAGCAGTTGAGCCATCTTCCTTAAGATTGCAAATGTGTTGACAATAGCAGCTTCAGTAACCTAAAACCAGACTCAGTACCTCTAATTTTAACTTGCTTGAGGTTTTCCAACTTAAAATCGTAAAATTTCTCAGTCCACTATCTTTAGCCAAGCACATCAGTCCATTACAAATTTAATCTTGATCAAACTCCCTGGGTCTGGGCAGCAGGATGCAGCCATCCCTTATGCCAGTAGCCCAGTTCCAACAAAGTCCTCTGCAGTCTTTCCTTCCCCTTAGAAAGCTCATAAGCCAAGCCTCGAAGTTCATTACTGTCTGCATTTAGCATTCTCAAACTCTCATCAGAATAGTCTATAAAACTTGGCTTACCACTCCAGAAGGCATCTTCAGTTGCAAGCACCAAGTCCATGCCCATTCCTCCAAAACAAAGGTTCCAAAAGATTAAAATCCACATGGTCAGGTTTATTTCTGCCCACTCCTCACTCCCAACTTCTGTAGCAGACAGCTTCAGGTTCGCTGAGATGGACTTCCAGACCAGTCATGGTCACGGAGGAAGGGATATTTATTAAAGCTTACAGATTCAAGGGAAGTTCCATAATGGCAGAAAAAGTTGGCCTGCCTTCAGGTCCAAGCAGAGAGAGAGAGAAGCCAAAAGCCACACAGCACAGCACCCCTCAGGAAATCCAGCTAGGCACACTTTGCATATCTTCACAATGGAATCTCAAACCCACCACCACACCTTAACATCTGCCCAGTGACACTGCCTCCAACCAGGTGGCTGCAGATGCAAACTACAAACTAATAAAACACTGAATATATTGGGGGACATCTATTCAAGCTACCACAGCATTCTTCACAGAAATAGAAAAAAAACCCTATAATTCATTTGGAAGCACAAAAAAAAACCTTGAATAGCCAAAAAATTTTTGAGCAACAAAAATTAGCCTAATGGTATCACCATACCTAATTTTAAGCTATATTACAAAGCCCTAGTAAGAAAAACAGCATGGTACTGGCAAAAAAAAAAAAAAAAAAAACACATAGATCAAAGGAACAGAATTGAGGACCCAGATGTTAATCTAGGCAGCTATAGCCATCTGATTTTTAACAAAAATGCCAAAAATATTCATTGGAGAAAAGACAGCCTCTTCAACAAGCAGTGCTGGGAAAACTGGATATCTATATGCAGAAGGATAAAAATAGATCTTTCTCTTTTTCCATGCACAAGAATCAAATCCAAATGGATCAGGGCAGGGACCTTAATATCAGACCTGAAGCTCTGAAATTGCTAGAGGAAAAGGTAGGGGAAACCTTTCAACATATTGGCATAGGCAATGACTTTCTGACCTAAATTGCTTAGGAAATAAAATATAATATATATAATATAATATATATAACAATAATATAATAAAATATAACCCCAATTGCTTAGGAAATAAAATCACTAATCAGCCATGGGGATCTCATGAAATTACAAAGCTTTTGTACAGCAAAGGATACTTGAATAGAGCAAAGAGACTACCTACAGAATGGGAGAAGACCTTGTCAGAGAGATTAATATCCAGAATATACAAATAACTCAGGTCATCCCAGCAAAAAATAAATAGAGATGCCTCTGGACTAAATGAGATCATAGAACAAATGGACCTAACAGATGTATACAGTACATTTCTTCCAAATGCTGAAGAATACACATTCTTTTCAGCAGCATATGGAACATTCTCTAAAACAGACCATATATTAGGACACAAGGCAAATCTTAACAAATATAGGACGATTGAAATAATTCTTGCACTCTATCTGATAACAGTGGGATCAAACTACAAATCAATAACAAGAAAAGTTATAGAACATACACAAAATCATGGAAACACACTACTAAATGATGAATTGGTCAATGAAGAAATCAACCAGGAATTTAAAAAAATTCATGGAGTCAAATGATAATGAGAATACAACATACCAAAACCATTGGGGCACAATGAAGGCAGTCCTAAGAGGGACATTTATAGCTTTACGTGCCTATGTTAAGACATTAGAAAGGTTGCAGGTAAACAACTTAATGCTGAACCTTAAGGCCTTGGGAAAAGAAGAACAAGGCAAACCCAAAATCAATAGATGGGAAGAAATAATAAAGATTAGGGCAAAAATTAATGAAATAGCAACCAAAAAACAATGCAAAGAATCAATGAAACAAAGAGTTGGTTCTTGGAAAGGATAAACAAGATTGATAAACCCTTAGCAAATCTGACCAAAAGAAAGAGAGAACAGGCACAAATTAATAAAATCAGAGATGAAAAAGGCACCATTACAACAGATTCCAGAGAACTTAAAAAAATCATAGGGACATAGTATAAGAACATATACTCCACTAAGTGTGAAAATCTAAAAGACAGATGATTTCTTTGATTTATATGACCTACCTAAATTAAATCAAGATGAGATTAACCACTTAAATAGACCTATAACAAGTATGGAGATCCAAGCAGTTATAAAAAATCTCCCAACTAAAAAAAGTCCATATCCAGATGGATTCACTGCTGAATTTTACCAGACCTTCATGGAAGAACTAACACCAATGCTTCTCAGACTTTTCCATAAAATAGAAGAGTAAGGAATCCTACCAAACTCCTTTTATGAAGCCAGCATCACCCTCATACCAAAACCAGACAAAGATAGAATAAAAAAGAAAATTACAGACCAATATCCCTCATGAACATAGATGAAAAAATTCTCAACAAAATATTGGCAAACAGAATAGAAGAATATATTAGAATGATCATTCACCCTGACCAAGTAGGCTTTATCCCAGAGATGCAGAGATGGTTCAACATACGCAAATCGATAAATGTAATACATTATATAAATGGACTGAAGGACAAAAATCACATGATCATCTCATTAGATGCAGAAAAGGCATTTAATGAAATCCAACATCCCTTCATGATAAAAGTCATACAGAGACTAGGAATAGAAGGAACATATCTCAACATAATAAAGGCTATTTATGACAAATCCACAGCCAACATAGTACTTTTAATGGAGAAAAACTTGAAGCTTTCCCACTAAAATCAGGCACAATACAAGGGTGTCCACTGTCCCCACTTTTATTTAATATAATACTGGAAGTCTTAGCCATAGCAATAAGGCAAGAGACACACATAAAAGACATACACATTGGAAAGGAAGAAATCAAGTTTTCATTATTTGCAGATGATATAATTCTATACATAAATGACCCTAAAGAGTCTACCAGCAAACTGTTAGAGCTGATAAACACCTATAGCCATGTAGCAGGATCCAAAATAAACACACAGAAATCAGTAACTTTCCTATATGCTAACAACAAACACACAAAGGATAAAATCAGAGAATCACTCCCATTTACAATTGCATAAAAAAATAATAAAGTACCTTGGGATAAACCTCACCAAGGAAGTGAAGGATCTCTACAATGAGAAGTCTAAAACACTCAAACAAGAAATTGCAGAAGACACAAGGAAATGGAAAGACATCCCTTGTACATGGATTGGAAGAATCAATATTGTGAAAATGACAATCCTCCCAAAAGCAATCTACATGTTTAATGCAATCCTCATCAAAATTCCAATGGCATTCTTCTCAGAAATAGAACAATTAATCCAAATATTCATTTGGAAGCACATAAAACCTCGGATATCTAAAACAATTTTGAGCAACAAAAATAAGACTGGTGGTATCACCACACCTGATTTTAACCTATACTACAGAGCCATAGTAACAAAAACAGCATGGTCCTGGCACAAAAACAGTCATGTAGATCAATGGAACAGAATAGAGGACCCTGATGTAAGTGCACGTAGCTATAGCCACTGATCTTTGATATACGTGCCAATAATACTCATTGGAGAAAAAAACAGCCTCTTCATCAAATGGTGCTGGGAAAACTGGATATGTATCTGCAGAAGGATGAAAAATAACTCAGGTCATCCCAGCAAAAATAAATAGAGATGCTTCTGGACTAAATGAGATCATAGAACAAATGGACCTAACAGATGTATACAGTACATTTCTTCCAAATGCTGAAGAATACACATTCTTTTCAGCAGCATATGGAACATTCTCTAAAATAGACCATATATTAGGACACAAGGCAAATCTTAACAAATATAGGACGATTGAAATAATTCTTGCACTCTATCTGATAACAGTGGGATCAAACTACAAATCAATAACAAGAAAAGTTATAGAACATACACAAAATCATGGAAACAATACACTACTAAATGATGAATTGGTCAATGAAGAAATCAAGCAGGAATTTAAAAAAATTCATGGAGTCAAATGATAATGAGAATACAACATACCAAAACCATTGGGGCACAATGAAGGCAGTCCTAAGAGGGACATTTATAGCTTTACGTGCCTATGTTAAGACATTAGAAAGGTTGCAGGTAAACAACTTAATGCTGAACCTTAAGGCCTTGGGAAAAGAAGAACAAGGCAAACCCAAAATCAATAGATGGGAAGAAATAATAAAGATTAGGGCAAAAATTAATGAAATAGCAACCAAAAAACAATGCAAAGAATCAATGAAACAAAGAGTTGGTTCTTGGAAAGGATAAACAAGATTGATGAACCCTTAGCAAATCTGACCAAAAGAAAGAGAGAACAGGCACAAATTAATAAAATCAGAGATGAAAAAGGCACCATTACAACAGATTCCAGAGAACTTAAAAAAATCATAGGGACATAGTATAAGAACATATACTCCACTAAGTGTGAAAATCTAAAAGACGGATGATTTCTTTGATTTATATGACCTACCTAAATTAAATCAAGATGAGATTAACCACTTAAATAGACCTATAACAAGTATGGAGATCCAAGCAGTTATAAAAATCTCCCAACTAAAAAAAAGTCCATATCCAGATGGATTCACTGCTGAATTTTACCAGACCTTCATGGAAGAACTAACACCAATGCTTCTCAGACTTTTCCATAAAATAGAAGAGTAAGGAATCCTACCAAACTCCTTTTATGAAGCCAGCATCACCCTCATACCAAAACCAGACAAAGATAGAATAAAAAAGAAAATTACAGACCAATATCCCTCATGAACATAGATGAAAAAATTCTCAACAAAATATTGGCAAACAGAATAGAAGAATATATTAGAATGATCATTCACCCTGACCAAGTAGGCTTTATCCCAGAGATGCAGAGATGGTTCAACATACGCAAATCGATAAAATGTAATACATTATATAAATGGACTGAAGGACAAAAATCACATGATCATCTCATTAGATGCAGAAAAGGCATTTAATGAAATCCAACATCCCTTCATGATAAAAGTCATACAGAGACTAGGAATAGAAGGAACATATCTCAACATAATAAAGGCTATTTATGACAAATCCACAGCCAACATAGTACTTTTAATGGAGAAAAACTTGAAGCTTTCCCACTAAAATCAGGCACAATACAAGGGTGTCCATTGTCCCCAATTTATTTAATATAATACTGGAAGTCTTAGCCATAGCAATAAGGCAAGAGACACACATAAAAGACATACACATTGGAAAGGAAGAAATCAAGTTTTCATTATTTGCAGATGATATAATTCTATACATAAATGACCCTAAAGAGTCTACCAGCAAACTGTTAGAGCTGATAAACACCTATAGCCATGTAGCAGGATCCAAAATAAACACACAGAAATCAGTAACTTTCCTATATGCTAACAACAAACACACAGAGGATAAAATCAGAGAATCACTCCCATTTACAATTGCATAAAAAAATAATAAAGTACCTTGGGATAAACCTCACCAAGGAAGTGAAGGATCTCTACAATGAGAAGTCTAAAACACTCAAACAAGAAATTGCAGAAGACACAAGGAAATGGAAAGACATCCCTTGTACATGGATTGGAAGAATCAATATTGTGAAAATGACAATCCTCCCAAAAGCAATCTACATGTTTAATGCAATCCTCATCAAAATTCCAATGGCATTCTTCTCAGAAATAGAACAATTAATCCAAATATTCATTTGGAAGCACATAAAACCTCGGATATCTAAAACAATTTTGAGCAACAAAAATAAGACTGGTGGTATCACCACACCTGATTTTAACCTATACTACAGAGCCATAGTAACAAAAACAGCATGGTCCTGGCACAAAAACAGTCATGTAGATCAATGGAACAGAATAGAGGACCCTGATGTAAGTGCACGTAGCTATAGCCACTGATCTTTGATATACGTGCCAATAATACTCATTGGAGAAAAAAACAGCCTCTTCATCAAATGGTGCTGGGAAAACTGGATATGTATCTGCAGAAGGATGAAAATAAATCCTTTTCTCTCTTCATGCACAAAAACTAAGTCCAAATGGATCAAAGACCTTAATATCAGACCTGAAACTCTGAAACTGCTAGAGGAAAAAGTAGGGGAAACCCTTCAACATATTGGACTTGGCAAAGACTTTCTGAATATAACCCCTATTGCCCAGGAAATAAAACCACAGATCAACTGCTGGGACCTCATGATATTAAAAAGCTTTTGTACAATTAAGGACACTGTGAATAGAACAAAGAGGCAATATACAGAATGGGAGAAAATGTTTGTCCACTATACATCTGACAGAGGGTTAATATCTAGGATATAAAAAGAACTCAAAAAATTAAATAATAAGAAATCAAACAACCAATTAAAAATGGGCTATGGAAGTAATTGGTTCTCAGAAGAAGAAATACAGATGGCATATAAACATTTAAAAAAATGTTCTACATCCCTAGTCATCTGGGAAATGCAGATTAAAACTACTTTGAGATTCCATCTCACTCCTGTCAGATTGGCTACCATCATGAAAACAAATGACTATAAATGCTGGCGAGGATGTGGAAAAAGAGGAACCCTTTTATACTGTTGGTGGCAATGCAATATGGTCCAGCCATTGTGGAAATCAGTGTGGAGGTTCCTGAGACAGCTAAATATAGATCTACCATATGACCCAGCTATACTACTCCTAGGCATATATCTTAAGGACTCGTCTCACTGCCTTAGAGATACTTGCTTGACCATGTTTATTGCTGCTCTGTTCACAATAGCTAGGAAGTGGAACCAGCCTAGATGTCCCTCAACTGATGACTGGATAATGAAGATGTGGCACATTTACACAATGGAGTTCTATTCAGCAGTAAAGAAAAATGAAGTTATGAAATTTGGTGTAAAGTGGATGGATCTGGAAAGGATTATACTTAGTGAGGTAACCCAGACCCAGAAAGCCAAACATCACATGTTCTCTCTCATATGTGGATCCTAGCTACAAATGATTGTACTTCTTTGTGAGAAAAAAATGAAACTCAGTAGCAGAAGGTAGAAAAGGGATATAAAGGGAATAAAAAGGGAGGGAGGGGGTACTTAATAGGATGGTATTGTATATATGTAAGTAGAACAGATTAATGAGGGTGACAAGGCCTAAGTGAGGTCAGGGAAAGAAACTGAGTAAAGGATAAGTGGAGGAAGGGCTAATCAAAATCTAAGAGGATATAAATAAGTCTTATGGAAACCTACTTTTCTGGACAAAGGAATACTCAGAAGCCATAGATTGTTACTAGAAAAATTTCAGTGCCAGGAATGGGATACCTTTCAGTGGGTTGTTGGCCAGGGAGGTCATAAAAGGTATAATTTTGGGATGGGGAGATGACTCTGTGGGTAAGGTGCTTCCTAAGTAAGCATGAGGAAATGAGTGTAAATCCCCAGCACTCATAAAAGGTGGATGTGGCAACATGGCTTGTAATTTCAGGGCTGATGAGGTGGAGATAGGAGGATCCCTAGGGACTTGCTGGCTACCTAGTCTAGCTGAATCAGTGACCTTCTAGTTTAGTAAGAGACTCTATCTCAAGGTGGAGATGAAGATACCTGATGTCGAACTTTGGCTTTCACATGCATGTGTACACATATTCCCTCACTCACATATGCACGTGCACATACACAGAAAAAAATATGTACATATGTGAAAAAAGAAAGTATAGAGAAGCTTCTCTTTTCAGATGGCAATGACCACTGGGGGTGACCCAAAGGCAACACAGTGCTGAGAAGAATGGACGAAGGAGTATCCAGCACTGAAACATCTCTATCACACCCTCCAAGGCCCAGGGTCCATTGTGGAAGAGGTGGTACAAAGAATGTAAGAGCCAAAGGAAGGGTACCACTGCTTAAAATGCAACTGTCCAGACAGAAATTGTCCTTGATATCCATGACCTCACAGTGCCTAGCAATACCTTCATAGGACCTTCAAAAATAAGAGAAAAAGAAGATGACATCAAATTAAAAGAGAGACAAATGGAGAGAGGGAGGGGATATGACAGAGAATGGAGTTGTGAAGGGGAATAGGGAGGAGGGGAGGGAAATATCATGGTTTATTGTCTGTAAGTATAGAAGTTGTCAATAAAAAATTAAAAAAAGGACAGAGGATTGAGGACAGAAGCAATCAAAGAGAATATGTGTACCTAAGAATATAAGAATTTTATTTATTTATTCATTTATTATTTTAAAAATTATTTTATTTATTTTTGGAGAGAGATACAGAGAGAGACAAAGAGAGGGAGACAGATAGAGAATGGGCGCGCCAGCAGTCTCTCAGTGGCTGTGAACGAAATCCAGATGTGTGCGCCCCCTTTTGGTCAAGTGTGGCATTGCGCCCTTGCGTCACTGAATCTGGCTAAATGTGGGACCTGGAGATTGGAACTGGGTTCTTAGGCTTATCAGGCAGGTGCCTTAACCGCTAAGCCATCTCTCCATCCCTATAAGAATTTTTAAGAGGTACATAGTACAGATAGTTTTAAGGAAATAAATCAACGTGCATGTGATCTTCTTTTCTATATTAATTTGTACCACAAGTTATGTTATTATGCTCTATTATCCTTCCCTGCCTCCTGTTCCTCAATTTACAGGAGAGGTATACCACCCATCTTCTGTCAAATTCTTACTAAGGCCAAGAACTATGTGCCAGCAAGGTGGACAATTTAAAATATTTATGCAAGGGAAGCCTCATTTAACCAGGACACCATGAAACCAGGATAAAATGTTTCAATTTTAGCTGCCTTATAATTTTGCCATATAAATATTTTGCCATATAAATATACTGATTTCCAAACAATCGAGTGACAAAAATAAATTTCCTTTCATTCAGTTTTACTTACTTTTAGAAACAGTAAAAATGAAAACTAGGAATGGAAACCACTTCAGGGCTCCAGACAGTGTATAAATACTGGCTTCTGCACCACCATGTAGTAAATATATTACTAATGCAAAAAAGGGAAGAAGCTGAGCTGAGCTGGGAGTGGTGGTCATAGCCCTGTAATCCCAGCACTCAGAAAGCCGAGGCAGGGCCAAAGTGAGTCCCAGGCAAGCCTGGAATTTACATAGGAGACTATGTCTCAGGAGAAAAAAAAAAAAAAAGACTGAGAGGCTGAGAACAATGTGGAGGTTTTGAGGCATATCCTTTCCTGGGATTAAGGAAAATGGAGTGAGTTAGGAGTTTTTTTGTTTCTTTTCTTTTTCTTGGTAGGGTCTCACTCTAGCTCAGGTTGACCTGGAACTCACTCTATAGTCCTAGGCTGGTTTTGAACTTACAGTGATCCTCCTACCTCAGTCCCTGGAGTGCTGGGACTAAAGATGTATGCCACCATGCTTGGCAAGGACACAAATATCTACAGTTATTTATCAGCTTCCCTTAGACCTGCACCTGGTACAGTCTGTTTTCCTCAGGAGCCTCCTTATAAGCTTGAATTCTAGCCTAGCTCGGTGCTTCAGCCTTCATCCAGTGGGAAGGTTGCAGCCTCTCACTGTGGTTCACTAAACAGTTTCTGTCTGTTTGAGATCAAGTCTGGTGTTTTCCTTGTGTTTTTCTTTCCTTACACACAACCTTTTGTATCTGGCTTTATGTGGGATCTGAGATATTGAACTCAAGCTGGCAGCTTTGCAAGCAAATGCCTTTAACCACTGAGCCAGCTTCCCAACCTATTTATTTATTTATTTATTTATTTATTTATTTATTTATTTATTTTTTGAGGCAGGATCTGACTGTAGCTCAGGAAGATCTAGAACTCTATAGCTCTTGACTTCATGGTGGTCATCTTTCCTCAGCCCTTGGAGTGCTAAGATTACAGGGGCTACCTTGGCAGGCTAGGAATTTCCTCTTTACACTTTGCTAAATGCAGCCCACACCACACCACTCTTTCCTGTTCAACAGCTGAAGGATCACAATGAACTCCTGATCTTCCTGCCTCCATCTTCCAAATGCGGGAATTACAGGCGTTTATCACCCTGCTAGGTTTATGCAGTTCTGGGGATTGAACCTGTCTTTGTACTTGCTAGGCAAACACTATACAAATTGAGCCACACCCCCAGCTTGTAGCAGTCTATTTCTGAAAGCATGCTTGTTTCTTGGGCACTTGGAAAAGGAACGTCTATTAACCCTCCTCCTTTCAGGTGTCCTTTATGGCTTTATCTCCAAGCATGGCAAAGGCGGAACGAGAGGTCAAGAAACAGCGCGAACATCAGCTGGGCAGTGGGCAGCTAGAGCCTTTGCTCACCAGAAAGGATGGGCTTGTGTGAAAGGCAGGAGGCCGTTTCCAGCCTGTGGCACAGCACGGATCTAGCACACAAACCTGTCCGCTGGTGGTTCGCTGCCGGGGGACTCTGGAGCACCAGCATGAGAACCCAGCCCCCAGAGTCATGACTGTCGCCTGAACACCCCCCCACCGAGCTTATACCCCCGCCCTCGCCCCCTAGCAGGAAGCCCACCCCTGACGCCACTCCGGCTCAACTGGTCTTCCGGCTTAGTCTTTCTCCACTTCCCTCTCCTCTGCGCTCTGCCCCGCCCTCACCGCGCCAGTGACAGTCACGTGAGGGCAGTCGCGGGGATTGCCGGGAGTAGTACTGCCGGAAGGTCAGGGTTCGGCCTCAACATGGCGGCTCTGTTCGGACAGTGACCGAGGATTTGCGGTTTGGAGTAGCGATTGTTGGCGTCCGCACCGGTTAGGTGGAATGCGAGGACGCGGAGGAGAGTGCTGAGGAGCGGCGGGGCCGGGCACAGGGTCAGCGGTGTGCGGCCCTGCAGCCCGAGGCGGCGGCGTCTGGTGGCTCAGGCGCGGGATCCCGCCAGGCCGGGCGGCGGGCGGCAGCCCGTGTTGTGGCCGCCGCGTCGGCTCAGGGTGTTCCCGGGCGGTCGCCGCTGCTGGCCGTGCTGCAGCGATGGCCCAGTGTGTCCAGTCGGTGCACGAGCTAATCCCGGACTCCTTCGTCCCCTGCGTCGCTGCGCTGTGCAGCGACGAAGCCGAGCGACTGACTCGGCTCAACCACCTCAGCTTCGCAGAGCTGCTGAAGCCCTTCTCGCGCCTCACTTCCGAAGGTACCCGTGTCTTTTCTCCCTGCTCCGGGCTTCTGCGGAGCCGTGGTGGGGACAAGGAAGTTGGGGACCTCAGGGCGGTTTTTACATCCCGGAGTCGGTGGAGTGGCGTCTAGGGCCGGTGTTGGAGAAGACTCCCGAATGAGGTTATTAAAACCTCCACTTTTCCTAGGCTGTTTTCTTTCCTTAAGGATCCGGATTGCTAAGCAGTTAATGTAAAGAAAAACGTGAGCCCCCGGGGAGGGAGCCAAGCCAGTTCTCAACAGTCACAGCGGAGGATTAGGCCCTGCCCCTAAAACTGACAGGCTCAGAGTAAAGATCTATTCACCAGCGTTAAGTATATTTTCAGAAGTTACCTTGAGTATTATATCCTTTCAGCCTTAAAAACTCATCCCTGTCTAAACTTCTGTTTAGCTGTTTTGTTTTTTTCTTTGAACAGTCCCATGCCCTTAGGTATATGATTTTTGCTGAGTCTGTCCCCAAACAAAGAATTTATATGACTAATAAGGGATGAAGAAGTTAGGACAAGTAGTTAATACAGTTGTTTTAAGTTATCTAGATTTATATGGATATAAAAGTGCTAAAATTTGATTTTTTTTCAGATACATGCTAAATCTTAGGAAGGAATATCTCCCCCACCTTTTTAATGTCCTTTAACAGGATTTCCCCTTCTTTTCACCCTCCCTTCCTTCCTTCCTTTCTATTTGTTTTATTTTGAGATAGGGTCTCGATTTAGCCCTTGAATTCACTATAGAGTCTCACGCAGGCCTCACAGCAATCCTCCTACCTCAGCCTCCCAAATGCTGGGATTAAAGGCATGCACCACCACACCCAGCTTCCAGGAATATCTTCTTACTGAAATATTTTACCTGTTTTCTCCAGCCTTATTTTACTTATTTAGTCTTTGCTGTTGATTTTGAGGCAGGGTCTCACAGGCCAGGCTGGCCTTAAATTCACTGTGTCTTGAAGGTGAGGCAATTTTCCTTCCTTAACCTTCTGAATGCTGGGATTTACCAAGATGAGCCACCATTCCTGGCTCTGTCTCCAGCTTTGGAGTTTTTAATAAACTACTGATTAACTCATACTTGAAATTTTATTACTGCAAGTGCAATTTAACCAATATCTTGCAAGCAGGGCATAGTTTAAAAAAAAGTTAAATTTAAAGTCTGTTTAACATGAAGGGTTCTGTAACTTGTCAAACAAATGACTGTGATATTTATTTGGTTATGGTAACTTCACAAAAAGGCAGTGCTATCCTGTAAATTCTTATGTTTACATTCCACAGGCAGTCTTTAGAATAAGTCCATCACGTTGTAGAAGTCAACAAGAGCAACCAATTGCCCTACATTAAAATATATTTATTTATTTTAGTCAGGATATAAAGTGTTGGCATTTTCACAGAGAACTGTCAAGTTGATTTTTGCACCCTCTTTCCCTTACCCCCTCTTCTCCCCTTATATCCTTCTATCCTCGTTACTTCATGTCACATGTACTGTATTGCCCTCTTTCCTTCCTCAACACCTTTTTTCCTTACAGTTTTTTTAAATTAAAAAAAAACTTATTTATTTATTACATAGAGAATGAGCATGGGCATGTCAGGGCCTCCAGCCACTGCAACTAAACTCTAGATGTATGCACCACCATGTACATCTGGCTTACGTGGGTTCTGGGGAATGGGACCTGGGTCCTTATGCTTCCTAGGCAAGTGCCTTAACCATAGGACATGCCACTATTGTACCTGTTGGCCCATTTGACCTGGCTGGCCAAATTTAAGGCTTGCAGTGTCCACTGTTGAGTATCTTCACTGGTGTTTTTTCTCTCTCCCATTGAACTGCATGCAGCAAAGCTTTTTCCAGCTTTCTGTCAGCTGGTCTACATGGAGGAGGTTTTCAGCTCAGCTCCAGCAGGATTTGTCAGTGACCTTGCAGCCCAAGTATGTGGAGTTTTCAGCAGTAGGGTCTCACCATCTATTACTGGTGGGAAACCAAGAGTCTAGGCAATGGCCTGTAATATTTTAGGGGTATCAGTTTGCCTCCCTGGCAAACAACTCACTGGAAAGCATCCCATTCCTGGCACTGAAATTTTTTAATAACAATCTACGGCTTCTGAGTGTTCCATTCATTGTCCAAAAAAAAAAAAAAAAGTAGATTTCCATATGACTTATTTATGTCCTCTTAGATTTTGATTAGCCCTCCCTCCACCTTTCCTTTACTCAATCTCTTCCCCTGACCTCATTTAGGCCTTTTCACCCCCATTAATCTGTTCTTCTACCTACATATATACACTACCATCCTATTATGTCCCCCCTCCCTTCTTTTCTATTTACTTTATATCCCCTTTCTAGCTTACTAGCCTCTGCTACTTAGTTTTTTTCCTATTCACATAGAAGTTCAATAATTTGTAGTTAGGATTCACATGTGAGAAAGAACATGTGATATTTGGCTTTCTGGACCTGGGTTACCTCACTAAGTATAATCCTTTCCAGATCCATCCACTTTCCACCAAATTTCATAATTTCATTTTTCTTTACTGCTAAGTAGAACTCCATTATATAAATGTGCCACATCTTTATTATCCACACATCAGTTGAGGGACATCTAGGCTGGTTCCATTTCCTAGCTATTGTGAATAGAGTAGCAATAAACATGATTGAGCAAGTATCTCTAGGTAGTGAGATGAGTCCTTAGGATATATGCCTAGGAGTGGTATAGCTGGGTCATATGGTAAATCTATTTTTAGCTGTTTCAGGAATCTCCACTCTGATTTCCACAATGTCTGGACCAGATTGCATTCCTACCCACAGTGTAGAAGGGTTCTTCTTTCCCCATATCCTCGTCAGCATTTATGGTTATTTGTTTTCATCATGGGTAGCCAATCTGACAGGAGTGAGATGGAATCTCAACATAGTTTTAGTCTGCATTTCCGTGATGGCTAGGGATTTGGAACATTGTTTGTAGATGTTTATATGCCATCTGTATTTCTTTTGAGAACTCTCTATTTAGTTCCATAGCCCATTTAATTGGGTTGTTTGATTTCTTATTATTTAGTTTTTTGAGTTCTTTGTTTATTTTGGATTTTAATCCTCTGTCAATTGTATATCTAGCAAAGATTTTCTCCCATTCTGTAGGTTGCCTCTTTGCTCTTTGTTCTTTGCTGTACAAAAGCTTTGTAATTTCATGAGGTCACAGCGGTTGACCCGTGGTTTTATTTCCTGTTCAATTGGGGTTATATTCAGAAAGTCTTTGCCAAGACCAGTATGTTGAAGGGTTTCCCTACTTTTCCCTCTAGCAGTTTCAGAGTTTCATGTCTGATATTAAGGCCTTTGATCCATTTGGACTTGATTCTTGTGCATGGAGAAAGATAAGGATCTATTTTCATCCTTCTATAGATACTTACCCAGTTTTCCCAGCACCATTTGGTGAAGAGGCTGTCTTTTCTCCAATGAATATTTTTGGCATTTTTGTTGAAGATCAGGTGGCTGTAGCTACCTGGACTTATATCTGGGTCTTCTGTTCTGTTCCATTGATCTACATGTCTGGTTTTGTTTCAGTACCATGCTGTTTTTGTTACTATGACTCTACTATAGGTTAAAATCAGGTATGGTGATACCACCAGCCTTATTTTTGTTCCTCAAAATTGTTTCAGGTATTTGGGCTTTTTTTTTTTTTTTTTTTTTTTTTTTTTGTGCTTCCAAATGCATTTTTGGATTTTTTTTTTCTATTTCCATGTTGAATGCCATTGGAATTTTGATGGGGATTGCATTAAATATGTAGATTGCTTTTGGTAAGATTGCCATTTTCACAATATTGATTCTTCCAATCCAAGAACAAAGGATGTCTTTCCATTTCCTAGTGTCTTCTGCAAATTCTCTCTTGAGTGTTTTAAAGTCTTTATTGTAGACTTCCTTTACTTCTTCCTTGGTTAGGTTTATTCCAAGGTACTTTATTTGTTTATTTTTGGATGCAATTGTGAATGGGAGTGATTCTCTGATTTCCTTCTCTGTGTGTTTGTTGTTAGCATATAGGAAGGCTACTGATTTCTGTGTGTTTATTTTGTATCCTGCCACATGGCTATAACGTTTATCAGCTCTAACTGTTTTCTGGTAGAGTCTTTAGGGTCCTTTATGTATAGGATCATATCATCTGCAATAATGATAACTTGATCTTTTCCAATTTGTATCCCTTTTATGTGTGTCTCTTGCCTTATTGCTATGGCTAAGATTTCCAGTACTATATTAAATAAAAGTGGGGACAGTGGATATCTTTGTCTTATTCCTGATTTTAGTGGAAAAATTTCAAGTTTTTCTCCATTTAGTATTGTGTTTGCTGTAGGTTTGTCATAAATAGCCTGTTTATGTTTTCTTCATTGTAGCCATTCTGATTGTGGTGAGATGTGATCTCAAAGTAGTTTCAGTTTGTATTTCTCTGATTGGTAAGAATGTTGTACACATAAAAATTTTTTTGTTTGTTTTTTCGAGGTAGGGTCTCACCATAGTACAGGCTAACCTGGAATTCACTATGTAGTCTCAGGGTGGCCTCGAACTCATGGCGTTTCTCCTACCTCTGCCTCCTGAGTGCTGGGATTAAAGGCATGCGCCACCATGCCTGGCAAAAAAAATTTTTTTTAAAGTAAGGTGTCCATCTAGCCCAGGATGACCTGGAATTCACTGTGTAGTCTCAGGGTGGCCTTGAACTCCTGGTGGTCCATGTATGTTGGCCTTCCAAGAGATTAAAGGTGTATGCCACCATGCTCAGCCTACAACATTTTTTTTGAACATTAAAAAAATTTTTGGGGGGCACGGTTTGTTTTATTTCAAGGTAGGGTCTCACTTTAGCCCAAGGTGACCTGGAGCTCAGTTCTATAGTCCCAGGTTGGTCTTGCATTCACAGTGATCCTCCTGCCGCTCTCAGCCTCATGCTTGCTAGAATTAAAGGTGTGTGCCACCAGGCCTGGCTAAAATAATTTTAAATATTTTTAGTTTTAGTTTTTGTAGTTTTTTTGAGGTAAGGTCTCACTCTAGCCCAGGCTGACCTGGAATTCACTATGTAATCTCAGGGTGGCCTTGAACTCACAGTGATCCTCCTACCTCTGCCTCCTGAGTACTGGGATTAAAGGCATGCACCACCATGCTTGGGAAAATTTTTATTTGTAGTTATGTATTTGAGAGAGGTAGAGAGAGAAAGAATGAATGGGGATTTCAGGGCCTCCAGCCACTGTAAACGACTCCAGATGCATGTGCCACCTTGTGCACCTGGCTTACATGGGTCCTGGGGAATTGAACCTGGGTCCTTTTGGCTTTGCAGGCAAGTGCCTTAACTGCTAAACCATCTCTCCAGCTCTAAAATAATTCTTTAAAAATGTTTTATTCATTTATTTATTAGAGAGAATCGGCATGCCAGGGCCTCCTGCCCCTGCAAATGAACTCCAGACACCTGTGCCACTTTGTGCATCTGGCATTATATGGGTACTGTGGAATTGAATCCTAGCCATTGGGCTTTGCAAGCAAGTGCCTTTAACCTGAGCCATCCCTCCACCTTTTTTTTTTTTTATAGTAATTTTGAGATAGGGTCCCATGCCTTGAGCTCATTAATTAGGATAAATTGGCTATTGAGCCCTGCAATCCTCCTATCTCTGCCTCCCTAGTGCTGGGATTACAGGCACATGCAGCTGTCATTTTTGCATGGGTTCCAGTGATCATATTAAGGTTCTCATTCTTTTTTTTTAAAAATATATTTTATTATTTATTTATTTATTTGAGAGAGATACAGAAATAGGCAGGTAGAGAGAGAGAGAGAGAGAATGGGTGCGCCAGGGCCTCCAGCCACTGCAAACGAACTCCAGATGCATGCACCCCCTTGTGCATCTGGCTTACGTGGGTCCTGGAGAATCAAGCCTCGAACCGGGGTCCTTAGGCTTCATAGGCAAGCGTTTAACCACTAAGCCATCTCTCCAGCCCAGGTTCTCATTCTTGCAAGGAAAGTACTTTACTAACTGAGCAGTCTCCTCAACCCTCACTTTTTTTTTCCCCTCAAGGTGGGTCTTGCTCTAGACCAGGCTGACCTGGAATTCATTCTGTAGTCTCAGGCTGGCCTTGAACTCACAGTGATCCTCCTACCTCTGCCTCCCAGGGGCTGGGATTATAGGTGTGTATCACCATACATGGTGGAGGTGGGGGAAGAGGGAGAAGGAGAGAGAGGGCAGAGGAGAGGAGGGAAGGGAAGAGGGAAAAAAGAGAGAGAGGGTGAAAGCAAATTAGTATGAATGGAAGCACCAGGGCCTCTGTACCAGCTGCTGCAAATGAACTTTAGATGTATGTGCCACCTTGTGCATCTGGCATTATGTGGGTACTGGGGAATTGCACTCGGGTTGTTAGTCTTTGCAGGTAAGCCCCTTAACTGTTGACCCATTTCTCCAGCCCCCTTCAACCCCTACTTTTAAGCTATTTATTGGCCTTTTCTGGTTCTTTTGAGAATTGTCCATTTTATCTGTTCATTTATTAATTAGCAGTTTTGGGTTTTTTTGATGTTTTTGTAGTTCTTTATATATTCTACTGTCTGAAATATAGTTGGCAGTGATTTTCTCCCATTCTGTAGGCTCCTTGCTCTGCTAATAGTTTTCCATGCAGGAACTTTTATTTCATATAGCACTTATGTGAAAGTTCTTGCCTATGCCTATATCTTATATATCTTTTTTTGTAATATTTTATTTTATTTTTTATTTTAATTTTTTTTGGTTTTTTGAGGTAGGGTCTTGCTGTAGCCCAGGCTGACCCAGAATTGACTATGTAGTCTCAGGGTGGCCTTGAACTCATGGTGATCTTCCTACCTCTGCCTCTAGCCACTGTAAACAAACTATAGACACATGTGCCACCTTGTACATCTGGCTTTACATGGGTACTGGTGAATCAGACTCAGGTCCTTAGGCTTTGCAGGCAAGCGCCTTAACCTGTGAGCCCTATACCTATATCTTGAAGTGTTTTGCTAATATTTTCTTCTAGCAGTGTCAGCTTTTAAGTTAAGGTATTTGATTCTATTTTAATTGATTTTTGTACAGGGTGAGAGATATAGCTCTAATTGTATTCTTCTGTAAGTGGATATCTGGTTTTGCCAGACCTTAAGTATATATGTAAGCTGAAGCTGAACATGATGATATGTGATGATAGGTGTCTTTTTTTTTCCAGTGCATGTCTTTGACACATTAGTCAGCTATTGAGTGGCTATATCTGTGTGGCTTTATTACCAATCCTCTAATTTGTTTTTCCATTGACTTGCATGTCTTTTTGTGCCAGTACCATGCTGTCTTTGTCACTATGGGTCTGTATAATTTGAGGTAAGATGTAGTGATATCTCCATTAGTTTTCTTTTGGCTTTGGATTGCCTTGGCTATTCTTGGTATTTTGTATTTTCTGAAAATGTTTTGATCTTTCTTCTAGTTCTATGAAAAATGTTAGTGGAATTTAAAAAAATATTTATTTAAGAGAGAGAGAGAGAGAGAGAGAGAGAGAGAGAGAGAAGGAATGAATATAGGTGTGCCAGGGACTCCAGCCACTGCCAATGAACTTTAGATGCATATACCACCTTGTCCATCTGGGTTATGTGGGTTCTGGGGAATCAAACCCTGTTAGTGGAATTTTGACAGGAAATGTATTGAAACTTTAACAATATTCTGCCAATCCAGGAGCATGTGAAGGTCTTTTCATTGTTTAATATCTCCTTTAATTTTTTCACTGTCTTAAGATTTTCATTGTAGAGGACTTTTATTTCCTTGGTTAGGTTTATTTCTAGGTGCTTTATTTACTTAATTCATTTACTGATTTTGAAACAGTTGTGAATGAGATATGCTCTATATTAAAAAAAAAAAAAAACTTTTTTTGAATAGGGTCTCATTATCCCAAATTGACTTTCACCTTGGTATATAGTCCAAGTTGGCCTCAAACTTCTGCCTCAGAATTCATAGTGCTGGGATTGCACATGTATATCACCATGTCTGACTTCTATCTACAGTACTAATTTTTTTTATTTCAGTATCTTGTATATGCTGAACAAAGTCTTTACTATTGAGTTACATCCCTAGCCCTCTACGTTCTTTTTTTTTTTTTTTCACTCTAGCCCAGGCTGACTTGGAATTCACTATGTAGTCTCAGGGCGGCCTTGAATTCACAGCGAGCTTCCTACCTGTCTCCCGAGTGGTGGGATTAATGGCCTGTACCACCAAGCCCAGCAGCCCTCTACATTTCTTACATTGGTTAAACAAAACAAAACAAAACAAAACAAAACAAAACAAAACAAAACGTGCACACACACACATGCAAATAATACCTAGCTAGACGTGGTGGCTAAAATCTAGCATTCTTGAACCTGATGTAGAAGGATCTCTATGAGTTTGAGGCCAGTCTAGGCAGTATATTGAATATATTGAATTCTAGGTCAGCATGGGCTAGAGAGAGACCCTGTCTCATAAGCAAAAGGACAAGCACTTGACAATCAATTTGACTTTCATGTATGTGTTCTTCCCTGTTGAGTGAATAAAATAATAATGTTAATGCCTTATACTTGTCCATGTAGCTTTTCCTTTTTACTCATTGAATTATATACTAGTGTTGCCATTTAATTAATTAATTCATTTGTTTTTTGTACATTTTAGACAGGTTCATGTAGCTCAGGCTGGCCTTGAACTTGTTAGGTAGCCCAGCTGGTCCCATTCACAGCAATCCTCTTGCTTCAACCTCCTGAGTTGCTGTATTATAGGTGTGTGCCACCATACCCAGCTATTGTTGCTATTTTAAATTTTTAAAGATTTATTTATTTATAAGAGGGGAGAGAGAGAGAGAGAATGGGCATGCCAGGGCCTCTCACTGCTGCAAATGAACTCCAGGTCCATGTGCTACTTTATGCATCTGGATTTATGTGGGTACTGGGAAATCAAACCTGGGACGTTAGGCCTTGCACAATAAAAATGTAAGAATAGTAAACAGCAGGTAAAATTATGTTTTCTGTTTTTCATTTCAGGCTGAAGCTTGAACTCAGGGCCTTTTACATGCTAACTATGCACCCTCTGACTTGTGTGCTTCTCAGCCCTGGTAGGGTTAGTTCTAATATGACTTATTTAACCCAGTATTCCCAAAGATTTGCCATTTCAATAGGTAATTAATATAAAAGACTAATTTGATATTTGCATTCTTTTTTAATGTAAAGTCTTTGAGATTTGGTGTGCTTTATTTGGAGTAGATACATTCTACTTTTTAGCTATTATGAATTGAGCAGCTATAAACATGGTTGAGTAGATATCTTTGAACTGAGATGTGGAGCTTTTAGAGTAAATGCCCAGTTAGCCACATTGGCTGGTGCCTTCTTTATTCGACAGTGCAGTGATAGAGGTTCATTATCAGTATGCATGTGATTTCCCTTCACAGACTAGAAAAGCCTTAGGAGAGTGTAATGAGTTGGCTATTAATGACAGGTGGAGAAATAGGAGAAGAGAAGAAGGCAACTACTACTTACCGGAGGATCACAGAGGTGTATAATTATGACAGTGAGGAACAACAAGGAAGCTTTCTTTTGGGGTATAGAACAGTAAGAGAGGATGCCTAGGGAATACTGAGATGTTGAGTTCTAGTCCTATCTAGCACTAAATGTTGGACAGTTAGCAAGACATAACATTTTGGCAGATGATTCAGGATTTGTAGGAGTTGTGTAAATTTTAATATTTAAGTTGGGTGTGGCGGTGCAGGCCTGTAATTTCAGCCCTTGAAAACCTGAGGCAGGAGGATTGCCATAAACTTGAGGCCAGCTTGGGCTACATGGAACGACCCCCCATCTCAAAAAACAAACTTGGGCTGGACAGATGGCTCAGTCGTTAAAGGCACTTGCTTTCAAGGCCTGATGGCCTGGGTTCAATTTCCCAGTGCCTACATAAAGCCAGATGCACAGCGTAGCCCAGTGCATATGTCTGGAGTTCATTTGCGATGGTGGGAGGTCCTGCTGGGCCTATTTTCTCTGCTTCCAAATAAATAAGTAAAAATATTATAAAGAAATACAAACTTAGCCAAAACTAAATTGGGGCCGGAGGGATGCTTAGTGGTTAAGGTGTTTGCCTTCAAAGCCAAAGGACCCAGGTTTGATTTCCCAGGACCCACATTAGCCAGATGCACAAGGGGGTGCATGCATCTGGAATTAATTTTCAGTGGCTGGAGGTCCTGGAGCCTCCCATTCTTTCTCTCTTTCCCTCTTTCTCTGTCAAATAAATAAATAAAAATAAAATATTCAAAACCAAGTTTGAAGTTGGAGGTGATTAAGATTGAGACTATGTTGGCAGCATTCAATGCAAAAGACTTAATCTTTTTACCCTTATTATGGTAAATAAAAAATATGGGATTTAAAACAATTATTTCATTGTATACCACTACCCATAACTGGGTCTTTTAAAAAAATTATTTTATTTTATTTTATTTTATTTTATTTATTATTATTATTATTATTATTATTATTATTTTGGTTTTTCGAGGTAGGGTCTCACTGTAGCCCAGGCTGACCTGGAATTAACTATGTAGTCTCAGGGTGGCCTCGAACTCATGGCGATCCTCCTACCTCTGCCTCCCAAATGCTGGGATTAAAGGCGTGTGCCACCACGCCCGGCAAAATTTTTTAATTTTGTTTTTGAGAGACAGAGAGAGAGAGAATGGGCATGCCAGGGCCTTTCAGCCACTGTGAACGAATGCGCCCCCTTGTGGCGCATGTGTGACATTGCATACTTGCATCACTTTTTGTGCATGGTTTAATTGGGACCTGGAGATTCAGACATGCGTTCTTAGCCTTCACAGGCAAGCACCTTAACTGCTAAGTTATCTCTCCAGCCTGGTCTTTTGTTTTTTTTTTTTAGTTAAAAATTTTTGGATTGACTGAGAGAATCAGAAAGTTTAGAAAGGTAATTTTTTTTTTTTTTTTGAGGTAGCATCTCCAGGTCAGCCCAGGCTGACCTGGAATTCACTGTGTAGTCTCAGGTTAGCCTCTAACTCATGGCAATCCTCCCACCTCTGCCTCCAGAGTGCTAGGATTCAAAGTGTGCACCATACTCCTGGCTAGAAATATAGGTAAAAAATATAGGTAAGCCTGAATTTACAGATTGTTGTGCATACCTGGGCATGGTGGCACATTCTTATAATCCCAGCACTTGGCAGACTAAGATAAGATAGGAGGATTGCTGTGAATTTAAGGCCAGTCTGTGCCATATAGCTATATCCTGTTTTAAAAAGCCCCGGGGGCTTTTTACTAAATCTATTGAAACTTATCATAGGGTAATTGCATTTTGCTAGAGGAAGGAATCTTAGCGCTAATAGATTAGCAAGCCCTTCTGGTTTGTGAAGGAGTGTTGTAGACCAGTTCTAATTCTGGAAGATTGTTCTCTTTAGATACCTAGTTTCTGATTTGTGCATCCTGTTTGAAAACCACTAATCCAGTTTTGGCTTATTATGTATTGTAGAGCACTAATATCCAGTTTTCTTTCTTTTTTTTTCAAAGTTCATATGAGAGATCCTAATAATCAGCTTCACATAATTAAAAATTTGAAGATAGCAGTGAGCAACATCGTCACCCAACCACCTCAGCCTGGAGCCCTTCGGAAGCTTTTGAATGATGTGGTTTCCGGCAGTCAGCCTGCAGAAGGATTAGTCGCTAATGTGATTACAGCAGGAGATTATGACCTTAACATCAGTGGTATGTAGCCAGGTTTATTATTATTTTTTAAATGAAATTTTCTTTTGTTAGAAAAATAATTACTTGATCTGGAGACCATTCAACAAATGCTTAAACACTTCTGGAATGCTGGATCTGGTAATGTAGAACATTGTTGAAAACAATCCCAGGAACTTTAGCTAGTTATTTTATTCTAGCACCTAAAGTAATACCAGGGACATATGTATAATAAATGCTTTTTTTAGTGAAAAAGCTAACAGTAGATGATAAGTTTTTGGTGATTTAATATTGTAATTAAAAGTATGTTACTGTGTTTTTAATCTTGCTTGGTGTTAAGGGGGAATATTTAAAAATATGCATAAATACATAATCCTTAATGAGTGCTGCTTAATCTGATTTGAATGATAAATGTTTTCATAGGTATACTGATAAAGTAAAAATATGTAGAATGTGTTAGCAGTATTTGATGTGATTCTTTTCTAATTTATCTTAAAGTTTTTACTCACTGAAAAGACATGGTATAGATTAAAAAATTTTAATTGACAATGTCCATAAATATGAACAATATACTATGATCATACTCCCCTCCCACAACCTCTCCTTTGACCCTCCCAAATTCCTGAGAGTTTTTCAAAACATTTTTAAAATTTATTTTAGACATAGAAGGAGAGAATGGGCACAACAGCCTCTTGCCATTGCAAACAAACTCCAGATGCACGCACTACTTTGTGCAGCTGGCTTTATGTAGGTACTAGGTAGTCAAACCCTGGCTGTTAGGCTTTGCAAGCAGTGCCTTTAATCACTGAGTTATCTCCCTAGCCCCCTGAAATAGATTTTTTTGTTTTGTTTTTGGTTTTTTTTTGAGGTAGAGTCTCGCTCTAACCCAGGCTGACCAGGAATTCACTATGTAGTCTCAGGGTAGTCTCAAACTCACGGTGATCCTCTTACCTCTGCCTCCTGAGTGCTGGGATTAAAGGTGTGCACCAAAGGGAAAGAATATCATCTAATTAGGATCTTTTAGCAGATGTATAAAATATGGCAATCCTAAACCCGCTAAATATATATGTCAGTATAATTTATAATTTAATGCTTTGGTACTTTCTAATTGCATAGGTAAAGATCTTAATTATTTGTAGAGAACTTAAATGACAGATTGTAGGTCACAAAGTAGTCACTTATATGGTTAGAATTACTATTTTTAATTATTTATTTGCATGCTGAGAGAGGGAGGAGAGAGAGAGAAAGAGAATATGAATATGAGAGTGAATGGACATGCCAGGGCCTCTTGCCACTGCAAGCAAACTCCCTCCAGTTCCAGATACATGGGCCATTTTGTGTATTTGCCTTTGCATATGTACTGGGGATTTGAACCCAGGCTTTCAGGCTTTGCAAGCAAGTACCTTAAACCACTGAGCCATCTTTTTAGCCTGAAATTACTGTTTTAGAATGTCTCATGATTTTTTTCTTTGTTTGCCATTACTTTTTACTTCCAGCAACATAGGTTAATTTGGAAATTTTATTTTATTTTATTTTGTGGAGCTGGGATTCGTGCCAGGGTCATAAACAGCCCAAACATGCACTCTATCACTGAGCTATACTTCCAGCCCAGGATATTTTGATTTATAATAGATATCATTACCAGTCAAAAGAATCTGAATTTTAGGATACACAGTTTGATCAGTTCTTGTGTATCTTAGTGTAATGAAAAAAATTAGGACATTTCCCAGAGAAAGTGATGTAAGATTTTGGGTTTTTAAGAGGTGTCTTCTAGAATTTATGAACCCCAAGTTTTGGGTTCTGTACTACCTTTAATAAAGAATTAATAAAGACAGATTCAAGAAGGATAAATTATGTATTATTAAATTTATTGAGGGGAAAATCACAAATTGTGGTGTTTAAGGAGATTGGGATCTAGGAAGGAAAGCTAAAACAGTCATAAACACATGGGAAATAGAATCTAGGAACTTGTGTAGAGAGACTTAGGTGAAACACACATGGCATGTGCCATCTGCTTTGTTGTGGAGGAAAGTTAAATGGTGAGGCTCAAGGAAAAATAAGAGGCAAGATACCAAAGCAGAGAGCAAGAAATTCAAGAGGAGAAATGAAGAGAGTTACACTCATGGTTACCCTAAGTTTAAAGAAATTACACAGGTAGCAAGCCTAGAGTTTGGTGAGACCACTCACATGGTAGATCTGGAGTGTAAGAAAAATAAGCACATGGTAGATTCAGAAACCAGATGAAAATTATGCATGGAATCAAAGTGAGACATCCCCAACTATAAAGCAGGGACAAACAGAAAAGTTCTTCCCAGACAAAGAAATAGTTTTATGATCTCCCTCCTACCCATTCAGCCAGGCAAGGTGGGTGAGGGTGAAGCTGGACTCACGTGTAATATCCTGTGGCCTGAGCAAAGAGGGTAGGCAGGCTGAGCAGAGCCAAAAAAGCAGAGCTGAGCTGAGTTGAGTGCAGTGTCTGGGATAGGGACAGGAGCCTTTATAGGCACGGGGAAGACCCAGTTGGTTTATAGAGGAGGGTGGATCCTAGAGCTAGCCCATTTAGGCCTTCTATCCACGTAATGTGCTAGACTGGGCAGCAGGAGACACTGTAGATCAGTCTCTATTAGACATGAGTTCCATTTCTGCCAAGAGTTGTGTTCTTGTGTCAGGGTGAGATGGCATGTGGGGTGGCATCTCCTGGTTGTCTTTAGGCCTCAATCTCTAACTAAAACTGCCTTTAAAAAGCTAGCTTTCTCTTATTTTTCTGCAAAAGCAGCAGGATTTGAATCTTTGTTTCTCCATCACCAGTGTTGTAAAAGGCAGTGAATCATGCAAGAATGTCTGAAACCCTACCTTTACCCGCTAAAGTCTTACTTTAGCCCAGGCTGACCTGGACTCACTCTGTAGCTCCAGGCTGGTCTTGAACTCACCACCATCCTCCAACTCAGCCTCCCTAGTACTGGGACTAAAGGTGTGGCCTACCATGCCCAGCTTGAGGTTTTTATACTACCATATAATCATTTAATGCTTGGTTAACTGAATCATTTAAGCAAGTCACTTAGAGTTCCTGAGACTTTGTTTCCATCTCTGAAAGCATGAATTTGGCTAGATTCCTTCTTTTCCTCCTTTTCCCTCCTTAGTGCTAGGGTTATATGTTTGTACCACGATACTCTTCCAGGCTCTTAATATTTTTGTTTTTCATATGACAGATACTTACTGATTTCCTGCTATATGCTTTGCATTAAGATGCAGAGAGGAGTAAGACATGCTTTATGAGTTTATAGTATAGGTAAGAGCCTCACACAGTACTTTTATAATACATTATAATCATAGTGGTTGTGGAGATATGGCATATCTGGTATGCCAAGGTGCTAAGGGGACACAGGGATTATCTGTCCTATGTGGAAAAAAAAATTTTTTTTTAAAATATTTATTTATTTATTTGCAAGCAGAGAGAGAGAGAGGAGAGGAGAGGAGAGGAGAGGCAGACAGAGAGAGAATGGGCGCACTAGGGCCTTTAGCCACTGCAAACAAACTCCAGATGCATATGCCCCTTGTGCATCTGACTTAAGTGGGTCCTGGAGAATTGAGTCAGGATCCTTTGGCTTCACAGGCAAACACCTTAACTGCTTAAAAAAAGTTAAAAAAATAGTGAATTTATTTTTGGAGACAGGATCTTGTTATGTAACTGTGTTGGTCTGCAACTCACTAGGTATCCTAGGCTGGCTTTAAGCTTTTCAGTTTTCTCCCCTTAGTCTTCCAAGTTTCTGGGATTACTGGCATGTACTACCACATCCACCAGAGTACTGTTTTTATGCTGCAAATATTTTCCCGGCATTTTCCCTTTATAAAATTTAATCAAAATAGCACTGAGGATATCATCCCTTAGGTGAAAATTGCTGTTTTGGGGAATTTTTTTTCTTTTTCTTTTTCTTTTTTTTAGAGAGAGACACAGAGAGAGACAGACAGAGAGAGAGAGGTAGAGGGGGACAGATAGAGAATGGGCGCGCCAGCAGTCTCTCTGCTGTGAACGAAATCCAGATGTGTGCGCCCCCTTGTGGTCAAGTGCGGCATTGCGCTCTTGCGTCACTTTGCATCTGGCTAAACGTGGGACCTGGAGATTGGAACTGGCGTTCTTAGGCTTAGGAGGCAGGTGCCTTAACCGCTAAGCCATCTCTCCAGCCCTTTTTTTTTCCTTTTTGAGGCAAGGTCTCTGTATCCCAGGCTTGTCTTGAACCCACAGAGATCCTCCTACATCAGCCTCCAGAATGTCAGGATTAAAGGTGAGAGCCACCATGCCTGGCATTACACTGGTTTTCATAGGGAAATGTGGAATATTTTTGAGAGGGATGGAGCCACCCTCAGCTCTTGACTGTGCTATAACCAGATTAGGGTGCCTGTCATGGTCACATGAAGCTTCCATGAGTTAATGGCCTTCAAGTTCTTGTCTTAAGAATTCAATGAATGAAATTTAGAGAGCATATAAAGGGTAAAGTTTAGATTTTCTTTTCTTAATAGAGTTTAAGAGAAAGAAGGAAGCAGAAATTTTGAATGACAGTAGGGGTTCCCCAAAGTTGGAAACAAGAACTCTGTTAAGGAAAATAAAGCTCCCAAGTGGGAGGGAGGGGTCTTATATGGGGAAATCTGCCTTGGAATTCACTGGATGTGGCTGAGCTGGTCAGATCAGTCCAGCCCCCAGCCAGGCAGCTAAACACTTCAGGTTTCCAGAAAAGGGAGTGATCCCTTTTACATTTCTAGGAAAGGGGAACCCTTGACATTTCTGGCCTGTAGCAAGGTGGTGGTTGCAAAGACTCTTTTAGGAAAAAAAAAAAAAAGATAAGGAAAGACAGAGAGGCTCAAGGACATTTCTCACTTTTACTTTTGGGGGGACCCTGCTAACCTTAAACTGTCTTAGTTTGTAGTTCTCTGAAGGGTCATGGCCATGTATTTGTTATATAATTCTAAAAACATGTTTGGGCTGGGGATATACTTTAGTAATACACTATATGCTTAACATATGCAAAAGAACCTGTGTAAGAGGGACAAGTAGTTGGGGGAGGGAGTGATTAGGAAAAAAAAGTCTTAAAAACATCTGAGTGTGGTGGCGTATGTCTATAATTTCAGCATTCAGAAGGCTGAGACAGGAGAATTGCTGTTAGTACAAGTCCAGCCTAGAATACAGAGTGTGGTAAAGGAATTAGGTTTCCCTGTCAATTCACCAATGTCATTACACCAATATAATACAGGAATTTTGGTGTGTTTCCAAATTCTTGCCATATGAATTTAAAGAATTGAAATCCACAGGCCAGAGGGTAACGTTTACAAGTTTTATTAGGGAAGTCACAGCTCATGCTTAAGAGAGGGCATGAACAGTTCCTGGAAATGGCCCAGAACTTAAGAGATAGAAGAGATACAAAGCTTATACCCAAGGACGCAAAAGGAGAGAGCCAGATTGGAGTTGTCTCTCTTCCAGGGAGAGATTCAAGTTGAGTTTAAGGAAAAACAGATCTAGGGTGTCATTTAGGCAAATCTGTCTTTCTTTGACCTCTCTCAAAGTGGAGAATGCAAAAGTAGGCTCAAGAACATTTCTTGCTTTTACTTTCAGGGAGCCCTGCTACTCCTAGATTGCCTCAGGATCCTGGCCCCAAAAAGGAAAAAAAAAAAAAAAAGGCTAAAAATGTTCACTGGGGGAAGATAAACACAAGTTGAGAAATGCTGTTCTTCTCTATCTTGCATGGGGTTACTCAAAGGCACATTCCACAGCTGACATCCTGGGCATTTCTTTTCCTTTTCTTTGTATAATCTTTCATTTTATCTCTTTTTTGGGGCGTGGGGTGGTGTTGAGACAGGCTCTTACTCTTTATGCTGGCTGGCCTGGAACTTACTATGTAGTCTAGGCAATCCTCCTTCCTCAGCCTCTTGAATGCTAGGTTTGAGCCCCTATGTCCTGTTCATTCTCATTCATATTTCAGTGTCTGTCTGTCTTTCTTTCTTTCTTTTTTCTTTCTTTTTTTAAAATTTTTCCAGGTAGGGTTTCACTTTAGCCCAGGCTGACCTGGAATTCACTATGTAGTCTCAGGGTGGCCTTGAACTTACAGTGATCTCCTACCTCTGCCTCCCCAGTGCTTGGACTAAAGGTGTGTGCTACCACACCCAGCAGTGTATTTCTTTTTTGTTTTTTTTGTTTGTTTATTTATTTGAGAGAGAGAGATAATGGGTGTGCCAGGGCCTCTGGTCAATACAAATGAACTCAGGACACATGCACCACCGTATGCATCTGGCTTATGTGGGTACAGGGGAATTGAACCTGTCTTCTTAGGTTTCACAGGCAAGTAAGAGCCTTAACTGCTAATCCATCTCTCCAGCCCTAGTGTATTTTTTTTTTTTTTTCCTGAGGTAGGGTCTCACTCTGGCCCAGGATGACCTGGAATTCACTATGTAGTCTCAGGATGGCCTCAAACTCAAGGTGATTTTCCTACCTCTGCCTCCTGACTGCTGGGATTAAAGGCGTGCGCCACCATGCCTAGCCCCAGTGTATTTTTAAAAAAAACATTATTTTGCAAGCATTTTTAAAACTTTTTTAAAATTATGTGAGAGAAAGAGGGGGAAAGAAAGAGAGAGAGAGAATAGGCACAGCAGGGCCTCTAGCTACTGCAAACAAACTCCAGGTACATGGGCTACCTTGTGCATCTATCTGGCTTATGTGGATCCTGGGGAATTGAACCTGGGTCCTTTGGTTTTGCAGGCAAGTGTCTTAACCTCTAAGCCATCTCTCTAGCTCCCCAGTGTATTTCTTGATTTGGTGGAGAAGTCTTTTATAGTAGCTTCCTGAGAAGATGTGTGGAAGGTAAAATTTTTGAGACATGAATGTCTGAAAATATTTTTATTTTATGTAGTTAACTAAAGGTTTAAGTGAATATATTATAGTTAGAAATCGTTAACTTCTAAATCAATCTGTTTTCTTCTAGCACTGCTCTTAAGGAGCTCAGACTTTTTCCTTTGGACTTCTGAAACTTGTAAATGATCTCTATCCCTGTCTACTGTTTTGAAATTTCATATTGGGCCTCTTATGATTCCTTTTTCAATCACTGTACTGAGCAGTTCCTTGTAAGACTCTGGTCATAAGTGTTCTTTATTTTAACTTTTTTTAAAAGCATTTTTTTATATTTATTTTTATTTTGGAGAGAAACACAGAGACAGAGAGAGAGGGAGAGGAAGACAGAGAATGGGCGCCCCCAGCAGCCTCTCAGCCACTGTGAACGAAGTCCAGACATATGCGCCCCCTTGTGGGCAAGTGCAGCATTGTGCCCTTGCGTCACTTTTGCATCTGGCTAAACGTGGGACCTGGAGATTGGAACCAGTGTTCTTAGGCTTAGCAGGCAGGCGCCTTAACCGCTAAGCTGTCTCCCCAGCCCCTTTTTTGGGTTTTTTGAGATAAGCTCTCACTTTAGCCCAGGCTGACCTGGAATTCACTATGTGTCAGGCTGGCCTCGAACTCACAGTGATCTTCCTGCTGCTGGGATTAAAAGGCATGTGCCACCACGTCCAGTTTTATACGTTCTTTAGTCCTGAGATGTTTTCTTGGATTCTTTATTTTTTCGAAGTTGTCTGCCTTTTTCCACCGCCTGAAACTACTGTTAGCTGCATGTTCAACCTGAGTTAATGTTCTTAGCATTTTTCCTCATATTGTCTCCTTCTGTGATTTTTACTTTTATCTTAACAGAAATTTTAATATCTGCTGTCTTAAAAAAATTTTTTTTGTTTATTTATTTATTTGAGTGCAATGGACAGAGAGAAAGAGGCAGATAGATAGAGAATGGGCGCGCCAGGACCTCCAGCCACTGCAAATGAACTCCAGATGCATGTGCCACTTTGTGCATCTGGCTTATATGTGGGTCCTTAGGCTTCACAGGCAGGCGCTTAACCGCTAAGCCATCTCTTCAGCCTTCTGTCTTTTTAAAAAGCGATTTCCTTGATTTCTGATTTTTTTTTTTAGTTTATTTTTTATTTGAGAATGAGAATGGGTACACCATGGCATCTAGCCACATCAAACAAATTCTAGATGCATGCACCACCTTGTGCATGTGGCTTACGTGGATACTGGGTCCTTAGGCTTCATAGGCAAGTGCCTTAACCTCTATCTCTCCAGCTTATTTTTACAGATTTTAAATTTGTGCCATACTATTTTTATTGTAGAATGTTAACTCTGAGGATATTAATAGTCAGTGGATTTTTTGTTTTTTAATTTTCTTCTATGCCTTTTTTCTCATTTGTATGATTTTTCAGTTTGTCTCTTTTGTGTGGGAGCCATTCCTCATGTGTGTTAAAAGCATTGTTCCTTATTTCAAATTGAGATATAAGACACTAACTGGTCACAAGAAAAGCTCATTAGTTAAGTGATCTTTCTTTTGGTATGAGGCTGTGAGTAGACTTTTGAGAGTCTGGTTCTCAGTTTTTAAAAAACATTTTATTTGTTTTTGAGAGAAAGAGAGAGAGGAAGATGCAGAGATAAAGAGAGAATGGGCACACCAGGTCCTCCAGCCATTGCAAACAAACTCCAGATGCATGTGCCCCCTTGTGCATCTGGCTTATGTGGGTTCTGGCGAATCGAACCTGGGTCCTTAGGCTTCGCAGGCAAACACCTTAACCACTAAGCCGTTTCCTTAGCCCTGGTTCTCAGTTTTTTATTCTAGTTTTCATTGTAATTGCTTTCTTTGGGGCCATTTAATTTCTCCAGAAGTGATTTCTTAAAGCTATTCTCTGCCTATCTATTAACTATAGGCCTTATGCTTAAAATAATTTTAAGAGCGTGAGGCAGCGCTGGCCATATACATCCCACAGTCAGGAAGCAGAGACCAGCTATCTTCTTTTTATACCATCCAGGACTGGGCCCATGAAGTATGTCTTCCCACCTTCATTAACCTAATCAAAATTATCTGTTAGACATGCCTAACATCTAACCTAATCTACATAATCTCTCACAGTGATCCTAGGTTCTGTTGACTTAACAATCATTATAAACCATCACAGCTTGGAATACTGGGAATGAAATATTTGAATAAAATTCCATCATAATAGAATACTCTGGGGGCTGTTAAAATGATTTTATCTCTTTTCATAAGGCATTGGTTATAAATCCAGAAGTTTGCTTCTAGTTTTTGCTGTTAATGTGAATCAACATACTTTCCTTTATTCTGCTTAAAGATTAGATGTCATGCTGGGTGTGGTGGCACACGCCTTTAATTCCAGCACTTGGGAGGCAGAGGTAGAAGGATTGCCATGAGGTGAAGGCTACCAGGAGACTACACAGTGAATTCCAGGTTAGCCTTGGTTAGAGTGAGACCCTACCTCGAAAAAAAAAAAAAAAAAAAAAAAAAAGAATAGATGTTAGATACTTACCTCATAAGCCAAGCTTAACCATGCCATATTTTCTTTCTTAAAAAAAATTTTTTTTATTGACAGCTTCTAAACTTACAGACAGTAAACCATGGTATTTCCCTCCCCTTCTCCCATTCCCCTTCAGAACCCTATTCTCTGTCATATCCGCTCCCTCCCTCCATTAGTCTCTCTTTTAATTTGATATCATCATCTTTTTCTCCTATTATGAGGGACTTGCGAAGGTATTGCTAGGCACTGAAAAGTCATGGATATCGAGACCCATTTCTGTCTGGACAGTTGCATCGTAAGGAGTCGTACCCTTCCTTTGGCTCTTACATTCTTTCTGCCCCCTCTTCTGCAATAGACCCTGAGCCTTGGAGGGTGTGACAGAGATGTTTCAGTGCTGGACACTCCTCTGTCCCTTCTTCTCAGCACTATGTTGCCTTTTGGGTCATCCCAGTGGTCATTGCCATCTGAAAAAAGAAGCTTCTCTAACCAGAAGCGAGAGTAGCATTAATATGTGAATATGAACATAAATGTAGTGCTTTCAGGGCAGTTTGGTGTATATACATTTAGCCAGACAAGAGCAGGCTTTATTCCCTTAAGGCTCATGAACCTCCCCTGCCATAGACTTTTGATTAGTTTTTTCAGTACCCGGCATGTATTCCCTCCCATAGAGAGGACCTTCAGTCCAATTAGGGAGCGATTTGTTTCGCCAAGAGCAGACATGCCATTATTGCACCCATTCGGTCATTGGGCCTGTGTGGCCAAACTTGAATTTTCCAGTGTCCACTGTTTTCACCGCTGATGATTTCTGTCTCCCATGTGGCTGCATGCGGTGCAGCTTTTTCCAGCTTTCAGTTGGCTGGTCTACAGGGAGAAGGTTTTCTGCTCAGCACCAGCTTGCTTTCTCAGTGACCTTGCCTCTCAGGCAAGAGATGTCTTCAGCAATAGGGTCTTAGCATCTGTTTCTCAAGGGAAACCAAGCCATGCCATATTTTCTTCATCAGATCAGTCAATTAAAGCTAATGTTCCTTGGTACAGTAATTGGAAAGGCACTTTGATGGAATTGAAAGAGTCCTCGTTAAACACAGGTATTTCTTGTGGTGGTTCTTATTTTCAGTCTGTCTTCACTCCTGTCTATTGCTTATTGCCCTTTCCTACTACTTTGTCATATTTGTCCCAATGAACATGTCTAATTTTTCTACAGTGAAGGCAGGCATATGGTGCTTTATCTATCTAGCCTATCAACCATTATCTATTGTGTTTATTCTTAGTTTAACAATTCCTAATTCCAGGCATTGTCCTTCAATAGTCAAGTTTGAACTGAAACTTATTTTGATAAGAAGGAAGAGCATATTGCTCTTACCAGGACAGAGAACATTCTATATAGAGAAACTTTAGTAGAATAACATGGTTGCTGTTTTAGTTCCAAGTAAAAAAAAGGAGTAGGAGCAAAATACTGATTTCCTTCCAAACTATGCAGGGGAGAATTTTCATTAAGTGTTAACATTTTCTGTTAAATATGAAAAAATAAAAATTTAAAGGTGTATCCCCTTTCCCACTTTCTACAAAAAGTGCCATTTTAATAAAGAAAGCACCAATAGAAGGGTACCCTTAACTTACCATCGTTTTGATAGAATTAAAGGTAGACAAAGGAATTGCACATACATTTGAGGTCCTGAAGAAAAACCTTAACCTGACTATGACCTGTCTGGAAGATGAAGACCCATGTCTGCCCTTAAGAAGTTTTAAGTTTTTTCTTTGATTCTTATATCCTCACTTAAGTACCCAGTGTCCTTCTTAAATTTAAAGAAACTTGTAAATTCTTAAATTTAAAGAAACTTGTAAATTCTTAAATTTAAAGAAACTTACAAACTTATAGTTTAAGAATTTAGATTTAAAGAACTTGTATATGTTTTGCCTTTTTAGTTTATTTTAAATTATATAATTATACTTATATACTTGCAAATCAAATTATAAAATAGTACTGAGAATTTTAATTTTCTCTTTATGTCCCTTTCCCTTGTCTACACAACCTCTCCACATCTCCAGTGGTAGGATTGTAGGAGTGTGCTACCATGCCTGGTTTATGCAGTGCTGGCTATGGAACCTTGAGCTTTGTGCATGCTAGGCAAGTACTCTACCAACTGAGCTACATACCCAGCTTGTGCTTTTGTGTTTTTATGAACCAGACTTATATAGCTGAAGCTGTCCTTGAACTTTTGCTCTTCTTGCTTCCCTTCCCTGTTGTTTAGATTACAGGTATGTACCACTATATCCAGCTGATTTTGTTAATACAGAGAGTATTGCATAGCATAGCTATTTTGGAAAGATCTGCTTTGTTTTTTCAGAAGTTTTAATCTCGCTGTGAAACAAATCCATTCTCATGACCACTTTTTATTTTTTAAGCAGAAAGACACTTTATTAAAAAGAGCAAAGTGATAGCAATGATTTGAATACAGTGCCAAAAGGGCAGTTACTTGACTGGAGAGTACTCAAGGGTCATGACTACATTTGTGTGTGTGTGTGTGTGTGTGTGTGTGTGTGTGTGTGTGTGTGAAGCATCAAGTTATACAGAAAAATAAGCAAAATAGGCACTGATACAGATATTCATTTCCACATTTTCTGTGGAGATGCCTTTTTTCTTTTTGAGATGTCTTAACAAACCTTTGATCTCTCTGTCTGTCTTTTTCCTGAGGAGGGTCTTACTCTAGCCCAGGCTGATCTGCAACTCAGTTTATAGTCCCCAGGCTGGCCTCCAACCTAAAGCGATCCTCCTACCTCATGCTGGGGTTAAAGGCATGCCTGACAACTTTGACTATTTCTTTGCTTTTTTCTTTTGGGACAGGGCCTCATAAAGCCCAGCTGCTCTCATGCTAGCTATGTAACTGAGGGTGACTTGATCCTTTGCCTCTCATCTCCCAGGTGCTGGGTTATAGCAGGTATATGCCATCAAACCCAGTTTTATGTAATATTGGGTCCTGGGGATGGAACCCAGGGCTTCATGCATGCTAGACAGGCATTCTACTAGCTGAGCTACATCACCCTCATCTCTTTTCTTGGTATTGGTACTAAATGAAAACATATTTGGATTTTTCTAGCCAGAGACTATTTTTAACTGATTTGGAGGAAAGAATATATGCTATTGGTTGGCTAGAAAATTGGTTTCCTACTGTGATGGATATAAGTCTATGCCGTTTGTTCTCCATTTTCTGTGGAGGTTATAATGTTTCTGGAAAATTGTTATAATAATAGACCTCATAATGAATTATGACAAATATATGGGTAATTCCTATAAGGCATTTGTTGCAGTTAAAAACTTGCATATTTTACACCAGCTGTATATGCATTTTAGTCAAGACATCTAACTTATTTTTTAATTATTTAATGTAGTATTATAATAAAAGCAAAAAATATACTTGCTGTATTTTCACATCCACCCAGCAGTATTTTATAATCAGTGCACATAGCTAGGAATGGAGTATCTGTATAAGTAAAACTGAAGTTTAGATAATCTGCTTAAACCTAGTGAAATAAAGCCCATGCAAGTTTTATTTAATAAATTAATTAACTAATTAATTTATTCAGTGTGTCATGTAGCCCAGGCTGGCCTTGAGCACACTATATAGCTGAGGATGATTTTGAATTAGTGATCCTTCTGCCTCCACCTCCCAAGTGCTAGGATTACAAGCATGCCCAGCTTTTGTTTTGTTTTGTGACACTGTTGCCAAGGTTGGCCTCAAACTTGTACCTGTCTTCCTGCTTCAGCCTTTTGAGTACTGAGATGACAGGTGTACAGGTGTGGGCCAATACATCCAGCTAAGTTTACCTAAGTTCATATGAAAATGATAGATGCACTATGAAGTGCTAAAGAGTTGACACCGTAATCATTACATTGTATGTACTTACACAGAAAATGAAATATGCTTCTTAGTATTTGATTATAAGGTGAGTATCCTTTGAAATTCTTTTTAAAAGGCTTTGCTAGAGTCATACTTAAGTAATCAACCACACCAGTATTCACATTTTGAGCCAGATAATTCTTTGTTTCTGAGGGGGATGCCTTATTCTTTAAGAAGTTTTACATTTTCCTGACCTCTTTCTTACACATCAGTAGGTATGTTCCCTTCTCAGTTATGGTGAACTTCAGCGGAGAACTAGTGTTCTAAAGTGATAACTTTTATGAAAAAGGTTGACTTTGGTCTGGAGAGATAGCTCAGCAGTTAAGGCACTTGCCTTCAAAGCTTAAGGACCCTGGTTTGGTTCCCTAGTACCCACTTAAAGCCATATACACAAGGTGGCACATGTGTCTGGAGTTCATTTGCCCTGGTGTGTCCATTCTTTCTCTGCCTCCCTCTCTTTCCTTGTTTCTTCCTCCTTTCTTCCTTCCTTCCTTCCTTCCTTCCTTCCTTCCTTCCTTCCTTCCTTCCTTCCTTCCTTCCTTCCTTCCTTCCTTTCCTTCTTCTTTTTTTTTTTTTTTTTTTTTTTTTTTTTTTGAGGTAGGGTCTCACTCTAGCTCAGGCTGACCTGGTATTCACTATGTAGGCTCAGGGTGGCCTTGGACTCTTGGCAATCCTCCTACCTCTGCCTCTCTAGTGCTGGGATTAAAGGCGTGCGCTATTATACCCTGCTTGTCTCTGCCTCTTTCTCTCTCAGATGATAAATAAGTAAAATATAGAACCCCCACCCCCCCAAAAAGGTTCTGCTTATGTGACTGGCTAGTAGAAAGGCCTGAAATGTTAGGTGTAAAATACCCATATTAACATAGGTGATGTTTAGAGTATTCATAGGTAAGTGGTTGTGGCAATGTTGTGTAGGTTTAGGAATAACTCACTTTTTTGTTGTTTTTTTTTCTCTTTTTTTGCTAATATGTATATTTCTGTGTAGGAATATTATTTGTGTGACTGCCTAAATAAATATATATGTTATGTATATCTTTTTATATACAAATAATTATATATCTATATAAGTAAAATGTAGCGTCTACAAATGAGAGAAAATAAGTGATATTTGTCTTTGTAGCTGTATTTTATGGTACAAGTAAAAATGTTATTTACTGCTAGAAATTGTTATCTTTTAGAAATATATAATTGAAATTTTGTGTATTGTAAACTGATTTTATTGAAGAATTTTAACTGCTTATATGTTGTTAATTTTAGCCACTACTCCATGGTTTGAGTCTTACAGAGAGACATTTCTTCAGTCAATGCCAGCATCAGATCATGAATTTCTGAACCACTATTTAGCATGTATCCTTAAAGTCATCTTTTTTGAAAAATTTATTTATTTGAGAGCGACAGACAGAGAGAGAAAGAGACAGAGAGGGACAGAGAGAAGATGGGTGCACCAGGGCCTCCAGCCACTTCAAACGAACTCCAGATGACTGTGCCACCTTGTACATCTGGCTTACATGGGTACTGGGGAATTAGCTTCGAACTGGGGTCCTTAGGCTTTATAGGCAAACACTTAACCACTAAGCCATCTCTCCAGCTCAAAGTCATCTTTTTGGGAAAAAAATATTTATTTAAGACAAAGAGAAAAAGGCAGAAGTAGAGAAGGAGGGAGACAAAAAGAGAGAAAGAGAAAGAGAATGGGCACTCCAGGGCCTCCTGCCACTGTAAACGAACTCCAGATGTGTGGGCCACTTTGTGCCTGGCTTTATGTGGGTACTGGGGAATTGAACTCAGGCCATTAGGTTTTGTTTGCAAGCAAAAGCCATAAACTACAGAGCCATCTCTCCAGCCCTAAGTTTTTTTTTCTTCAAGAAGTAAAGTCTTTATTGTGGGCTGGGAGGCACAGGGTTGTTACCAGCACAGTGGTTCTTATTGTCCTTCAGGTTGACGCTGTTCAGAAAAGAGTTAAAGAATGCCTTACTCATGTGAAGTGGCAGACTTGATCAGATGGAAACAGAATTTGGGAAGGGAAAATAAGCAATGCCCTAAGGTATTGTTTCTTAGCCCACAAGGCTCATACTTACATGGATGAGCCCAGCCTATTATCAGACCATTGTCTTTAGGGGCATGAGTCACCACAGATACCCTGTTCCTCTTAAGTGCAATAGCTGGGACTGGGATCTGTGGGTTTAAACAATGAATCAATGGCCAAACTTCCTCATCTTTTAAAAAAATTTTATTTTATTTATTTATTTTTGGTTTTTCAAGGTACGGTCTTGCTCTAGTCCAGGCTGACTGGAATTCACTATGTAGTCTCAGGGTGGCCCCGAACTCACAGTGATCCTCCTACCTCAGCCTCCTGAGTGCTGGGATTAAAGGCATGTACCACCATGCCTGGTCTGGTAAGTCATCTTTTTAATTATTTTTTAAAAAATATTATTTATTTATTTAAGACAGAGGGAGACAGAGAGAAAGAAGCTGACACACAGAGAGAATATGGGTGTACCACTGTAAATGAACTCCAGATGAATGTGCCACTTTGTGAATCTGGCGTGATGTGGGTACTGGGAAATAAAACCCAGATCATCAAGCTTTTCAACCAAGTTCCTTTAACCACCGAACAATCTCTTCAGCCCTCTTTAAGTCATTTTTACACCATATATTTTGTACATTATTAATCTTAGGGATTGGGGCTGGGGAGATGGCTCACCAGTTGAAGACACTTGCTTGCAAAGCCTGTCCCCTCAGGTTCGATTTCCCATCAAGCCAGATGCACAAAGTGCTGTAAGAATATGTTGTTTGTTTGCAGTGGCAAGAGTCTCTGGTGTGCCTACTACCACATGCAAATAAATAAAAATATTTTTGAAGAAATATCTAAAGGAATGAGGAAAAAATTCTTGAGAATGGAGGGAAAAATTTTTTTTTGAAAGACGGTCTCTTGTGTCCCAGGTTGGCCTCAAATTCCCTGCTTATAGCAAAGGATGACCTGGAACTCCTGCTCTTCTTGCCTCTCTATCTCCTAAATTGGGATCACAGACATGTTCTACCATGTCTGGCTGCTTTTTAGTTTTTTTTTTTTTTTTTTTTTTTTTTTTAAAACATTTTACTTTATTTATATATTTGAGAGAGAAGCAGAGAGAGAGAGAGAAAGAGAGACAGGGAGAGAGGGAGAATGGGTATGCCAAGGACTCTAGCCACTGCAAACAATTTCTAGATGCATGTGCCATCTGGCTTATGTGGGTACTGCGGAATCGAATCTGGGTCCTCAGCTTTATAGGCAAGCACCTTAACTGCTAAGCTATCTCCCCAGCCCTGGTTTCCTTTTCACCATGTAGTTGCAGGGTGGCCTTGAACTCACGGTGATCCTCCTACCTCTGCCTCCCAATTGCTGGGATTAAAGGTGCGCACTACCACGCCTGGCTAACCGGTTTTGGTTTTTTGAGGTAGGGTCTTGCTCTAGCCCAGGCTGACCTGGAATTCACTATGTAGTCTCAGGGTGGCCTCAAATTTATAGTGATCCTTCTACCTTAGCCTCCTGAGTGCTAGGATTAAAGATGAGCGCCACCACACTTGGCTTAGTTTACTTTAAAAAATTTTTTTATTTATTTGAGAGAGAAAGAGGCAGAGAGAGAGAGAGAGAGAGAGGGAGAGAGAAAGAGAGAAAGAGAGAAAAATGAGCATGCCAGGGTCTCTAGCCACTGTGAACAAACTCCAGACATATGTGCTACCTTGTGCATCTGGCTTACATGGGTATTGGGGAATTGAACCTGGGTCCTTTGGCTTTGCAGGCAAGCACCTTAACCACTAAGCCATCTCTCTAGCCCTGTTTTTTTAAAATTAATTAATTTATTTATTTGAGAGCGAGATACAGAAATAGGCAGGGAGAGAGAGAGAGAAAGAGAGAGAATGGGGGCACCAGGACCCCCAGCCACTGCAGACTAACTCCAGATGCGTGAACCCCCTTGTGCATCTGGCTTACGTGGGTCCTGGGGGATTGAACCTGGGTGCTCAGGATTTGCAGGCAAGCACCTTAACCGCTAAGCCATCTCTCCAGCCCTGTTTTTTTTTTTTTTTTTTTTTTTTTGAACTACATTTTAGAGAGTTGTTATGAGGTAATGTCAAGTCTGAAATTGCACAAAGACAGAATGGAAATACGATTTACCACAATTCATTAAATTGACAGTTGTGTGATGAAAAATCTGAAGTTTAAATTCTACACATTAGAATCTTGGAGTATTGTAAAAGTTATTTTGTGCTTAGAGTGAAAACCTTTGAAATCAGACTTTCCCCCTTAAATTTAGCAGAGAAAATATATTGAGAATTGAACAAAGGATGTCACACATGCTAGGCAAAGCACCCTTTCACTGAGTTATCTTTCCAGCCCTCTTCTTTACCTTTTTTTTTAGACAGGATCTCACTAATTTGCCCATGCTTGCCTTGAACTCACTTGGCAGCCCTCAGATAGGACTTGAAGTTGGGATTCTCCTGCCTCAGCCTTCTGATCATGCAGATAAGCACTACCATTCCTGGCTAGAAAAATAAATCCTTATTTTATATTAATCAGGTCATTGAGTGGTACATGGTAATTTCCTTAATAAGATGGTGTATAGGTATGTTGGTGGCGTCTTCTGGTGAAGCTGATCCTGTGGAGCAGTTTTCAAAGCTGTCACAAGAACAGCATCGACTTCAGCACAGTAGTGAATGTTCCTACCCAAAGTGGTTTATCCCGAACACGCTTAAGTACTATGTGCTTTTACATGACATAAGTGCGGGAGATGAACAGAGGTAAGCTTCACTTTTGTGTTTTCAAATTGTATCAAGCTCTATTAAAGATAGTTTCCATAAAAAAAAAAAATCATGGGATTTTGGGCAGGACATGGGCAGACATTCATTAATAATATACAATAACTTCCTTTTTAAAAAAATTTTATTTTGAGGCACAATCTCACTTTAGTCAATCCTCCTAGCTTAGCTTCCCAAGTTCTGGGACTATAGGTATGTGCTATCACCTACCAGTGGTATACAAGAATTTTCAAACTCCCTTCTTGTATGGAATACCAAAGTCAGAAAGCCACAGTAAAATCCAATGACGTCTTCATTTGCTGTTGTGAACAGGGAAAGTTTAGAGTGAGGGTTGCCATTTCATATGAAGCAGTGCTGTTTAACAACTTTTCACAAGATGACCGTGACTTTCAGTAAATGAAGATGACGGAATTGTCAATCTTAAGACTCACAATTTTGTGTGTGTGTGTGTGTGTGTGTGTGTTGTATACATGTGTGTGCAGAGTGTACAGAGGCTGGAGAACATCAGGTATCATATCTGGCAGGGCCCCTGAGGCCTTCATGCCTGCCTGGGAAGCACCTTCACTTGCAGAGCCATCTCTTTTAGAAAGGAACTGCTGCTTTTTTGAGGAAAACATCTCAGTGACCTCATTGCAAGGCCCAGGTCATCTGAGGTACTGGCAAAACCAGTGTTTTGTTGTTGTTTGTGTGTGTATGTATGTATGGTGTGGCATGTTATGTGTTATTTGGTATGGTGTGGAGCCACATATGCCTACCTGCAGCAGGAGAGGAGGAGAGGCACTCACCTATGGTTGCTGGAGCAGAAATCAGGTGTCTGTTCTGTCACTGTCCTATGTGGTTTTGTTTTGAGCCCAGTCTTTACTGATTCCTGAGGTTGTAGAGCCCCTACAATTCTCAGGTCTTTGTTTCCCTGCAGACCTGGGGTTTGTGCTCACATCCAGCTGTTTATGTAGGAACTAGAAATTCTAATTCTTGCAGTCTTAGGCCTCCTCAGGCCCACATGTTTGCTCAAGTAACACACACTTAACTTCTGAGCCATGTTTCCAGCCTGACAAAACTGATTTTAAAAAGGGTTCCAACAGGTGGCCTTGAACTTATGTTGATACTCCTACTTCTGCCTCCCAAGTGCTGGGATTAAAGGTGTGCGCCACCAGGCCCAGTGAAGGAGTCTCTTAAACTGGCAAAAGAAAAGTGTTTTTCCCACATCATTGCAGTTTGGAAAACATTCTGTTAGTACCCTGTGTCCTTCCCTCCAAAACAACATAGCTTTAAAAAAAAAAAGTAAATTAAAATTCTACATTTTCTTAAATCTTGGTAAAAAAAAAATAGTATTTTAGGGCTGGAGAGATAGCTTAGTGGTTAAGGCATTTGCCTGCAAAGCCTAAAGATACAGGTTTTACTCCCCAGAAAACATGTAAGCCAGAGGCACAAGGTGGCACATGAGTCTGGAGTTTGTTTGCAGTGGCTGGAGGCCCTGGCATGCTCATTCTCTCGCTCTCTCTAATAAATAAACAAAAATAAAATATTTTAAAAAGTAGTATTTCAAACTCTAGAGTCACCAGAAGTCCACAGCTATGAAAAATATACACATAGTGTGGCATTAGTGGTATGGTGGTGTGAGCATAGCTGCCTTTCAAAACTGAGCACACTTCACTTGGCATCTCCAGTACTTTCAGTTTTCTGGTTTTTTTTCCCCCCGAGGTAGGGTCTCACTCTATGCCAAGCTGACCTACCTCTGCCTCAAAAGTGCTGGGAGTAAAGGTGTATGCTACCACGCCTAGCTGCAGGGGCCTTGTTTGCCTAGGCTTTGTCTTTGGAGGTCAGGTTTAAGAGACTCCTTTCTAGATCTTCTGTGTGGCTCATCCTTCACTTTGATTTTATCTCCTTTAGCATCCCCTTCAGATTCTCTTTTGGGCATGGCTGAGGCAGAGATGGGCAAATGGGTGGGTGGGGGGACACATGACAATAGGGGCTGGAAATGAGGGGTAGCAATGTGTACCTTTTGTCAGACTGAGTCGTGTTCACTTCTTCACACTGCTGCCTTTATTCTCATATTCTCTCTCTCTCTCTCTCTCTCTGTGTGTGTGTGTGTGTGTGTGTGTGTGTGTGTAAAATTCTCCAGTTTCTACCCTTCACATCACTGGGGATAATAAACATTGCTTTCCCATGCCCAAATGTTTGCATGGGTGTTGGGGATAAGAACTTAGGTGGTCTTAAGCCATGTTTTTGCAGGAAGTGCTCTTAACCACTGTGCTATCTCTCCAGCTCTCTTTTTAAATTTTAATCTTTTCATTCATCTGAGTTCTAACCAGACCCAACCCTGCTTATCTTTCAAATCAAACAAGATTGGGTGTGTTAAAGAGTGCTGTGGTCATCATATTTTCTTTTTTAATTATTTATTATTTTTTTAATTTTTTTATTATTTTTTTTTCCACATGATATTTCCCTCCCCTCTAGCATTCCACTTTAGAACTCCAATCTCCATCATATCCCTTCCCTCTCTCCATTAGTCTCTCCTCTTTTTCTTCTATTTTTGAGGGTCTTGCGAAGGTATTGCTAGGCACTGCAAGGTCATGGATATTGAGGCCAATTTCTGTCTGAGCAGTTGCATTGTAAGAAGTCATACCTTTCCTTTGGCTCTTCCATTCTATCCGCCCCCTCTTCCGCAGTGGTCCCTGAGCCTTGGAGGGTGTGACAGAGGTGTTTCAGTGCTGGGCACTCCTCCATCCCTTCTTCTCAGCACTATGTTGCCTTTTGGGTCATCCCAGTGGTCATTGCCATCTGAAAAGAGAAGCTTCTCTAACCAGAGTGAGAGTAGCATTAATATGTGAACATGAACATTAAGTGTAGTGCCCCCAAGGCAGCTTGGTGGGAATAATATATACATTTAACCAGACAAGAGCAGGCTTTATACCCGTAAGGCTCATGACCTCTCCTGCCATAGACTTTTGCTTAGGTTTTTCAGTACTGTAGAGAGGGCCTTCAGTCCAATTATGGAGCAGTTGGTTACCCCAAGAGCAGACATGCCACTATTGCACCCATAGTATTTTCTTATTAAATGATTTAATATTAATTTGGACATGGCTTTTTTAAATGCCAGAATTTTTCAAATCTAAGATTGTAAAATTCTGTAGATAAATTTATTAGTAAAGTATTTAGCTAGCTTGCTTGCCTTTCTTTCTTTCTTTCTTTCTTTCTTTCTTTCTTTCTTTCTTTCTTTCTGTCTTTCTGTCTTTCTGTCTTTCTTTTTTTTCATGGTGTGGTCTCCTTCCAGCCTAGGCTGACCTGGAATTCACTATGTAGTCTCAGGGTGGTTTCAAACTCCTGGTGATCCTTCTACCTTTGCCTCCCAAGTGCTGGGATTGAAGGCGTGCGTCACCACACCTGGCTCTTAGCTTTGTTTTTTTATATCAGTGTTATATTCAATAGTTCAGTCATACCAGTTTTCAATATATATCTATTATATTTATATGAAAGTTCTTAGCCATCTGTAGGTTTTAGTTATTATTTATTTCTTTTTTTCAAATATTTTATTTTTTTATTTATTGAAGAGAGAGAGAGAGAGAGAGAGAGGGAGAAGGAGAGAGAGAGAGAGGGAGAAAATGGGCCTGCCAGGGCCTCCAGCCACTGCAAATGAATCCCAGACACATGTGCCACCTTGTGCATCTGGCTTATTTGGGTACTGGGGAACTGAACCTTATGAGTCCTTGTGCTTCGCAGATAAGTACCTTAATCTCTAAGCCATCTCTCTAGCCCCCTTCTTTCTGTTTTTCTTTTTCTTCTCCTCCTCCTTCTCCTTCTTCTTCTTGTTCTCTTTCTCTTCTGTCTTTCTTTTGTTTATTTGTTCTTTCATTTCTTGAGGTAGGGTCTCTAGCCCAGGCTGACCTTGAACTGACAGTGATCCTCCTACCTTAGCCTCCCAAGTGCTGGGAGTAAAGGTATGTGCCACCATGTCTCCCTTGTTTTGTTACTGTTATAGTTTTTTGAGATGAGGTTTCACATTGTATCCCAGGCTTCCTTATAACTCACTGTGTAAGGGGAAGCTGGATTTGAATTCATTGTAATTCTTGGAGTGCTGGAATTACATGTGTTAGTTACCAAGTCTGGCCTATTTGTCTCCCCTCCCTGCCTTTCTTCTCTCTCTCTTTTTGTAAAGATACCAGGCTCTCAGGTAGCCCAGGCTGGCTTAAAAGTTACTATATACCTGAGGATTACCTTGAATGTAGCTAGGGTCCTCTTGCCTCAGTCTCTTAAGTGCTGGTGGCATGTGTCACCACACCTGTTTTATGTAGTGTTGGGGATGGAACCCATGGCTTCATGAATGTTAGCCCAGCACTTTACTGAGTTGCATTCCTAGACTATTGTTTTTTTTTTAAGTTTTATTTATTTGAGAGAGTCAGAGAGAGAGAATGGGCACGCCAGGGCCTCCAGCCACTGCAAATGAACTCCAGATGCATGTGCCGCCTTGTGCATTTGGCTTACGTGGGTCCTGGGGAATCGAACCAGGGTCCTCTGGTTTTGCAGGCAAAGGCCTTAACCACTAAGCCATCCCTCCTGCCCTGTTGTTATCTTTTTCTTTTTTGTTTTTTCAAGGGAGGGGCTCACTGTAGCCCAGGCTGACCTGGAAGTCACTATGTAGTCTCAGGGTGGCCTTGAACTCATGGCGATCTTCCTCTCTCTGCCTCCTGAGTACTGGGATTAAAGGCATGTGCCACTATGCCTGGCTTCTATTGTTTTCTTTATATAAAATGACTTCTGTTTTTTCTTTTCATTTCTTCTTCCTAGTTTTCCCTTTTTTCACTGCATTTCTTTCTTACTGTCTAGTCTTGGCACTTTTTACTCTTCATGTTCTTCACAGACTCAAAGACATCCAAGCATTTCTTTCTTTGTTCTTGTTATGGCAATTTTCAATAGCTCCTTTATTTTGGGATTCACAAATAAGTTGTCTTACATCATAAAATTCCATTTTTGGGTATTTTGAAACAGAGCCTCATGTATCCCAGGCTAGCCTAGAATTTATAATCCTCAGGTGTCTGGATTACAGGCCTGGGCTACCATTTTTTCCTTAAAAACAGATAAACACTAAGAGCAATTTTATTCTGGCTTTGGAATTTATTTTGTTTTGTTTCAAGGTATGAATAAAATTAATATTGTTTCAGACTATTTTTATTTTAAAAACTTAAAATTTGTGTGTGTGTGTGTGTGTGTGATGTGTGTGTGTGTGTGTGTGTGATGTATGGGTATGCTAGGTTCTCTTGTTGCTGCAAACGAATGTTCATCCAGTTTTATGTGGGTAGCTGGAAATAAACCTGGGCTGGCAGGCTTTGCATGCAAATGCCAATAACTGCTGAGGCATCTCTTCAGCCTCATTTCATACTGCTCTTGATATCTGAATGCCATTTGGGATATGTAATTTCTCTTTTCTTGGAATGCTTCACAAAGTTGTGTGTCATCTTTATGCAGAGGCGATGCTAATCTCTGTATCGTCCCAATTTTAGTATATGTGCTGTTAAAGCAAGCACTGGGGCATGTAATTTTTTAAATCATTTCTTGCCCATTTTTGAGCATAAACTGTCATATATTCATTAGTTGGTTGGTTGAATGATTAGGTCTTGTGATTGAAACTGTGGTCTGGTGCTTACTAAGCACACTATTACTTAACCATACTCTCAGCCTCTTGCTACTCTTTTGTAAATTAAACTCATCGATTAGAGAATAATTCTTGAGGATTATTCATCTTTGGGATATTTTGAAATGTCTATATCTTATTGGGTAAAGTATACTGTGAAAGAAATGTATTAAAATTAGTTTCTTATCAGTTGGACATGGTATATTATCTTCCATATTTAATGGTTGTAATAAGTATGTTTAAGTGGTCCTTCAAGTATTAGGTCAGTAGTTCATGTTTTTAGCAGTATTTCATAAAGTGAACAAGTTTAGTTTATTGTATTTCAGTGTGTATATAGATATATGTATTTCTGTGTTTCTATACTTTTTTAATATAACTTTTACTAGCTCAGCCTTAATAGGATGTAATGTGATTTAGTTGTTTGCTAGATTTGTCAACATTTGTATATGAATAACCCTTTAGATTTTCCCAGGAGGTAGCTTAGTGACTGAAAAATATTCATTTAAACTGGGTTGGGGGCTGGAGCATTTGTAAGGTTCAGTACCCAGCACAATAAAAAATAAAAAAAATATTAAACAAACAATGGTTGTTGGGAAGATGGCTGAGTGGTTAAAAGCACTTGTTTTCAAGCCTATTAACATACCTGAGTTCAATTCCCAAGCTACCCATATAAGCTGGATGCAGAAAAAAATGTTAAGTGTCTGATGTTTGTTTGCAGGGCAACGGGCCTGGCATGCCTCCTCCCCCTGCATGTGCAAATAAATAGCTTAAAATTTAACAACAAACAATGTTCCATAGAGATCAGGTTTCATTTCCCATATTTATACTCTTTGCTTACATTGTCATGGCTTAAGTTTATCCTACCCACCACTTTCTAGCATGTTTTTTTAATTTTTTTTTTAAGTCTTTTGAAGTAGTATCTCCCTCTAGTCCAGGCTGACCTGGAATTCAGAAGGTAAATCTCAGGGTGGCCTCAAACTCAACGGCAATACTCCTACCTCTTCTTCCTGAGTGTAGGTTTTTTTTAAAGTATGGAAATCAGAATACTTTTTACTGTGTCTAAGAAACAGTTCATATATTTAGCTACTATACATTTTGCAAGAAAAAGATGTGAGCTTTATGTACTAAATGCTTCATCTATTTTTGTTGTATTTTCCTCTTCCTTTGAATTGTGTCGTTTTAGTGCTTTTATTTATTGATAAGTGTTATATTTCCTCAGGGTTAGTTCCCATAGTTGACATAAAGGGCAGCTGATATGAAGGTGGTCTTTGGAGACGGGCACATTGTATCCATGGCAGAGTTTGGGGTCTGTGCTGCCAAGAAACATTTCTGTAGTTTTCCCAGACTAGTTTTGACTACCAGATTGGTATATTTGAATAACAGGACTATGCCTTTATAAATGTATTTTCATGGAACACAGTTTGGTAACTGCTGTAATGTAAGGTGCTACTCAGAATTTCAGTTAATATCTGAATTTCAACCAAGATCACGAGTTCTCATTTAAATATTTAAAATTTTATATTTGCTACTTTTCTTTTATGCCACTTTGGGATATATATATTCTTAAGATCTATTGCCTTAGGTTTGCTCCTGGATTACTACAAAAATTTTTTCATTTTTTTTCTTTAGAGCTGAGTCAATATATGAAGAAATGAAACAGAAATATGGAACTCAGGGTTGCTATTTACTTAAAATTAATTCTCGAGCATCAAATCGAGCATCAGATGAACAGATACCAGATCCTTGGAGTCAGTATCTCCAGAAAAATAGTATTCAAAACCAGGTATATGTAAAAAACAAAAATAAAGCAAACCATAAAAATTGTTTTCCAGTTTTATGACATAATGTCAATGGTTTTTATTTTTTCTGTTGTTTTTGAGATAAGTGTTGAACTGTCTGTATAGTCCAGGCTGGCCTTGAACTCTCAATCATCCTGCCTTAGTCTCCCAAGTGCTGGCATTATAGGGGTGCCCTACCATGCCTAGATCTAGAAATTTTTATGTCTTGGTTTTGAAACCAAATGTAGTAGATTCACATCTTGGCGAGTGCAAAACCAAAATAAACACAACCAAGACAAATGTAATAGATTTATTCCTTGTAGCAGTCAAGGAGAACATTTTCAAATCAGTGCTCTCCTGGATTATAGGAAGCATAGGAATTTTTTTTTCAGGGAGCCTATCCATATTTGTATATGGGTTGATTTATTCCAAATCATTTCAGTTATGGAGTTCATTTTGGAGCATGTTCGGTTTAAGGTCATAATTAAAAAAGAAAAGACAGTAGACACATTATTGGGCATGGGACACATATGTAAATGTTAAAGTGATGGATAGACATGTCTTTGGGCATACTCAGCTTGAATCATAGAGCTTTATCTGAAAATAATAAAAACCAGTATCATGTGGATAGTGTTAAGTCTTGCTTGGTTTTAAGCCTAGCTCCTTTGCACTACAATTGTAGCACTCTATACTTTCCAGGCTGACGTTGGCAAAATACTTCACTAGGAGGTTGCTTTTCAGAAGAAGGGGCATTCTCCCTTTAATCCTTTCCCTTTCAAAAGAATTTGCATTCTTAGCAAATTTCAGCATTAGGGTATCTTTTCTTTTATCTTAATGCAGTGCAGTAATTTAATGGTACTAATCGCTTCAGTAATTATTGCTTTTTCTTTTTTGTTTTTTTGAGGTAGGGTCTCCCTCTAGGTTAGGCTGACCTGGAACTTACTGTGTAGTCAGGGTGGCCTTGAACTCATGGTGATCCTCCTACCTCTGCTTCCCAAGTGCTGGGATTAAAGACATGAGCCACCATGCCTGGCTTAAGCAACATCCCTTTTTTTTGTTGTTATTTTTGTTTTTCTGAGATAGGATCTTGCTCTAGCCTAGGCTGACCTAGAATTCACTTAGTAGTCTCAGGGTGGCCTGGAACTCACAGTGATCCATGTACCTCTTGTCTCCTGAGTGCTTGGATTAAAGGTGTACATACCATGCCTGGCTATAGCTGTTTTCTTAGCACCAGCACACTCATTGAGGGATATTTTTTCTGTATTTAAAAAAAAATATTTATTTCTTTTGGGAGGGGTACCAGGGCCTCATGCCATTGCACACAAATTCCAATACCAGACACATATGCCATTTTACGCATCTGGATTTACATGGGTACTGGGGAATTGAACCTGTAATGGCCGGCTTTTCAAGTAAGCACCTTCAACTGTTAAACCATCTCTCCAGCCCCTGAGGGAAAATTTAAACTTGCTCTGTTTCTTACTAGGTGGTGGTACATTTTTCTTTTTTCTTTCTTTTTTTTTTTCGTTTTGCAAGGTAGGGTCTCACTCTGGTCCAGGCTGACCTGGAATTAACAATGTAGTCTCAGGGTGGCCTCGAACTCTCGGTGATCCTCCTACCTCTGCCTCCCGAGTGCTGGGATTAAAGGCGTGCGCCACCATGCCCGGCTCATTTTTCATGTATTTTTTTTGTTCTGCTTGTTGCTTTCTCTTACTATAAATCTGAATAAGGGTAGTCAACAGCCTTAAAATTTCTTCAAACAAACACATTAGTCCATTTCAGCCTTATGCAAGTTCTCAGGATACAGGCAGAAGATTGGTTTCTTTGTCACATAAAACATGAACTGCCTCAAACTCTATTCCCAGTAGAGTCCTTATTCCTGTCTGAAGCTTTGTGAGCTGTCTGTGTGTTTTTCAGCATTCTAGTCTTTCAAAAATTAGTCTTTTCTAGCCCAAAGTTCCAAACTCTTTCATATTCCTCTTGTAAACCAGTTCTAAGGCCTACAAAACACATGATCAGATTTATTAGAGTATCAGCCCCACTGTCAGTACCAGTTTTCTGTAATAGTTACTTTTTCATTGCTGTGAACAACTACTTGACCAAACGTACCTTAAGGAAGGAAAGGTTTTCTTTCAGGTTACATTTTCAGGGAATATAGTCAATTATGTCAGGGAAGGCATGGGAGGCCAGTTTGTAGCCAGAGTGTAGAACCAGAGGGTGATCAGGAAGTGGGACCTCAATTCTGGCTTCCAGTGCAGCACTACTAGCTGGAGATAAGTATTTGAGCACATGAGCCCATAGTGCACATTTGTATTCAAACCACAGCACTGTTTTTGGAGTTTATACTTTTTGGGCAGTTTTTGGAGCTCATACTTTCTAGGTGGGTGGTTTTTTTTTCTGTAACCTTTTTATAATTTCTTTTTCTTTTCAATTTTTAGGAAGTATTCCTTTTAAAAAATATTTATTCATTTATTAGAGAGAGAGAAAGAGAGAGGGAGGGAGGGAGGGAGGGAGACAGGGAAAGAGGCATATATTTAGAGAGAATGGGTATGCCAAGGCCTCCAGCTGCTGCACACAGTGAACTCCAGATATAGGCACCACCTTGTGCATATGGCTTATGTGGATCCTAGGGAATCAATCCTTAGTCTTTAGGCTTTTCAGGCAAGCACCTTAACTGCTAAGCCATCTCTCCAGCCCTGTTTCTTCCTTTTTTCCTACTTTCTTAGTCTAGAGTTTTAAGGTTGATTATTTATGTTGGCCAAAGTGGGTAGTTGTAAAGTTTTATGTTCTTTCAAAAATTTTAAATTCCATTTTATGCCACTTGAAACTTAATAGTAAATGCCAAGTTCTTTCTTTAGTTGGATAATCAAGAGTTGACTGCTTCAGTTTAGAAGGAAAATTTCTCAAGTAAATGGAAAATATAGTCATATTTTGTACACGTAAAGCCATGTTATTTGCTTTTTGCATGAAATTTTAAAAAATATAACTTATGGAAGTTTATGTAATTATTGGTCTTCTAATAGAAATATTACTTAAAAACCTTATTTTCTTTATTTTTCTATACTATAGGCTTTATTTTTTTGTCAGACTTTTTTTGATTATTAAATTATCATTTATTTAGGAAATTACAGAATTAAGGGAAGGAAAATGAATAGACCCATGTAGCTTGAGAGCTCAGTAGTTGGCCAGAAAAACCTTGGAGAAGACAGAAAAGAATGTACAAAGAGCTTTTGCCATGTGGAGGGCAGGAGGGGGTAAAGAGCCCATGTGGAAAGTAAGGGTTAGGAGGTTTCTTCCCTCGGCTCAGCTCAGCTAGGCCAAGCCGAGAGGAGAAACTCACCAGAAGCTAGAGGTTCATAAGCAGTCAGGTAGCCCAAAGCTAATGTTTTGCTTTTTAATATTGAAATGATTGCTGACTTTTCTTTTAGATTATATTGGGGAAAATCTTTAAACTTGAAACAACCAGATGGCTGTGAAAGAGTTTTATTTTTTCATGGTTTTTGAGGGCCATCCTCAGAATAGACTAGAAGTAGTATAGAAAAGTCCAGTTTAGAGTTTAGTTCCTAGTTTGAGAACTTTATTTATTTTTGGTTTTGAGGCAGGGTGTCACTCTAGCTAGGCTGATCTGGAACTCATTCTGTAGCTCCCAGTGCTAGGATTATAGACATTAGCCACCATGCCCCAAATCAGTTTTGTTGGGCCTTGCTAGTAACAGGCTGGACCTGTGAGGAGGCTGCCTGAAGTATTGGACATGGACTATTGGACATGTGAGAGAGAGAAAGGAGAGAGAGAGAGAGCGGGAAGGAGAGAGAGAATGGGTGCTCCAGGGCCCTCCACTGCAGACGAACTCCAGATGCATTTGCTCCCTTCTGTATCTGGCTTGCATGGGTCCTGGAGAATTGGACTGGGTTCCTTTGGTTTTGTAGGCAAAGGCCTTAACTGCTAAGCCATCTCTCTAGCCCCTTAGAATAATTTTTTATATTTACTGGTCTTATGGTGTAGAATTGGGTTCTTGGACACTGAAATAAACATTGCATTATATGTACAGAATTGACTCCAATCTGCTAGCACTGTGTTGGTAACCTTACAAGGTTTTATATTCCTCTTTTTTTCCTACTGCCATTATTTATTAATATTCATAGGCATATTTTCATGCACTGAATGAATATCTATGGGCATACGTGTGTGTGTGTGTGTGTCCACATGTATGTATCACATAAGAAAAGATACATTGAGATGGAGATCATTTGAATGCAGATGAATTAGGGTAGTAAATTGAGTATGAGAAGGAATTAAAAATATAGCAGGTATGGTTTGGTATGTTAGAGTAAGATAAATAGAAGACAGACATTTGAAAGGATTATAAGAAACAGTATGTTAGCAAGCAAATGAAGCAAATAGTAGAGCAATCATAGTTATTGATGGATTTAGCGCAATCTAAACATAGTTTATTATAATTGCTAATGATTGTTATTTTTATTTTTATAGGAATTATATGAAGATGGCCCTTGTATTATGACTTCCAATAAGAACTCTGATAATAGCTTGCTTTCATTGGATGGAATAGATAATGAAGTCAAAGGTCTCAGTACTTTCTCTAAATTGTCTTTTTATTGAAAATAAATGTTGTTTAAGTTTGCTAACTTTTATAGATAAAACATGGGGGAACTTTTCTTTCTTTCTTGGGGGGTTGAGGTTCTGTAGTAGGGATTAAATTCAGGGTCTTGTGCATGCTATGCAACCATTGTTTCCCTGAGTCATACACCCCTAGCCCTTTCCTTTTGTACTATTTTTCTAAATTTGTATTATTTGCAAGGAGGGAAGGAAGGAAGGAGGGAGAGAGAAAGAGGAGAGAGAATGAATATGAAAGGATGAGTATGAATGTGGGCATGCCAGGACCTATTGTCATTGCAAACAAACTTTGCATGCATGTACCACTTGTGCATCTGGATATATGGGGGTACTGGGGAATTGAACCCAGCTTACCTGGGTAAGCCAGTACCTTTAACCACTTAGCCATCTCGCTAGCCTCGGTTTTCTTATTTTTTATTTATTTATTTATTTATTTATTTATTTATTTATTTATTTATTTATTTTTGGTTGTTCGAGTTAGGGTCTTGCTTCTGCCCAGGCTGACCTGGAATCCACTATGTAGTCTCAGGGTGGCCTTGAACTCACGGTGATCTTCCTTCCTCTGCCTCCCAAGTGCTAGGATTAAAGGTGTATGCCACCATACCTGGCTATTTTTTTTCAATATTTATTTATTTATTTATTTATTTATTTATTTATTTATTTATTTATTTATTTGAGAGAGAGAGGCAGATAGAAAGAATGGACATACCAGGCCTCTAGCCACTGGAAACAAATTCCGGACACTGTGCCACCTTGTGCATCTGGCTTTTGTGGGTCCTGGAGAATTGAACCTGGGTCTTCTGGCTTTGCAGGCATGTACCTTAATGGCTAACCCATCTCTCCAGCCTGGTTTTCTTTTTTTTCTTTTTCTTTTTTTTTTTTTAATTGATTTATTTGAGAGTGACAGAGAGAGAAAGAGGCAGATAGAGAATGAGAGAGAGAATGGGCACACCAGGGCCTGTAGCCACTGCAAACAAACTCCAGATGCATGTGCCACCTTGTGCATCTGGCTTACGTGGGTCCTGGGGAATTGAGCCTCGAACCAGGGTCCTTAGGCTTCACAGGCAAGCGCTTAACCGCTAAGCCATCTCTCCAGGCCAGCCTGGTTTTCTTATTTTTAAGACAGTGTCTTGGCTAAGTTGCCCAAGATGGCCTTAACTTGCAATCCTCCTATTTTAGCCTCTTAAGTAGCTGGTACTATATGCAATTCTCTATATATAGCCTAGGCTAGCCTGGAACTCCGAATTTTCCTGCCTCAGCTTTCCCAAATGTTGGGATTAGGGTTATATGCCACCATACCTGGCTCAAAGGTTAAACTTCCATTCTGATTTTATTCAGTCTTTTGAATCTACTATTTTTTTGACATTTAAATTCTTTTATGGAAATAATTTATTTTTAGAAATAGTTGTAGAAAGCAAGGGGAAATGTGATATGCAGCATTATTTTCCACATTCACATAATTTGGCAAACTATATTCTTGTGTTGTAAGTTGCAGTTTTGGTAATGATAACTCTAAAGTGTTTTGTTTGCCAGCAGGGCCTTTCTTTGTAGCCTAGGTTGACCTGGAATTCTCTATCTGGCTTTGAACTCCATCCTCCTGCCTCAGCTCATGAGTTCTGGGATTACAGGTGTGCACCATCATGTGTAGCAGTCGGTTGTAATTTTTTTCTTGTATGTTTTTCTTTTATCCTTCCTCCCTCCCTCCCTCCCTCCCTCCCTCCCTCCCTCCCTCCCTCCCTTCCTTCCTTTCTTTCTTTCTTTCTTTTTTTTTGAGCAGGGGATCTCATTCTGTAGTCCAGGCTGCCTGGAACTTGCTACATGGACCAGGCCAGCCTTGAACTTGAAGTAATACTCTTATCTTTGCCTCCCCATTACGAGAATTACAGGCATGAACCATCATGCCTGGCTCTTACATTTTTTAAAAAATATATCTTAGTTTTATTATTTAAAAGTAATTCTTAGGGCTAACGAGATTGCTTAGCAGTTGGAGGTACTTGCTGGAAAAGCCTGAAAGCCTGGGTTTGATTCACCAGTACTTATGTAAGCTGCATGATTAAAGTGTGGCACATGAATCAAGTTCATTTACTGTGGCAAGAGGCCCCAATGACCCATTCCTTCTCTCTCATAAATACATCTATTTATAAATAAATAAAAATATTTATGTAAAAGTAATTCTTTATATTAGTTAAAAACTATATAATTATTTCCCAAGTTACTTGAATTCTTAAATTTCTATTACTATGTAACAGTTATTAACACAAGCCCTTTCATTTTAAATTGGGAAATGGTTATGTTATTTTTATTTTGGACTTCTAAGATATACAGAGAGGTAAAGGGTTCCATTATGTTTTTTGTTAATTTTATGATAGTGTTAATCACAATTTTCTGTTGAATTCTAAAAGTAAAAGAAAGATGTTTTTCAATAGATGGCTTACCAAATAACTTTAGAGCTCACCCACTTCAATTGGACCAATCCAGTGACCCTTCTACCAGTGTTGATGGTGCAGATCATGTTACAAAGAAAGCAAGTACTGGAATAATTCATGGTGCATGTTTAACACTTACTGATCATGATAGAATTCGACAGTTTATACAAGAGTTTACATTTCGTGGCCTTTTGCCACATATAGAGAAAACTATACGGCAATTAAATGATCAGGTAAGGCTTAATATTTTGTATTATTTTAAAATTTAAGTAGCTATGTTTAAGACTATTTTAAGTTTTTCAAAAGTTAAAAGTTTTGTTTTGAATTTTGTATTACAATAAGCTATAAGATGTTAAATGAAATTATCAGTGGTGAAATTCTGTTAAACCCTAGAATATGGATTTCACTTGGAGTTTTTTCAGTATATTAGTTTTTTAATAGTGCTGTTAAAATGAATATTTACTATTCAAGCTTTAAACATTTTTCTTTTCTATATAAAAAATTTGAAGGCTTCATATCTGTCAACAAATTTAATCTTTTTTTTTTTTAGTTGATATCAAGAAAAGGTTTGAGTCGATCTCTGTTTTCTGCAACTAAAAAATGGTTTAGTGGCAGTAAGGTTCCAGAAAAGAGCATTAATGAGCTGAAAAATACATCTGGGTTGCTGTGAGTAAGATATTTTTGTTGTTACTGTATTGTTCTCTGTGTAGCGCTTTACTAAATAAATAAATAAATAAATAAACCTCTTTAGTTTCTTACTTTCATATTGTGCAAAATTTGGATAAGAAAGTCATTATGGTTTTAAAAAACATCTGTAACTGGAATTTTTGTTTTGTTCTTTTTTTTTTTTTTTTTTTTTTTTTTTTTTTTTGAGACAAAGTGTTTTCTTCTTTAGCACATGCTGGCTTGGAATTCACTATGTTGTCCAAGCCAGGCTTCCTAATTAATTAATGGGATTATAGGCACGAGGTGTCATACTTAGCTTGATCCTGAAGGTAGGTGGGAAAGTCACTTCATTTTGGGCCTATTTTTTTATTTGTAAGATGGAATTAGATTAGACATTCTTTAGTAATCCTTTTATATTTAAAATGTTTTCATCTGCTTAAAAACACTTTATTTTTTTTTTATTTATTTGAGAGAGAGAGAAAAAGATGGATAAGAGAGAGAGAATGAATGAATGAGTGCACCAGGGCCTTTAGCCATTGCAAAACAAACTCCAGATGCATGTGCCACCTTGTGCTATCTTACATGGGTCCTGGGGAATCAAACCTTGGTCCTTTGGCTTTGCAGGCAAGTGCTTTAACTGCTTAAGCCACCTCTCCAGCCCTAATTCATTTTTAAAAATTATTTATTTATTTATTTGGAGAGAGACACAGAGAGAGACAGAGAGAGAGAGAGAGAGAGAGAAGACAGACAGAGATGGGCACGCCAGCAGTGTCTCAGCTGCTGTGAATGAAATCCAGATGCGTGCGCCCCCTTGTGGTCAAGTGCAGCATTGTGCCCTTGTGTCACTTTGCATCTGGCTAAACGTGGGACCTGGAGATTGGAACCAGCATTCTTAGGCTTAGGAGGCAGGTGCCTTAACCCCTAAGCCATCTCTCCAGCCCTCATTAAAAAAATTTTTTTAAAAAATATATTTATTTATTTATTTATTTATTTATTTATTTATTTATTTATTTATTTATTTGAGACAGAGAGGGAAAGAGACAGGGAGAGTGAGAATGTGCGTGCCAGGGCCTCTAGCCACTGCAAATGAACTCCAGACGTGTGCTTCCCTTTGTGCATTTGGCTTACATGGGACCTGGAGAATTGAACTGGGGTCCTTAGGCTTCTCAGGCATATGCCTTAACTGCTAAGCCATTTCTCCAGCCTCCTAACTAATTTTTTGACATAGGCTCTTGCTAAGTAACACAGGCTGGTCTTGAACTTAGAATCTTCCTGCCTTAGCCTCCAGAGTGCTGGGATTACAAGTATATACCATCACACCAGCTACTTGGTCTAGTATTCTAAGATCTGGTATATATTTAGCAAAGTTTGTTTTTACAAAATGCTACTTTAGTGGAACATAACATACATCACTTTATGTTTTAACTTTTTTCTTGGTTGTGTATAAATGTGTCACTAATGTTAACCATGTATTTTTTATCTCCATCACGGAGAAATGCTTGCCTGCTATTGAGATATTCCCAGAGTTTTAACTTTTTGTTTCCAAAATTATTTTGAAAATTAGCACTCTCCTTGAAGATAGACACCAGGACCCATTTTCCTCATGTTCTGGGTAGTTGTATAGCTTGGCTTGTTACACATTTTATATTTGATGGTGTCCTTTACTTATTTTCTATTTGTAGGTATCCTCCAGAGGCACCTGAGCTTCAAATCAGGAAGATGGCTGACTTGTGCTTTTTGGTGCAGCACTATGATCTGGCTTACAGTTGCTATCATACAGCAAAGAAGGATTTTCTTAATGATCAAGCAATGCTTTATGCAGCTGGTGCCTTGGTTGGTATTTATTATTTATTTAGTGGTGCTGGACATGAAATCCAGGGCCTTGCACATGCTAGGCAAGTGGTCTACTGCTGAACTATATCCCCATTCATTCACTGCATTTTGAGAAAATTAAAACTGTATGTCAGTGTTTGTACTCTTGGTCCTTCTCTCTAGAGAGGCTACTGGGGATTTGAACTAAGGTCCTCATGCTTAGACAGCAAGTTTTACCCTCTAAATAATCTGCTCAACCCTAAGTGGGTATTTTGAGTCTGCATAAAACTATGCATTTTATGTGTATACATTATAATAGATCCTTAATATTTCATTTCAGGTTTTCAGTGTTCTGAATGTCTAACATAGTTCTCCTTTTGAAGTAAGTCTGTATTTCCTTTAGGAAATGGCAGCAGTGTCAGCTTTCCTTCAACCAGGAGCACCTCGTCCATACCCTGCTCACTACATGGATACGGCAATACAGACATACAGGGATATCTGCAAGTAGGTGACTGTACTGATCATATTATGACCATGTTGAAGTAAATTTGATATTTATGTCATTAAGTATAAATAGTTCGTTGTTCTGTCATGCCTTAGAATTTCTAGTGAGGTTAATAAAGTTGGAGAAAAGAGAAGGTAAAAAAAATACTGTTTCCTTGGATCATTTTTATTTAGTTCCCATTTGTTTTGGATTTGAGAATAAGGAATTTGTTATATATAATGTTGAGATTAAATGCTATTATGAGGATGTGTTGTAGGATATTTCTGACTTTACTTCCTGTTAAGCCAGAAGGTAACCATTTTGAATTTTCCGTGTTAATTTGGCAAATATATGAGTAGTAGAGTAATAGACCAGGAGAATAAATGAAAAGTGTTTTGTACATGGAGTGAGTTCTAATAGAACTCATTATCTATAAGGAGTCTATGAATTGGCTTAAAAGTAATCAGAGGAGGTTCTTGGGATAGTTCTTGAATAGACTTTGAGAGCTGTATGCTTATGATTTGGTGGCCATAAAGACATTTCTAGAATTGTGACTTGCAGAAATAAGTTTTGGGCATAACATTACAAGTGAAAGGGAATGAGCTTGGCTAGGTCATACGGTTTGTGTACATGGAAAATATTAGGGGATTAATTTGAAAAAGAAATTTGAGATAAATTAGTATGAGGAGGCTTAACTATTATTTATTTTTCTTAAGCTATAATTAAGTTTTATATAGTACAGAATGGGAAAAGTTATTTTTCTTTTTTAGAAAGACCAAGTGGAATTTTTTTTTTTTTTTTGGTGGTGCCAAGAATTGAACCCAGGTCTTTGTTCATACTAGTTAGGCAAGCACTCTACCAATAAACTACATGTCCAGCTTCTTTATTGTTATTTTTTTCTTATAGCATAGATACATTGGGGACTGGACAGATGGTTCAGTGGTTAGGGCGCTTGCCTAAAAAGCCTAACAATTTGGGTTCGATTCCTCTTTACCTGTATAAAGCCAGATGCACAAAGTAGCTCATGCATCTGGAGTTCATTTATAGTGGCTAAAGGCCCTGGCACACCCATTCTGTCCTTCTTTCTCTGCTTGCAAATAAATATGAATAGATACATTGGAATACAGAGATATAGAGATTATTTTGAGCCTTATAATATTGTTCAGGTAGAAGTGATAGTAATAGCAATTTATCTATAGTATAACAGCCTTTATAGTTTTAAAAAGTGATTTTTCAGTATTCAGCATTTGCCTCTGACCAAATAGAAATAATTTCTAGTCATGAAATCTTTATAGTAAACCTATGACATGGCATGTACAATTATTCTTGTTTTATACATAGGGAAATTGTGAAAAAGTTTAATTTGCTCAAGGGATACAGCTAAGTATATTCAAGAATCTATCTGTAAATTGGGCATAGTGTCTCACACTTGTATTCCCAGCACTTGGGATGCTAAAGCAATTTCAAGGCCAACTGTACGGAGTAAGACCATGTTTCAAGAAAAAAAAAAAGTATGCACAGATTCTAGCTAGATAGGAGATACAGCCTCTCATTAAAAAGGAACATCATAGGCCTGGAAAGATGGCTTAGCAGTTAAGCGCTTGCCTGTGAAGCCTACAGACCCTGGTTCGAGGCTTGATTCCCCAGGATCCATGTAAGCCAGATGCACAAAGTGCGTATACATCTGGAGTTTGTTTGCAGTGGCTGGAGGCCCTGGCATGCCCATTCTCTATCTATCTGCCTCTTTCTCTCTCTTTCTGCCTGCCACTCTCAAATAAATAAATGAAAAAAACAAAAAAAAAAGTTTATTTATAAAAAAGGAACATCATAGCTGGGCATGATGTAGGAGTCTGAGGTTAGGATGATTACCATGAGTTTGAAAGCTGCCTGGGCTACAGAGTAAATTCCAGATCAGCCTGGGCTAGAGTAAAATCATGCTTCAAAAAGTAAAAAAAAAGACTGGAGAGATGGCTTAGCGGTTAAGGTGCTTGCCTGCAAAGCTGAAGGACCTCAGTTCGATGCCCCAGGACCCACGATAGCCAGATGCACAGGTGGCGCATGTGTCTGGAGGCCCTGGTGTGCCCATAACCTTTCTCTCTGTGTCTGCTTCTCTCTCTCAAATAAATAAATAAAATAAAAAATTTAAAAATAAAAATAAAAAATATAATAAAAAGGAATTCCTAAAAAGACTAACAAGGGAGTCAGAGGAAGAACTAGTACAGTGAACAACTAAGGAAGCAAGAGTAGTAAAATATGTTTAAGAGGTTTGAATGTGCTCTCTCTGAAAGGGTCTTGTCTTTATGAAGCTCAGAATTTGGGGAGAGATGCATATGGAATGGTGGAAAGAAAAGGGATAATAATGCTTAGTGACCCAAGGAGCCTAATAACCCTTGGCAATCCAGTTTTGTCTTCAGGTCAACATCAAATCATGTGTGTTTCTGAAGTGTTTTTAAATTAAAATTTAATTTTTAATTTTTTAATTTTAATTTTCTGGCAGGTATTTTACTATGTGGCCCAGACTGTCTTGGAACTCACAATCACCCTGTTAAAGTCTCCCAAGTATTGACCTTACAGAGGTGTGCCACCATTCCTAGCCCCAAATTCTCTTTTCATTTATGAAGCCATCCTTCCATTTATATTTTCCTCTACAATAAAAATCAGTTGCGCTCTACTAATTTTCTTGTCTGTGCCAGTCTGCATTTACTATAGGGCATAAGTGAATCCTCAGCACTCCACTGCTTGACACAAATGACTTTTAAAAATGTTGCTTTGGTGGCAAAATCCCAGCACTGGGAGGCAGAGGTAGGAGGATCGCCATGAGTTCAAGGCCACCCTGAGACTAATAGTTAATTCCAGGTCAGCCTGGGCCGGAGTGAGACCCTACCTTGAAAACCAAAAAAAAAAAAAAAAAATGTTGCTTAAATAAACAGATTAATACCATGTAGCTTATGACTTAGCAACTGGCCATATAGGGGGCTAGGGATGTAGCTCAATTGGTAGAGTGCCTGCCTAGCATGCATAAGGCCCTGTTCAATTTTCAGCACTGCCTGCATAAACTTGGTCTTGGTGGTACATGCCTATAATTCCATCTCAAAACAAAAATGAGTAAGTAACTGAACATACGGGGAAATGGATGAGAATTCAAACATAATTAGGTAAAAATTATAGTGTTAAGATAAAAACATCTCTCACCGTGTGTGTGTGTGTGTGTGTGTGTGTGTGTGTGTGTGTATGTATGTATATGGGAGTGCTGGCTTTAAGAGTTAATCATTTGTGTTTGTTTGACAAAGTTAGGTATTCATAAATATTAACTTGGTCTGTGAAACCATGATTTGTTGAAAGTACATGACAGATCATTACAGTGTTTTGTTTTTTTCCTTTTCTTTTTGAAATGGGAGTTTCATATATCCTGGGCTGGCTTTGTAGTTGGGAATGATCTTCCTGTTTCCATTTCCCAAGTTCTGGATTAGAGTTAGGTACTACCCTGCCTGCTATTATGGTAACTTTTGAAAATAACAATTTTTCTTTTGAGACAGCATCTAACTAGGTAGCCCAGGGTAACCTTGAATTCTCTACACTCTTCTTGCTTTAGCTTTGCAGGTGTTAGGGTAACAGGCTGTCACAACTATTCCTGGCCTTAAATTGTGTTCTGATTACAAAATTATGTAATAATAAAAAGTTTTGAGCTGGCAAAAGTAGCTCAGTGGTAGAGTTCTTTCCTGTCATTCACCAGGCCCAGCCTGGTGAAAAAATAAACAATAAAAAATAAAAAAATAAAATTACATAAATTTCTAGCACTACAAAAAATGAATTAAATAAGATAAATTGGTGGGTTATAAGAATTCTGTTGGACTATTTTTAAAGTTATTTTGGTAGGTGAAAAATAAAGACATAGATTTTTTACTCAGATTCTACAAGTGGAATCTTGCTGAATGCATTGGTAACTTTGATGTGCTAAATAAATATTGTGGTGCTGATTATATTTTCTTGTTTATATTTTCTTTAGGAATATGGTGTTGGCAGAAAGATGTGTATTGCTTAGTGCTGAAATTTTAAAAAGCCAAAGCAAATATTCAGAGGCTGCAGCTCTTCTAATACGGTTGACAAGTGAGGTACTGAAACTCTGTGCATTTGATATAATTGCCATTGTTCATTAATTTGTAAGCTTTGTTTTAGTAAGATGAACAAAACAAAATTAGATTTCTTTTTTTAGGAAAAATGGCTAGTTTAGTTGTTAACCTCATTTTATGTTACTTTGTTGTTATGATTACTATTTTTATTTTTCTTATTTTTTATTTATTTGAAGGAGAGAGAGAGGATATGAAAGGGCACACCAAGGGACTCCAGCTGCTACATATGTACTCCAGATGCATGAACCACCTTGTGCCATCTGACTTACATGGGTCCTATGGCTTTGTAGGCAAGCGCCTTTACTGCTGAGCTGTCTCTCCAGACCTTTTTTACTCTTTTTTTTCTTTATTATTACTGCTTTTTGAGGCAGGGTCTGAAAATAATCCAGATAGACCTGGAACTTACTATATAGCTCAGGCTGGCCTTGAACTCTTGGTGATCCTCTTACTTCAGCTTCCTGAGTGCTAGGATTATAGGAGTGAGCCATCCCAAACATTTTGTTTTTATCCTTTTGTATCCCAGGCTATCCTTGAATTTGAGGCATTCTTGCTTCAGCCTCTTGAGTGCTGGGGTTATAGGCATGAGCCACAGCACAGCTAGAGTATTAATATTTAATAAGTTGAATTTATTTGGCTTATATACTCTTTTTTTTTTTTTTTTTTTTTTTTTTTTTGGTAGGGTCTCTCTCTGGCCCAGGCTGACCTGGAATTAACTACGTAGTCTCAGGGTGGCCTCGAACTCACAGAGATCCTCCTACCTCTGCCTCCTGAGTGCTGGGATTAAAGGCATGCGCCACCATGCCCGGCTTGGCTTATATACTCTTAAGTGTACCTTTTCATTATTTATTAGCCACAATTGTGTATTGATACTCTTTTTTTTTTTTCTTTTTTCTTTTTTCTTTTTGGTTTTTCAAGGTAGGGTTTCATTCTAGCCCAGGTTGACCTGGAATTCACTGTATAGTCTCAGGGTGGCCTCAAACTCACTGCAATCCTTCCTACAACCTCTGACTCCCGAGTACTGGGATTAAAGGCATGTACAACTGTGCCCAGCTCTTGATAACCTTCAGTGATGCTTCTGCCCTGTGTGTAACTAAAACATGCAGGTGAATCACTCCTGATATAAAGCTGGTACTTTAATCATTGAGGAGTTTTTAACCTCATTTTCAACTAGAATGTATACTTAAAGGAAATCATATTAAACTTAAAAAATTTATATTATGAATGTTTCAAAAGCAAGAAAGAGCAATCCTTTTGAAAATTTTATTTTTAATTTTTGATTGTATTTATTTGAGAGAGAGAGAGAGACAGAAAGAATGAATGGGTATGCCAGGGCCTCCAGCCATTGCAAATGAAATCATGTTCCACCTTGTGCATCTGACTTATGTGGGTCCTGGGGAGTTGAACCTGGGTCCTTTGGCTTTGCAGGAAAACTCCTTTAACCACTAAGGCATTTCTTCAGCCCTATATTTAATTTTTAATGTAATCTATTTATAATTGTTTTACAGTAGGCATCAAGTTGCAGTGACACTAGGCAAGTATAGAATGGTAGCCTTCTTTTGTAGATAAGCTTAAGAACTTGTTTTAAGTAAATACTTGAGAATAAAGAAACAAAATCTCTGTCCCTTAGATGTTAAATTTCCCAACAGTTTTTTTCAGTCTATAGTCCTCCACTATTACTTGAGCTATCAAGGGGTGCATTCTTATAATCTTAATAGTTAGACCACTCCATATTTCACTTAAACTTTTTTGTTTGTTTGTTTTTGTTTTTGTTTTTTGAGGTAAGGTCAGCCCAGGCTAACCTGGAATTCACTATATAGTCTCATGGTGGCCTCGAACTCACTGCGATCCTCCTACTTCTACCTCCTAAGTGCTGGGATTAAAGGCACGCACCACCACGCCTGGCTTCACTTAAACATTTTTGATGGGATCTTATTTACAGTCATTTTTTACTCCCAAATCTGTCCCTAACCCTGACCTTTCCTGGAGGTTTAGATTTATATGGCCAGGAATACCTTAGGTTTATCTAATTTTGAATGCTTCCAAGATATCTTAAATTAACATATCAATAACTTCAAATTTCTTTACCTGATATATATATATATTAGTTTTTTGAGGTAGGGTCTCACTCTCTAGCTCAGCCTGACCTGGAATTCACTATGTCTCAGGGTGGCCTCAAACTCGCAGCAATCCTCCTACCTCTGCCTTCCTAGTGCTGGGATTAAAGGCCTTACCTGATATTTTTGTGACATTAGTCTTTTACATTTCTCCAAGTTACTATAAATGTCTCCTTTCTGCTTTATCATATACTGTTGTAAAATCTGTTGCCATGTTTGTGTGTGTGTACATGCGTACGTGTATGTATGTGTATATATTGTATATATTGATGTATGTGCATAAGTGCTATGTTTGCATAAGTGGAGGTCAGAGGACAACTTTGGATGCTAGTCTTTCATTTCAACTTGTTTGAGGCAGGGTTGGTTATTCACTGCAATTGTCCTATCTTCACCTTTCTTCTCACATTGGGTGTGCTGGAATTACAGATGCCTATTACAGCATTTTTTTTTTAATTTGAGAGGGGGGGGAGAGAGCCAGCTGCCTCTCAGCCTCTGTGAACGAACTCCAGATGCGTGTGCCTCTTTGTGTGCTTGTGCGAAATTGCATACTTGCACTTGCATCACTTTTGGGTCTGGCTAAATATGGGACCTGGAGAATCGAACGGGTGTTCTTAGGCTTCTCAGGCAGTTGCCTTAACCACTAAGCCATCTCTCCAGCCCCCACTGCAGCATTTTTATGTGGCTCTATGTGGGTTCTGGGGATCTGTTCAGATACTCATGGTTGTGTGGCAATTGTTTTATCCACAGAGATCCCCTGACATCTTATTATTTTGTTAAAATTTTGTTAAAACTGACTGATGCTGAGAGCAAATGAATATGTTGCCTACTATATCTTTTTTGTGTTTTGAGCCAGTCTTGGTATATAGCCCAGGTTGACCTGCACTTGAAATTGTAGTATTCCTGAGTACTGGGACAGAGTTGTGAACAACTGCATCTTCTTGGCTTTTACGTTTTTATCCTTAATACTGGGCTTTGAACATGATATTCTGCAAACCATTTTTTTTTTTTTTTTTTTGGAGAGAGACACAGAGAGAGAGGGAGAAGAAGACAGAGAATTGGCGCGCCAGCAGCCTCTCAGCCGCTGTGAACGAACTCCAGATGCGTGTGCACCCTTGTGTCACTTTGCATCTGGCTAAATGTGGGACCTGGGGATTGGAACCAGTGTTCTTAGGCTTAGCAGGCAGGCACCTTAACTGCTAAGCCATCTCTCCAGCCCCCTACAAAACTTTTTTAAAAAAATCTATTTCTCAAACAGCTTTCTGCAAGCCATATTAGATTCAGGAGTGATATTGAAAGTGTCTGTGATATGATACCACTGACCAATATCTATGAACATTTGCCAGACGTAAACTCTTGGACATTGATAAATATAGACTCCTGCATATGCTGCTATTCTCTATTGTGATAAATAAATTGTAATCTGACAGTGGTTTGGACATGTTGTGGTGTTTTTCTACCTTGGAATATCAGTGAATATAAAAAGAATTTATGGGCTGGAGAGATGGCTTAGCAGTTAAGGTGCTTGCCTGTGAAGCCTAAGGAGCCATGTTGGACTCTCCAGATTCCATATAAGTCAGATGCACAAAAGGGAAGGCAAGCACAAGGTTGCACATGCCCACTAGGTGGCTTAAGTGTCTGGAGTTTGATTACAGTGGCTGAGGCCTTGGCATGCCAATTCTGTCTCTGTCTCTCTCTCTCTCTCTGTTTCTCTCTGTCTAAAAAAATAAAAAGAATTTATGATCAAGAAGGAGTTGGAAAAGATTTTTTTCCTTTTTGTTTAAATGAGTTTACCTTTCTATTTATATATGTGAGCTTGCTTTAGAGTATATTCTTCTGTTTATATTATAACCTTGTTACTTTCTGTTATTCTTCCTATTTTTTTGTTTTTGTTTTTACATTTCTTTCTCACATCTGGATGATTTGTCATTTACTGTCTTAGATAAGGGTTGGGAGTAGGTTCTGGTGCATTATCTTAGAAATTGTGATTTTCAGTGGCCTGTTAGATTGTTGCTTTTATATGTTTCTTTTCTCTTTTTTGTCTTTCTTCCCTTTTCCTCTTATCTTTGGGATTGAATCCAGGGCCTTACAAATACAAGGCAAGGTCTAGTAGTGAACTTTTTAAAATATATTTTTTATAGTAACTTGAGTAAAGATCGCTAGGTATGTCGTGTATGAAATTATAGTAAATGTTGACCAGGAATGTATTTACTGGGTGTGTTTTGCTCACTAGAAAGGATATATTATATCTTGAAAAGTACATTCACTCATTGTGGTTGTTTGATTCAGATGTCTTCCTTATTCCCAAAACTTAGGTTTTTTTTTTTTTTTTTTTTGAGAGAGAGAGAGAGAGAGACAGAAATAGGCAGGCAGAGAGAGAGAGAGAGAAAATGGGTGCACCAGGGCCTCCAGCCACTGCAAACGAACTCCAGATGCATGCACCCCCTTTGCATCTGGCTTACGTGGGTCCTGGAGAATCGAGCCTCGAACCGGGGTCCTTAGGCTTCATAGGCAAGTGTTTAACCGCTAAGCCATCTCTCCAGCCCAACTTAGGTGTTTTGAATGCTGGGTTCCCAGCTGATGGAGATTTGAGAACTAACACCACTAGGAGGCAGTGTATGTTGGGGGGTGGGCTTAGGGGTACTCTTCTGTTTCCCTCTCTCATAACCTCTTTCTAGCTTGCTGGTCTTTACTACTGACTTTTACTCCCAACTCATACAAATCTAAACATGTGAAGCTAGGATCCACATATGATAGAGAACATGCCGTGTTTGACTTTCTGGGCCTGGTTCACTTAGTATAATCCTTTCTAGATCAATTTTCTTTTATTAGGTAAACATTTAAAAGTTTTTAGGGCCTAGGCAAATGGTTCAGTAGGTAAAGTGTTTGCTGTGCAAGCATGAAGATTTGTAATTGGATCCCTAGTACCCATGGTGGTGTGTTGGGGAGGTAGAGACAAGGAATGACTGGAGCTGGATAATTAGTCTAGCTGAATTGGTCAGCTCTAGGTTTATCCAGAGATCCTGTCTCAAAGGTGGAGAGTGACTGAGGAAGATTAGTGCTGACCTCTGGCACCCACACCCATTCATTATAGGTGTGCCTACACACATATGAATCTGTGCACATATACACTTGTGTTGCACAATGCCACTAAAGATTTTTGACTGAGTAGTATAAAAACATGAATTCTTTTTTTTAAATTAGTGCTTATTTATTTATTTATTTGAGACAGAGAGGGAAAGAGAGAGAGGGAAAATGAGAATGGGTGCACCAGGGCCTCTAGCCACTGCATCTTGTGCATCTGGCTTACGTGGGACCTTACATGCCTTAACTGCTAAGCCATCTCTCCAGTTCCCCAAAACATGATTTCTTCTTTTTTTTTTTTGGTTTTTTTGCGAGGGAGGGTCTCACTCTGGTCCAGGCTGACCTGGAATTAACTATGTAGTCTCAGTCAGGGTGGCCTCGAACTCTTGGCGATCCTCCTACCTCTGCCTCCCGAGTGCTGGGATTAAAGGCGTGCGTCACCACGCCCGGCTCCAAAACATGAATTCTTAATCTCTATTGATGAGAGTATTTTTTTAGTGCCACTAACTAACTTAATATAATAAGAATTAACATAGTGGTTTTACTTCAGAAATTTGTCTAGTAACAATGTTTGAATAAATACTCTAAATTTTTTATAGCTGAGTATGGTGGCACATACCTGTAAACCTAGCACTGAAGAGGCAGAGGCTGGGGATTATAAGTGTGAGGCCAGCCTGGACACAAAGGTCTAGGCCAGTCTCAGGCTACTTAGTGGGATTCCATCTCAAAAAACCAGGGGCTGGTGATATAGCTCAGTGGTAGAACAGTTGCCTAGCACGGGCAAGGCTCTGGGTCCAATCCCTAGCACAAGTAAACAATTTATAAAATCCATTGAAGATTGTACTAATATGTTTTAGTATACTTAAACAATGAAAGATAATTAAATTTTAAAAAATGAGAGATATAGACAGCTTGTAAAGATCTCTGATATTATGTAGTAAAAAGCAAGGTATGTATAATACTACTTATATCTAAAAGATATTCTTAAAAAATAGTTATATAAGCACACATAGCTGTGAAAAGAGGTGGACTAGAGAGATGGTTTGGCTGTTTGAGGCTTCTCTGTGAAGCCAAAGGACCCAGGTTCAATTCTCCAGGTCCAACGTAAGTCAGGACCCATGTAAGCCAGATGCATAAGGTGGCACATGTGTCTGGAATTGATTTGCAGCAGCTGAAGGCCCTGGCACACCCATTCTGTATCTGCTTCTCTCTCTCTTTCTCTGTCAAATAAATAAATTATAAAATTTAAAAAAAAATTTTAAAAAGGAGACAGACAGAAAACACATCAACACTGAGCTGGAAACAGTAGTTTTCTCTAGCAAATGAGATGAGGCATGGGATGGCAAAGAAAGATGTACACCTTTTTCTGTAAACATTTGTTCTTTTAAAATGTTGAATTTTTTTTTAAGAAATAATTTTCCTTAAAAAAACTCCAAAAGTCAGCTCCTAGGATTCCTCAGTTGATTCTGATATGTAAATCCTTGTTAAGAACTTTCACTAGCTTTTAGTTCTTAGAACAATCATCTGATCATTTAGTTTTGACTAGCAGTAGGCAAGCTACTATTTTTTGAATGTGTTCTAGATGGTTTATTTAATCTATAGTGATAGTTTATAATAATAGTCTGTGAACACTTTTTGATATAATTCTAATTTGTTGAAATTACTGCATTTAAAGTCAATTGTTTTCTGTTTTCAACTTTCCCTGGGGCAAATAATGGCAGCAGAACACATGGAAGGGCATGGTAAGTTCAGCTTGAGACTAGCTGAAAACCTGGAAAAGGTTTTAGTGAAATGTTGTTGATTCTTAATCAGCAATTTCAGTACTTTCTCAGTTGTCTGTGAAGTGACAACTTCCTGGGAAGGTCCTCAGGAGTGATGATGATGTTTTCCTAGCTGCTTTGTTGGTAAGGGTTGAGTTGTTCTGTTTACCAATATAAAGATAGCAGGTGAAGAGAAAATCTTTGAAGGGTAAGCCTTCTGAATATTAATGAAAAGTAAGTATCTTGTCCCTTTAGAATTTTAGCAAAAATTGAAAATTCCTTTAAATATCAGAAAATTGTACAGAATAACTGTAAAATAACTCCTGTTAGCTTATTTCATAATATATGCATCTTCTGTTGTATTTTTTTTTGGATGCATGGAAATATGCCATTGGAAGTCAGAGTAACATCCAGAAAAATTAGATTACTATTTTCCAGTGCTTTGTGTTTTCTGATTTATCTTTAATAAATCCACCTGCATTTTATTCTTAGTTTATATCGTTAATTAATTAATTGCTATTTGAGAAGGAATTAGAGTTTTTTTAGAGCTTTATAACATAGTATTTTTCATAATCAGGCTTTTATAAAAAGCAACCCAATTACTTTTTTAAAGGCTTTTTGAACAAAATTTGTGCTGCTTAGAAGAGTCAAGATTGGCTTGCCCCTTTACTTTGCCTTCTTATAACTCCAAGTTAAGCATTAGAAGTGTTGTATACTATGAAGCTAGATGCATTTTAGCCAGTTGTTGTTTTACTTTATGTTGTGTAAGCTAACTATTCTTTGCACATTCGATAGGATTCTGATCTTCGAAGCGCACTGCTTTTGGAACAGGCGGCACATTGCTTTATAAACATGAAGAGTCCCATGGTCAGAAAATACGCATTTCATATGATATTGGCTGGCCATCGGTTTAGTAAAGCAGGACAGGTGAGCACATTTCTTTCATTTTTCTTTTCCTTTTTTTAAAAAAATATTCTTTAAAATATTTTTATTTAGTTAGTTGTAAGGGGGTGGAGAGAGAGAGAACAAGTACATAAATGTGTGCGTCAGGGCCTCTAGCCACTGCAAAAGAGCTCCAAATGGATGTGCCACTTTGTGCATTTGGCTTTACATGGGTACTGGGGAACTGAACTCAGGTCATTAGGCTTTGCAGGCAAGTGTCTTAACTGCTAAGCCATCTCTCCAGCCCTCTTTTTCTTTTTCTCAAAAAATTATTTATTTATTTATTTGAGAGAGAGAGAGAGAGAATGGGCATACCAAGACCACTTGCCACTGCAAACTCCAGATACATGTGCCACTTTATGCATCTAGTTTTATGTGGGTACTGGGCAATTGGGCTTGGGCCAGCAGGCTCTGTAAGAAAGCACCTTTTACTGCTGAGATATCTCTCTGCCCAACACATTTCTTTAAAATAAAGACTTGTTTTTAAAGACTTGGTTTTAAATAATGTGTGCTCTTTTTCAGTTTTTTTCTGTTGTAAAAATTAATCCAAAAAGTCGTAATAAATTTTGTTTTCAGATAACATACTATATTAATAATGACATGAGATTTGGATCTAGACAGATATAGGTTTAAAATCTTGATCCACTTATAGCTTGAATTTAGTCAAATTGCTTAACTTTTTTGTGACTCAGTACTTTATTTATAAAATTAGTAATTTAATGCAAATTATATATGGTGAAGGGCCAGTAATATTGATGCATTCATGCTTGAGCTCTGATGTATTGTCTCTTTATAATTGTATTGACTGGACTGGGGAGAAAGCTCAGTGGGTAGAAGTACTTGCTGCACAAGCATGAGGAACTGAGTTCAATCCCCAGTACCCTTGTAAAACGCAGAGTATGACTGTGCATGACTGTAACTCCAATGTTGAACAAAACAGACAGGAGGATTGCTGTGGCTTACAGGTAAGCCAGTCTAACAGAAAATACAAGCGAGTTCCAGGTTCAGCAAGACTCTGTCTCAGGGAGATAAGACAGAGAGTGATAGAGGAGGATACCTAATGTCTTCCTCTGTTCTCTGCACACTTGCATATGGGACATATGCATCTATGCCCACATGTGCATTCACCACATGTGTATGCACAAAGACATGCATATTATACAAAAAATAGTAATTCTATTGGCCATTTACTAATATGTAGAAATCTGCTGCTTATTTTTGGAAGCATTTGGGTTGAAGGTCTTCATTGATTTAGAGGTTTCTTTAGTCCTTGTTTCTGAAGTTCTTAATAGAACTTTGGTGGAGGCTGAGAATAGGAACAGCATTGAAAGAGTGGTTACTATAAATATGAAGGAGAGTGCAGATTGGATAATCATTTCTGTGTTCCAGGAAATATCCAAGGAGTGAGTATGTACTCATAGACTATATGATGTAGTATCCTAAGAAGCTTCTGATTATTTAATAGGAAGTTTGAGAATTTAAAAAAAAAATTAGTTAATACTTTTGTGGAGGAGCAATGGTGGTATTGAATTAGGTTTTCATGCATGCTACACAAGTACTCAGTATTAGTCATGGTCCTCTAGAGGAAAGAACTGATAGAATGAATATATATTATAAAGGGGATTTGTTGGACTGACATATAGGATACTTCTTGGGCAGTCCAACAGTGGTTGCCCACTTTGGGGGAATATCTTCCTTTCTCTGCAATACCTTCCTGGAAATGCCTTCATAGACCTGCTCAAGAGGTGTGTCTCTTGATTACTGATCTGATCAAGTTGACAATAGTAATTAACCATCATATACTCTATCACTTATTACATCTCTAGCCCTAATGTGATTTTTTTAAATGAGTATACTTAATATTTTTACAAGGCTTGATAACAAAACATGCCAGTGTTTTAAATTTACAATATTGCAATGCTGCAACAAAATATAAATGTTTAAACATTTCTGTTAATTTCTTGTGGAAATGCTCAAAATTAAAAAAAAATAGTTCCTCTTTCTTTTCTAAAAATATTTTGTTTATTCATTAGAGAGAGAGCTAGAGAGAGAGTATGAATATGAGTATGGGTACCCCAGAACTCAATGCCTTTGTAGATGAACTCCAAACACATGCGTACTTTGTGTCTGGTTTTATGTGGGTACTGAGGAATTGAACCTAGGCCATTAGGCTTTGCAAACTGGTGCTCTTAACTGCTGAGCTGTCTCCCCAGCTCCTCTCTTTCTTTTTAGAAACCTGTGAAAAGCTGGAAAATGTGTGGACTTGCTGTATATTAAATGAAAGGGCCTTAAAATAATACAAAATTAAGTGTCTCTTAGAAAAAAAACATTTGATAGGCTCTATGAATTAGAATATCTCATGCTCCACAGTGGGGAAAACACTAAAATATAGCTAATTTTTTCATAGTCCTTTGATAGAAAATGAAAATGTACCTGAAACATATCATCCCAGAGTTTATGCCTTAAAGGTTTCAACTTTATAAGTAATAAATTTTAGCAAGCATTTGATTTTCTTCATTTTCAAAGAAAATTGGTATTCTTATTGAAAATATGTCCTGCTCTACTATGTATTAGTTTACTTTTGTGAATGTTAATTTAGGAAAATGGGACTGTCATTGGGACTGGAAAGAGCTGCTTATAATCCTCAAAGTATAGCACACACTGCTCCTAGGAAATGCCCAGCACATTAATAGTGCTAATTTTTTGGTAGGTTCCAACAGACTTGCTGTCTGATGTCCTAATCATCTCCAACTGTAATTTTCTTATGCAGTTCAGTTGGATTTACTGTTTTCTCCTCATACTGTACACTACAAGCCTAGGAAAGCTTTTTCATATGCAGTATGTAGAACTCAAGAAAGTAACTAGAAATGTAGTTTTGCTGGAAATGCTGGTACTGTCAAATTAGTTAAAAAAAGCATCTTCCTCAGATGATATACTACATAGAACACATAAAATTGTGACTTAAGGTTATTCTTTCTGAAAAGTACCAACTTTTCATCATATTTCTATTTTAAAAAATGGATGTATTGGTAGGAATGAGTGACAAGGAAAATAGTGTGGATATTTTGAATGTAAATGTCCCTAATTGCCACAGGTATTTTTTTTTCAAAGTCTAGCTGAGGGTGACCTCAAATTTACTATGTAGTCTCAGACTGGCCTTGAACTTACTGTGATTCTCCTACCTCTACCTCTCAAGTGCTGAGATTAAAGGCATGTGCAACCATGCCTGGTTTACCTCAGGTATTTTTTTTATTAATCTTCCTTCTGGAGAGATGGCTCAAGTGGTTAAAGGTGCTGGCTTGCAAAGTCTGACAGCCTGGGTTTGATTCCCCAGTACCCATATAAAGCCAGATGCACAAAGTAGCACATGCATCCAAAGTTCCTTTGCAGTGTGGCAGGAGGTCCTGGCATCACCATCTCACTGTCTGCCTCTTTCTCTCTCTCTCTCTCTCTCAAATAAATGAGTATTTTTAAAAAAGCATCCTACTTAGTTTCCAGTTGGTGGAGCCTTTGGGGGTGGACCTTTGCTATAGGACGTGCTAGGGGCTGACCTTGGGGTTGAGGGGTCCAGTCTATTGTGTGCTCAGAGCCAGCTTGCACTGGCTGTTCTCTCTGCTGTGGATGTGTGGAGGTGAGCCACCTTCTGTCACTATGATGAAGCTTCCCCTCGAGACTGTAAGCCTGAAATAAACCCTTTTATCCCATAAGCTGCTTTTGGTCCAGTATTGTGTCCCAGCAACACAAAGGTAACTATGACATATAGTAATGTCATTTCTCTTAGTTATCTGTCTATTTGAGAGTTCATGTGAAGTTGCTTTTGTTGGCCCAGAACTTTGTTGTCCCCCCTCCTTATGAGTACCAACAAATAAGGGCATTTCAAAAGGAGAACAGCATCACAAAAGTTTATTCAATAAAAGTAAATAAATTAGGAAAGTGTTGGGGAGGGTATATGTAATGGTGTTCATTGTAACCTAGATAAGACTGTAAATATTACCACATCTATTTATGTGCCTGCCTATTGACCTATTTAAAGATGGTGCCATGTAGCCCAGGCTAATCTCAGACTCATTATGTAGCTGAGGATGACCTTGAAATTCTGCCTCTACTTCCAGAGGTCTGTGATTCCAAGTGTTTGCTGTCATGTCTGATTTATATGGTGTTGGGGATTGAACCTAGTGCTTGCTATACAAGCACTTTACCAGCTAAGCTACCCCTAGTCCTAAGTCTTTTTGCTTTTACATCTTTCTAGATTCTTCTCCAAGAAATCTTCACAAATATAATAACTAGGCTGGGTAGATGCCCTGTGTTTGATCCCCACTCCTGCATAAACTGGGAATAGTGGCTTAAGCCTATAATCTCAACACCTGGGAGGATCAAGAAGTTTAGTATCATCCTTAGCTACATAGCAAATTTGAGGCCAGTCTGGGCTACACAAGAACATGAATGAGTTATAGCTCTCAGGCTAGTGGGGTCAGCATGACTGGGCCAGTATGTGAATTTTGATTAGAAAAATAATGGTAACTTTTGTTATCATGTAGATCTGTATGGTGTCATATGTAACCACATAAATTGAGTGCATGTTTTTAATTGTAGGCAAGGAGAAAAATATTTGATGAAAGTATTTATTTTATTTGATAGAAAAATGCTTCGAGGGCTGGAGAGATGGCTTAGTGGTTAAGGCACTTGCCTGTGAAGCCTAAGGACCCATGTTCGACTCTCCAGATCCCATGTAAGCCAGACGCACAAGAGTGAGGCAAGCTCAAGGTTGCACATGCCCACTAGGTGGCGCAAGGGTCTGGAGTTCAATTGCTGTGGCTGAGGCCCTGGCATACCAATTCTCTCTCTCTCTCTAGATTAAAAAAAAATTGCTTCTATGTATAACATAAGAATTTTTTTCATGTTAGCAGAATCTATCTATTTTATAGGTTGAAATTTATTTGTTTAGTCCCTGTATATTAGTTACTTTTCTTGTGACAAAATACCTAGTGTGGGAAAGTCATGGCAACTGGAGCATGAGGCAGCTGGTCTCCTTGTGTGTGCAGTCAGGAAGCAGAAAGAGGTGGATGGTGCTGCTCAGCTCACTTATTTTTATTTGGAATGGAACCCTAGGCTAATGGGGTGTTGCCACCTACATTCAGGATTGGCTCTTCCATTCTCAGTTAAAACCTTTTGGAAACTTTCTTATACACACCATCAGAGGTGTGATTCAATGGTGATTCTACATCCAGTCAGGTTGACAATGAATATTTGTCATCATACCCTGCCTTTTCCCTGAAAGAATTTGAAGTAAACAAACTCATTGAGAATTGGACATTTTTCTCAGAAGTTAACTTTTAAAAGCTGAAATGGGGAGTTAATGAATGGCACAACAGACCAAAAATACGCACTCATACACTTGTGATGTGTAGAAGGTTAGAAAACTCAGGTAGATGTAAAGAGAATAATTTGGAGTACAGGGATACACAATCCAATCTCAGAAAAATAAATTTTGTAACTGAATAGCCTCACAGGGTAAACTCTGATTCGAGAATCATGCAGCTGAATGAGGAGCTTATCTTTTATTAATTAGGAGGGAAAGTACATCTTGTTTACTGTCAGGGTTATAGCTGAAAAGTTCAAGTAGTAAGTAGGTAACTAAGAAACTTTAAGCATATCTGGGGATTGTTACAAAGGCTGTCAAAGGACTTTACCCTTAAAAGAGAATATTGAATTTATCCTATCTGGGAAAAGGACAGAGAGGAGTTAGAATTTGTAGTTGCTGATTTTGCATGCGAAGTTGGTAGAGATTGTGGCTGACATGTCAGCTTTGTTTGTTTGTTTTCGAGGTAGGGTCTCATTCTAGCCCAGGCTGACCTGAAACTCAGTCAGTAGTCCCAGGCCTCAAACTCACAGTGATCTTCCTACCTCTGCCTCTTGAGTGCTAAGATTAAAGTTGTGTGAATGTCAACTTTTTGAATATAATAGAACAGCAGAGAATATATGAAGACAGCATATTGTAAGATTAATGAAATGTATCTGTTGCTGGGGATTAGCATTGTTCCAGCAAGACAGATGTGGGGTGGGATGAAAGTTCAACTTTGAATCCAAACAGTGATGGCTGAGGAAATTTAATCTACATTCCATATATTTTATAATTGAGAAGATTGTATCATAAATGATAGTTTCGTTTTCTTTATCCCATTTTCTTTCAGTTACCTGATTATTTTGTATATGTCATCACATATGTTTGTGTTATTTTTTCCAGTTCAAGACAGATTTGGAATTATATTTGTCTTATTTATTTTCTTATAGAAGAAGCATGCTTTGCGCTGTTATTGTCAAGCCATGCAAGTCTACAAAGGCAAAGGCTGGTCTCTCGCAGAGGATCACATTAACTTTACAATTGGACGCCAGTCCTATACTCTCAGGCAGCTGGACAATGCCGTGTCTGCTTTTAGGCATATTTTAATCAATGAAAATAAACAATCTGCTGCTCAACAAGGGGCCTTTCTCAGAGAGTATCTCTGTGTTTATAAGGTAAATACTTTTTTTCTAGAATAAACACTGAAATGTAGTTTTAAAACCTGGAGTAACACAAACTGGTTTTATAAATGTCATATCATAATACTGTGGAAAGTTATCTTCTTGATTATAGGCCTGTGGGTTTGTTTTTTTTGGACAACAAGGTCTTATGTAGCTCAGGCTGGTCTTGTTCATACCTGCTATATAGCTGAGGATCACCTTTAACTCCTTATTTTCCCATCTCCACCTTCTGATTGCTGGATTACAGGCATGTGCCACCATCAGTTTTATGTGGTTTTAGGAATTGAACCCAGGATATTATACATGCTCTAGCTCCTTCTGCTGTTTTTCTAAAGAGAATTTTAATGTTTCAGTACACTTTTGTTTTGTGGCTTTTTTGTTGTTGCTGTAAGATCGAGTATTACTGTATAGCCAGACTGCCCTCCAACCCTTGGCCTTCCTATCTTAGCCTCCAAGTATCCTGGCTTTAAATATTGGCTATTTTGGGATCGGTTTTTAAAAAAATACAGATGTCATAAACTTTTTGGACTGTTAATTTTTTGGTTGATTTTTTGAGATAGGATCTCATGTAGCTCAGGATGGCCTCGAATTATATAGCCAAGAATGATCCTGAACTCCTAGTGCTCCAACCTCTCAAGTGATGGGATTACAGGCATATGCTTGGCTTAATTTATGTTTTTATGAGACCACATATGATTTTACAGAATCAAAAGTCCTCTTACAATCTTTTTCTTATAGAAGATGAGATGTGGATTTATAGCAAGTATTATGCTATAATCTACAAAAAAATAATAGGAAAACTATTTCATTGAAGTAGGAGAAAATTAAATCATTTTTTATAGAAAGAAATAATAGCAATTTCCTCCAAGGCCTATGAATAGTTGAGTATTGTATCTTTCCCATAGAAAATAAATACTTTTTTAGACTTTATTTTAAAATCATATGAGTTTAAATTTTGGCAGATAGCATACTATAATGAATTGTAGAAAGCAAAATGCATGCTAGTATAACACTTGGATGTTTAAACATTAAAAGTAAACTAAGTGAGTAACCCTTAGCAAGGTTTTCTTTCTTTTATATTATTCTAATTATTTTTGATCAGTGCTGAAAATTTACCTAGGGCCTTGTATATACTAAGCAAGTGGTTTGTCACTAAGGTATATTTCCCCAATCTTTTTTTTTTCTTTCTATTTTGAGACAGGATCTTGCTGAGTTGCCCAGGTTGGCTTTGAACTTCTGGCTTAAGCTAGCTTAGAACTTGTGATCCTCTTGCTCCAGTCTAGGCTTGCATGCTTAGTCTGGTTAGGAAGTTTCTCTTGAGGTAGAATAAATAGTAATCTAAAGCACACAGTTATAAAGTTTTGTGACTCTCATATATTAAGTAGTACTACTTGTATGTCCTAACATTCCTGCTTAACATGTCTTAATAGTTTGTGTGTTAAAAAATGAAGAAACATGAGGCAAACTATTTTTTTCTGTTTCTCCCAGAATATAAGTCAGCTATCACCAGATGGCCCTTTACCTCAGCTTCCTTTGCCGTACATTAACAGTTCAGCCACACGGGTTTTCTTTGGCCATGACAGACGACCAGCAGATGGTTAGTAAATTTTCATTTGGCTTAGTTATTTCTTTAATGTTTGCTTTTTTTAATTTAAAAATTGATAAGTTGTTGAATATTTGAGAATACAACTTCACCTATGGTCTGTTTTCAGAAGATAACTACTCCATTGTTTTTCCTTAGAGCCTAAAAATAAAAAATATATATAAACCAAAGCTGGGCATGGTGGTGCACACCTTTAATCCCAGCACTCAGGAGGCAGAGGTAGGAGGATCGCTGTGAGTTTGAGGCCAGCCTGAGACTGCATAGTGAATTCCAGGTCAGCCTGGATAGAGTGAAACCCTACCTCGAAAAACAAAACAAACAAAACAAAACAAAACAAACACACACACACACACACACACACACACACACACACACCCAAGCAGATAGCAGCTTTTCTTATGTAATATAAAAAACATTCATTATCATCTAACATTGGTCAGCATTTTTAGTGTTGTAACATATTGATTTAGTGCAGATAAACTACTTTAAAAATATTCTCCTATAGTTATTGTTTCCTTTTTGTTGCTCATATAAAATCATATTATGATGAACATGTTTGAACTTTTCTTTTGAGACAGGTTCTTAGGTTATAGCCTTGGTTAACCTGAACTCCACATAGACCAGGCTGGCCTTGAACTTGCAGTGATCCTTCTGCTTCTGAGTGTTGAAATTACAAGGGTGTACCACCATTCTTGGATTCAGTTTTTAACTTTTTATTATGACCCATGTACGTAGAAGTAGAGAACATGGTTTACTCTTTTGCAGGGCACAAGTGAACTAATTCTACATATTTCAATGTAGATAGTGTAGCATAATGCTGAGAAAAAAATCATTTACAGTATAAATTGCAGGTATAGAAACCAATTCCATGCATTGTTTATATATATCCTTGTGGTAAAATTTACCAAAAAAAGCTCACATGGGTGAGTGAAAGAATTCAGGCTGCAAGAGAGGTTAGGCCAGATGGATGCCAAGACTGGGAGGAGTGCAGAGAGGATGTCAACTTGATTTGTAGTGTTCATTCTGGATCATATGACAAAAGTTGACATTTAAAAATTTTAGTATATATTTGGGTGTGTTGGTGCAGCTCCAGGATCCCTGCACTTGGCAGGAGGAGACATAAGTATCTAGAATTTAGGGGCTAGAGGGATGGCTTAGTGGTTAAGGTGCTTGTTTGCAAAGCCAAAGGGCCCAGGTTCAATTCCCCAGGACCCACGTAAGCCAGATGTGCAAGGTGGTGCATGCACCTGAAGTTGGTTTGCAGTGGCTGGAAGCCCTGGCATGTTTATTCTCTCTCCTCCCCTCCCTCCCCCCCTCTTTCCTCCCTCTTTCTGTCAAATAGATAAAAACAAAATATATTTTATAAAAACGAACTGGAGAGATGGCTTAGTGGTTAAGGCGCATGCCTGTGAAGATTAAGGACCCTGGTTTGATTCTCATGCGTCTGGAGTTTGTTTGCAGTGGCTAGAGGCCCCGGTGTGCCCATTCTCTCTCTCTCTCTCTCTGTCTCTAATAAATAAATAAAAATTAAAAAAAAACCACAAGAATTTAAGGTCATCTTCCACAACATAGCTTGTTAGAAGCCAGCCTAGGCTACATGAGATGAGACGTGTCTCTAAAAACAAAACCAGAATTATGATGAAATTACATTATGTGCATGTATGAAAATTGTCAGCTAAAACCCACAAACAGTACAAAAATTTAGTGTTCAAATATTTGCTACATGCTTTTCCTATTGTTGATTTTTTTCATTTTTGTTTTTTGTTTTTCAAGGTAGGGTTCACTGTAGCCCAGGCTGACCTAGAATTCACTATGTAGTCTCAGGGTGGCCTTGAACTCATGGCTATCCCCCTACTTCTGCCTCTCTAGTGCTGAGATTAAAGGCATGCACCACCACACCCAGCTACCTATTGTTGAAATATGTTATGTTAAAAATTGTGGCATCTAGGGAAAAGTAACATTCAGTAAGGAAGAAAAGAATATTAGTATTGAAAGCAAAATTCCAACCAGATTCAGGTTAATAAGAGGATTATTTATTTATCTATTGCTCAGAGAATTGGAAACTGGCAGGTGTGTTTGCATGTATAAAAATTTTCGGTACCTCTGGTTCTTACGTAAAATGTTATTTGAGAACAGATGTTTATAAATGTGTATTATGACACTTTTTTAAAGGTGAAAAGCAAGCAGCTACTCACATAAGTCTTGATCAAGAATATGAGTCTCAATCCTCCCAGCAGTGGCGAGAACTTGAAGAACACGTTGTAGCTGTGGTTAATAAAGGAATAATTCCATCCAATTTCCAGCTGACACAATACTGTTTGAACAGTTATTCAGATAACTCCAGATTTCCACTTGCAGTTGTGGAAGGTGGTATACTTGAAATTTTACTTAAGGCTTTTTGTTTGCTTATTTTACTTGATAGTATATTCAAGGTAATTTACTGTATGCCATGTATGATTGGAGGCCAGGGATACAAAGCTAAATTAGAAACTCATCAGTTACTTGAGCTGCATATTTGTTGAGATTGAACCAATGTCTCATGCATTGTAAGGTAAGTACTCTACTAACTGAGCCATATCCCCTGCTGAAACTCATCATATACTAAGCTGCTTTTATAAGACTGGACATTGAGGATCTCATATCAATATATTGCTATGATACTGAAATGCCAAGAGTGACATCTCTATGATAGAGACCTTGGGGAAATCTAAAAGAGTAACATCAAAACTGAATTCTTAGTAAATAGACCTTTATAAGGTGGCCAGTATTCAGTCTAGGCAAAATTACAGAACTATGAAACTAAGGTATGTTTAGGGCTGTGAAGCTTAGGGTGAGGTGTGAAGTTTATATTAAAGTTTCTAAATGTAGGACTTTTTCTTTTATAGAACCAATTACAGTGGAAGTAGCTTTTAGAAACCCTTTAAAAGTTCCACTTTTATTGTCCGACTTGTCATTGCTCTGGAAGTTTCAGCCTAAAGATGCCAGTGAAAGAGACCATGAAGAAGTGAAAGAACGAGTAAGTTATTAAAAGGTATATGTGATAAGCATGTTTCAATTACAGCCTAACATGTTATACTGACATTTCTGCTTCTGGTTTAGTGAGCTATACTTTTTTTCTTCACTTATTTTTCTTTAGTTTTAAAATTCATATGTGCTTGCTGTTCAAATTGAGAATGTAGAAAAATAAGGTTTAAAACACCGTCTTCCTACTTATTTAGAAATAATTATTTAATATTTTTCTGTGTATTTTTCCAGTCATTCCAACTTACATATTTTTTTGCTTGTGTTTGGGATTTCCTTTTACTGTGTATATGTTGCTCATTTTATAATATTTGCTGTTTAATACATTTTCTAGTGTTAGAATATTCTGTTTCCTTTTTTCTTATTATTCATGACAAGGATAATTTATAAATATTTTTGCTATTGCTAGTTGTTTTGAGGGTTCCATTTTTACTATCACAATAATTCTGTGTTGACTTTTTAAAGTTTACCTTTTGTTTTAGTGACATGTGGTTGGGGTCAAACCCAAAGACTTATTACGCATGTTAAGCAAGCTACGCCCCCATGCCTTGTGGTGAATAATTTTGTGTGTATTCCTTTTTAGCCTTAAGATAATTTCTGTAGGAAAGATCCCTAGGCATAAGGTTATAAGATTTTAGGGAATAAACATTTTAATCCTCTGTTAATTCACAAAAAAATCTCACCAGCATCCTTCTCATCATCAAATATGGGGTTGTGCATCTCATTGTTGTGTCATTAACCATTATGATAGACAAAATAAAAGGCTTTATTGAATTCATAAGTAAAAATGCCACCTCACTGCTTACATTTTCCATTTCATTGATTTCTACTGAAATTGAAGTTTTTTTTAACTCTTTTATTGATAACCTCTCTACATATAGACAATATACCATGATCATAATCCCCTCCCACTACCTTCCCTTTATCCCCTCTCAAATTTCCCCTCCACTGAATCCCTTCTTTTCAACTAAGTCTCTCTTTGATTTTGATGTTACCATTTTTTTCTCTCCTATTATTCAGGTCTTATGTAGGTAGCATCAGCCACTGTGAGGTCATGAATACCATGGCCACTCTGGAAGACAGTATTGCAAAACACTCCTCTCCTTTCTTTGGGTTCTTACATTTTTCCTCCCTTGGGTCACCTCTTCCACAGTGGTCCCTGAGCTGTGGAGGGTGTGATAGAGATCTCTCTCTTAGTGATGAACCACACTTTGGCATTTCTCCCCAGTTGTTACTACCATCTGAAAAGAAAAACTAAGCAAAAGTGAGAATAGCGTTAACATAGGGGCATAAACATGAGTGTTTAAGGGACAGTTTTGTGGGCATAATATATTCATTTTGCCAAACAACAATAGTAGTTTCCCCATAGGCTTATGACCTCCCCAGCCATAGGTTTTTTGATTAGGTTTTCTTGGGAATTTCTTCCCATACAGAGTGGGCCTCAAGACCAAGCAGAGAGCAGTTATTTCCCCAGAACAGACATGCTGCCATTGTAGCAGTTGGTATATTTGACCTGGTTGTCCAGACACAGAGCTTTCAGGCTCTACTCTTGGTAAAGACTTGATGACTTTTCTCCTCATACAGGCTGTATAACTCTTTTTAGCATCCTGATAGCAAGTCAACAGGATGTAGTTTCCAGCTTAGCTCCAGGTTGATTTCTGAGTGTCCTACAACCCAAGTATGTGGAGGCTTCAGCATTAGGATCTACCATCTATTCTGGTGGGGAATCCAAGAGTCTTAGCAATAACCGGTGGTGTTTTGGGGGCATCAGGGCTTCCTTGATCAACACCCCACACTGAAATTTTCTGGCATTGAAATTTTCTTGTATGGCTTCTGGGCACAGCATTATCTAAGCTGGGGTGGTTTGATTCAGGCATCCCCCAGAAACTTATGTGTTCTGTATGCTAGGTTCCCAGCTGATAGAGATTTGGGAATTAATGCCTCCTGGAGGCAGTGTATTGTTGGGGGCAGGCTTATGGGTATTACAGCCAGTTTTCCCCTTGCCATTGTTTGGCACACTGTCCATCAGATGTTGGCAAGGAGGTGATGTCTACCCTCTCTGCTCATGCCATTGTTTTCCCCTGCCATTATGGAGCTTCCCATTCAGTCCATAAGTCAAAATAAACCTTTCTTCCCACAATCTGCTCTCGGTCAGGTGTTTCCTGCTGGTAATGCGAACCTGGCTGCAACAGTAAAGTTGGTACCAGCAGCAGGGTCATTGCTCCTAGACACCTGAGTGTGTGGCTTTTGGCCTTTTGGAGTTGATTTTTGAGGAAGGAATGTGGAAGGATCTGAAACCTTGGCCTAAGAGATGCCTTGCAGTGCTGTAAGTACAGCTTGATGGACTATTCTGGTCAGAGTTGAAATACCTGAGTGCAGTAAAAACCATGGACTGTGTGGCTTATGAGGGGTGAGAAAGAGCTTTGCCTGGACTGGACTAGAAGCAGTTTGTGTGAGAGGCTTGTTGTTATGGCTGTGTCCTGAGAAGTTGTACAGGGTTGCATTGTGTAGAAATGGACTGGTGTGAACAGAGGGATATGGCACAGAAAAAATGAAATCTTTGGGTGGAACTGCTGCCTGTTCAGCACCAATTGAGAAATTAAAACCATTGAGATTGGACCAGCTGACCTGCATTGGAACCATAGAAAGAATGCAGTCTTTTGAAGGGGCCTGCATGCTCAAGGAGTGTCCTGTTCTTCCAAGTCTGCTTTATTTCCCCTGGATTAACAAATTGGCACCCTACCTTGTATTATGGAGTATAAGAAATGCAGTAAAGAGCGGGTCATTGAATTTGCAACACGATCTTGCATTTTGGAAATGGCCATGGGCAGGGTGAAGCAGGTTTGCTGGATTGCCAGCATGAAGCCCGATGGAGATGTGAGGATGGACCTTAGGCTGCAGTGGAGACCCAGCAGAGATACTAGGACCATGAGATGGCTGCTAAGGAGAGCTCCCAACCCTACATGAAGTTTTCCAGGACTTTGAGTAGCCTAGCTGAAGGGGAGTAATTGGAACTCCAGAGACTTGTTGCTGGTTAGAATTATCGGACTTGGAGATTTGTCACTGACTAGAGTTGTTGGACTTGGAGCTACAGAGTTTGATGTTTGCCCTGTTTAAATTTTGTATTGGTTGAATATTTCTTTGGTATCCTCTGCCATATTTTGCAGTGTGAGTGTTTATTCTGTGTTATTATGGGTTTTTTGTTTTTTGGGTTTTTTTTTTTTTTTTTTTGGTATTATGGCTCAGTTAAAAGATCTGACTATGGGAATATTTGAATCATTGGGGTTGATTAAAAACTGTGGGGGCTTTTAAAGTTAACACTGCAGGCATTGCATTTTACATCATGGATGGTTATTAGTTTATGGGGGTCAGGGGTGGAATGTGGTTTGATTCAGATATCCTCCATAAGCTTAGGTGTTCTGAATGCTTGTCCCTAGCTGATGGCAGTTTGGAAATTAAAGTCTCCTAGACTCAGTGTATTGTTGGGGGTAGGCTTATGGGTATTATAGCCAGATTTATTAGAGAGGGAGAGAGAAAGAGGCAGATAGAGAGAATGGGCACACCAGGGCCTCTAGCCCCTGCAAACAAACTCTAGATGCATGTGCCACCTTGTGTGTCTTGCTTATATGGATAATAGGGAATTGAACCTGAGTCCTTAGGTCTTGCAGGTAAGTGCCTTAACTGCTAAGCCATCTCTCTAGCCCCCATATTTTGATTAACCTCCTCCTACCCTTTTCTCCATCCTTTCCCCTACCCCATTTAGCCTATTTCACCTCCAGTATTCTGCCGTTCTACTTACATATCTACTATATCTACTATATCTTCCCCAGTCCCTCTCCTCTCACCTTTTCTCATTGCTTCTTTGCTTTCTTGCTTCCTTCCTTCCCTTCCTTCCTTCTTTCCTTTCCTCCCTCTCTCCCTCCCTTCTTTTCTTCATCTCTTCATCTTATTATTATTTTTTTTTTTAATAAGAAAGCCACCCACATGGCTAGAGATCCCACATGGAGGGCCTGGAAAAAAGTGTGGAAAGAAAAGAGAAGAAGAGCCGGGTGTGGTGGCACATGCCTTTAATCCCAGAATTCAAGAGGCAGAGGTAGGAGGATTGCCATGAGTTTGAGACCACCCTGAGAATACAGAGTGAATTCCAGGTCAGCCTGGCTAGAGTGAGACCCTACCTCGAAAAACCAAAAAGAAAAGAAAAGAGAAGAGGAAGTTCAAGGAGCTCCTGCCATGTGGGGAGCTGGAGGGGATAAAAGAACCCAGGTGGAGAGTAAGGGCAAGGGGTTCCTCCCGGCTGGGCCTGGGCAGCCCGGCTGAGGAAAATCTCACCCATAGCTGGAAGTTCCCAAGTGGTCAGAGTGTCCCTTTCTTTTTATTAAAAACATACTTTGTATGGATAAATCATGCTGGTACTATCTTTTCCCTCCTCCCTGCCCCCATACCACTGGGGGCTCTCCTTACTGAGGTTGCTGGTATTCCCCATAAGGTTGTGGGTTATGCTTTGTGAGAGCAGCAGTCAGTTATTGGGGGGAGACAATGCCTCTGGGTACGACATCCCAACCTGTAGCTATTAGAATTGTTCTGCCCCCTCTTCTGCAAAATTCCCTGAGCCCTGTTGGGTATGTTTTAAGTCTACTTTAGTGATGATCTCTTGGGAGCCTCTGGATTTGTTTTGTTATGTGTTGAGTATCCTCAGCATCTCACCATGGAAGCAACACTCTTGCCTGTCTCCCCAATTTCTTGTGGTTTCACCTGAGTCTTGTCTGAAATGTGAGGGGTAGTTTATCTTCTTGGGTTTTGCTACCTCCTGAAAAAGAAAACCAGATTTTCCAACAGAGAATGAAGTCAGCATAGGTTAAATTGGATAAGCATTATTAATTTAGGGAGATTTTGATGGATGTAGTCCCTCCTTTAGCCAAAGACTAGTGGGAGCTTGACATTGGACAGCATAATCTTTATCTCCGTAAGATTCAGACCTGGTTACAGTTCTAGATAAGGGTTCCTATCCACTGAATGGATCTCTTAGCTAATCAGAAAGCCATTGGTTTACCCACCAAGACTTAAAAAACCTAATCCCTCCCCCCAAACCCTTCCATTCATATTATCCAGCCCTCAAGTTGTCTCTCATATGCCAGCAACTCAGGTTGATCCAGGTTAGGAACTGAAGATGAGTGAGACCCCGTGGCGTTTGTATTTCTGTGATTGTGTGCATTCACTAAGTATGATATGTTCCAAGTCCATCAGTTTTCCTACAAATTTCATTGTATTGTTTTTCTTACTGCTGAGTAGATTTCCACTGGGTAAATGTACCTACAGCTTTGTTATCCATTCATCCAGTGATAGGCACCTGGGTTGATTCCAGTTCTTAGCTATTATGAATTGAGCAGCTATAAACATGGTTGAGCAAATATCTCTGTAGTGAAACATGGAACATTTAGGTTAAACGCCCAGTAAGGGAATAACTGGGACTTTTGGTAGTTCCGTATTCATCCTTTTCAAGACTCTTCATATTTATTTCCATAGTGGTTGTGTTGTAGAAATTCTCTGGAAAGATCACTCCAACACCAGTATGAATGAAAACAGAGGAGTTTATTTCCAGGGGGCCAAGGAGTTTGAGGTAGGTCTCCAAAGAAGCTCTGGCCCCAAGCTGAGATTTTATTTCCATTTTATGTTTTCATAGCCAAGGGAAGGGATAAGTGAACAAACAAGATAGGGCAGTTTGTGTATCAATCATTTCTGTAGTCAGGCCACCCTAACAATGAACTCCATTTTATTTTGTTTTAGCCTAAACTGTCTTTCCTTGTTATCATCCCTTTGGGCCCTTTCTGGACAGTTCCTTCTTGGAGATTTTTCCATCTTCTGACAATGATAAGTTTTAGCTCCTCAACAATTAACTCATATAGTAGCTCAGTGAATCAGTTCAACTTTCAGCTTCTTTTCTACCACAGTTGTACAAATTTGGATTTCCATCAACAGTGAATAAGGGTTTCTCTTTCCCCATACCCTTGCCAACCTTTGTTGTCATTTGACTTTTAATGATTGTCATCCTTGCTGGAGTAAGGTGGAATCTCATAGTTGTTTTAATTTGCATTTCCCTGATGGCTAGGGTTAGGATTCTTGTGTGTGTTAGCCATTAGTATTTCTTCCTGAGAACTCCCTATTCAGTTCTCTTCCTTATTTTTTGAGTGGGTTTTTTGATTTGTTATTGTTTAGTTTGTTGAGTTCCTTGTATATTTTAGATATTAGGCCTCTGTCAGTGGTATATCTAGCAAAAATTTTCTCCCATTCTGTGGGTAATCTGTTGGCTCTGCTTATAGTATGTTTGTCTGTGCAAAGCTTTTTAGCTTTATGATTCCCATTGGTTGAGTGATTATCTAATTTCCTGGGCTACTAGGGTTTTGTTCAGGAAGTTTTTCCCCTCTCCTATATCGTGGAGAGTTACTCCTATTTTTTCTTCCTATCATTTTAAGAGTTTCAGGTCTGTTATATTGAGGCCTTTAATTCATTTGGACTTGGTTTTTGTGTATCGTGAGATGAGTGGGCCTAGTTTCATTTTTCAACATGTGGTTATCCAATATGTCCAGCACCATTTGCTGAAGATGCTATCTTCTCTCCAGTCTATGTTATTGGCACCTTTGTCAAAAATCAAGTAGCTGTAGTTACTTGACCTAAGGGCTGGATCTTCAGTTCATCCATTGGCCTATATGTCTGTTTTTATGCCAGTACCATGCTATTTTTGTTGTTGTTGTTGTTTTTGTTTTTCGAGGTAGGGTCTCACTCTGGTCCAGGTTGACCTGGAATTAACTGTGTTGTCTCAGGGTAGCCTCAAACTCATGGCGATCCTCCTACCTCTGCCCTCCCAAGTGCTAGTATTAAAGGTGCATGCCACCACGCCCAGCTCTTTTTTAAATGTTTTTTTTAATTTTATTTATTTATTTATTAGAGAGAGAGAGAGTGAGAATGGGCGTACCAGGGCCTCTAGCCACTCAAATGAACTCCAGATGCACGCACCACCATGTGCATCTGGCTTATGTGGGAACTGGAGAATCAAACTGGGGTCCTTAGGCTTCACAGGCATATGCCTAACCCCTAAGCCATCTCTCCAGCCCCATTTTATGTTTTATATTTTTTGTTACTACAGCTTTAGCTCGGGTATGATTTTGTGTTTAGAGTGATGCTAGCTTCATAAAAGTTGTTGGGGAGAATTCCCTTTCTCTGATTATATGAAACAGTTTGAGAAAAATTGGTTTCAGTTCTTCAGTGAAGACTTGATAAAATTCAGCTGAGAAGCCATCCTGTCCTCAATTTTTCTTTTTGGAGAAGTTTTTGATTACCTTTTCAATCTCAATGGATGCAATAGATTTATTTAGGAGATTAATTTGCTCTGAGTTTAAGCTTTGGTAGGTGGTATGTATCTAAGAATTCATCCATTTTTTCCAGATTATCTGATTTTGTGGGATAATGGTTTTGGAAATATGTCCTGATGGCTTTTCCAATTTCATTGATGTCTGTTGAGCTCTCCCTTTTTTGTTTCTGATTTTATTCATTTGAGACTTCACTTTTTTGTTGTTCATTAATTTCTTCTCTGATCTTAATTATTTCTTTCTGTTTGGAACTCTTAGGGTTGGATTGTCCTTGTTTTTCCAATGCCTTTAGGAGATCTTCATGTCTATGTTATAAAGGCATTTGGTGCTTTGAATTTTCCCCTTATGACTGCCTTCATTGTGTCTCATAAGTTTTAGTATGTTGTGTTTTGTTATCACTCAGTTCTAGAACTTTCACAGTTTTCTTTTTTATTTCTTCCACAACTCATTCATTATTTAAAAGAGTGTTTTCCAGTCTCTAGGAGCTGTAATTTCTCACACCACTTGCACGCACTATATAGGAGAACTGGGGCTTGGGCGCTGGGGAGCCAGGAGCAAAAGGCCAGCTCCCACTGTGGTCTGTGGCCCCTCTGGCTCAGAACAACTAGGAGTTGGGGAACCAGGGGCCGGTCAATCAGGAAGCTAGAGTAAAAGGCCTGCTTCCTTAGCACACAGGCCAGTCCAGGCCGCCCCATGCCAGCAACAGGGGTAGAGGAACTGGGAAACTGGGTACTGGGAGGTGGGGAATGAACTGGGAGCTCTGGCCTACTTACTCTGCATGTGTACTCTCTGATGCCAGGGAATCCAGATTTGGGGACCCAGGTCTGGTCAATCAGGAAGCCAGAGCAAAAGGCCTTCTTGCACAGCACACATGTGGGGTCCAGGCCACCCCACCTCATGGCCTCTTTCTAGATTCCTGGGCTCTACTGCCAACTTTTACATGCAAGTTACGTACAAATCTAAACATTTGAAGCTAGGATCTATGTATTAGAGGGAACATATGGCATTTCACTTTTGGAACCTGGCTTACCTCACTATAATCTATTTTCCTTTCCCTTCAAATTTCATAATTCCATTTTTGTTACTGCTGGATAGAATTCCATTGTATAATTGTACTACATCTTCATTATCCCTTATAAGTTGAAGAGTATCTAGGCTATTTCTGTTTCCTAGCTATTGTGACTAGAGCAGCAATAAACATGGATGAGCAAGTATCTCTGTAGTAATGAGTAGAGTTCTTAGGGTATATGCCAAGGAACGGTATAGCTGTGTCATATGGTAAATCTACTTTTAGCTGTCTCAGGAACCTCCACAATGGCTAGTTTATAATACTAGTTTATATTCTCACCAATAATGGAGAAAGGTTCCTCTTTTCCTACACCATTTATTGTCTTTTGATTTCTTGATTATAACTATCCTTACAGGAGTCAGATGGAATATCAGAGTACTTTTAATTTGAATTTTTCTGATAGCTCAGGATATAGAACATGTTTTTAGATGTTTATTGGCCATATGTATTTCTTTTCAAAACTATATTCATTTCATATATGTTTAGCCCGCTCTATTCAGCCTACTACTTTTTTCCTTTTTTTCTTTTCTTTCTCTTTTTGAAGTAGGGTTTCACTTTAGCTGAGGCTCACTCTGTAGCTCCAGGGTAGCCTCAAACTCATGGTAATGTTTCTACCTCAGCCTCCTGAGTTCTGGGATTAAAATTGTGTGTCACCATACTTGGCCAATAGCCCATTTTTAAAATTGGGTTGTGTGTTTTCTTTTTTTTTTTTTCTTTTTTATTTTTATTGTTTTTAATTTAATTTTATTATTATTTTGTATTGACAACTTCTTTAATTGTAGACAATATCCCATGTTATTTCCCTCCCTCCCCCCACTTTCCCCTTTGAAACTGTGTGTTTTATTATTTAATTTTTTTGTTGTTTGGTTTTTCGAGGTAGGGTCTCACTCTAGCCCAGGCTGACCTGGAGTTCACTATGTAGTCTCTGGGTGGCCTTGAACTCATGGCGATCCTCCTACCTCTGCCTCCTGAGTGCTGGGATTAAAGGCATATGCCACCATACCTGACTTAATTTTTGAGTTCTTTGTATATCTTAGATATTAATCTGTTGTCAGATATATAGCTGGGAAAGATTTTCTCCCATTCTGTAGGCTGCCTCTTGTTTTTTTGAGGCATGGTCTCACTCTAGCCCAGGCCTACCTGCATGAAACTCACTCTGTAGCTCAGACTGGTTTTGAAATCAGAGTGATTGTCCTCCCTCAGCCTCTCAAGTACTGGAATTAAAAGCTTGTCCCACCATCTCTGGCAAGTTTTTGTTTTTCTTATCTTGTGAATTGTTCTCAACCTTCATAGGTATGTGTTTTTTATTTTCATGTGTGTATCTCTCCTAACCATGTTCCCTTGTTACATGTCTTTTATTTATTAACAATTTTTATACATTTATATATTGTACTTTTTACGTGAATGGGTGCACCAGGGCCTCTTGCTACTGCAGATGAACTTCAGATGTATGTACTACTTTGTGAATCTGGCTTTATGTGGGTACTGGGTAATTGAACCCAGCATCAGGCTTTGCAAGCAAGTGCTTTTAACCACTGAGCCATCTCATTACCTTTTTTCCATTACCTTTTCTTGTCCTGTCTCCTTCTGCTCAACCTCTTATTCCCAACTAGTCCATCTTTTATTTTGAACTCTCCCTTTTTTTTCTTGTGTGTGGGTGTGACCCACTGAGTTTTCTTAGGGTTGTGCCCCGGCCAGCGGGGCTTCAACGGGAGCAAGGACCCTAGAGAACCTGAAATGAAAGGGACAAGAGACACAAGGAACCGACAGCACGACAGTAATCTGATCAAGCTGTGATTTTTATTAATCTCAGGGTGCCTTTTATACAGCAGAACAGGGAAGTAGCTTAGGTATTACTATAATTATGTTTCAAAAGCATAATACCCCAGCCCCAAAGCCATAAGATGTTCCACAGGATAAGGCTCCAGCCCCAAAGCCATCCGATGTTTCAACAGGACAAGGTCCCAGCCCCAAAGCCATAAAATAACGACTTCCTCATTCTCTGTGGGCGATAAAAATTTTTTAAATAATCACCCGTGTGACTCTACTCATTGATAGTATCTTTTTGGGGGAACCATGGACAAACATTTTCTAAGATTAGAACAAAAAAATTAACAAAATCTTTTTTTTAACTTGCTTCCCCCCCCCATCTTGAGAGATTCCTTAAGCCCTTGAATAAACAATTCCTGTTTGTTTAACATAAGCGGGGAGCTTTTCTCCTTAGGCGCAGCTTTTGTCTTTGCTGCTGCCTGTGCTTTTTTTTTTTTTTTAGCAGTTCTGCCTGTCAGCTTGGTACAGCTTTGGGGCACAGGCCAGGGGCCACAATGCCTTGAGACCTGGAGGACTTTCTTTTAGAATAAATTGGTCTCTTTTTGAGAGAGATTTGTCTTTCTCTGATGGAGAAAGGGAAAGTTTGCTTTTTCTTTACATTATATCTTGCCTAATCCCTCACTGGGGAGGCGGCCACTACAGGCCTGTTGATTTGCCTTTCTCTTAACCCTAGTTCCTTGTACCTTGAGAGCTTGTTTTAGCCCAGTCACAAAAGAGTCTTCTTTTGTAAATGCTTGTCCCATGGTAAAAAGGAATCTTACCTCACCGTCCGAGTGTTCAAGCGGATCTGTCTCACGGGCGGGCAACTCCGTGGCAATCACCAGCGGGCCAGTGTCTAACCCCCTCTTCGGGTCGCGGCGGCCTCGGTGCGGGATCCCAATGGGCAGGTAGCAGATGGTGTTTCAGGCGATCCTGGGTTCGAGCCCCATGTTGGGCGCCAGTTGCCCCGGCCAGCGGGGCTTCAACAGGAGCAAGGACCCTAGAGAACCTGAAATGAAAGGGACAAGAGACACAAGGAACCGATAGCAAGACAGTAATCTGATCAAGCTGTGATTTTTATTAATCTCAGGGTGCCTTTTATACAGCAGAACAGGGAAGTAGCTTAGGTATTACTATAATTATGTTTCAACAGGATAAGACCCCAGCCCCAAAGCCATAAGATGTTCCACAGGATAAGGCTCCAGCCCCAAAGCCATAAGATGTTTCAACAGGACAAGGTCCCAGCCCCAAAGCCATAAAATAACGACTTCCTCATTCTCTGTGGGTTACGTTGTTCTTTCTCTGTGCATGGGTGACTTTCCAGAACAGACAACTTATCACAAATGGAGTCACTACTCAAGATGGAGGCACTTTTGGTTACCTAGTGCCCAACGGTTCCCCACAGGGTTGCCTGTGAGCATGGATGAGGCATTATTTACCAGAGCACATGGGACCTAGCAGTGCTTATATCACTATAGAAAATGTTTCTTGCTGTCCCCCAGTCACCATTCCTATACCTCCTTTAAGAGAGGTAGGGACCTCATGTTCTCCAACATCCATGATGGAATGTTGATGGGTTTGTGCTGGTTATGGCAACCCCTGTGAGGTCATGGATGCAATAGCCATGTCATGCTCTCATAACAGTGTTCACAGCACTCCTCCCATGCTCTGGCTCTTGCATATTTTCTTCTCCCTCTTCCTCATTGTTCCCTGAGCTTTGAAGGGGTGATACATGTATCTCATTTAGCATTGAACGGCCAGGGTCCCTTATTCTCATTACTTTGATAAGTTTTCTTTAACAGTACAAAACATTTTAGAACTGGGAAACATCCCAATATTTTGGGGGTAGTCTCTGAAGGAAGAACTTGGAAGATGTCTCTTGTACAATTTTTGTACTTTAAATTATTTACTTTTTTGTTTTGATTTTTTAAAGATTATCTAAATTCTTCTTTACTAAATTCACTGATGACAATTTGTGATTAGAAGAGAATAACTTGTAAAGTTTGGAAGGTTTTTTTTTTTTTTTTTTTTTTTTTTTTAAACTTTTAAAAACGTAAAGCTCAGTAAGGTTGTGAAAATTTTTAGGGCTTGCTTTTAAAGTAGTTGTCCTATGAATTTTAGTCTCCGATATTGGGGGAGGTTTTTTGTTTGTTTGTTTTGTTTTTCAAGGTAGAGCCTTGCTCTAGCCCAGGCTGACCTGGAATTAATTTACTATGTAGTCTCAGGATGGCTTCAAACACACAGTGATCTTCCTAACTCTGCCTCCCAAATGCTGGGATTAAAGGCATGCACCACCATGCTCAGCTGATATTGTTATTTGTGTGTGTACAATTTTTCTTTTTTTCTTTCTTTTTTTTAAAGATAGTGTCTTGCTACATAGCCCAGGCTAGCCTTGAATGTGCTATCCTTTTACTTCTGTCTAGATTTGATTTTTTTTTTTCTGGTGATAGACTAAGATGTTGAACTGAGATTTAGGGTGATGTATTTTTTATTTTTATATGTTAAATAATTATTTCCATGGTAGATGTAAGAGTATTTATGAGAATCACATTTACCTCCAGTGTGAGCCAGTTAGTTCTCCTTTGCTGTATATTATCTGTTCCATAGTTTCTGAGTTAAGAGGAGGTATGTCTGTCTTTTCTGCATCATGCCTTGGTGCCTTTTCCTTTCCTAAGTATAATTGATCAGTTTGGAATAAAAAAAGGCTACTTGGAGCAAAAAATAGAAAAAATACTCTTGACGAAATATTAAATTAATATTTTGTCCTTTATTGAACATGAGCATTTAATTTTACTTCAGGATTTTATTTTCTTGTTGGCTGTATAGGTCACTTACTCTCTTCAGTTGAGTTGAACTAAACAAAATGAAAAAATATACATCAAGTGCCTACCACTGCACGACTGTACTCCATAGAGCTTAGTACATATTAGAACTAGAAAAGCTAATTTTAGCTAATGTTATTGTTTCTAAATATTGGTAGATGTTAATCTGGTATTTCATTCATTAGAACATGTTTTTAAAAAGTAATTTTTTTTTCAGATTTTAGGTGAACCTGAAATGATTGGAACTGAAGTTATTTCAGAATTCTTAATTAATAGTGAAGAATCTAAAGTGGTAATTGGTTTTTTAAATCATTTTTCTGTTTATTGCCTTTCTAAAAGTAAGCTCAAAATAATTTTACACATCAGCTTAATTTATTCAGATATTATATATTCTGGCTTTTTTAAGAACTGAAATTTGGATAGAAGAAATTGATAGGAAAGAGTGTTAATAGTAGTCTTGGAAAATGTTTTACTTTTCTTTCAGTGTTAATGTGGTAAATACATAGGATACCCAGTTGACCAGAATATCTTTTTATTAAAAACATGTTAAGGGGATTGGAATATAACTAAGTGGGTAGAGCACTTGCCTGTACTAAGCATAAGACTCTGGTTTTGATCCCAGCCCTGCAAAAGAAAAAAAAGTATTTAATAAAATAATCTAGAACCTATAATTGTTGAAGTTACAGATTTTCTTTTAAAATACTTTTTGGGCTGGAGATGTAGCTCTGCTAGTAGAGTGCTTGCTTAGCATGCAGGAAGCCCTGGATTCAATACCCAGCACCTAATAAAGCTGGCTGTTGTGGCACACACAGAATGAATTACGGAATCTCAGTACTCAGGAGTTGGAGGAAAGGTGATCAGAAGGTAATCATTGGTTACACAACAAGTTCAAGGCCCATCTGGGATACATGAGACCCTGTATCCAAAAAGAAGATGCGTCTGCATTTTAGCTTAGGCTCTGAGCTAATTCCGCAACATTACAAAATTTAAGTACTGCACTATTTAAGATATTATGAAAACATAATAAGAGTGACTTAAATATTTCCACAGGCAAGACTAAAGCTCTTTCCCCATCACATAGGGGAGCTGCATATTCTGGGAGTTGTTTATAATCTTGGCACTGTTCAGGGCTCCATGACAGTAGATGGCATTGGTGCTCTTCCTGGATGTCACACAGGTAAAGCTAAAGCATTACTAAACAATTATAAAAGTAGTACTTAAATCATGCCATGGAATATAATGAGTGAAAATGAAAATGGGGCATTTTCTAAATAGCTCTAATGTACCTTTAAATAAAGGCATCTGAGCAGATAGAAATACAACTAATTATTTTAACTTCTAGCATAGATTCAAAAGTAACCAACTAAGCCGGGTAGCACACGCCTTTAATCCTAGCACTTGGGAGGCAGAGGTAGGAGGATTGTCGTGAGTTCAAGGCCACCCTGAGAATGCAGAGTGAATTCCAGGTCAGCCTGGACTAGAGTGAGACCCTACCTCAAAAAACCAAAGAAAAAAAAAGTAACCAACTTTATTTCCCTCTGACATTCACTTTATTTAATTCTTGGGCTCTATTTTATGTATATTTTTTGTTCATTGATCCTACTTTAGTAAATCTTAACTAAATTTTATTTGAACTATCTGATGCCAATACAGAAACCACCGTAATGCATTTTATTTTTTTGAATATCTCCTTTGTATAAAGCACAGAACAGATTAAAGACTAGTGTTTTTTATATCATTGAATCTTAAACACTTAAGGTAGCTTTGGTGGTACATGATTTTAATACCAGCTGCTTAGGAAGTTGGGACAGGAAGATTGCAAGTTAGAGGTCAGATGAGGCAGTGACCTGTTGCCTTAAAATTAAAATAAGAAAGGAGATCATGCTAAAGCTCAGTGGTAGAGCATAAGGCCCTGGCTCTATCCTCAGTACTGACAAAACAAAAACAAGCAACAGCAACAAAATCACTTGAAATATTATCTCTTCTAAAAGACAGTAGAATTGGTGGTAAGCTGGTATTCTATATAGACTTTTAAAAGTTAAAATTACAAGATATACATATTTAACATGTTTTCCTTTTTTTTCACTCAAGGAACTAACTCTTCATTCAGGAATCTTGTAATTGAGTTTAGGTTGAAAGGATGCTAGGGAGGGAATTTACTCTTTATTAATCCTCCTAGTTCTAGCACTTTATTTTAGTAGATGTGTCTTCTTTTATAACAAATTAAAACTGGTCATTAATAGGCATGAATTTGGAATTTATAAAAGTTGATGAGAAATCTTATGGAACACTTGAAAAGCTTGCTGACCTTTTAACCTTTGTATTGAATATTTCTACTTATCTGTTAAGATAATTTAATATAAAAATAAAATATGAACTCATGAATGAAAAGTTGCAAACAAAAACCTTCACTAAAATTTAATATATTTCATTTTAGTTCTATAGTTGTACTTGTTTGACAATCAAGGTTAATATGTAAATAATCTTGCTGATTTGTTACTTTTTTTTTTTTTTTTTTTTTTTGGTAGTTTTTCGAGGTAGGGTCTTGCTCTGGTCCAGGCTGACCTGGAATTCACTATGTAATCTCAGGGTAGCCTTGAACTCATGGTGATCCTCCTACCTCTGCCTCCCGGGTGCTGGGATTAAAGGCATGCGCCACCACGCCCGGCCGTGATTTGTTACATTTTTAAAGCAAGGTAACTGGGTTCTTTTTTTACTTGTACCTAACTCCCATCTTAGTCTAGTGCCACAGAAGTATTATAGCTCATAAAAGATAGCTGATTGTTACAGTACCAAAATATATTCATGAGCTCCCATAATTTTATGTTACTGCATGACATTAGTGATCAGGAATTATGAAATTAAGTCACATCTTGGGGATCTGTGTCAAAAGAAGTTATATATCTAATCTGAAACTCTCACAGCAACCAAAGGTCTTGACTAGTCCTGCAGCAAAGATAGGAATTATATACTCTAGGTTTTTTCCCCCTCATATACAAGTGCTACATTCTAGCCTTTGGAAAAAAACTTACATGGATATTAACTAAAAGAAGACTATATTATATTTACTTTTCATTCTCTTAAGAAGATATAGTTATTTATAATCCAGAAGTAATTAGAATTATTGACAATATCAGAATGTGAGTAAAAGTAAAATGTTGACCTATTCTGTATTTAATTTTTTAAAAAATAAATCTCATGGCCCATATCAACACTAGGCCCAAGATAAGCTGTTTTTTCAGGTCTTTCTGGTTATAAGCATTATGGTTTATAAAGTAAAGGTTTCAGGGGGCTGAGGGGATTGCTCAGTGGTTAAAGAAGCTTGCTTACAAAGCCTGCTGGCCCAGGTTAATTCCTAGCCACCCACAAAAGCTGGATGGGTATTCATTTGTAGTAGCAAGAAACCCTGGCACCCTCTGCCCCAGTGATGCAAATAAAAAAAAATTGAAAGTTTCAAAGGTCTCACTCTATGTAGTGTGTGCAAGATAATAATATCCAAAACAGAATGAGAAATTAAACAGTGCTATGTGTGATATTAATCATGAAATTAAACTATACTTAGTTTTTTGATTAGTCATGTCATTCAGTAATTATCTAGAATTTTTCTAATAATTATTTAAAATGTATAGTATTCATATATTCATGCTAAATTAATATCAGCTATACATAATTATTTTAGGGTATTTATTGTTTTTATTTCAGGAAAACATTCCTTGAGTGTGTCTGTTCGAGGGAGACAGAATTTAGAAATTCAAGGTCCTCGACTTAACAACACAAAAGAAGAGAAGACATCTATTAAGTATGGTCCTGACCGACGTTTAGATCCTATAATCACTGAAGAAATGCCATTGTTGGAGGTATTTCACTTCTTAAAAATATCATGAACTTAAATTGCATATATTTCAAATAACTTCATTTTCTAAATTTTGAGAAATCTCCAAATTGACTTGTACAATGACTATATTAGTTTGCACTCCCACCAACAGTGCATGAGAGTTCCTCTTTCCTCACATCCTCACCAGCATTCGTTGTCTATTTTCTTGAAGCTAGTCATTCTGACTGGAGTAAGGTGGTATCTCATAGTTGCTTAGATTTGCATTTCCCTTCATGGTAGGTAGGTAAATATTTTCTTAAGTTCTTGGCCATTTGTGTTTCTTTTTTTGTGAACTGTCTGTTCAGTTCATTAGCCCATTTGGTCAATAGCAATTTAATTTTTTTGGTGATAAACTTTTAGAAGGCTTTTTTTTTTTTAAATTTTTATTTCTTTTTATTTTTCAAGGTAGGGTCTCATGCTACCCCAAGCTGTCCTGGAATTCACTATGTATTATCAGGGTGGCCTTGAACTCACAGCAGTCCTTCTACTTCAGCCTCCCAAGGGCTGGTATTAAAGGCATGCACCACCACCCCTGACTTTTTAAACTTTTTTAATTGACAACTTTCATAATTATAGACAATAAACCATGATAATTCCCCTCCTCCATTTATCCCTTACACATCTACTCTCCATCCTACCCACTCCCTCTCTCAGTTAGTTTCTCTTTATTCCTCCTATTATGAGGGTGTTGTGATGGTAGTGCTAGGCATTGTGAGATCATGGTTATCAAGGCCAATATCTGTCTCAACGATTGTATTGTAAGCAGTCCTACCTTTCCTTTGGCTCTTACATTCTTTCCTCTACCTCTTCTGCCATGGACCCTGAGTCTTGTAAGGCAGGATAGAGATGCTTCAGTGCTGAACACTTCTGTCACTTTTCAGCACTGTGGTGCCTTTTGGGTCATTCCAGTGGTCACCACCATCTGAAAAGGGAAGCTTCTCTAACCAAAAGTGAGAGCAGCATTAATATATGGGTATGAACATTAAGAAAAGTGCTTATGCATTTAGCGAGACAACCAGGCTTTACCATCCTAGGGCTCATGACCTCCCCCCGTGATAGGCTTTTGATTAGGTTTTCAGCACCAGGCATGTATTCCCTCCCATGGAGTGGGCCTCCAGTCCAATTAGAGAGCAACTGGTTTCCCCTATAACAGACATGCCCCTATTGCACCCATTGAGTCATTTGGCCTGGCTGGCCAAACTTAAGGCTTGCATTGTCCACTCTTTTTATTACTGATGACTTCTGTCTCCCATAGGGCTACATGCTGTGCAGCTTTTTCCAGCTTTTTGTTAGCTGGTCTACTGGGAGGAAGTTTTCAGCTCAGCTTTAGCTTGATTTCTCATTGACCTTGTAGCCAAAGCATGTCAAGTCTTCAGCAGTAGGGTCTTACTGTCTATTTCTGGTGAAAAACCAAGAGCCTTGGCAGTGGCCTGCAATGTTTTGGGGCATCAGGGACCTCCCTGGCCAACAACTCACTGGAAGGTAATTATACTCTATGGCTTCTGGGTGCACCATTATCTAAAACAGTAGGTTTCCATATGGCTTATTCATAACATCTTAAATTTTGATTAACTCAGTCTCTTCCTATGACCTCACTTAGGCCATGTTCTAGCTTTCTGGCCTCTGCTACAGATTTTTTGACTTAAACATTAACTGGAGTAAAAATTGGTGTAGTGCTTTTTTAACTTAGTTATTAGCTCCCTGGTCAAAGTGTAAGTGGTAAAGATTTTTTCCCATTCTATAGGCTTTCTGTTCATTTTGGAATGTTTCTTTTGTTAGAAATAAACTTTTTGATTTCATATAGTTCCATTTGTTGATTCTTGGGTTAATGTCTGTGCTATTGGGAGTCCTGCTCAGAAAGATCTTGCCTATGTTTATATTTTGGAGCAGATTCCCTAAATTTTTCCCTCTAGTACTTTCTGTGTTTCTGGTTTTAGATTGATGTCCTTTGACCCATTTTGTTATTTGTACAGGGAAAAGGTATATATCTAATTTCATTTTTTTGCAGGTGGGTATCCAGTTTTGGTACCACCATTTGTCTTTCTTCCACTGAATATTTTTTGAAAGACTAGGTGGCCCAAATACTGTGGCTTTGTTTTTGGATGTTCTATTCTGTTCCATTGGTCTATAGGTCTGTTTTGATGTTGGTACCATGCTGTTTTTATTACCATTGCTCTATAGTACAATTTATTATTGTGTATTAAAGATTCCTCCAAGTATATTCTTTTTCCTTAGGATAGCTTTGGCTACTCCTGGTCTTGTGTAGCTCCATCTGAATGCCTGGATTAATTTTCAAGCTCTGCAAGAAACATTGGAATTTTGATGGGAATTGCATTGACTCTGTAGATTATTTTTGGTAGGATAACCATTTTCTCAATGTTAATCTTGCCAATTCAGGAAAATGGGAGGTTTTCCCATTGTGTGATGTTGTCTTTGATTTCTTTTTATAGTGTATTGAAGTTTTTGTTGTAGAGATCTTTCACATTTTTTGGTTAGGTTTTATCCTAAGTATTTAATTGTTTTTGGTCGTGTAAATGGGGCATTTTCCTTGATTTCTTCCTTTGTGAATTCACTGTTGGTATATATAAAGGCTACTGATTTTTGTGTATTGGTTTTGTATCCTGCAACTTTACTGATGGTTCATTAAGTCTAGGAATTTTTTAAAAAATATATATATATTTTATTTATTTATTTATTTATTTATTTATTTATTTATTTGAGAGAGAGAGAGAGAGAGAGAGAGAGAGAGAGAGAGAATGGGTGCACCAGGGCCTCCAGCCACTGCACACAAACTCAGATGCATGCACCCCTTTGTGCATCTGGCTTACATGGGTCCTGGAGAGTCAAACCAGGATCCTTTGGCTTTGCAAGCAAACACCTTAATCACTAAGCCATCTCCCCAGCCCATTTTTAAAAATAGTATAATCTGTTGGGTCTTTTATGTACATAAGCATGTCATCTGCAAGCAGAGATATTTTTACTTTCTTTATTCCTATTTTTATTCCTTTTTTGTCTTGTCATATTGATCTAGCTAGTACTTCAAGCACTACATTGAATATAAATGACAAGATTGGGTCTCCTTATCTCATTCCTGATTTTAGAGGCAATGGTGTGAGTTTTTCTCCATTTAATATAATGTTGGCTGTGCGTGTGTGGATTTTGTTGAAGGCTTTTTCTGCACTAGTTGAGATGATCGTATGCTTTCTGTCCTTAAGTTTTTGTGGTTTATAACATTTACTGATTTACATATTTTGAAACAACCTTACATCACTGTTAGGAATCTGACTTGGTCATCATCTTGTTGATGTGTTTTTGGATTTGGTTTGTAAGAATCTTGTTGAGGATTTTTTTTTTTTTTTTTTTTTGAGAGGGACAGAGAGAGAGGGATAGGAAGACAGATAGAGATGGGGACGCCAGCAGCCTCTCAGCTGCTGCAAATGAAATCCAGATGTGTGAGCCCCCTTGTGGTCAAGTGCGGCATTGCATCCTTGTGTCACTGCATCTGGCTAAACGTGGGACCTGAAGATTGGAACCAGCATTCTTAGGATTAGGCAGGCACCTTAACCACTAAGCCATCTCTCCAGCCCAGAATTTTTGAATCTATATTTATCAGGGAAATTGGTCTGCAGTTTTCTCTTTTATTTCTGTCTTTATTTGGTTTCTGGACACATTACCCACCTCCACAAGATACTATTACCGAAACACACTCTTTTTTTATTAGCTATGAAAGAGGTAAGTTTTCATATGGATTATTTACAGTATCTTAAATTTTGATTAACAGTCTTCCAACCCCCAACTCCTGACACCACTTTAGACCATTTTAACCTCAGTATTCTGTTCCTCTACTTACATATTTACTATACCCTAAGTATCCCTTCTTCCCTCCCTTATAGTCTCTACCTTCCTGGCTTCTTCTACACCAACTAACATACATATCTAAATATTCGAGGCTAGGATCCACATGTAAGAGAAAACATGTAGCATTTGGCTTTCTGAGCCTGGGTTATGTTTCTTAATATCTTTTGAAGATATCTTTTCCAGATCCATACAATTTCCTGTAAATTTCATAATTTCACTTTTTTTTGTAGCTGAATAAAACTCCAATTTATAAATGTGCCTCATTTCATCATACATTCATCAATGGAAGGGAGCATCTAGGCTATTTCTGTTTGCTATTTATTGTGAATAGCATGACAATAAACATGGATGAGAAAATATTTTTACAGTAATGAGTAGAGTTCTTAGGGTATGCTAAGGAATAGTATAGCTGGGCCATATGGTAAATCATATTTTAACTGTCTCAGGAAACTCCACACTGTTTAACACAATGGCTTTGTTAGTCCCACCAACAACTGAGAGTAATTGCTGTTTCTGTTTCCTCACACCCTCACCAACATTTATTGTCATTTCAATTTGACTTTTGTTTTGTTTTGTTTTGTTTTGTTTTGTTTTGTTTTGAGGTAGGGTTTTACTCCAGTCCGGGTTGACATGGAATTCACTATGTAGTCTTGGGGTGACCTCAAACTCAAGATGATCTTCCTATCTCTACCTTACAGGTGCTGGGATTAAAGGCATGTGCTACCATGCCTAGCTCTCTCTCTCTCTTTTTTAAATTTAAATTAAGTAGAAACATTGTATGGCTATATGATGTGTTGGTACCATCATTTTCTTCCTCTCTGTTCCCACTGTACTGAGGGCCCTCCTTAGTGAGACTGCTGGAGTTGCAGGTTATGAGTTGTGAGAGCAGCAGTCATTGTGTGGGGGTCAGTGCCTCTGGATATTCCCTCCCACCCTGTGGCTCTTACATTCTTTCCACCCTCTCCTCCACAAAATTCACTGAACCTTGGGTGTGCTTTAAAGTCTATTTTAGTGTTGAGCTCTCAGCAACTTCTGAATTTATTCTTTAGTTTATTTTGAGTATCCTCAGAGTCTGTCTCCAAGCCCCTGGCACAGTTTATCAGGCTCTCCATGGAAGCAGCTCATCTCACCAATTCCTCTGTGGTGCTAGAGGTGGTTCATCTGCTGTAAGGGCGTCAGCTATCTATTCTTATCTTCTTGATAGATTTTGATTTTCCTCACTTATTGCTGCTTTCTGAAAAAGAAACATTCTCCGATGGAGAGTGAGATTAGGATGGGTTAAAGGGGATAAGCATTTAAAAATTTTTTTTGTTTTATTTTTATTTATTTATTTTTAAATATATTTTATTTATTTATTTATTCATTCATTCATTCATTCATTTATGAGAGAGAGGCAGAGAAAGAGAGTTAGAGAGAGAGAGTGGGTGCACCAGGGCCTCCAGCCACTGCAAACAAACTCCATATGCATGCACTACCATGTGCATCTGGCTTACGTGGGACCTGGGGAATCAAACCAAGATCCTTTGACTTTGCAGGCAAACGCCTTAATTGCTAAGCCATCTCCCCAGCCTGGGGATAAGCATTATCAGTTTAGAGAGATTTTGATGGTTGTAGCCTCACTTTTGGACAACGACTAGTGGGAGTTTCTCATGGAGTCCATAATCTTGGTCTCCATAGGATTCTGACTTGGTTTCCAGTTCCAGCTATAGGTTCCTTGCCATTGAGCAGATCTCATAGCCAATAAGAGATCCACTGTTTACTCAGCTAGGCTGTGTGCCACTATTGCACATGTGTGTAAATCTTGTCAGGCTGCTTGCTTTCATATATCAAGATCCCCTGCTTGCTCACAATGTTGTTGGCTATTTTCCTCAGCAGCTCACATAGCACTTTTCAGCACTATATGGGCTAACCATCTGGGAGCAGGATATCTTCCAGATTTAGCTGGATCTCTCAATGATCTGAGTCAGCAGCATGTGGTGTCTTCAGCAATAGGATCTTAACCTTTTACTTCAGGCAGGTAATCAAGTACTTTGACAGAAGCCTGTCTTGTTTTGGGGACCTCATAGGTCTCTGATCAACAGCTCAGTGTGGGCTGCAACTAATTTCTGGTACTGAGAGTTACAAGCTAGGACCAAATATTTTAGAGCTAGTCTTTATCCCACACTATCCAGGACCCTTCTTACCAGACTGTCCCTCTATGATCTTATTAAGGGTTATATCTTTAGTCTGTTATCCAGGAGGAAGGTTTCTATGGTACCAATTCAATTTGTATTTGATTTTGTGTATATCTTCCCTCCAATCACCCTCCCCTTCTCCATCCTCCAACCTTTCCATCCCTCTTATCTGTCTCTTGAGTTGTCTGTCACATATGCCTGAACCTCCAGCACTTTAGGAACCACAGATGAGGAAGAACATACAGCATTTGTCTTTCTGTGCTTGTGTGAGTTTGTTTAGGATAATCTTTTCCTAGTCCGTCCATTGTCTTACAAATTTCATTATATCATTTTTCCTTACTGCTCAGTAAATTCCATTGTGTGTGTATGTGATCTTCATTATCCATTCATCAAATGATGGGCATCTGGGTTGATTCCAGTTCTTAGCTATTATGAATTAAGTAGCTTTAAACATGATTGAGTAACCATTTCTACAGTGAAGAGTGGAACCTTTAGGGTAGATGCCATGGAGGAATGGCTGGGTTGGTTGGTAACTCTGTTTTCATCTTTTTCAGGAGTTTTCATATTGATTTCCATAGTGGTTGTACAAGTTTGCATTCCCATCATCAGTGAGTGATGGTTCCTGTGTCTTTGCATTCTTGCCAACATTTATTGTCGTTTGATGTTTTTAATGATTGCCATCCTTTCTGGAGTAAAGTGAAATCTCATACTTGTTTTAGTTTGCATTTCCCTGATGATTAAGGATGTTGAGAATTTTCTTAAGTGAGTATTAGTCACTTGTATTTCTTCCTTTGTGAATTCCCTACTCAGTTCTCTGCCACATTTTTCAAGTGTATTGTCTGAATTTTTATTGCTTAATTTTTTGAGTTCTTTGTAGATTATATAATTTAGGCCTCTGTTAGTGGTATAGCTGGCAAAGATTTTTCTCCCATTCTGTGGGTAGACTTTTGGCTCTGTTTATGGTTGTTTGTCTATACAAAAGCTTTTTATCTTCTTGAGATCCTACTGGCTAAGTGATTGCTTAATTTCCTGGGCTACTGGGGTATTATAGGAAGTCTTTCCCCACTTCTATATAGTGAAGAGTTCCCCATATTTTTTCATACAGCAATTTGATAGTTTCAGATCTTAGATTGAGGTCTTTAATCCATTTGGAGTTGATTTTTGTGCATTGTGAGAGAAGTGAGTAGTTTCATTTTGCTCCATGTGGTTATCCATTTTGGCCAGCACCATTTGTTGAAAATGCTATCTTTTCTCCAGCGTAATTGTTGGCTCCTTTGTCAAAGATCAAGGAGCTGTAGTTACTTGTACTAAGGCTGGATCTTCAGTTGTGTTCCATGGGTCTATATGTCTGTTTTCATGCCAGTACCATGCTATTTTTTGTTACTATGGCTTTGTAGTATATAGCTTTAGATTGGGTATGGTAATACCACCAGAGGTGTTTTGTTTGCTGAGCATATTTTTGGATATCTGACGCCTTCTGCCATTCCATATGAATTTTGAGATTATTTTTTCTATCTCTGTGAAGAATGATGCTAGGATTTTTATTGGTGTTGTATTGAATCTGTATATTGCTTTTGTTAGATTGCATTTTCACAGTATTAATTCTGCCTATCCAGGAGCATGTTAGGCTGTTCATTTTCTCATGTCCTTATCAATTTCTTTCTTGAGTGTTTTCATTTTATAGATCTTTCACTTCCTTGGTTACTGATATTCCAAGGTATTTGATTTTTTTTTTCGATGTGGCTTTTGAAAATGGGACAGCCTCACTGAGATTTTCAGTATATTTGTCATTTACCTATAGGAAGGCTACTGATTTTTGTATGTTGATGTTGTATCCTGCCATTTTGCTGAAGGAATTCATCACCTTTAGAAGTTTTCTGGTAAAATGTTTCAGCTCACTTATATATAGGATCGGTCCATCAGATCATGGACTTTGCCTTTTGGGGAAGTTTTTGATTACATTTTCAATCTCAGTGGATGTAATAGGATTGTTTAAGAGATTTATTAACACTGAATTTAGTTTTGGTAGTTGATACGTGTCTAGGAGTTCATCCATTTCTTCTGGGTTATCCAATCCTATGGAACAGAGGTTTTGGAAATATGTCCTGATGAGTCTTCCAATATCAATGGTGTCTTTTGTTGTGACTTCTCCCTTTTCATTTCTAATTTTCTTATTTTCTGACTTCTCTTGTATTTCTTTTGATCAGATTGGCTAGGGGTTTATCAATCTTGTTTGCTTTTTCAAAGAACCAGCTCTTGGTTTTGTCAGTGTTCTTAATTGTTTTCTTAGTTTCCAATTCATTAATTTCAGCTCTTTTCTTAATTCTTTCTTTCCATCTGGAACTCTTAGGGGTGGATTGTTCTTGTTTTTCCAATGCCTTTAGGTGGATGGTTAGGTTATTAATTTGAGATCTCTCTGAGTATCTTATAAAGGCATTTAATGCTATGGATTTTCCTCTTAGCACTGTCTTTATTGTATCTTGCAAGTTTTGGTTTGTTGTGTTTTCATTATTCATTGAGAGAGTTGGAATGTTTTCTTCAGTTTTTTTAAATGTATTTTTTATTTATTTATTTATTTATTTGAGTGAGAGACAAGGAGAAGGAGAGAGAGAGAGAATGGGTGCATCAGGGCTTCTAGCCACTGCAGATGAACTCCAGATGCCTGTGCCACTTTGTGCATCTGGCTTATGTGGGTCCTGGAGAACTGAACTTGCATGCTTTGGCATTGCAGGCAAGTGCCTTAACTGCTAAGTCATCTCTACAGCCATTTTCTTCAGATACTTTGTTGAATATATTCTCCATGCCTATGGTCTGAATTCATTCCCCTTCTCATATACCCATGATATGGATGTTTGGTTGTTTTAGGGTATCCCACAATTCCCTCATGTTCTGTTCACATGAATTTTGAGTTTATCAGAGTTTTTGTACTCCTATACCATTTCTTACATTATGTCTTTCAAATCTGAGATTCTGTCTTCCACATGATTAACTCTATTAGTGAGGGTTTGTGGGGTGGGGGCGGGGGCGGGTTTCAAGTTCTGTTTAATTTTTGTTTTCTGTTGCATTGTTCTGTATTGAATCTATTCCTTTGTCGAGTTCCATTGTCTGGTCGTGTTTTGATTTTTCTTAATGCTTCTTGGAATTAATTCTTGTACTTAATTATATATATCTTCATTGAGCTAAACAGGTGGCTAATTAGATCCTGTATTTGCTGCCTCACCTTCATTTATCTCTCTTTTGAGGTCTCTCTGGGTTTCCTCCATTATGTTAAGCCTAATGACAAAAGCTCTGTGCTGTAAGATGATTCTTCTCAATTTCATTTATGTAATTGTTGGATTTTTTTTTTTTTTTTTGATGGCTTGCTGCCAGTTCAGCAATTCACTTGGTCTAGGTAAATCAGCTTATTGTGCTTCCATTTTGATATTCAATTTCTCTTGTCTCCTCTGTTTTCATTGGAGACTTCCATTGTGGGACTAGACAATCTTAGTGGAGATCTCTGTTTGTTGTATTGTTGTTTTTCTTGGGTTTCCATCTGCACATATTGGGGGGGGTCAAAGCCTGTTTTATCAGGGAGGAAGCAAGTGTTTGCCCTTTTAGGATCTTCAGTGAGTATTCTATTTTGGGTTTGAATTGGGTTGGAGTGGGATGTCTTTGTATCCACAGATATGTGGGTTGTGGAGTTTGCAAGTGTGCCTGGAGCTCTGGTGTGGTGGCTGGTACTAAAGCTATGGTTAGAGTTCTGGAATCTTATTAGTCCTTAATCAAAACCATGCTATGTCTCTTGAGCCCAGGGGCTATAGCACTTGATCCTGCTCTCCTATTGTACATAGCTGAGCAGGTTGTAAAGGACTCACTGGTACTTCTTGGTAGGTAGTTGCCAGATATTCTGTGTTCCCAGTTTGGGGTAGGCTCACGATCTCCAAGGGGCACAGGTAGGTGAATACCAGCTGTGTGGGGGGGAGTGTAGTGGTGGGTTGGAAGGTCATCAGGCTCCATGGATGAGGCTGGAGCTTACGGTGGAGGAGTTAGCTGGTATAGGGGCTTTGTTGAGAGGAGGCAGCCAGCAGTAGGGCTTGGCAGGAGAGGAACAGAGGCCCAAAAGATCTGCTGAGGCACGAGGCCCCAGGTGGGGAAAGTGTCCTGTTAGGGTGCTAGGAGCAGGTATTGGGTGTATAGGCTGCTGTGATCATCTTCCCCGAGTGCAGAGTCCACAAACATGCTGCTACCCCTCACCAGCCCAGAGTACACAGGTCCCAAATATACTGGCACCTCTCACCCATCTGGAGCACACAGGCCCCAAACACACCATGTCTCTCACCAGCCCAGACTTCATAAGCCCCTCACCCACTAAGAGTGCATAGGGCCCAAATTTACTGAGCCCCTAACACACCTGAAATGCACAGACCCTCAAAGATACTGGCACCAATCACTCACCTGTACAGCATTGGCCCCAAACATGTAGCACCCCTCCCCTGATTTTTTTTCTTTTGAGAGAGACAGAGAGAAACAGAGGAAGAGCCAGAGAGAGAGAGAGAGAGAATGGGCATGCTAGCAGCCTCTCAGCCGCTGTGAACGAATTCCAGATGCATGTGCCCCCTTGTGGGCAAGTGCAGCATTGTGTCTTTGTGTCACTTTTTGTGTCTGGCTAAACATGGGACCTGGAGAATTGAACTGGCATTCTTAGGCTTGGCAGGCAGGTGCCTTAACTGCTAAACTATCTCTCCAGCCCCCCTGATTTTTTTATTGACAGCTTTTATACTTACAGACAGTAAACCCCTGGCCTCACTTAGGCCATTCTACTCCCTATAATCTGTTCTACTTACATATATACAATACCATCCCCTTAAGTCTTCCCTTCTTCTCCCTCATACCGCTTTTCTATCTTACTGGCATCTGCTACCGGTATTTGGTTCCAGCTCACACACAAGCCTATAAACATTTGTATCTAGGATGCACATATAAGAGAGAACATGCCACATGTGGCTTTCTGGTTCTGGGTTACATCACTTAGTGTAGTTCTTTCCAGATCCGTCCATTTCCCTGCAAATATCATAATTTCCTTTTTCTTTTCCACTGAATAGAACTCCATTGTGTAAATGTACCACATCTTTAATTATCCATTCACCTGTTGAGGGACATTTAGAATGTTTCCATTTTGTAGCTACTGTGAATAGAACAGCAATAAACATGGTTGTGCAGTTATCTTTTAGGTGGTGAGAAGACTCTAGGAGTGCTATAGCTGGATCATATGGTAAATCTATTTTTAGCTGTATCAAGGACCTCCACACTGATTTCCACAATGGCTGTACCAGACTACATTCCCACTAACAGTGTAGAAGGGTTCCGCTTTTTCTACATCCTTACTGATATTTATTGTCATTTCTTGAGGTTTTTTTTTTCTTTTTTCTTTTTCTAAATAGGGGTCTCACTCACCTGGAATCCATTCTGTATTCTCAGGGTGGCCTTGAATTCACAGCGATCCTCCTAACTGTGCCTCCGAGTGCTGGGATTAAAGGCGAGTGCCACACACCCGGTGTCATTTGTTTTCTCGATGATAGCTATTCTGACAGGAGTGAGATTGAATCTCAAAGTAATTTAATTTACATTTCTCTGATTGCTAAGGATATAGAAATTTTTAAAGGTATTTATATATACCATTTGCATTTCTTCTTTTGAGAACTCTGTTTAGTTCTGTAGCCCATTTTTTAATTGAGTTGATTTCTTATTATTGAGTTTTCTGAATTCTTTATATATTCTAGGTATTAATCCTCTATCAGATGTATAACTGGCAAAGATTTTCTCCCATTCCGTAGATTGCCTCTTTGCTCTATTCACAGTGTCCATTGCTGTATAAAAGCTTTGTAATTTGATGAGGTCCTCGAGGTTAATCAGTGGTTTTATTTCCTGAGTAATTGGGGTTATGTTTAGAAAGTCATTGCCTATGCTAATATGTTGAAAGGTTCCCCTGCTTTTTTCTCTAGCAGTTTCAGGGTTTCATGTCTTTGATCCATTTGGACTTGATTCTACTGCATGGATTTAATTTCATCCTTGTACATACAGATATCCAGTTTTCCCAGAACCACTTATTGAAGAGGCTTTTTCTCCAATGAATATTTTTGGCATTTTGGTCAAAAATCAGATAGCTGCAGCTGCCTGAATTAACATCTGGGTTCTCTATTCTGTTCCATTGATCTGTGTGGCTGTCTTTGTGCCAGTGCCAAGCTGTTTTTGTTACTATGGCTTTGTAATATAGCTTAAAATTGGGTACAGTGATACTACCAGCCTTATTGTTGTTGCTCAAAATTGTTTTGGCTATTGGAGGTTTTTGTGCTTCCAAATGAATTATAGGATTGTTTTTTCTATTTTTGTGATTAATGCCATTGGAATTTTAATGGGGATGGCATTAAATGTGTAGATTGCTTTTTGTAAGATTGACATTTTCACAATGTTGATTCTTCAATCCAAGAACATGGGATGTCTTTCCATTTCCTTGTGTCTTCTGCAATTTCTCATTTGACTGTTTTAAAGTTTTCTTTATAGACATCCTTCACTTCCTTGGTTAGGTTTATTCCAAGGTACTTTTTTTTTTTTTTGAGTAATTGTGAATGGGAGTGATTCTCGGATTTCATCCTCTGCATGTTTGTTGTTAGTGTTTAGGAAAGCTACTGATTTCTGTGTATTTTGTATCCTGCTATGTTGCTAAAAGTGTTCTAATAGTTTGCTGGTAGAGTCTGTAGGTTCCTTTATGTATAGAATCATATCATCTGCAAATAAGGATAATTTTATCTCTTCTTTTTCAATTTGTATCCCTTTTATGAGTGTCTCTTGCCTAATGGCTATAGCTAAGACTTCCAGTACTATATTAAATAATAGTGGGGACAGCAGACACCCTTGTCTTGTTCCTAAATTTGGTGGAAAAGCTTCAAGTTTTTCTCCATTTACTATTATGTTGGCTGTAGACTGTCATAAATAACCTTTATTATGTGAGGTATATTCCTTCTATTCCCAGTTTCTTTAGGACTTTTACCATGAAGGGATGTTGGATTTTGTCAGATGCCTTTTCTACATCTATTGGGATGGTCATGTGATTTTTGTCCTTTACCCCATTTATATATTGTATTACTTTTATCGATTTGTATTTGTTGAACCATCCCTCTATCTCTGGGATAAAGCCTACTTGGTCAGGGTGAATGATCTTTATGATATATTCTTGTATTCTTTTTGCCGATATTTTGTTAAGAATTTTTGCATCTATGTTTATGAGAGAGATTGGTCTGTAATTTTCTTTTTTTTGTTCTACCTTTGTCTAGTTTTAGTATCAGGGTGATGCTGGCTTCATAGAAGGATTTCAGTATTATTCCTTCCTTTTCTATTTTATGGAAAAGTTTGAGAAGCATTGTTGTTAGTTCTTCCATGAAGGGCTGTAAAATTCACCAGTGAATCCATCTGGGCCTGGACTTTTTTTAGTTGGAAGATTTTTTTATAACTGCCTAGATCTCTCTAGTTGTAATAGGTCTATTTGAATGGTTTATCTCATCTTGATTTAATTTCAATGGGTAATATAAATGTAGAAAATCATCCATTTCTTTTAGACTTTCTAACTTAGTGGACTATATGTTCTTAAAGTATGTCCTTGTATGTCCTTTTTTCATCTGTAATTTCATTAATTTATGTCTTTTCTCTCTTTCTTTTGGGCAGTTTTGCTAAGGGTTTACCAATCTTGTTTCTCCTTTCAAAGAACCAACTCTTTGTTTCTTTGTATTTTTTTATTTCATTATTTTCTACCCTAGTCTTTTTTTATAAGATAATTTTTTTATTATTTTATTTATTTTTGGAGAGAGTCAGAGAGGGAGGGAGACAGATAGAGATGGGCGGGTCAGCAGTCTCTCAGCTGCTGTGAACAAAATCCAGATATGTGCGCCCCCTTGTGGTCAAGTGTGGCATTGCACCCTTGCATCACTTTACATCTGGCTAAACGTGGGACCTGGAAATTGGAACCGGGTTCTTAGGCTTAGCAGGCAGGTGCCTTAAGCGCTAAGCCATCTCTCCAGTCCTCCTAGTCTTTATTATTTCTTCCCATCTACTGCCTTGTTCTTCTTTTTTCAAGGACTTTAAGTGAAATTGTGACCTTTCTAATTTCTTAATATAGGAACTTAAAGCTATAAATTTTCCTTTTAGGACTGCCTTCCTTGTGTCCCAATAGTTTGGTATGTTGCTTTCTCATTATCATGTGATTCTATCAATTTTTTGATTTCCTGTTGGATTTCTTTAATGATGCATTTATCATTCAGTAGTGTACTATTTATTCTCCATGATTTTGTATATGCTTTGTAGTTTTTGTTGCTGATTTGTAGTTTAGTCCCATTATGATCAGATATACTACAGGGAATTATTTCAGTTTTTCTGTATTTGTTAAGATTTGCTTTGTTTCCTAGTATATACTCTGTTTTAGAGAATGTTCCATGTGCTGCTGAGAAAAAAATGTATTTTGTAGCATTTAGATGGAATGTATCTGTTAGGTCTGTTTGTTCTGTGACATCATTTAATCCAGATGTCTCTGTTTATTTTTTGTCAGAATGACCTCTCAATAGATAAGAATGGGGCATTGAAGGCACCCACTACAATTGTGCTTAGTGTTATCTGTGACCTTAAATCTAATAATGTTTGATTGATGAAAGTGGGAGCACCCATGTTAGGTTTATGTATGTTTAAAATTGTGATAGCTTACTGTTAATCAATATAAAGTGACTTTCTTTATCTTTTCTCACTAATATTGGTTTGAAATCTATCTTATAAAATAGTAGGATAGCAACACCTGCTTGTTTCCTAGGCCCATTTGCTTGGAGTATTGTTTTCCATCCTTTCATCCTAAGATAGTGTCTGTCTTTTATGGAGAGATGATGTCTTTTATGGAGGCAACAGAAGGATCTTGCCTTATAATCCAATCTGCAAGCCTGTGTGTTTTGGTTGGGGCTTTGAGGCCATTGATACTGAGTTATTATTGAAAGGTATGTATTTATACTCACCATTCTTGTTTTGTAGTGCTTCCTGTTTTCCCTTTACTCTCTTTTATTAACTGTTTTTTGAGTATGATTTATTTTTTCCTGTTTCCTCATATTTGTACTTTCTTTTCTCTTCAGTGTGGAGGATCCCTTCAAGCATTTTCTTTAGAACTGCCTTAGTTGTGATATATTCCTTTAGCCTGTTTTTGTTGTTGAATGTCCTTATTTCTCCATCAGTTTGCATGGATAGCTTTGCTGGGTTAAATATTCTTGGTTAACAGGTGTTGTCTTTCAGAACTTTGGATATATCATTCCAAGCCCTTTTGGCTTGCCTTTATAAGTGACTTGCTTTTTCTGAGTGCTTTCAGTGTATTTTCTTTGGTTTGCATATTTGGTAGTTTAATTATAATGTGGGGAAGGAGGTTCTTTCCATGTTTTTTCTGTTTGGTGTTCTAAAGGCTTCCTGTATCTGAATTTGCATCTCTTTCTCAACTTGGGGAAAATTTTCTTCTATGATTTTGTTGAAAACACCTACTAGGCCTTTGGAGTGAAATTCTTTTCCTTCTGTTATACCCTGAATTCTTTTTTTTTTTTTAATTTTAAATATTTTATTTATTTATTTGAAAGAGAGAGAGGGAGGGAGAGGGGAAGAGGCAGACAGAGACAAAGAGAGAGTAGGCATGTCGGGGCCTCTAGCCATTGCAAACGAACTCCAAATGCATGCACCCCTTTGTATATTTGGCTTACATGGGTCCTGGGGAATCAAACCAGGGTCCTTAGGCTTCGCAGGCAAATGCCTTAACCGCTAAGCCATTTCCTCAGCCTTACTGTGAATTTTTATATTTGATCTTTTCATAATGTCCCGAATATCTTGAAATTCCCATGCATACCTTCCTGTTGGCTTGTCTTTCTTTTTTTGGACTGTATCAGATAGTTCAGATATTTTGTTCTTTCCTTCATGCATTCTATTGGTGAGGCTTTCTACAGAGATTTCTATTTTATTTACTGTGTTTTTCATTGTGATTATTTCTGACTGGTTTTTCTTTATCATTTCAATTTCCTTACTCATGTCTTGTATTGACCTCTTTAGTTCATTGAATTGTTTTCCTGTGTCGTCTTTGATTCCTTTGATTTCCTCCTTGATTTCTTTGAGCATAGTTATAATTTTATTGAAATCTTTTTCAAGCATTTCTTCTAAATCAGTCTCGCTGGCAGTCATTTTTTATGGATTTATAATTTTTGATGGAATTGTATTGTCTTGATTTTTTGTGTATCTTGTAATGTAGAGATTTTTGCATCTTGGATTAGGTTTTGTTATTATCTGCAGTATTCTTTGATGTATAAATCTAATGTTAAATATCTTCAGTTTAGGAGGCTTAAGATGCTAAGTGTGTTCTTAAAAGACTCTCAAAGTGGGCTGGAGAGATGGCTTAGGGGTTAAGGTGCCTGTTTCCTAACCCTAAGAACACTGGTTCCAATCTCCAGCGGTTCCAATCTCCAGGTCCCACGTTTAGCCAGATTCAAAGTGACTCAAGGGCGCAATGCTACACTTGGCCACAAGGGGGCGCACACATCTGGATTTAGTTAGCGGCAGCTGAGACACTGCTCGCGAGCCCATCTCTCTCTCTCTCTCTCTCTCTCTCTCTCTCTCTCTCTCTCTCTCTCTCTCGTCTCATTCTGTCTCTCTCTGTGTCTCTCTCCAAAAAAATTAAATTAAATTTAAAAAAAAAAAGACTCTCAAAATAACAGCAAAAGTGACCCTAGGTGTTGGGTTTGCCTGCTATGGAAATATTCTAATAGGCTGGGTGGAGAAAAATACAGGCAAATTTTAAAATTTAACTGAACAATATACACATTCAGTGAAAAACAGCATGCAGTATTTATGCAAGAGTAGGTTATAAAACAAAGAGATCCTCTAACAAATCAAAAGTCCCCAAGGATTTGTGTTGCCCCATACGCTTAATCCTGTCAACTGGGCGGCTTAGATTTCTGGTCTGTAGAAGTTTCCAAGATCAGCTTATGACTGAGTAAGATCCTACCTCTGTGAATGACAGAAGAGGAGACAAAGGCATTATAAATTAGGAAAAGAAAAATGACAACCCAAAATATAGCTATTTAAGAATGGCAAATCTGACCATCCATGAGATTTAACACATAAACTACCCTACAGAGGTGCACTTAGCAGTTCCAATGCAGGTCTATTCACCGGGTTTTGTGGCAGGTATTAACCTGGTGTAAGTATTTTCTGTTACCTTTTGGGATGCCTTTGGTCTCAACTATGTTTCCTGCCCACTTGGGTCCCTCTTTAATGTTCTGTGGGCTCAGATAGGCTAGCTGCGTCAGTGAGTTGCTTCTCTGATAGCCTGTGTTGGGTGATGTATAGTTAAGTTCCCTTTCCCAGGTCTTCAGAGGTTGCTGGCCTTTGTGCTGGTGGTGGGAGGAGGGAAGGCTGTGGATGGTGGCTGGTCCCGGCGATCCATTTCCTCACATGCCACTCAGCAGCTGGTCCCTGTTGTCCTCCCCTTTGGGTTTCTTGAGTTTGTGAGGAGGCTGGTATGAGTGGAAAACTCTTTTACCAGGCTTTTCCTGCTGCTTAGGCAGAGTCTGGTGACCACTGCCATGCGGACCTGGTGCTGCCACTGCTGGAGCCACTTCTGCCTGCTTCTGTGGTCTCTAGACGCTCTGGATCTCTCCTACTTCTCTGCTGTGGTTGATAATTTCTTATACACCTTCACTTTTCAGTAGAAGAGTGTATTTTTGCTGGTTTAATAATGATATTATTATTATTACTTTTCCTCCCAGGCTGCTTTGGCATGGTTTCTACACAGCCATCTTAACCAGAAGTCGGATTTCTTGATGATAGTCATTCTGACAAGAGTTAGATGGAATCTGAAATTATTTTTTATTTGCATTTTCCTGATGGTTAAGAATGTTGAACATGGTTTTAGATATTTTTTGGCCATTTGTATTTCTTCTTATGAGAAAACTCTACTCATTTCTATAGCTCATTTTTTGTGTGGGCTGTTTAATCGCTTAAGTTTTTGAGTTGTTTGTAAATCCTTTGTCATAGGTATGGCTGGCAGTGATTTTCTCCCAAATTCTTTATGCTGCCTCTTTGCTCTATACACAATGTCCTTTGCTATACAAAACCTTTTTAATTTCATGAGGTCCTAGTGGTTGATTGAAGTCGTTTACTGCCTGAGCTACTAAGGTTCTTATTGAGAAAGGCCTTGCTTATGCCTAGAAGTTGAAGTATTTCCCTTTTTCCTCTAGTAGTTTCAGAGTTTCAGGTCTCGTTTTAAAATCTTTGATCCATTTGGAGTTGTTTCTTGTGCATGGAGAGAGATAAGGACCTAGTTTCATCCGCCTGTGTTTAATTTGCATCTTCTTTTCTGTCCCATTGATCTACATGTCTGTTTTTGTGCCAGTATCATACTGTTTTTTGTTACTATGGCTCTATAAACTATATTAAAATCAGGTATGATGATACCGAAAGTATCATTTTGGTTGCTTTTTGTTGTTGTTTTTGTTGCTCAGAATTGCTTTGGCTAGTCAAGTATTTTTCATGCTTCCAAATGAATTTAAGGATTGTTTTCCTATTTTGATGAACAATACCATTGGGATTTTAATAGGAATTATATTAAATCTGCAGATTGCTTTTAATAAAATAGATATTTTCACAATATTGATTCTTTCAATCCATGAACATGGGATATCTTTCCATTTCCTAGTGTCTGCTTCAGTTTCTCTTGAGCATTTTAAAGTTTTCATTGTAGAGATCCTTCACTTCCTTAATTAGGTTTATGTCAACATACTTTTTTTTTTTTTTTTGGCAGTTGTGAATTGGAGTGGTTCCCTCATCCTTGGCATGTTTCTTGTTGGTATATAGGAAGGATAATGATTTCTCTGTGTTAATTTTGTATCCTGCTATTTTGCTGAAAGTGCTTATCAGTCTAAAAATTTGCTGGTAGAATCTTTAGGGTCTGTTAGGTATAGAATCATATCATCTGCTAATAATGATAATTTGATCCCTTTCTTTTTTATTTTAAATATTTTTATTTATTTATTTGACAGAGAAAGGGGGGAGAGAATGGGAACACCAGGGCCTCTAGCCACTGCAAACAAACTCCAGATGAGTGCGCCCCCTTGTGCATCTGGATAACGTGGGTCCTAGGAAATTGAACCTGGGTCCTTTGGCTTTGCAGGCAAACACCTTAATCCCTAAGCCATTCCTCCAGCCCTGATCCCTTTCTTTTTTATTCATGTCCTTTTTATTTGTGTTTCTTGTCTCAATGCTATAGCTAAGACTTCTAATCCTATATTAAATAAAAGTGGGGACAGTGGACACTCTTGTCTTGTTCCTGGTTTGTTATAAATAGCCTTTATTATGCTAAGATATATTCCTTTTATTCCCAGTTTCTTTAGGACTCTTTTTTTTTTGTGTGTGTGTGGGGGGGGGGGGTTTCGAGGTAGGGTCTCACTCTAGCTCAGGCTGACCTGGAATTCACTCTGTAGTCTCAGGGTGGCCTCAAACTCATAGTGATCCTCCTACCTCTGCCTCCCAATTGCTGGGATTAAAGGCGTGTGCCACCACTCCCGGCTCTGTAGGGCTTTTATTATGAAGGGGTGTTGGATTTTTGTTAAATGACTTTTCTTCATCTATTGAGATGATCATGTGATTTTTGTTGTTCAGTCCATTTCTATAGTGCATTATTTTATTGATTTGTGTTTGTTGAACCATCCCTACATCTCTGGGATAAAACCCACGTGGTTTCCTGGGTGTGGTGGCACACGCCTTTAATCCCAGCACTAGGGAAGCAGAGGTAGGAGGATCACCATGAGTTCAAGGTCACCCTGAGACTACATAGTGAATTCCAGGTCAGTCTGGACTTCAGTGAAATCCTACCTTGATAAAAACAAAAAACAAACAACATCAACAACAAAAAAGTCATACAAAGCCTATGTGGTTTGGGTGAATGATCTTTTTGATGTACTCTTGTTTTTTGTTTGCCAGTATTTTGTTCACAACTTTTGTGTGTATGTTCATGAAAGATATTGCTTTGTAATTTTCTTTTTTTTGTTGTGTTCTTATCTGGTTTTGGTGTCAGGGTAATGCTGGATAATACTATTTTTCAAAAGATTCCTGCTGTGTATTTTCATCTTAATGATAAATAGTTAAGCTGCTTTTTAAATGGAAAATCATAAAACAGGTTGCTGTTTAATTCATTAGCCATGTTAAATGACCAAAATATACTTAGTTGTGAAAAGTTTGACATGTTATGCTTCAGTTATTAATATTTTATACTTAATTCATAACTCAGAATTTGAATGGCAAAGTACCATTGGTATGCTCTGTCTCATTGTGTTTTCTAGAATGGTGTTGTTAATTGCCATACATTAGAGATATCAGCAGTAATGAAATCACTTGAAATTCTTTTGTAAGGAAATAAGTGTGTTTTACAATGTCATTCATTAGAGGTTCATAATTTTTAACAGACAGTATAATAATATTTTTTCCCTCCAATGCAGGTGTTTTTTATACATTTTCCTACAGGGCTCCTCTGTGGAGAAATCCGAAAAGCATATGTAGAATTTGTCAATGTCAGCAAGTGTCCTCTTACTGGATTGAAGGTTGTATCTAAACACCCAGAGTTTTTTACTTTTGGTGGCAACACTGCTGTTCTAACACCGCTGAGCCCTTCAGCCTCTGAAAACTGCAGTGCTTACAAGACTGTTGTGACAGACTCCACCTCTGTGTATACAGCACTCATGTCATCAGCCTCTTCTGTAGATTTTGGTGTCAGCATAGGAAGTCAGCCAGAGGTGATCACTGTCCCTCTTCCAGACACTGTGCTTCTCCCTGGAGCTTCAGTCCAGCTGCCAATGTGGTTACGTGGGCCAGATGAGGAAGGTGTCCATGAAATTAACTTTTTATTTTACTATGAAAATGTTCAAAAGCAGCCGAAAATACGGTATGATAAAGCTCTTTAAGTTCTGTGCTTAACATATATACACATTTGAATAATCATTTTTATATTTGTTAATGTACATCATTGCTTATTGGGAAATTACTGTCTTCCAAATTATGTATGGTGTGTGGTATGTATGTATGTATGTATGTATGTATGTATGTATGTATGTATAAATCTAAAGTCCCAAATGTAACTAAATTGTAGATAGCCAAAACTGAGAAAAATTTAACTATATTAAACTTTTTAGCAGCTTTTATCTAGCTTCTTAATGAATCTCTGATACGACTAAGTGTTGTGGCCAAAGTTATAATAATGAAATTATTAGGTACAATCTGTCAAAGTAGACTATCATTTATATATAACTTAACCTACATGCAATCATCCTTTCATAAGAACATTAGTTTGTTCGATGAAGTCACACATGCCTTTAATCCCAGAATTCAGGAGGCAGAGTTAAAATGATCACCGTGAGTTAAGGCCAATCTGGTACTACAGTATGAGTGCCAGGTCAGCTTGGGCTAGATTTGGACCCTACCTCAAAACAAAAAATAAATAAGTAAATATAACATTTGCTTGTTTCTCCCTGGAAATATGAAAACAGTGTATGTTTGGTGGTGTTATAATGGGTGATCACTTAAGAAATCAGACCTGGCTATCTTATTATAATATCAGGCCTAGATATTTTACAGTAGAATATTTGTAATAATGTCATTGCTGTTTTTACAAAATTAACTAGGAGCTGGGCGTGGTGGCGCACGCCTATAATCCCAGCATTCGGGAGGCAGAGGTAGGAGGATTGCCGTGAGTTTGAGGCCACCCTGAGAATACATAGTGAATTCCAGGTCAGCCTGGGCCAGAGTGAGACCCTACCTTGGAAAAAAAAAAATAACTAGGGATATTGTATATATTAATTTTATTTAATACATTTTCTAAATTTCTTATAAAACTTAGTGTGAAGCCAAAATTGAAAAAATATTTATAAGTAAAGTACATGTTAGGTCTTCAGTACATTTTAATTCTCCTTAAGAGAAGAAGCTTTGTATAGTGTGGTAGTGGTGAAATATGCTTGTAAAGATAGTGAAGATACTGGGATGTGAATGTGAAGTAGGTAATACCCAGTGAGCATATCTCTGAACAAAAATAAACTAGATATGAACTGAGTATAGTTAGGTTAGTCACAGTGTAAAATTTATGTGAATGGGGCAAAGTAGAGCTAGGAGTGGGGGCACACACCTATAATCTCAGCATTTGGTAGGGTACAGATGGGGGATCAATACTTCAATGCCACCCTGGGATTCTTAAGAGAAAACTAGTCTCAAAAAAAAAAAAAAAAAAACCCTATACAAAAGTCAGTTTGAAATGTAAAACAAACTGTGATAGAGAGCTTTGAGTAATAATTTAAAAGTTTGGATTTTGCTTGGTAGTTGTTCAGTAATTTGGAGACCACTGTACTACCAAGAGACTAGGTAAAATTGGGTCATTATTATATGAAGATAATTTTCATGTATGATGTAATGAGTAGAGAACAGCCTAGAAGCAGAGATACTGGTGCTTGCCTTCCAAACTGAGAAGAATTGAATTTAGACTATGTAATTTTACTGTATTGTATTCTTTGTTCTTGTTATATATGATCCTGAAAGTTACCAGTTTTTATGATCTTTATTTGGAATTAGTGATTTATAACATAAATAAAGTCTCTTAGAATAATATCTTTACTTCTTCAGGCACAGAATATTAAGACACACTGCCATTATTTGCACCAGTCGATCTTTGAATGTACGAGCTACTGTCTGCAGAAGTAATTCACTTGAAGATGAAGAAAGCAGGGGAGGCAGTATGTTGGTCTTTGTGGATGTGGAAAATACTAATACTGTAAGTTGTATTTAAGGTGAATTTTGTTTTTAATATATTTAGAAATACTTGTTTTTAGTAAAGATTTTCTATAAGACAGTGTAAGCTAAGGATTTAGAAATATTTGTGTAGAACACATAAAAACATCTTGAGTTCTCCATCAGATTTATAATTTTATCTCTGTCTCTTCAAGTGAAAGGATCTGCCATTAGTGTGATACATAGTTGCTATATGTTGTATTTATTTCACATGCCATTAATGTAGTGTGAGTGATTTTATGAAGTGTTTTAGATTATTTTGATATAATGAAATTTACATGATTCTCTTATGATTTCACATGCTGTATTGACTTACTAACTTACACATTTCTGACAGTACCATTCCCTTTATATAGGCCATTTTGTGTATGTACTCTAAATATCAAAATAAATATTTTCAGAGAAGGGAATTTCATTTCAATGCATAGATCCTCAGATTGATTGAATTCAGTGTTTTCTTGAAATGTTACTATTTGATAATAGCCTTTGTCCTTAGCCTTTTTTTAAATTATGAACTTTACTATATAAACAAATTGTGTGTTGGTCATATTCCCATTGGGTATACTCTTATATCCCCTCTCTCTAACCTCCATTCCACTGAGGCCTTTTCTCAGTGGTCATCAGTCTGGGTGGGGGGAGGTCCCTTGCCTCAGATACTCCTTTCCACTCTGTGGCTCTTTCCACTACCTCTTCCACAGGGTTTCCTAAACTTTAGCTTTACTAGTCTTTAGTGTTGAGTTCTCTGAATCCTCTGGATTTCTGCTTTGATGTTTTGAGTACTCTCATTGTCTATCCGTATCTCCCTAGAGCTGGTTATCAGGCTATCTGTGAATGCAGCACTCAAATTTAAATTGTCACTTCCTCTGTGATGTTTCCTGGGCCCTGGCAGATGTTGTAGAGGTGGTTTGTCTCATGCTAAGCAGTCAGCTATCTTTTCTTGTCATATTGGTGGATTATTGGTTTCCCTGGGCAAGCAGATTCTCCATCCAAGAGTGAGAGCAGTATGGATTATAGAGGGTGAGCATAGTTATTTAAGAGATTTTTGTTTGTTTGTTTTTGAGATAGGGCCTCATTCTAGCCCAGGCTGACCTGGAATTCACTAATTAGTCTGAGGCTGACCTTGAACTCACAGCAATCCTCCTATCTCAGCCTCCCAAGTACTTGTATTAAAGCCATGCCACTATGTTTTGCCTGGCTTAAGAGACTTTTTGATGGGTGTAGATTCTCTATAGAAGAGTAGGAACTTCTCTCTGGAATCTTTGACCTTCCTATTCATAGGATTCTGAGTTGTTTCTCAGTACTAGCTATGAGTTCTCTCCCAGTAAGCAGACAGTAAGCAGTCAGAGAGCCATTGATTACCCACATTGAGCAAGTTTGTACATCTTTTCTGGCTGATTGATTTTGTAGTTTATAGGATTCCCTGCTTCTTCACACTGTTGGTGGCCATTTTCCCCCAGCAGGGAGCTAGCTTCTTTCTAAGTTCTATAGTGATCTCTTGGTGGCCTGTGATGTCTTCAGCAATAGTCTTAACATTTAACTCTGGAAGGTAACAAAGGGCTTTGGTAATGGCTTGCATTGTTTTGGGGACCTTTTGGGTTTCCCCAATTAACAACTTACTCTGGGGTGTAATCCAATTCTGGCTCAGGGATTTACCAGCCAGTACCCATGATTTTAGGATTAAGCTTTCTCCATGGCCCTGAGTGAGTGATCCCCCTTTCCTCATCATTTCTCCCGTTTTATCTTTAGTTTGCTATATAGGAGGAAGGTTTCTAGTAGTGATTCATGCTGTCATGAGTTTTGTGTATTTCACCCTTTTCACCCTATCTTCTCAAAGAGCCTTCCACTCCCTGTGTACTGTCCCTCAACATGCCTGTCTCCTTCTCTCCTCTCTCTATTTCCATGTTTTCTTAGCTTCATTCTAGTTTGATGTCAATACTCCTGATGCTATTATCACTTACACACAACTCAAGCTGTTTCAAGTTAGGAACTGCATGTGAGAGAGAGCACGTGGTGTTTGCCTTTCTGAGCTTATGTGATCCCTTAGTATGATTATTTTTTACAAGTCCATCCATTTTCCTGAAATTATTACTATTTTGTTTTTCCTTACTGCTGAGTAGAATTCCATTGTGTATATGTAGCATATCTTCATTAAACATTCATCCGTGGATGGGCATCTGGGTTGATTTTAGTTCCTAGCTTCTGTGAATAGGGCAGTAACAAACATGGCTGAGCAAAATCTCTGTAGTGAAAAGTAAAGTCTTCAGGGTATATGTCCAGGAGTGGTAAGGCTATATCAAATGGTAGATCTATTTTCAGGTTTCTGCAGAGTCTCCATACTGATTTCCATAGTGGTTGTACAAGATTGCACTCCTACCAGCAGTGGTTGAGGGTTCCTTTTTCTCCACATTCCTGCCAGCATTTGTTGTCTTTTTGTTTTTTCATAATTGCCATTCTGACTGGAGTGAGATAGAATCGCAAACTTGTTTTAATTTACATTTCCCTGCTGGCTAAAGATACTGACCAGCTCTGTAGGTGTTTATTGACCATTGAATTTCTTCCTTTAAAAACTTTCTATTCAGTTCTATAGCCCATTTTCCTTTTTGATTGGGTTGTTTGATTGCTTAACATTTAGTTTTTTTAGTTCTTTGGAAATTTGAATGTGGAGCTGATAGAGATTTTTACCCATTCTGAGAGGATGGCTATGAGTTTGAGGCCAACCTGTGTCTAGAGTGTCAGCCTGAGGTAGAGTGAGACCCTCTTTGGAATGTTTTGTTTCTCTCTCCTTTGTGGCATAGTCCATGTAACTAATATTCTCTGTAGCATTGGCTTGTGCTCATATATTCACAAAGTTGGCTTTTTATCATGGAAGTTTTTTCAATTTAGCTAGGTATAGTAGCTGGGTATAGCAGCCTTGATCTAAATACCTGGAAATATTGCATTTCTGGCTTTTAGAGTTTCCATTGAAAAATCAAGAGATAACTCTTTTAAAAATTTAGTTATGAGCAAGAGAGAAGGGGGTGCAAAGAGAGAAAGAGAGAATGGGTACGCCAGGGCCTCTAGCCACTGCAAACACACATGCACCACTTTGTGCATCTGGCGTTACATGGGTACTGGGGAATCAAACTTTGCAAGCAAGTGCCTTAACCACTGAGCCATCTCCATCCTGAAAAATCAGAGATAATTCTGATAGGTTTACCTTTGTATATAGTAAGCTGTTTTGTAGATTTTAATACTCTCTCTGTTTTCAGTGTTTAGTTTTAATTGTAATGTGATGTGGAGAGTTTATCCACTGGTCCTGTTTATTTTTGTGTGCCTCTTGTTCCTGGATGTTCCTGTTCCTATCCTTTGTGCCTTTGACCTGTATTTTTTCAACTTGCATGTCCATCTTCTGAATATTTGGTCTTTTTATGGTTGAAAGCCTTTTAAAAGAGTTACTTCATTTTTGTTTTCAATTATATTTTTCTTCAACATCTCAATCTCTTTATTGAATTCCATTTTCGCTTCCTATTTTATTTATTTATTTAAGGGAGGAAGTAAGGGAGGGGGGAGATAGAGGAAAAAGAGAGAGAATGGGTAGCCAGAGTCTTCAACCACAGCAAATGAAGTCCAGACACCTGCTCCCCCTTGTGCATCTGGCTTACATGGGTCCTGGGGAATCAAACCTGGGTCCTATGGCTTTGCAGGCAAGTGCCTTAGCCGCTAATCCATCTCTCTAGCTTTTCACTTCCTATTTTAATTTGCTTTTTGTCTCTTGGAATTTATTCTTGCATTTGGTTATGTATTCATTGACCGTGGAGTTGATTATTTTTGATTCTCTTTAATTTTATTGAGCCATCTATCTATTAAGTACATTTTTGTTGGTTCTCTTCCATTTCATTCAGCCATCCTTTGAGTTATTGTTTTGGTTCTTTTTGCTGATTTTCTTTCAATCATTCTTTGAGTTCTTTTTTAAATAGTCTTCCTTTTCAATCAGCCACCCTTTTAAGTTCTGTTGTGGATTTTTTTTAGAGTCTAGTGTATTTCATCCAGCCATTTGCTTATTTCCTCATTAAGTTTGTTTTATATGCTTGTTGTAATTTCATTTTGTCATTTCTATGCCTGGAGTTTCCTCTACGTATTTTTTGGAGGCTTCCATTATGGGACTAGGAATTCTTTGTGAAGATATCTTGGCTTGGTGTCTTGCATTATTTGTTTTGAGCTGGTGGTTTGACCATCTGGAGGTAGACTTCTTAGAGGCTAAGAATGCAGCAGCAGTAGTTCTTATGGAGCCTGTATTGCATGGCCTGCTTGGCTTTGATCAAGGTGGGAGTAAGATGGCAGTCTATCCATTGGTTTGGGTTGCATGCACTTGAATCTGAGCAAGATTCTCCTTGTTTTGTGTAGCTTCCAGGCAACTCTAGACCCTAGAAGGCCTGTCCAAGGGGGGCCCCGTTTTCTCAGTGCTACTCAATACTTGGGTCTTTGGAGTGAAAATAGCACCAGGATACATTTGATGACTGAGGCAATTTGTGCTATACCCATGGTAGGAAGGGAAATCTATATTCTTGTTTGGTTTGATTGGTAGACCAGTTACATGCCTGGGAGAAAAAGTTCACCTGAGCATCCCTAATCACTACCAGCATATTTGGATTGAGGTCTGCCCTGGTACTCTCCTGTGAGTTAGTGCAGCTGGTGCCACACATGTATCTGGAAGGGAGATCCATGCCTTTGGGGCTGTTTACAAATCCCAGCAGTTGTGGAATTGAGCATTCTGACCAGGTATAAATACCATCTGGGCTTGACTGCCCATCACTACTCACTTCCTTTGTTGGCTGGTAGCAAGTGCATGGCAGGAAGGGAGATCCATTCTGGTGGGGCTATTCCTTAGTCCTAGCTGTTGTGGGGCTGGATGCATGCTATTGAGGAGGAAGCTCACTTGGGCTTGAACAACTAGGCTAATCACTACCTTGTCTTTTGGAGTGGGATCTGCCCTGGGATCCTCCTGTGTGCTGTCTGAGACTTGTCTGAGACTTGGGGCTGAGATTCACTTTGCTGTCCCTTATGAAGGTTAGAGTTAATGTTGATGGTGCAAGACCAATATGTGTAGCAGAATCCTTTCCCAATCTGCTGCTGTTGCTTGACAAGGCAGGACTGGGCCTGGCAAGTAGAAGCACTTCCTAGCAGCCACTGGCTGGAGCCAAATTCTTGCTGGTTGTATGGCTGCTGGAAGTTCCTTGCTCACTCCTGCTTCTCTGTTGTACTCTTCCCTAGGTTAATAATTCCTTGCACACCTTCACTTTTGGTTGAAGAGCTTAATGTGTGTTTTCTTACCTCCTTTTCCCCAGGTTTCTTTGGTGTGGCTCCTAATCCTCCATCTTCAAGGGCACGCTCTTTTCCTCATCTTCTGTCTTCAGCTTCTTAAAGTTACCTTTTTAAAGGATATTTAGAATTATTGTACTGATATGTTGTTGATTTTTGAAAGGCTATGTTTATTACTCGAGTAATCAAATTTAATAAGTTTAAGCAAGCACCTTTAACCACTGAGTCATCTCTCCAGCCCAGAAAATTTAACAATTTCAAATGCTAAATTACCACTTATTTGGGAAGTTAAAAATTATACAAATTAAGTAGCTTCATATGTATTGAGGTTCTGTTTTGTGAGGGTTTTCTTTTGTTGTTTAGTTTTTTTTTTCTCTTTTACTTTTTTGTTAAATTTGTCTCATTTTATAGTAATCCAATCTGGCCTTGAACTTGCCAGCCTCGGCCTTCTAAGTGCTGTGATTACCAGTTAATTGCTTGTTTTTCATCTTAATTAGAATGAGATATTTCAGAATGATCAGAAGAAATTAGTCATAAGTTGCATTTTTTCCTTCCTTCCGCTGTCTTCCCTTCCCTTTTCTTTACCTCCTCTCCCTTTCCATCTATTTCTGTTCTGTTTGTTTGTTTGTTTGTTTGTTTGTTTATTTATTTGAGAGTGACAGAGAGAGAAAGAGGCAGATAGAGAATGGGCATGCCAGGGCCTCCAGCCACTGCAAATGAACTCCAGATGCATGCGCCACCTTGTGTATCTGGTTTACGTGGGTACTAGGGAATTGAGCCTCAAACCGAGGTCCTTAGGCTTCACAGGCAAGCACTTAACCACTAAGCCATCTCTACAGACCCCTTTCTGTTCTTTTGTGTTTCTTCTTTTGAGGGTCTTATCTGTAGCCAAAGGTGGTCTGAAACTCATTATATAGCCTAGGCTGGCCTCATTCATAGCAGTCCTTTGTCTCAGCCTCACAAACGCTAGATTTATAGGTATGAGTCACCATACTCGGGTAACAGTTGTTTATTCTATTTAATATTACTAGTAACTTATGGTAAATTTTAATAATTGAATAATTGAACTTACCACTGGGTATGTGTTACTGTTAAAAATTTTAGAGCCGGGCATGATGGCACATGCCTTTAATCCTAGCACTTGGGAGGCAGAGGTAGGAGGATCACCATGAGTTCAAGGCCTGAGACTACATAGTGAAGTCCATGTTAGCCTGAGCTAGAGTGAGACCCTATCTCAAAAAACCAAAAAAAAAAAAAAAAAAAAAAAAATTTGGGAAACATGTTGCTTTTTCCATTGTAAAGATATTAGCAAGGGACTTGAATACTTTCTGAAGTGTATATTCTTTATTTTGAAATACAAACTTCCTTTAAGTTTCCTATGATTGGCTGTGGTAGCATCTGAATTTTGTTTTCATTGGAATATTTTAATTTAGTATCCTAAATTCTGAATGACTTTTATGTATGTTTTTGACAGAGTGAAGCAGGGGTTAAGGAATTCCACATAGTGCAAGTATCAAGTAGTAGCAAGCAGTGGAAGTTACAGAAATCGGTGAATCTTTCTGAAAACAAAGGTTTGTGCCCTTTTCTGTCTTCATAATAAATTCTGACATCTTCATTGCTTGATTTTTCAAAATAACACCAGAATATAAGATTACTGTTCCTTTCATAGAATTAACTTCTTAAGCTTTAAATTATTCTTTCATTCGCTTCTGTGACTATAAATCAAATTATCTATTTTGATCCAATATTTTCCTTTTTTTTTTACTGCCTTTCAGATATTTCCTACCTGAATTTGCTTCTTCCTTCTCTCCCTCTTTTCTTCCTTCCCCCATTTTGATAAAATCATTACTCCAGTACATGATAATTATTAAAAAGTCAAGCAATAGAGAAATGTTACAAGTTAGAATATGAACATTTCTTCATTTGCTTTACCACCATGAGGTTTGTTTTTCTGTCTATAGCCATATCTAAAGCTGTCTAAAGCCTAGCTTTCGTGACTATCGTTTGTATCTATATAACATTTAAACAAAAAATATACATACCTGTCATACTAAGTTGTTTTCCAGAATATACCAATCAGTTATTAACCTATCAATTATATAAGTGTGACTAGCATATGATTGATGTGGAGCTGGCAAAATGTTGGCTATTATTAGAAAAGAATTACAGAATAATTTTTAATTTTTTTTTTTATTTGAAAGCAAGAGAAAGTGGCAGATAATGGGCATGCCAGGGCCTCTAGCCACTGCAAGCAAACACCAGACACATGCACCACCTTATGCATCTGGCTTACATGGGTACTAGGGAATCGAACCTGGGTCCTCAGGCTTCGTAGGCAAGTGCCTTAACCACTAAGTCATCTCTTCAGCCCAGAAGTATAGAATCAGTTTTAAAGGTTATAAGTGTTTAAACCATTAGCCTCATAGAAATCCTTATTTTGGGAATTGTATTAGTTACTTTCTCATTGCTATGACCAAGTACCTGACAAGAAATAACTTAAGGAAAGAAGTTTTATTTTGGCTTACAATTTGAGAGAATCATTATAGTAGATAGGAAATGGAGGCAGGAATGTGGGGTGGCTGGTCACATTGCATCTGCAGTCATACAGCACAGAGAGCAGATAAGAAGTGGTACCCTGCTATAAAAACTATAAAAAGTTGGGCTAGAGAAATGGCTTAGTGGTTAAGGCGCTTGCCTACAAAGCCAAAGGATCTAGGTTTAATTCCCTAGGACCCATGTAAGCCAGATGCACAAGGTGGCACATGCGTCTGGAGTTCATTTGCAGCAGCTGAGGGTCATTGCACTCTCATTCTCTCCTTCTCTCTCTCTCAAATAAAATTAATTTAAAAAAATTAAAAACTTCAAAATTCACCCCCCAGTGTCTCACTTCCTATAGCAAGGCCCCCTCCTAAATGTTCCACAACCTTCCCAAATAGCACCACCATCTGGGGGCCACGTATCCAAACACATGAGTATACTTCTGGGGACATTTCACATTCATAGCAGGAATTACTGAATATATTAGCAAATCTATGGATTCAAAGAAAATAATTGCATGATCATGTTTATTGCAGAAAAATTTATTGTAGCTTCAGTATAAGTTATGCTACAACTCATAGACTCTTGTGGTCATTAAAATATATTAGCATTTTAAAAGCACTTCCCATATTGGGAAAATGTAGACATGCATTTTATAGAAGTCAGACATTTGTTTGGGTTTCTTGACCCCTAAGTGTTCTAATCTTTCAAACCTGCTATTTATTTATCCTGTCAGCTACACAGACCCATACATAGTCACACGTGTGTATGTTTGTTTTTTTTTTTTTTTTTTTTTTTTTGGTTTTGCAAGGTAGGGTCTCACTCTGGTCCAGGCTGACCTGGAATTAACTATGTAGTCTCAGGGTGGCCTCAAACTCTCGGCGATCCTCCTACCTCTGCCTCCCAAGTGCTGGGATTAAAGGTGTGCGCCACCACACCCGGCTTGGTTTTTTTAATTTTTTTATTTTTTGTATAAAATTTAAACTTTATGACCATGGTTGGACCTTTTTACACATAACACAATGGAAATGTTTTTCCCCCAAAGGAAAAATTTCTGATTCATCACTATGTTGCATAGTAGAATAGAAATATGAGTTCAGACACCTTCAAGTTTAAGACTGCAAATAACAAGACATAATTTTACTTCCAAAATCTGAAGTCATCAACATGATTCTGCAGTACTGTATCTCTAAAAATGTCATTACTGTTCAGATAAAATAGTCCCCTAGTCACATTTTTAAAAAAACCCTCTGCTCACCACAACTTCCTGAGATCTGTTTAGAGACTTTAGTCTTGTGATCATTCTCCACAGAGTGCTGGCAGTTTTGCAACCATGATGGGAAACGGTGACTGATTTTGTCAATCAGTTGTAGTCTGCTGATCTGATTGGAAGCTTTGACAAATGCCTGGTGGCGATTGCAAATAACTGCCAAACATATGGGGATGATACAGTAGCCCACTGTCCTGGGATCAGTTCTTGTGCAAGAATAAAGGAACAAAAACATCTGTAAATAAGGTATCAGAAAAATAACTGTCCACAACCAGAAAGGCAGGGAAAGCAACCAAGCTTTCAAGGAGTGTGTCCACGTGGTTCCCTCCTGAGGCTCCTCAGGGTGCTGTTGAATGTGTTCCAGAGCCAGCCTGTTGTAAGTCTCATTGATTTCAAAAACATAGTAAAATGCTGCTGCACTTGCTAACAGATACAGCCCTACTTCTATCCATCCCATCCGCTAACGGAAGTTCATCATTCTCCATGCTCTGTGCAATGGTCCCGAGAATCTTGCTGTTCCCATGGCAAGCGTTAAAGAGTCACTCGCTTCTGAATAGTCAGGTGCCTTTGGCATTTCAGAGCAAGCCACCATAAAGAAAGGTCCCGTGTCGCGCGGCTTGGGGTAGGGCAGGCGCCGTCAGCCTGGAGCACGAGCTGGTGGTGATTAAGTTCGGTCACGCGGTGGCCCGGCCCAGCGGAAGCTGTGGGCTCTGCAGCCTCAGAGCCGGCCCCGCCCCCGGCCGCTCCGTGGAGCGCGCCCACTGCTGCCGCGGTGCCTGGCAGGGGCTGGCCCGGACTTGCCACACCGCGAGCCCTGCGACCAGCGGGCCTGACTGCAGAAGTGAGCCTGTTTTGGTTTTATAATATTTTTATTTATTTGAGAGAGACCGAGAATGAGCACAAGCATGGGTTCCTGCAAGCAGAACTCCAGATGCACACACCACTTTGTGAATCTGGCTTCGTGTGGGTACTGAGGAATCAAACCCAGGGCCATCAGGCTTTTCAAGCAAGCACTTTTAAAATCACTGAGCCATCTCTCCAGCCCTGTGTGCACATGTTTTAAGAAAAATGAATTTTATCCTTTTCAAGAACTTTCTGAAAATTCATGTCATTGAAATGTAAACAGCTTTTTTAAAAAATCAAACATCATTTATAGTTACAAATTGTTTTCATTCTTGCCAAAGAAGCCTGAATAATAAATTAAGTTTTAATCATTTCATAAACTGAAAGATACCTTTTATTCCTAGATGCCAAACTTGCCAGTAGGGAAAAGGGAAAGTTTTGCTTCAAGGCAGTAAGATGTAAACAAAAAGAAGGTAAATTTTACTTTCATACTTTCTTAAATGTTCATTTTATACTTTATGGCACTAATATGACTAGTTTGTTTTCCTGTGTTTTTTAGCTGCTACACAATCACCAGAAAAATATACCTTTGCAGACATCATCTTTGGAAATGAGCAGGTATGAAAATATGCATAATAGTGTTTGATTTAAAAATCAGAAGTTTCAGAATCTTTGGGGGTGAGGGGAGGTTTCAAGGTAGGGTTTCACTCTAGCTCAGGATGACCTAGAATTCACTATGTGTCAGGGTGACCTTGAACTCACAGTGATCCTCCTACCTCTGCTTCTGTAGTGCTGGGATTCAAGGCATGTGCCACCACACCCAGCTTCAAAATATCTATTTTGATAAAACTGGTACTTCACAAATACCCAAATCTCCACAAAATGAGTATCTGAACTTTATCAAGTTTCATAACCTGCCTCAATCCTCAAAGCCAAAAATGCTGTATGAACTATGCCATTTTTTTTAGTTAACTAGTTAGTTAGTTAAATTAGTTTTTTTGAGGTTGGGTTTCACTCTGACCCAGGGTGACTTGGAACTCATTCTGTAGTCCTCGGGCTAGTCTTGAGAATTCATGGTGATCCTCCTACTCAGCCTCTTGAGTGCTAGAATTAAAGTTAACTAACTTTCTTTTGAAAATAACAAGTGAAATAAGCATACTACTTGGAATTTTAAAAAGGCAGGATTAACTGAGAGAATCTTTTTATTGTGAAACATATAGAATTTTGCCATAATGACCATGTAGTTCTTAGATAAGAGAGATATGTAGGCTGTCTTGGAACCTTGAAAGTATTAGTGACTAGGGCAATTGTACTTGTTCATAATACTGTGTGGTCCACCTAGAGCAGTGGTTTTTGAGCTTTCAGGAAATGTACATTGAGGATCTTAAATGAGACTACATAGTGAATTCCAAGTCGGCCTGGGCTAGAGTGAGACAAGACCCTACCTTAAGCAAATTCCAGCTCATTAAGGGGCAAAGTTCTTAATTGTTAGAAATTCCTAGGTGATATTAAGACTATCAGTATGGGGATAATATTTTACCAGAAAAGCTTTTTGTTACAAAGAAAATGTGTGTATTTAATGTTTAATCTTTATTACATAAGGCTTCACATCTAAATGATATATACAGGCAATAAGCATATATAAATGTAGAAAATTTACTATGAAGCAGAGTATTCTATTAGGGGAAATCCTGTAATTTTTTTTATTGACTTCTATACTTACATACAAAAAAAATATTTCCCTCCCCTCCCCCATTCCCCTTTAGAACTCCAATCTCCTACTTTTTTTAGCCTATTCTTTTTCATAATTATTAATTTTTTATTGATACCTTCTATATTTACATATAAAAAACATATGATATTTCCCTCCCCTCCCCCATTCTACTTTCGAACACCAATCTCCATCATATCCCCTCCTTCTCTCCATTAGTCTTTCTTTTAAATTGATGTCATCATTTTTTTTCTTCTATTTTGAGGGTCTTGCGATGGTATTGCTAGGCACTGCAAGGTCATGGATATCGAGACCAATTTCTGTCTGGGCAGTTGCATTGTAAGAAGTCATACCCTTCCTCTGGCTCTTCCATTCTATCCGACCCCTCTTCCGCAATGGTCCCTGAGCCTTGGAGGGTGTGACAGAGATGTTTCAGTGCTGGGCACTCCTCTATCCCTTCTTCTCAGCACTATGTTGCCTTTTGGAGATCCCAGTGGCCATCGCCATCTGAAAAGAGAACCTTCTCTAACCAGAAGTGAGAGTAGTGTTAATATGTGAACATGAACATTAAGTGTAGTGCCCCCAGGGCAGTTTGGTGGGAATAATATATACATTTAGTCAGACAATAGCAGGATTTATACCCCTAAGGCTCATGACCTCACCTGCCATAGACTTTTGCTTAGGTTTTTCAGTACCAGGTATGTATTCTCTCCCACAGAGAGGGCCTTCAGTCCAATTATGGAGCAGTTGGTTACCCCAAGAGCAGACATGCCACTGTTGCACCCATTCAGTCATTGGGCCCGTATGGCCAAACTTGAATTTTCAGTGTCCACTGTTTTCACTGCTGATGACTTCTGTCTCCCATAGGGCTGCATGCACTGCAGCTTTTTTTCCAGCTTTCAGTTGGCTAGTCTTCAGGGAGAAGGTTTTCTGCTCAGCCCCAGCTTGCTTTCTCAGTGACCTTGCCTCTCAGGCAAGAGAAGTCTTCAGCAATAGAGTCTTATCATCTGTTTCTCAAGGGCAACCAAGGGCTTTGGCAATAGCCTTTAATGTTTTGGAGGCTACCGGGACCTCCTTGGCCAACAACTCACTGGAAGGTATCCCATCTCAGGCACTGAAAATTTTCTAGTAACACTCTACAGCTTCTGGATGTGCCATTATTCAAAAAAGTAGGTTTACTTACATAAGTCTTATTCACACTCTCTTGAATTTAGATTGACCCTCCCCCTGCCCTTCTTTTACTCATTCTCTTCCCATGGCCTCACTTAGGCCATTCCCCTCCCTGTAATCTGTTCTTCTACTTACATATGTGCAATACCATACACTTAAATCCTTCCCTCTCCTGCCTCCCTTATAGCCTTTTACCAGCTTACTGGTTTCTAGTACCTATTTTTGGTTCCAGTTCACACATAAGTCTATACTTATCCACATGTGAGAGAGAACACGTGACATTTGGCTTTCTGAGCCTGGGTTACCTCACTTAGTATAATCCTTTCCAGATCCATCCATTTCCCTGCAAATTTCATAATTTCATTTTTCTTTGCCACTGAATAGAACTCCATTGTGTAAACGTACCACATCTTCATTATCCATTCATTTGTGGAGGGACATCTAGGCTGGTTCCGTTTCTTAGCTATTGTGAGTAGAGCAGCAATAAACATGGTTGTGCAAGTATCTCTAAGGTAGTGAGAAGAGTCCTCTGGATATATGCCTAGGAGTGCTATAGCTGGATCATATGGTAAATCTATTTTTAGCTGTCTCAAGAACCTCCACACTGATTTCCACAATGGCTGGACCAGATTACATTCCCACCAACAGTGTAGAAGTGTTCCTCTTTTTCCGCATCCACGCCAACACTTATTGTCATTTGTTTTCTTGATGGTAGCCATTCTGACAGGCGTGAAATGGAATCTCAAAGTGGTTTTAATTTGCATTTCCCTGATGGCTAAGGATGTGGAACACTTTATTAGATATTTATATGTGATCTGTATTTCATCTTCTGAGAACTCTGTATTTAGTTCCATAGCCCATTTTTTAACTGGGTTGTTTGAATTCTTATTATTCTGTTTTTTGAGTTCTTTGTATATTCTGGATATTAATCCTCTGTCAGATGTATAACTGGCAAAGATTTTCTCCCATTCTGTAGGTTGTCTTTTTGCTCTATTCACAGTGTCCTTTGCTGTACAAAAGCTGTGTAATTTCATGAGGTCCCAGTGGTTGATTAGTGGTTTTATTCCCTGAGCAATTGGGGTTATATTCAGAAAGTCCTTGCCTATGCCAATATGTTGGAGGGTTTCCCCTACCTTTTCCGCTAGCAGTTTCAGAATTTCAGGTCTGATATTAAGGTCCCTGATCCATTTGGACTTGACTCTTGTGCATGGAGGGAGACAAGGATCTATGTGTATCCTTTTACATACAGATGTCCAGTTTTCCCAGCACCACTTGTTAAAGAGGCTATCTTTTCTCCAATGAATATTTTTGGCATTTTTGTCAAAAATTAGGTGGCTAGCCGGGCGTGGTGGCACACGCCTTTAATCCCAACACTCGGGAGGCAGAGGTAGGAGTATCGCCGAGAGTTCAAGGCCACCCTGAGACTACATAGTTAATCCCAGGTCAGCCTGGACCAGAGTGAGACCCTACCTCACAAAACAAAACAAAAAAAAAAAACAACAAGTGGCTGTAGCTGCCTGGATTAATATTTGGATCTTCTGTTCTATTCTATTGATCTACCTGTCTGTCCTTGTTGCCAAGTACCATGCTGTTTTTGTTACTATGGCTTTGTAATATAACTTAAAATCGGGTATGGTAATACCACCAGCCTCATTTTTGTTGCGCAAAATTGTTTTGGCTATTAGAGGTTTTTTGTGTTTCCAGATGAATTTTAGGATTGTTTTTTCTATTTCTGTGAAGAATGCTATTGGGATTTTAATGGGGATCACATTAAATATGTAGATTGCTTTTGGTAAGATTGACATTTTCACAATATTGATTCTTTCAATCCAGGAGCATGGGATGTCTTTCCATTTCCTTGTGTCTTCTGCAATTTGTCGCTTGAGTTTTTTAAAGTTCTCATTGTAGAGATCATTCATTTCCTTGGTTAAGTTTATTCCAAGGTTTTTTTTTTTTTTTTTTTTTTTTTTTTTTTTTTTTTTGAGGCAATTGTGAATGGGAGAGATTCCCTGATTTCATCCTCTGCATGTTTGTTGTTAGTGTATAGAAAAGCTACTGATTTCTGTGTGTTTATTTTGTATCCTGATACATTGCTAAAAGTGTTTATCAGCTCTAACAGTTTGCTGGTAGAGTCTTTAGGGTCCATTATGTATAGAATCATATCTTCTGCAAATAATGATAATTTGATCTCTTCCCTTCCAATTTGTATCCCTGTTATGAGGTCTCTTGCCTTATTACTATGGCTAAGACTTTCAGTACTATATTAAACAGAAATGGGGAAAGTGGACACCCTCGTCTTGTTCCTGAATTTAGAGGAAAAGCTTCAAGTTTTTCCCCATTTAGTATTACGTTGGCTATAGGTTTGTCATAAACAGCTTTTATTATGTTGAGATATGTTCCTTCTATTCCCAGTTTCTGTAATACTTTCACCATGAGGTGGTGTTGGATTTTGTCAAATGCCTTTTCTGCATCTATGGAGATGACCATGTGATTTTTGTCCTTCAGGCCATTTATATGGTGTATTAGATTTATGGATTTGCATATGTTGAACCATCCCTGCATCTCTGGTTATAAGCCTACTTGGTCAGGGTGAATAATCTTTCTGATATATTCTTGTATTCTGTTTTCTAGTATTTTGTTGAGAATTTTTGCATCATGAGGGAGATTGGTCTGTAATTTTCTTTATTTTTTATTTTTATTTATTTTTGGAGAGAGACATAGAGAGAGACAGAGAGGGAGAGGGAGACAGATAGAGATGGGCGCACCAGCAGTCTCTCAACTGCTGTGAACAAGATCCTGATGTGTGCACCCCCTGTGGGCAAGTGGGGCATTGTGCCCTTGCGTCTCTTTACATCTGGCTAAACGTGGGACCTGGAGATTGGAACCGGGTTCTTAGGCTTAGCAGGCAGGCACCATAACTGCTAAGCCATCTCTCCAGCCCAATTTTCTTTTTTTGATATGTCTATATCCAGTTTGGGTATCAGGATGATGCTGGCTTCATAGAAGGATTTCAGTAGAATTCCTTCCTTTTCTATTTTATGGACAAGTTTGAGAAGCACTGGTGTTAGTTCTTCCAGGAATGTCTGGTAAAATTCAGCACTGAGGCCTGGGGAGATGGCTTAGCGGTTAAAATTAAAAAAAAATTCAGCAGTGAATCCATCTGGTGCCAAGTGTAGCACTTGTACCCAAGTCCAACCTCAGAAGTAATCCTAGCTGTTGAATTTGCTTTTTAAACAAGTATTGTAGTGGACTGGTGGAACAATTTACTGGCAAGTTCTAAACTTCAACTGAGCAAAATACACATTCAATTAAAATGAGCACAGAGTATACAAGTGTGGGAATAAAAACAGTTTATAAGGTCAAAATCCCTAAGGGTGTGTGTTGTTCTACACCCTTAATCCTGTCAGCTAGGAGATAGAGGATTTTGTTCTGACTTGGGTTCCAGGTCTGCCTGGAGCTGGATCAGACCCTGCCCCCAATAATGACAAAAGCAAAAGATAAAGGCCCTCTAAATCTAAAAGTATTACAGACAGCAATATTCAACACCCCATATTCAGCTTATTTGAAAATGGTAAGGCAAACCACAAATATGTAACCCGTAACCTGCCCTGACCTGGAAAGAGAGATGAGCACTTCCAGTGCAGGCCTATGTACCTTTGTTTTTTGGCCAGCTGGCCTTGTTACCTTTTGGTGTGGCTTCCAAACTCACCAATATTGAGTGCCTACCTCGTTCCCTGAGCTGTGGAGCTTGGCTCAGCTGTACTGGATGCAGTGCTGGTGGTGATGTGCAGAGCTTGAGCTTGCCTTCATGGTGCTGGATACGCTGCTGCTAGTTGCTGAATGCTGGCAGATCTGTGCAGTTCTGATGGTTGGGGGATAGGCAAGTTCAGGAAGCCTGTAGTTGCTCACACTGTTCCCCTGTATCTCTTTCAGTAGCTCAGCACACTTTTTTTCGATTTCTGGACTCTGTGAGGAGACTGATGAGGTTGGAAAGTCCCCTTTTTGGGCTGCAGAGGCTGTAGTGGTGGCTCAGCGGTTCAGGGCAGCTGCTTGGGGCCGCCATGGACCGGGATGCCGTGGGTCGGGCTGCAAGCTCCACAGTGGGATTCTGGCCATCTCCTGCTGCTCCACTGTTTCCTGCAAAAAATATTCTCCTCTTTTCCGAAGAAGAGTGTAGTTTTCCTTAAATCCCTCCCTGATCTGGTTTGGCGTGGCTCCTATGCCGCCATCTTACCTAGAAGTTGAAATCCTGTAATTTTGAGCCTGCTTTTATTCCAGTAATTATTTGTATTTGCCTCATTAGATATTGCCTGGATGTTATTACCATAGTTTTCTCCTTAATCTGTAGTATTTGGTGTTATTTATTAAACCAGATACCTCAAAAGCAAAACAAACAAAAAAAAGTCTTTGTTTCTGCCCAGTGCTTATGTATGAAACTATTTAACAATCAATACAGTAAAAAACTATAACCTTAATGTAATCTAAGTGTTCTACTCATGTTTTTAGTTATATTGAATGGGAAGCATGTTTGCTATTTTAATAGTGAAAGTATTTGTGTTCACTCATTTTTGTTCATATGTGGATATCTAAAAAGTCGTGGGAAAAAATTTTTTTAAAAAAAGGGAATTCCAGGTCAGCCTGAACTAGAGTGAGACCTTACCTCAGAACACAAAAACAGACAAAAAAAAAAAAAAAAGTCGTGGGAGTATAGATTAGTTATTTAAGCATGACAGCTCTGTGGTTCTGGGTAAAAGCTATTCAAATGACCTTCATGTATTCAACCACATTGACAAGTCATTACTGAAGAAGCCTTTTGTTGGGAATATGTAAGTTTTACAATTGTAAATTTTGGCAGGATGTATTTAAATGAGTGATAGAAAATAAGCTTTGATAAGGCATTTTTAAAAAATACTTATGTAGGCAATTGATTTTTTTTAACAGATAATAAGTTCAGCAAGTCCATGTGCAGATTTCTTTTATCGAAGTTTATCTTCTGAGTTGAAAAAAACACAAGATCAGCTACCTGTGCATACAGAAAAACCCTCAGTAGAGGATGCTGTGAGACTGATTCAAAGATGCAGGGCTGTGGATTTGAATCTTGTCATATTGTGGAAGGTATGAGCTACTGTGTCATTGCAGCAAGCCTTGTATATAGGTATTTAATTTTTGTTGTTGTTTTGTTTGTTTTGCTTTTGTTTTGTTTTGTTTTTTGTTTTTCCAAGGTAGGGTCTCACTCTAACCCAGGCTGACCTGGAATTCACTATGTAGTCTCAGGCTCATGGTGATTGATCCTCCTACCTTTGCCTTCCAAGTGCTGGGATTAAAGATGTGTGCCACCATGCCCGGCTTTGTTTTGCTTTTGAAACAGGGTCTTAGCCCTGGCTACCTTCAAGTTCTTGGTCCTCCTGCCTCAGTGTCATGAGTGCTGGGATTATAGGTGTACACCACTACACCCAGCCAAGATAATTTAGTTGTTTAGCAGAAAGACAAATGTATACTACTACTAAAATTTTTTTCTATTCAAAATGTTTCAATTTTGAAATTGTTTTTATAATGTTAATAATTCCAAATGACTTAACAATTGTTTTGTCTAAGAATTTTCATGAAATGAGATGACTTTCTTCTATGTGTTACTATTATTTCTATGTGACACTGAGAATATTGTGAACATGGTATAAGCTCCACAACAGCAGATGCTACTTAACTCTTTTTATGGGCATCTCCGTACATTGCTTGGTATCTATTTAATACTTAGGTGCCAAAAGTCATTAATTTGTTGTTACACCATCTGTTCATGTACCTACCCCGTTTGTCCATTTTACATATATATGTATAATTTTTTTCTGTAGACACTTTTGTGCGTTTGTTTTGGTGCTAGAAACCATGCCTAGAGCCTTTTATGTGAAGTATATGTTGTATTAAATAAATATTCCTATATGTACTTCTTGCTGGTTAAGCAAATGAGGACTGTTTTTTTAGTGCTGGAGATTGAATGCAGAGGGTCACAGATGCTAGGCAAGCACTGTTATCACTGAGCTATACCCCCAAGCCAATTTTTTTTTTGAGAGAGAGAGAGAGAGAGAGATAGACAGACAGACAGACAGACAGACAGAGACTGGGCATGCCAGTGGCCCCTCAGCAGCTGGGAATGAACTCCAGGCACATGTACGCCCCCTTGTGGCAAATGTGTGACATTGCACCCTTGCGTCACTTTTTACGTCTCGCTAAACGTGGGACCTGGAGGTTTGAATGGGAGTTCTTAGGCTTTGCATGCAGGTGCCTTAACCACTAAGCCACCTCTCCAGCCTTGCCAACTTTGTTTAATATAACCTCACAGTATTATTCTTTCTCCCAAACAAATTAATATTTCTTTAAAAGTTATCTAATTGTTCATCCATATTCAGTTTTCCCAGAATATTTGAAAGTACCATCTTACCTTGTTTTAAAAAATTAGATCAAGCCGGGCGTGGTGGCGCATGCCTTTAATCCCAGCACTGAGGAGGCAGAGGTAAGGAGGATCGCCAAGAGTTCGAGGCCACCCTGAGACTACAGTTAATTCCAGCTCAGCCTGGACCAGAGTGAGACCCTACCAAAAAAAAAAATTAGATCCAGATTGAGGCAGCAGTCTTCCCTAAAGTGAAGTGAACTGAGCTATCATACAGAAAAGCCTTACTCTTTTAGTATACCTTTGTATGATACATATGTATTAACTGTTTTAAAAAGGTGATTCTACAGCAAAATCAGATGCTCAGGATTATTTATTTGTTGCTGGACATGGTGGCACATGCAGGTAGTCTGAAAAGAGGTAGAAGCAGGAGGGTCAGGAATTCAAGGTCATACATGGCTACATAATAGCAAGTTAAAGCTAGCCTGGTCTATAGGAGATGCTGTCTTTAAAAAAAAATGTATCCCCCCCCCTTCCAAAAAAATAAAAGAATATTTCTCTCAACTGTGACAAAATTATGATTTTGTTTCATCTAAGAGCCATTATACAGATATGCACATAGAATGTAATCATTCCATATATATTTATTGATCCAGATAATTCTAGAATATTCCTTTTTATTAACTTTTTTTTTTCAAGGTAGGGTCTAACTAGCCCAGACTGACCTGAAACTCATTCTGTATACCCAGGCTATCTTGATATAATTTTTTTCTGTAGACACTTTTGTGTGTTTGTTTTGGTGCTAGAAACCATGCCTAGAGCCTTTTATGTGAAGTATATGTTGTATTAAATAAATATTCCTATATGTACTTCTTGCTGGTTAAGCAAATGAGGACTGTTTTTTTAGTGCTGGAGATTGAATGCAGAGGGTCACAGATGCTAGGCAAGCACTGTTATCACTGAGCTATACCCCCAAGCCAATTTTTTTTTTTTTGAGAGAGAGAGAGAGATAGACAGACAGACAGACAGACAGACAGAGAATGGGCATGCCAGTGGCCCCTCAGCAGCTGGGAATGAACTCCAGGCACATGTACGCCCCCTTGTGGCAAATGTGTGACATTGCACCCTTGCGTCACTTTTTACGTCTCGCTAAACGTGGGACCTGGAGGTTTGAATGGGAGTTCTTAGGCTTTGCATGCAGGTGCCTTAACCACTAAGCCACCTCTCCAGCCTTGCCAACTTTGTTTAATATAACCTCACAGTATTATTCTTTCTCCCAAACAAATTAATATTTCTTTAAAAGTTATCTAATTGTTCATCCATATTCAGTTTTCCCAGAATATTTGAAAGTACCATCTTACCTTGTTTTAAAAAATTAGATCCAAGCCGGGCGTGGTGGCGCATGCCTTTAATCCCAGCACTGAGGAGGCAGAGGTAAGGAGGATCGCCAAGAGTTCGAGGCCACCCTGAGACTACAGTTAATTCCAGCTCAGCCTGGACCAGAGTGAGACCCTACCAAAAAAAAAAATTAGATCCAGATTGAGGCAGCAGTCTTCCCTAAAGTGAAGTGAACTGAGCTATCATACAGAAAAGCCTTACTCTTTTAGTATACCTTTGTATGATACATATGTATTAACTGTTTTAAAAAGGTGATTCTACAGCAAAATCAGATGCTCAGGATTATTTATTTGTTGCTGGACATGGTGGCACATGCAGGTAGTCTGAAAAGAGGTAGAAGCAGGAGGGTCAGGAATTCAAGGTCATACATGGCTACATAATAGCAAGTTAAAGCTAGCCTGGTCTATAGGAGATGCTGTCTTTAAAAAAAAATGTATCCCCCCCCCTTCCAAAAAAATAAAAGAATATTTCTCTCAACTGTGACAAAATTATGATTTTGTTTCATCTAAGAGCCATTATACAGATATGCACATAGAATGTAATCATTCCATATATATTTATTGATCCAGATAATTCTAGAATATTCCTTTTTTATTAACTTTTTTTTTCAAGGTAGGGTCTAACTAGCCCAGACTGACCTGAAACTCATTCTGTATACCCAGGCTATCTTTGAACTCATGGTTGCTCCCCTACCTTGGCCTCTCAAGTGCTAGAATTGAGGGTATGCACCCACTAGAGTATTCTTTTTTTTTTTTTTTTTTTTTTTGGTTTTTCGAGGTTGGGTCTCACTCTAGTTCAGGCTGACCTGGAATTCACTATGTAGGCTCAGGGTGGCCTCGAACTCACGGCAATCCTCCTACCTCTGCCTCCCGAGTGCTGGGATTAAAGGCGTGAGCCACCACGCCCGGCTAGAGTGTTCTTTTTACTGAAACATGTTTTTTATTATTGTTTTTTGTTTGCATTTTCTTATTTTGTGTTTTTTTTTTTTTTCTCAAGACATTGTTTTGCTATATAAACTTTAGTTTACTTGGAACTTGTTAATGTGGACCAGGCTGGACTCAAGCTTGTAGCAATTCTCCTGTCTCTATCTCCTGAGTGCTTGAATTAAAGGTGTGTGCCACCATGCCCATTTAAACCATGTTTTGAATAAAAAGAGGGGAGGAAGGGGCATGCATGCTAAGGGTAGATCAGTGGTAGAGCTCCTGCATTTGATTTCTAATACTGCAGAAGTTTTTAAAATAATTTTTTAAATTTTATTATTTATTTGAGAGAGTATGAGAGAAAGAGGCAGAGAGAGAAAGATAGAGAATGTGCCCAAACTAAACCGTGCTAGCTTTTCATTAATTTGAAATGAAACACTGTTTAAGTAAATTGATGCATTCAAATGTATTACAATAAAAATGTTATGTTAGATAAGCATTGTTAGCTTGAAATCAAATACTTTTGAAAGTTAGAATTAAGAGGATCCTATTTTTAGGTTCAACAGCAACCTCAGCATAAATCACTATTTAAGAAATAAATGTATAACAGACGCTTATATTTGTGACTATCATCACAGGTTCATACTATTTAGCTATCTGTTATATTTTTAAATAATTTTTTGAGATGAGGTCTTACCCTATAACCTAGGAACTTATTTTACAATGTTGGCTGACCTTGGACTTTTGGCAGTCCACCTCCCTTGGCTTTCCATCAAAAGACTGAGACAGGAAGATTGCAAGTTGAAGGCACATGTAGTTTTACTTAAGTATATGACATTTTCATTTACAGGATGTATGGTTATTTATACTCACTAATTTTTCTCTGCAATATGGCAAACTCTACAGCATTTTAGAAGCAAGAATATGAGAAAAAACATTTACCTGTATATATATATATATATATATATATATATATATATATATATATTGGCATTCCAGTAAAGAAACAAGCTTATGATACATTTCTTTGAAGTTGTTTCTTAAGAATAAAAAAAATAAGAAAAATTTCAGATTTGTCTCTTTAAAACACTTAAGCCAATTCAGTTTTTTTTTTTTTTTTTTTTTTTTTGGAGAGAGAGAGAGAGAGAGACAGATAGAGAATTGAGTCTAACCCTGAAAGGGGATAATTTTTAAAAAATTATTTATTTGTGTGTATGTGTGTGTACAAGGTTTCTTGCTGCTACAAATACCCATCTGGCTTTAAGCAGATAGCTAGAGAATTAAACCTGTGCTGATTGGCTTTGTAAGCAATCTCGTTTAAACACTGAACCATCTCCCCAGCCCCATGTCTTTTATTGATTGCATGGATAAATAAAAGTTGAGGAGCTAGGAAGATGACTTAGTGGTTAAAGACTCTTGCTTGCAAAATCTGCTACCAGGGTTTAATTCCCAAGTCACCCACATAAGCTGGACACAAAAAGTGGCATAAAGATCTGGTTATCTGCAAAGCCAAAGGAGACCTGGCATATCCACCTCTCCTGCAACACACATGTAAATGAATTTTTTTGAAGTGTTGAAATGTGGATACAGCCTACGTTGATGATAATTAATAGATATTAGCTATCATATTTCTACTTTCTAGCAGGTATTGAGACTATTAAGCAAGGTAGCAATTTTTTCTTTGTAATTTTATAGGCATATGTTGTAGAAGACAGCAAGCAGCTTATTTTAGAAGGTCAGCATCATGTTATACTTCGCACTATAGGAAAAGAAGCCTTTTCATATCCTCAAAAGCAGGTAATAACATAATTTTGCTTTGTGTCTTTCCTAACATTTTCATATATGTATATCATTGTACTTCACTGTGTTCATGATCCTGTCTTGTTCTGCCTCCTCTCTGCTCATTCTGTGTAGCCTTTATTAGACAGCATCTCCATATGCAGTCCTGGCTAGCCTGACACTCATTGTATAGACCAGGTATTGCAGTTACTTCTTGTTGTTGGGATAAACACCTGACCAGAAGCAGCTTATGGGAGGAAATGTTTTATTTCAGGTTTACAGATTCTAGGGTAAGCTTCATTATAGCAGAAAAAGCTGGCTCACTTTATCATACATTCACAGCACAGTGAGAAAAGGAACAACCAGAATACACATTTTCTTAGCACATTGAGTGGGACTGGATTCAAGATCTACCTCATCCCCCAGTGACACACCTCTAGCAGTGCTCTGCCTGCTGTAGACTGTAGGAAGCTTAATCAGAAATACTTGAGGCTATGGGTCCATTTATATTCAAACCACCACACTAAGCTGGTCTCAAATTTACAGCAATCTTCTGCCTCCCTATTGCTTGGGTTATAGGTCTGTATCACCATGCCTGGCTTGTCTACATGTCCTTTTATATCAACTGTTCATGTGTTTTCGCCTGATAGGCGATTTATACACATGTATTTACTTAGTGCTAGGAATTGAACCCTGAACCTCACACACCCTAAGCTCTAATTCAGTCCTGGAGTAGGAGAAAAGCAAAAGCTGCAAGATGCCAGAAAGTAAGAAGTGCCTCAAAATTATAGGAAACAATTTACTGGGTTGGTGGTGTTTATGCATTACCTAGTGTGACTTTTATACTCCTTTGAGTTTCATAAATACTCTAAGCAATTCAGTAGTTTTATAAGTGAGGCTTCGGCCGGGCGTGGTGGTGCACGCCTTTAATTCCCAGCATTCGGGAGGCAGAGGTAGGAGGATCGCCGTGAGTTCGAGGCCACCCTGAGACTACATAGTAAATTCCAGGTCAGCCTGAGCTAGAGTGAGACCCTACCTCGAAAAAAAAAATGAGGCTTCATGCAGCTATACTTTCTCATGATGATTTTCAAAAGTTTTTTCTTTATTTGTTCATTTGTTTGAGATGGAGATAGGATCTCAAGTAGCCCAGAAGATGACCTTGGACCCCTGATCCTTCTGCTTCCACCTCCCAAGTATTAGAATTACAGGTGACTGCTACCACTCTTGTTTTAATGTTTTTATGCTATGCTGGGTATCAAACTTCCTGCATGCCAGACAAGCATTCTATTGAGTTATAGCCCTAGCATATGTTAACTTTTAAGTAATATAATTAAAAATACAATTATATAGCAATATATTTTCAAAAATGGAATTTTTAGTTAATTCTAGATCTTCACTATTAAAGCAGGTACTATACATTAAAATAGCTTATTTAAAAATCACAGCTAATATGAGAAGTTGTTAGGTAGGCAGCAAACTCAGGGTTGGGGAGATAGATCAGTTGTAGAAGATTGAGTTCTCCAGAATCCATGTAAAGCTGGACACAAAAAATGGCACATGGGGCCTAGAGAGATGGCTTAGTAGTTAAGCGCTTGCCTGTGAAGCCTAAGGACTCTGGTTCGAGGCTTGATTCCCTAGTACCCACATAAGCCAGATGCACAAGGGGGCACATGCATCTGGAAATCGTTTGCAGTGGCTGGAAGTCCTGGTGTGCCCATTCTCTCTCTCTCTCTCTCTCTCTCTCTCTTTCTCTCTAACTCTATCTGTTGCTCTCAAATAAATAAATAAAAATAAAAATAAACAAAAATGGCACTTGCATCTGGCATCAGGAGACCCTCACTCACCTGTACATATATATACATACACACATGTACAAGTAAATAAATATTTAAGAGTTGGGGATGTAGCTTAGTGGTAGAACATTTTCCTAACATGAACAAAGCCCTGGGAAAAGAAGAGAAAGTATAAGTATATTGGGCTGGCGAGATGGCTCCACAGTTAAAGGCACTTTCTTGCAAAGGCCTGAGAGCCTCAGTTTGATTCTCCAGTACACACATATAGCCGACAAGGTGGTGCATGTGTCTGGAGTTTGTTTACATTGTCAGGAGGCCCTGGCACACTCATACTCACTCATGCTCTCTCTTTCTCTTTAAAATCAATAAAAATATTTTTAAAAATAAATATTGAAAAATGAGGGCTGGAGAGATGGCTTAGCGGTTAAGACGCCTGCCGGCCAAGCCTGAGAACACCCATTCGATTCTCCAGGTCCCACATTTAGCCAGACATAGTGACGCAAGGGAGCAATGCTATACTTGCCCACAAGGGGGTGCACATGACTGGAATTTGTTCACAATGGCTGAGAGGCTGCTGGCACACCCATTCTCTCTCTCTCTCTCTCTCTCTCTCTCTGTCTCGCTCAGAAAAAAAAAGAAAAAAGAAAAATGAGTGAGGCATGTAATGAAAGACAATCTTTATTTTCTGTATTTTTATGTTTGTCTAAACATAAACATGGCTTAGCGGTTAAGGTACATGCCTGCAAAGCCCAAGGACCCAGGTTCAATTCTCCAGGTCCTATGTAAGCCAGATGCACAAGGTGGCACATACATCTGGAGTTTGTTTGCAATGGTAAGAGGCCCTGGCATGCCTATTCTCTCTCTCTCTCTTTCTCTCTCTTCTTGTCTTAAATAAATAAATAAAAATCTTTTTAAAAACCCAATTTTTTTAAAAAAAAAAAGAAATTTGGATATTAAAAAAACTGAAGGAAGCAAACTCTAGCACTAAGTGGGAATTAATGAGTGATCCAGATGCTGTATGTTATCATAGATTATATTGGGAATGGTAGCAGCTGCCATTTTACACAGTGGCACAAAATTTATGGTGTCTCTGCCAGTTTTGTTTGTATATTCTATACTTTTGGTTTTTTTAAACAAAGAACTTTTTTTTTATTATAAATCCTCTTTGTTTGTTCTCAGGAGCCACCAGAAATGGAACTATTAAAATTTTTCAGGCCAGAAAACACTACAGTTTCCTCAAGACCATCAGTAGACCAGCTTTCTAATCTCATTAAAACAAGTTTTCACTACCCAGAATCATTTAATCATCCATTTCATCAAAAAAGGTTTGATGTTTACTTTTGTTCAGTTCTTTTATGCACACCGGTATGAACATATGCAGTCATACATTTTAAAACATTAATTAAATTATTATTTTGGCAGTGACATTAACTCAAATATTGAAAGAAACAGAATACTGCCAAATCTTAAGTAATTTGCAGTTTACAGTTTGTGTGTTGCAGTGGTATTTAGGGGTGGATATTGCCACATCCACCTCCTTTTAAAGAGTAGGTTATTCATTCAGTAAAAAGCAAGGGAAAAATAAATTTCATTTTTGTTTTAGGTACAAATTAAACCTTTGACATAACAGTGTGAACTCAGCTAATAATTTTGATTTAGACAGTGGCATTCTCTGAAGAATTTTTAAGTGCTAAATTGCCTAGGGAAAGCTGTGGTTATAATTTTGATAGTTTTATTATGTATACTTAATGGTTTTTTAAATAAAAAGTTCTAAATCTGGGGGCTGGAGAGATGGCTTAGCAGTTAAGGTATTTGCCTGCAAAGCCAAAAGATCCTGGTTCGATTTTCTAGGACCCACGTAAGCCAGGTGCACAAAGGGGCACATGCGTCTGGAGTTCATTTGCAGTGGCTAGAGGCCCTGGTGCACCCACATTCTTTCTCTTTCTCCCTCTTTCTCTCAAATAGATAAATAAATTACATATATTTAAAAACAAAGTTCTAAATCTGATGACAGTTTAAAGGGTTACCCATTTGAAGGTAGAAGGTGGAGCAAAGCTTTATTAGAACTTGTTTGCGTGTGATAATTGAATTGCAGATTTTTGGTGAAGTCACTCTGGATAGAGCTGGTAATGGGGTTGAAGAAAGATAGTGAACAATGACATCTGAGAGATGAGCTAAGGAGAAAGGAGCCCATGATGAAGCCTGAAAGGAACATTTAAAGCATTTGGAAGAAAAGACCCAACAAAAGAGGGTAGTGTCATCTTAACAGGTTAGGGGATAAAGTGATGGGAGGAAGGAGAAGAGAGAGAGAGAAGTGCTTAACAGTTTATCAGTTTAAAGTGCTATGGAAAAGTCAAATAGTTTGGAGACCAAAATGTTCATTCAAGGCTAAGCACCTGGAGTTTCTTAAGTACTCTAGGTGACTAATGTGAAGCTGAAGTTAAGGGGACAAAGAAACTTGATGTTTCACCCATGTTGAACCTGTTGTGGCTTCACATCCTTCCATGATATTTCATTTTAACATTCTGTTCTGCTTTATCTGTTTTTATCAACCTGCCTTCCTTCTTATCAAACTTTACTTCCTCAATATCTTTGACTCCTTGGTGCTTCTTTTCAGCCTTCATGGTTAAAACATTGGCTCTGTTTGAGAAGACAGAATATTTAGGAGTTCTGCATATTATTTTATTTAGGTTAAAATTCACTATAAGGTCTAGGCACCAATAGAGAAGTATGTGAAGCAGGGCAGGATTGATCATGGAAAATAGAGCTGGTTAAATGAAGCATCACAGAACCACAGCTGAGTAGAAGTGAAAACAAGCAGACTCAAGAATGAAACAAAAAAAAATCCAAGTTTTTCCTGACTACTGGCTGCACACTAGAATCACCTGGCAGTTGTTGGAACTCCTGCTGCTCAGGGCAGTGAAGTCAGAATCTCTGGAGTAGGACCCACACATCTGTATTTTTAACCCATCCGTGGACTATGCCAGTGTACTCCAAGAGTACTCTTGCTGCTCCAAGAGTACTTCCTTGAGCCACCCCAGACTTCAGTAGCTTGCAGTGAGGCACTTGTTCCCATGTTCATGGTTCTGCAGGCCTACTATAGTTTGAAAAAGCCATGCTGCAATCTGTGGATTGGTTGAGTTTGGTACCAGAGGAAAGTTATGTATATGTATATTTGGAGCTTAGTACAAGAGGCAGCAGCCATCCTTTTCTCATTACTATCTCTGGAGCACAAAGAGTGAGTCAAGTTGCCAATGCACACTTAGGGCCACTGCTAGTATCAAAGGATCAAGGTTGACCCACAGACCTGGTGGGATGATGAAGGGAGTGATAACTGCTAAACATCACTCAGTTAGGACAGTAACCAGAATTGAGAAGCACTGAGATACAAGTTAAGATGAAACTAAGAAAATAAATGAAAGAGGTTAATGGAAAGAGCCAGAGAGAGGGGAGACAGTGGGGACAGTCTTCTTTAAAGTATGAGAAATGTGCAAGGGAGATTGTATCAGGAAGCTAGCTAAGAGACTCTTACAGTTAACCAGGACATAATGAGGTTCCAGAGCTTGTGAGAGAGAATAGACAGGAGATCAGGAAGGGAAGCTGTGAAGCAACAGGAGGAGTCAGTCTGCCTGAGGTTTGCTCCCATGGCCCATAGATAAGGGTGCTGTTCACTGGGGTAGTGAAAAAAAGACAGGGAGGAATGGACTGCTTCATATTATATCGGACAAGGAAACAGCCAGATATTCACACGTGTGTGTGTGTGTGTGTGTGTGTGTGTGTGTGTGTGTGTGTGTGATTTTTTGAGGTCGGGTGTCACTCTAGCACAGGCGGACTTGGAATTTACTATGTAGTTTCTGGCTGGTCTTGAACTTAGAGCTGTACTACTACCTCTGCCTCCCGAGTTCTGGGATTAAAGGTGTGTACCAACATGCCCAGCTTCATATTTCTTTTTTTTTATTGTTTTTATTTTTACTTATTTATTTATTAGAGACAGAGAAAGGTGGGTGGAGGGGAGGGAGAGAGAATGGGCGCACCAGGGCCTCCAGCCACTGCAAACAAACTCCAGATGCATGCACCACCTTGTGCGTCTGGCTTACGTGGGTACTGGGGAATCAAGCCTCCAACTGGGGTCCTTAGGCTTCACAGGCAAGTACTTAACCGCTAAGCCATCTCTCCAGCCCCTCATATTTCTTTTTATTTGCACTTGTGTGTATGGGCCCACTAGGGCCTTTTGCTACTGCAAACATACACCTGATACTTATGCCACTTTTTGTGACTGGCTTACATACATGGCTTGGTAATTGAACCTGGGCCAGAAAGCTTTTTTTTTTTTTTTTTTTTTTTTTTTTTTTTAACTGCTTAGCTGTCTTTAAATTTATTTGCAAGGAGGAAGGGGGAGAGAGATAAAGTGAGAGTTAGGGGCATGCCAGGGCTTCCTGCCACTGCATATAGTCTCCAGATGCATGCACCACTTTGTGCATCTGGCTTTAGCATGGGTACTAGGGAATCAAATCCAGGCAGTCAGGCTTTGCAAATAAGCATGTTAACTGCTGAGCCATCTCTCCAATCCTCCTTTATTCTTTTAAAAATTAATTGTTTATTTGAGAGAGGGGGTGAGAATATGAACTCACCAGTGCCCACCGCCACTGCAAAGAAACTCCAGGAGCATGCACCACTTTATGTATCAGGCTTTATTTACATGTGTACTGGGGAATAGAGCCAGGACTCTTAGACTTTGTAAGTACCTTTAACTGCCGAGTTATCTCCCCAACCCCCCAGCCCACATTTTTTCTAGTTGAATTTTAAGGTATAAATAATTTGGCATTTAGGGGTTAAGTTCCAGGGATTTTGCTGTGGCCTGCAAGTTAACAATAGGAATTTAGGTTAAGGAGGTACTGCAGGCTGGAAGCCTATTCCCCAGTCTCTGTTGTCCTTTGCATGTGAGAAATTACTGGGAAGTTTGAGGCATAACACCATCACAGCCTAGGGCAAGTTTTCATTTAGGGAAACCATTGTTATAGGAAGTATTTATTGTGGAGCTGGAAAGATGGGTTAGTAGTTAAAGGTGCTTGCTTGCAAAGCCTACTGTCCTGGCACACTCTGCCCCTCTTCTGCCCCCAAGAAAGTATATATTATAGTATTTAGTATCGAGGCACTGTATTAATATATTTTTACTTCAAAAATAAGTTAAATGGTATTGCAACTCAGTTTTTCCCCCTTGAATTTAAGTGTATATTCTGCTAGGTATACTTACGTACTATTTTAAAAAACTTGTTTCCAAAAATAAACAGCTAGCTCACTTTTTCCCTCCCCCATAGCCTTTGTGAAGTACCCGTCACCCTTTTACTTTCTAACTGTTCTAAGGCTGATGTAGATGTGATCGTCGATCTTCGGCATAAAACAACAAGGTAAAGATTTAGAAAGATTTAGTTAGTGATACTATTTTTTTCTGATTTAAAAATAATATTTAACAAAAAAGTCCAGATCATGCTGCCACATCTGATGCTTCTAGGACCAGAAGCTTCTAGGGCTCAGAAATTTTTGGTTTCTCAAAAATAATTTGAAGTATAAACTGTATATGACTGTGTTACACCCCAAACAGGATCTGGAATGGCTGTTTGAAATTTAAGAATAAGATGTCTGTGATTTGATTATATGTATCACAAATCAACCAATGCTGTATTGGTGGGCACTGGGTTGTTTTCCACTTTTCAGTTTTTTGGGATTTTTTTTGGGGGGGGGTTCGATTTTTTGAGGTAAGGTCTCACTCTAGATCAGGCTTACCTGGAATTCACTATGTAGTCTCTTATACACACATATTTTTTTATATATGAATAGTTAAGAGGTTAAAAGCTCGGGTTTCAAATCAGGCTCCATCATTTCCTTGGAGCTGTTGTGGATATTAAATGAGACAATCTCTTTTTAGCGTTGTGCCTACAGAATAGTAACTGTTATAACACATGGTTAATTGTCATAGTAGCAGTAATAATATTAATAAACAGTTTGCTTCATAAAATAATTCTTAGAAAGTATTAGAAGTATTAGGTAAAAGAGATATATTAATAAGACTTTGGGGGAAGTCATAAAGGAAAAATCTTGCAGCTTACCATTTTCTTCCTCCTCTAGTCCAGATACATTGGGAATTCATGGATCATTTACATGGCTTGGACAGACACAATATAAACTTCAGCTTAAAAGCCAGGAGAGTCACAGTTTGCAGCTGAAAGCATGCTTTGTTCATACAGGTGTGTATAATATTGGGACTCCTAGGGTATTTGCCAAGTTATCGGACCAAGTTACAGTGTTTGAAACAAGTCAGCAGAACTCCATGCCTGCCCTGATTATCATAAACAATGTGTGACAGCTGAAAGCCACAAGAATAACTTTGATGTTGCTGAATGGGTTTTACAGCATTATCTGGAAAACATGACTTAGTAGGGAAGTTGGGGTCTGATTACAGTGCTTGGATGGTACAAGGCAATTTGGACTGAGAATACTTATATTCCTTTTTATTTTTCTTTAAAACTGGTAATAATTTATATGCATATAATACTAAATTTCAACATATCTATACACCCTATTAAGCTCCATCTTAAAATACATCTAACTATGTTGTTATAATTTGTCAGATGATATATGACTGTTAGGTGATTCTGAGGAATGAAAGGCCTTATTGGGAGTGAGGAGTCCATGGAGTGCTAACACAGATTGCCTGTCTTGCTTTACAGTTCTCTAAACTCTAAACTAAGCTTTGGTTGCGGAGTATTTGTATTTCAGTTCTGGTGGCCCTTATGGCTTATACAACACTTTATAAAAAGAAAACATTTTTTTCCTGATGCTTTCAATACCCTTTATTTTTTTCCCCACATTCATTCATCTCACATCCATTGCACTGTTTTACAATGAGATTTTTTGTCATTAAAATCATATTCTTTATTATATAACTTTAACAATTGAGTCAAACTGTTTAAAATATAAATCTCATTAATTGAAAAGCTTTTCAAAATGTATTATATTTATAACAAATGTACTGTAAATAGAATAAAGACATGCTATTCACTGTATAGATTTATTAGATGCCTTTTTTAAAATCTGGTTTTGTGATTATTTGTTATATTCTTTATTTAAAATAAATGCCAGCCACATATAGCAGGCAGCAGCTCAGTTTCCTGTGAAAATTTTCTTGTCATTGCTTCCAAACTTGAAGTCCAGGCTTTGTTTTCAGCCTTGATGGCTTGGTTCTATGTGAGCAAATAAATTTTGTGTTTGTGGGCTGGATTCTATTTTCATTCTAGTGGAAAGGATGAAAGCTTATTAAATCTATGCTTGTAAATAACTGTGCTGCAGACTTGGGCTGGCAATATACTTTTTCTGAGGAAAATTATGATGTCTGAACAGAATACAAGAAAACGTCTTCCTAAGAACAGTGTTATCAATATAGTTGGTTATTAGTGGACCAAAATCTAGAGGGAAGTCCTGAGAGAGGAGGCCAGCGTCATTTGGAACTGCTTTGCCTTTGCAGTTTCCAGTCCACACACATACATTTGAAATACTTCCAAGATAAGTAATGTAAGTTAGGAAAAATTAATGAAATAGAAGCAAAGAAAGAAAAAGAGGAATGTTAAGAGAATTGTTAGACTTGTATGTCTGAGTCCAAGAAAGAGAAGAATGAGAGTATAGGACAGAGACAGTATTAAGAAAATTTTAGAATTTTTCCAAAATAAACATCAAATTACAGGTGTAACAAGTTCAGTAGATCCCAAGTAACAAATGAAAAAAACTTGTGGGCTGGAGAAATGGCTTAGCAGTTAAGGCGTTTGCCTATGAAGCCAAAGGACCCAGGTTTGATTCCCCAGGACCCACATAAGCTAGATGCACAGGGGGCACATGCATCTGGAGTTTGTTTACAGTGGCTAGAAGCCCCGGAGTATCCATTCTCTCTCTGTCTGTCTCTCTTCTCTTTCTCTGCTTGCAAATAAATTTTAAAAAAAGAAAAAACTTGTGTCCACATGCATCATAGTGAAATTATTGAAAATGAAAGACAAACACAGAAACAATTGAATCAAGAGACAGAATTTAGTTTGTTCCTCTTTCCTTCCTGGTCTGCCTGCCTGCCTGCTTGCAGTACTGGGGGATCAGAATTGGGACCTAATGTATGCTAAGCAAAAATGCTTGGCCCTAGGATTTACTCAAACAGTAGTAATATTAAAACTGATAGGTGACCAAAATAATGGAAGCCAGAAGCCAGTGGGATACCTCATGCGTGTGCGCATGTGTGCTTGTGTGTGTGTGTGTGATTCTCTCTGGCTGACCTTGAACTTCTGAGCCTCCTACCTCTACCTTTGAAGTGGTAGGACTGTAGGCACATACCACCATGCCTGATTTATACAGTGCTAGGGACTAAACCAAGTGATTTTTCACATGCCATATTCTACCAACTAAGATCTATTTGTAGCCCTAAGCCACAATTTTAAACTCAGTGAAAATATCCCTTAAGACCAGAAATGTATTAAGATTAAGAAATGTATTAAGGGGTGGAATGCTATGGAACTCTGGCATCCAGACATGACAAGGTTGTTGCACCCATGAACTCACACCAGATATGGTTACCTGTATAAAACTTGCACATGACAGGGCCAAGCAATATTCTGTTATAGATAAGGGAAGGGCTTGAGAAGGATACTCCATTCTCTAATAAGCTAATGATATGATAGTTAAAGGTTGCTGGAGAGGGGAATTCATTCTTTTCCATGGTATAGCTACTAGTATGAGATGAGAAAGAGTATACTGAGGCTGAGGGGGATAAGAGTACATTGAGACTGAGGTAACATGGGGCACATATCAAAATTAATATATATGGATGGAAATATTTAAAAATCAAATATTTAAAAATCAAAGCATCCACTTCCAGGTAGTGGTAGGATAATGGCAGCTATCCAAATCTACCCTTCCCATTCATGCTCCAAGTAAGTAAACAAACCAGTAATAAAAACAAGTGAAGCCAAATGTATATCATGTTTTTTCCATAAGTGACATTTAGAACAAAATTACAACCGGCTCTCTAAAGCTACTCTGAGCCATTTTATAGAGCAGAAGAAAGGAAGGCAGGAATCCAGAAAGATTATGTAAGAGATACAGAGCAAAATGCTGAAGGATGGGGTGAACCCACTTTAGGGGAAGTTACCCTAGTGTACTTTGGGAACTTGGACATCTAGATACAAATCTAAGGGAGGGGGGAGAGAATGACAGCACAGTGATGGATTCTTTTCTATATAGGGTTTCATTGAGCCACAGCAAACAAATCTGGAAACACACTGTCCACAAGAGGGCACTAGAAGCACAATTTTGCATCAGTGCTATCTAACATTTGCCTTGAAAAGTGTTAAGGATTATATGAGATGTTAACGAAGTTGTGGAGAATTCTCAGAACAAATGAGAATTGTTTTGCTTTTGAATGTCATTTTTGGGTTAATTATTAATAACAAAGAAGTGCAATATTCTCTTAGATCCTCAGCAATTATGTTAGATCAATATAGAGTTTACAGACAAAATGTTCTATATCCTTATCCAATATTTAATTGTTTATCAACTATGAATGACTCGAACTCTGTGTTTAGTGAAAACAATGATTTGTGGTCGTAGAGGTTTTCAACATCAAAGCACAGAGCAACAGCATATAGAAAGAAGACAAAGGCATCTAGGATTTTTAAGTCATTGGGTGACCCGTATCATTAGATATAATTTCCTACTGACCTACATTCTTGCAGTCTTTGTTTCATGTCATCATTTACATTCCATGTTTCACTCTCTATAGCTTGGATAGTCCTGAAATGCAAAGTTCCTGGGACTTACTTTCTCTTTTTTGAGGCAGGGCTAGCCCAGGCTGACCTAGGTCTCACTCAGATGGCCTCGAACTCAGGGCAGGTCTTCTACCTCACTCACTAGTGCTGGGATTCAAGGGGTGTACTACCACACCTGGCCAAGATTCCTGTCTTATGTAGTATAATGCAAGATTTCATAAGATACCACAGAAATAAATTTTCTCTTTCCCAATGCACATGCTCAAAACTCACCAGGCCATTCAGTGAAATGCTGAGTACCATAACTTGGTCTATGATTTCCAGTCAAATTTTAAGGCTAGCTTGATTTCAGTTTCATAAAGTCCATTCTCTCCTGGGAAGTCTCCAGTTCGGGAGGAAAATGTCCAACTTCTCTGTTGTAGACAGTTTCATGTTGTTGGGATGAACTTCCAAACCAGGCATAGTTTATTAGAGGAACAGGATTTATTGAAGCTTATAGATTCAGGGAAGTTCCATAATGGTGGAAGAAGCCATAAATTGCCCTCATTTCACAGATAAATGGAGAGAAATACCACCACCAGTACCACAAACAAGCAATCCAGCAGAACTCAGAACTTCCTGCCTACCTTTGGCTGGAGATCTAAAGTACAAGCTTGAATAAATTCCTGAATCTATTGGGGGGCATCCGTTCACAATACCACATACTGCCCCTGGTCCCCAGTAGATTCATAACTATCTCACATTGTAAATTGTATTCAGTCAAGCTTTTAAAGTCCCCATATTCTTTACCAACTTAAATCTCATCTGAGATTTAATATTGTCTCTTAGCTGTGAGTCTTGTAAAATGAAGACAAGTTAATATACTTTCAACATGTAAAATCACAGAGTAAGCATATCCAAGTGCTATAAGGCATAACAAAGAGACTGAACCAATGCAAACTCCTTAACCATCAAGCAAACATCAAGCATCTGCAGGTCCAATGATCATAACCACTGACTATCTCTGGATTTTCCAGTTCTTCCCCTCCAGCTGGACTGAATAGCCAGGGATACTTCCACCCCGAGCCAACAGTACTCCATGGTAGCCATTGGCCCTGTATAGCTAAACATCTTTGGGTCTCTACTGCAAACCACAGTCCATCTTTCAACAGCTTCACTGGCCTATCAGGGTCATCACGCCCAGCCTCATACTGCTTCTCAGCAGCAGAACCGTGTGTACTTCATGACCACTTCACCCATTTTTCATGCTTCTGAAACCAATACCAGGAATACAGGTCACAGCCTTATTGTTAGTTCAGGAACAAAATAAATCAATCATGCCCTTGAGTAGGTTCCTTCTTTTTAGTCAACTACTTTCAAAAGAGTTTGCATTTCTATCTTTCAGTCTTTCCTCAGGCATTGTTTCAATGTAAAGTATTTGGGCCATCTTCCTTCCTTCCAAATGCTAATGTATTTGATAGTAGCAGCTTTAGTAACCAAAACCAGTCTCTGTGCCTGTAAATTTTAAACTTGTTCAAATTTCTCCAATTTTAAATCATATATCTCTCAGTTCCATATCTTTAGCCAAGCACATCAGTCCATTACAAATTAAACCTTGCTCAAATTCTCTGAGCATGGGCAGCAGAATGTCATAGCCCAGTTCCAACAAAGTATCCTGCAGTCTTTCCTTCCCCTTGGAAAGTTCATAGGCAAAGCCTCTAAATGCAATCCTTTCTGCACTTAGCATTTTCAAATTCTCACCAGAATAGTCCATGAAACGTGGCTTACTGCTCTAGAAAGCATCTTCAGTTGCAAGTACCAAGTCCATGCCCATTTCTACAAAACAAAAGTTCCAAAAGACCAAAATCCACATGGTTAGATTCATCACATAGCAGCAACCCATTCTCTGATACCAATTTTCTGTCATAGTCAGCTTCATGTTGCTGGGATGAACTTCCAAACCAGCACAGTTTAGTGGAAGAATTGAAGGATTTATTGAAGCTTACAGATCCAGGAGAAGTTCCATAATGGCAGAAGAAGCTGGTCCCTTTCACAGGTGTCCACATAGAGAATGACCAGCACCAGCACCACAAGCAAACATACTCCAGGAATCCAGCAGAACTCAGATTGCTCTCTGCATACCTTAGGCTGGAATTCAGATCCACCCCCAGTAACACCTTAGGACTGGACCCCAGGATCCACCCACAGTGACACCTCACCCAGCCAGGCAGCTACAGATCTAAAGTATAAGCATTAATAAACCCCTGACTATTGGGAGGCATCCATTCAAACTACCATACTCTCTTTTCTGTTCTGTGCCACTCTTTCCTCTTTCAATATAACTTTCTACCTTTGACAGCTTCATTCCAGAATACCGTAATTCCAGGATTTGGGGAGAGGATTAAGAGAAGTGAGGCTGAAGGGAACTCTTTCCTCAGTGATTATGGGACACTAGTCTTTACCATTGTCTGCAGTTATCTTGTTATCAGGGAATGTTATATGTTCTTGGGAGGCCTTCTTTCTAAAGTTCTCCAAGTGCGGGCACTTTTTTTTTAGATTTATTTTATTTATTTATTTATTTATTTATTTATTTATTTATTTATTTGAGGTAGAGGAGGGAAAGAGAGAAAGAGTGAGGATGGGTGTGCCAGGGCCTCTAGCCACTGCAAATGAACTCCAGACACATGCACCACCATGTGCATCTGGCTAACGTGGGATCTGGAAAAGCAAACCGGGATCCTTAGGCTTCACAGGCATGTGGCTTAACCAATAAGCCATCTCTCCAGCCCATGAGCACTATTTCTGTGCATGGCTATTTCTGGCTTTCTCTGCTGTACTCCAATGTTTCTTGTAAATCCAGCTCAAGGCTCTTTTATGGATGGTCCACATCTGGTACTCAGTCCTTGTGGTGCTTGCTCATGTAGCTGCTTCTCTGTTCTTTTTCCATTTTCTCCTTTATTCCTCTACCCCTCCCAGTTCCTCTTCTCTTCTACCAAGTCTTAGTATGTTACCTAGGCTGGTCTCAAAATTCTGAGCTAAAATGATTCTTCTCCCTTAGCTCTCAAGTAGCAGGTACTATTTCTGTTCTCCTATCAGCAACTAGCCAAATACTTCACTTTACTTTTTACTTTACTTTACTTTAGTTTTTTCATTTGTGTGCCTGGTACTTTTTCTTACTATTTCCTGGACCCAGGGGCATTGTCTGCAAAATGGAATTCTGTGGGACACAGCACAGGCAGTTCTGAGAGGCAAGTTCTATGACTTATGAGACATCCTCCATAACCTAGTAATGCACAGCTTCAGACAGTGGTAAAGACCAGTGTCCCGGCCATCATTGTCAGAAAAATAAGTCCAAAATTTGTATAAAGCAATAAAGAATAAAAAACAGAGCTGAAATTAATGAAATGGAAACTAAAAAAAAAGTGGAAAAGGTCATTGTAACAAAGAGCTGGTTCTTTGAAAATATGACAAGATTGACCAAACTAACCAAAAGAGAGAGAGAGAGAGATGACCCAAATTAATAAAGTTTGAGATGAAAAAGAAGGAATGACAAATACCACTGAAATCAAAAGATCATCAGGGCACATTTTGCAGATGCAGATCAATAGTAAGTAATGAAATTGAAGCATTAATAAAAACAATCTCTCAAAGAAGAAAAGTCTAGGAGTAATGGTACCCTCCCCCCTTTTGTAGCAGGCTCTCATCCAGACTGGCTTTGAACTCACAGAAATATTCCTCTACCTCAGCCTCCCAAGTTCTGGGATTATATGCATGGGCCACCATCCCCATCTTTACTCCTGAAAAACAAGCATGCAAGCTCTTCAAACTATTCCGTAAAGTAAAAAGGGAAAGAAAGCTTCCATACTCATTCCTTGAAGCCATTATTACCCTAATATGAAAACAAAATGTAAAAGAATAAAACATTCCCATGATGCACATAGATGCAACGATCCTCCATAATATACTTGCAACCACATTTCAACCACACAGTAAAAAGATCATGTTCCATGATTAAGTTGGTGTCATCCTAGAGATGTGCAAATCAATAAATAGAGTATAGCACATAAGTGGACTCGGGCAAAAATGACATGGTCATCTTAGTAGATGCATAAAATGCTTTTGACAAAATTTGATATCCCAGTTCAGTTGGATCTGAGAAGCACCTGTGGTGGCTCAGTTCTTCTGTGGTTCTCCTTGTTTTCCTTTTGCTTCCTGAAACTTGACCTTCAACATGTCTGTCTCTGATGGTATCATCAACATGTTCTAGACCTTTCTGCCAGACAAGGGTTGTCACTATGTCCTCTATGTGAGAGTAAGGAAGCAAGGAGGAAGGCCTGGTGCTCATCTTCTGGGTCCCTGAGAGCACACCTCTTTAGAACAGATGATTGACAGGGACCAAGCATGAATTAGAAGAAAACTGCTATGAGGAGCTCAAAGACTGTTGCACCTGGCAAAGGAGCTAGGCACTAGTACCATCACTTCTATGGATGGCAAGACTTTGTCAGCTGCCTCTAGTCCACTCCCTGCAAATTCAATTTTCAAACACCTGTGTCCAAGGGGCATTCATACTGCCACATTCTGCTCCTGGTCCCCAATGACTCATAATCTTCTCACATTGCAAACTGCATTCAGTCCAACCTCAAAGTCTCATCTGAGATTCAAGACTGTCTCTTTAACTGTGAGTCCTCTAAAATCAAAACAAGTTACATACTTTCAACATATAATGGCACAGAATAAACACTTCATTGCAATATGGCATAATGAGGAGAGACTAGGCCAATGTAAAATCAACCATCAGGTAGACATAAAGTCTGACATCTATATCAAATGATGACAGTCTGGATTTTCAATTTCCATCCCTCCAGCTGAGCTGAAAACTTCCATCCTAAACCAACAGTGCTGAATGGTAGCCTTTGCACAGTCCAGGTATATCCAAAACATCTTTGGGTCTCAACTGCAAACCTTAGCCTATTTTTAGCTTTATACACTGGCCTTTTTGGCCTTTAAAACAAGAATATCCTGTTTCTCATGCCTCGTCTCAGCAGAGGCTCCTATCTAACTTCAGATAATAGCCGCACTGGCCACACCTTGTTTCACATGCCATGTATCAAGCAGTGACTCCTGGAACCATGTACTTGTCATGACACACTAACATACATTTTTCATTCTTCCAAAACAAATATCAGGTGTGCTATGATACAGCCACTTTGTTAATTCAGGGAGGAAATAAATCGTGACCTAGAAGAGTGAGTTTCTTCCTTTAAGTCATCTCCTTTCATGAGAGTTTGCATTTCTATAATTCAATCTTTCCTGGGTAAAATTCACCTCAGACATCTTTCCCATAGTTTTAATGTAAAACATTTGGCCCATCCTTGGTATATTGATGATATGGTATATACCCTGCTTGGTATATTGATGATAGTGGAGTATTGAAGTCCCCAAATATGATGGTATTGGTATTTATTTCTTGTTTTGTTGTTAAGTAAGTTTTGTTTTATAAACTGTGGTGCACCTGTGTTTGGTGCATATAGATTTATGATTGTGGATCGTTCCCTTGATGAGTAAGAAGTAGCCTTCTTTGTTCTTTTTGTTTACTTTTGGTTTAAAGTCTATTTTATCAGATATTAATATAGCTATACCCACTTGTTTCTTATTTCCATTTGCTTGAAATATCATTTTCCATCCTTTCTATCTGCTATCTTTAAGAAATCAACCTCACTACTAAGGACAGACACTGCCTTTCTGTGGGGCCTTGGGGCTTTAACACTTGGCCCTGCTCCCTTACTCTACCCAGCTGAGCAGGTTGCTGAGGACTTACTGATACCCTTGGTGGATGCTTGCCAGATATTCCTGTTCCCCCTGTGGGACAAGAGAGATGTGTCAAGGGCCCTGGTAGGCCGAAACCAAACAGTGTTGGGGGGAGTAAGGGCAGGGAGAGGGTTGTGGGTCTCTGGACTCCAGGGACCAGGATAGAGCTCAAGTCCACAGATTTGGCACCAATTGAGTGCACAGACTCCAGACAGAGCAGAGAGGCCCTCACCATCCCAGAGTGCCCAGGCCCTCAACATGCAGGTGCTTTGAATACACAGGCTCCAGACACGATACCATCACCAGCCTGGAGCTCACAGGCCTGAAACACACAGGTCCGCAGAATGCACAGGCCCCAGACATGCCACACCCCTCACCAACCTAGAGCTCACAGACCCCAGACATGCTGAGCCCCTCACCAGCCCAAAGCACACAGGTGCCAGACACACTACAGTCCTCACCATTACAGTGTTCACAGGCCCCACATAGACAGGCCCCAGACACTCTGAGCCCCTCACCAGCCTGGACCACACAGGTGCCCAGAATGTACAGACCCCAGACCTCAAATCTTTTTATATAAGTCACAATGTATGAAATGTATTTAATGTTTGTTGTTTCATGTAAACTTTCTTTTCAAGTTGGGAAGAATAATTGAATATAACTTATAGTTCAAGGAAGCACTCTGAGCTATTAATTTTCTACCTTCTGAAGGGTTTATTACTACATCTTCATTTTTAGGAATTTAAGTTCACATTAGAGTTGTGACCTAGAATGGATGTAAAAAGTTTGAAAAGAAATATTTCATGTACAAATATCTTTCCAGTACTTTCAAAGTTGCATGCAATTCTGATTTGTTCAGCATCAGTTACCTGGTTAGCACTAACTAAATGTATTATGCTAAATTGAGATAAGTTTAACAATGTGACCTCTTATGTATTTAATGTTGTATTTAGGTTCTGTTTCAAATCTGTATATGACTGGACAACATGAAATATATTTCACGTATGGTGTTTCATGTAAACTGTATGATCGAGTTGGGAAAAATAACTGAATACAACTTGTTCTTCAAGGAAGTATTCTGAGCTAATATGTATGTTATGTTTTCAAAGGTTTATTACTGTAACTTATTTGTTAGGAATTTAGGTTCACATTAGATTTGTGAACTAGAATGGATATAGGAAGTTTGAAAAGAAATCCTTCATGTGTCTGGGTGTGGTGGTGTATGCCTTTAATCCCAGCACTTGGGAGGCAGAGGTAGGAGGATCACCATGAGTTCAAGGCCACCTTAAGACTACATTAGTGAATTCCAGGAGAGCCTGGGCTCCAGTGAGACCCCTACCTCAAAAAGAAAAAAGAAAAAAAGGAGGAGGAGGAAGAGGGAGGAGAAAGAGCAGGAGGAAGAAGGAAGAAGAAGAAGGGAAGAAATCCTTCATGTGTGAATACCTTTCCATTGCTTTCAAAGTTGCACTCAATTCTGATTGTTGTTCAGGATGAATAAACCACTTAGTATAGATTCAGTGTATTGTGCTGAATCAAGATAAATTTCACAGCGTAACATCGTAAGTATTTAGCCTTGTGTTCAAATTCTGTTTCATAAAGCTTTGTATGAGTGACAAATAATGAAATGTATTTCATGTAAAAGGCTTCTTGTAAAGGTTATGATCAAGTTGGGCAGAGAAAGAGAATATAACTTCTATTTCAATGAAGCACACTGAATTGGTACACACATAATGTCCTCAAAGATTTATCATTGCAGCTACGTTACTATATAAAGTCCAGTTCACCTGAGGTTTCTGAACAAGAATGGTTGTAAACAGTTTGAAAGCCAGGTGTGGTGGCGCACACCTTTAATCCCAGCCCTCGGGAGGCAGAGGTAGGAGGATCACTGTGAGTTTTAGGCCACTCTGAGACTACATAGTCAATTCCAGGTCAGCCTGGGCTAGAGTGAGACCCTATCTCAAAAAAACAAAGAAACAAAAGAAATAGTTTGAAAGAATACCTTTATTACCACTGAACTTTAAAGAACTTTGAAAGTAGCACTCATTTCAAATTTTTGTTCATGATCACTAAACTGGCTGGAAAGAACTTAATGTTATCCAGAGTAAAAATAACATTCACAATATGACTTTGTAAGTGTTTAACATTGTAGTCTAGTTAACTCTAAGCTTTAAATGTATTGCATCAATTGTGTTTTTATATAACATAATGATCAATTGGGATGAGTGACACAAAGGACCTTGGAATTCAACATAGTATTATGAGCTACGAAGCTTCTTAAGTTTTATCCACATACCTTCCATAGGATTTAAATTTTAAGTCATATTAAGTTTAACAACTAGAATGGTAGTAAGGTATTTGAAAAGAAATTCTTTATGTGAGAAGCTCTTTCAACTAGTTTCAAATATACACCTAAGTCAGATTGTTGTTCAGTATCACTATCATGTTAGAAGAAAATCAATGAATTAGGCTGAATCAAGGCAAGGTTCACATTGCATGAACTGTATTCCATGTAAATGTTTCATGTGAACTATTGATGAACTTGTGATTGATAACTAAATACAACTCTTCATTCAGTGAAGCACTCTGAGCTAGTATGCATGGGATGCCCACAAAGGTTTATTGCTTCAACTTTGTTATTATGTATTAAAGTCCACATTTGTTTTCTGAACTAGAATAGATGTAACTGTTTCAAAAGAAAACCTTTCCAGTGTTTTCCAAGTTGAACTCAATTTCAGTCGTTCAAGATGAATAAACTGGTTAGAAAAGACTCAGTATATTATGGCGAATAGAGATAAATTTAATCGTGTGACCTCTTAAGTATTTAGTGTTGTATTCAAATTGTCTTTCATGATCTTTATATGAGTGACAATGTATTAAATCCAATTCATGTACGGTAATGTAAACATTATGAGCAAGTTGGTAGGAATAATTGAATACAACTTCTAATTCAGGGAAGCAGTCTGAGCCAGGACAAATATGTTCTCAAAGGTTTCTTTTTCCAACTTCATTGATAGGAATTTAAGTTCATATTATATTTGTGAACTAAGTCAACATAAGAAATTTGAAAATAAATCCTTAATGTGTGAATACCTTTCATGTACTTTGCCAAATCAAGGTAATTTTCACAACATTACATCTTAAGTATTTAATGTTGTGTTTAAGTTCTGTTTCAAAATCATGGTATAGAATAACAAATATTGAAAGGTATCTTATGTAAAGTGTTTCATGTAAAGTTTATGATCAACTTGGGAAAAATAATAGAATACAATTTCCAGTTCAGTGTAGCACTCTGAGTTAGTACATATGTGATGTTCTTAAAGTTTTATTACTGCAACTTGTTATTATATGTATTGCATTTCACTTGAGATTTCTAAGCAAGAATGGATGTAAGCAGTTTGAAAGAATAACTTTATTGTTGCTGAATTTTATACAACTTTGAAAGGGGCACTCAATACAAATTTTTGTTCATGTTCACCAGATCTGCTGGAAAGTACACAGTGTGTCATACTGAGAAAAGTTAACTTTCATTGAATGACTTCTTAAGTCTTTAACATTGATTTCAAGTTGTGTTTAACAGTCTTCTTCACTGGAACTATGTATTAAGTATATTCCATCAATGGTGTTTTGCTTTAACATGATCAATTTGGAAAGAGAGACAGAAAGGAACTTGAAGTTCAACACAGCATTGTGAAATATGAAGCATCTAATGTTGTCTAAGTTTTATCAATGTACCTTCCATAAGATATGAATTATAATTCATCTTAAGAGCCGGGCATGGTGGCACACGCCTTTAATCCCAGCTCTCGGGAGGCAGAGGTAGGAGAATCGCCGAGAGTTCGAGGCCACCCTGAGACTACATAGTTAATTCCAGGTCAGCCTGGACCAGAGTGAGACCCTACCTCGCAAAACCAAAAAAAAAAAAAAAAAAAAAAAAATCATCTTAAGTTTAGCAACTATAATGGCTATAGACATTTTAGAAACATCTTTTCCAGGCTGGAGAGATGCTTTAACAGTTATGGTACTTGGCTGTGAAGCCTAAAGGCCCATGTTCTACAGGTCCCACATAAGCCAGATGCACAATATGATGCAACTACACAAGGTTGCACATGTGCATAAGATGATGCACATGTCTGGAGTTCAAATACAGTGGCTGGAGACCCTGGCATGCCAAGTGTTTGTCTCTGTTAAAAAAATTTTTTTGAATCCTTTCTATATGAAGATCTTCCAGCCGGTTTCAAACATACACTTCATTCAGATGGTTGTTCATGATCACTATTGCATTTAGAAGACACTCAGTGTATTAGGCTGAATTGAGGTAAGCTTCACATTGTGACCTGTTAATTTCTTAATGTTGTATTCTACTTCTGTTTCACAGTGTTAATGAGAGCAACAAATGATGAAATGTAAACAGCTTTTTGTAAACTTTATGATCACCCTATGATGAATAATTGAATACATCTTTTTATTCAGTGTAGCACTCTGAGCTAGTATGTATGTAAGGGCCATATAGGTCCATTATTTCATCTTTGATATTATCAGTTTATATTCACATCCATTTTGTGCACCAGAATGGTTATAAGCTGTTTGGTTTTTTAAAAAATTATGTGTGAAGATCTTTCCAGTACTTTCAAAAATGTACTCAATTCTGACTGTTGTTCAGGATCACTATCACAGTTAGAAGGAATGCAATGAACGCATGAAGTACATGTTTTATGCCAAATCAAAATAAGTTTAAAATGGGACCTCTGAAGCATTTAATGAATTCAGTTTTTCATGATCTTTTAGGAGTGACAATGTATAGAAGGTATTTCTAGTATAGGAAACACTCTGAGTTAATACATATGATGTTTCTAAAGGTCATTACTGCAAGTTTGTTGTTAAGAATTTTAGTTCATATTAGATTTTTGAAATAGAATGGATGTAAGAAGTTTGAAAAGAAGTCCTTCATTCGCAAAAAATCGTTCCTGTGCTTTCAAATTTGGACTCAATTCCAATTTTTGTTCAGGATGAATATACCTGTTAGAACAAATTTAATGTATTAAACCTAGTCAAGATATCTTTCACCATGTTACCTTTAAGAACTTAATGTATTCATGTTCTGTTTCAAAATCTTTGTATGAGTGATAAACAATGAATATAAAGTGTTTCATGTAATGTTTATGATCTAGTAGGAAAATAACTAAATACATCTTCTACTTCAGGCAAACACTCTGAGTCACTACATATGTAATGTCCTCAAAGTTTTATTACTGCAACTTTGCTATTATATGTTTTCCAGTTCACATGAGGTTTCTAGAGAAGAATGGATGCATGCAGTTTGTAATGAATACTTGTATTCCCACTGAACTTTAAACAACTTTGAAAATGGTGCTCAATTTCAATTGTTATTCGCAATCACTAAACTAACTGTAAAGAACTTAATGCATTATCCCAAGTAAAGATAGCTGTTATGGTATGACCTCTTAAGTACTTTACATTGTATTCAAATTGTGTTTGACAGTCTTATTCTCTGTAACTATATGTTAAATGCAGTCCATCAATTAGATTTTGCTTCAACATGATGATCAATTTGGGATGAGTAACAGGAAAGATTATGGAGTTCAACATGGCTTCTTTATCCCTTCCAGGTCCCCATATGGCAGGAGCTCCATAAACTTCTTTATTCTCTTTTCTTTCCACGGATTTCCTAGGCCCTCCAACTGGGATCTCTAGCCATATGGGTGCCTTTCCTTGGCTCTGTACTTCCTTCAAATATAATAATTTAATAATTAGTTTTCCTAGTCTTCTTTTTTATTCAATTCTTTTATTAAAATTAGAAACAAACCTAGGGTTTGGTGTTCAAGGACTTTCCTAGACCCCTAAACCATGTTACACAGGGAAGCCAACAAATTAGAGCCATCAGGGATATTCCCAGGAATAGGTTCTGAGCTTACATGCAACTGGGGCCCCACACCCACCATCTGAAGAGGGAGGTATAGAGAGGACAAAGCAGCAACAACAGTAGCAGCTGAAACTCAGGAGAGATCCCAATAGGAGTGGGATTCAGCCCTCTCAAGTTAACCCTATCGTCTAACTTTTCCTGACAGACCCCCAGCCATTGAGGAGCACAGTGAGACAGCATAACCCCCCACCCCCAGTGAGATCTATACTGCAGCCTACTTACTTCTCCCAACACCCCCCCCCTTATTATCCAAGTGTACAGAATAAAACAGGCAAAACAAACTTTGAAATAGATATGACATTTCTTTCAGAGCCAAAAAACATGGGAAAACAAAGGCTGGAACTCCTAGCATTGGCATAGAGTTAGAAGCAAATTTAATTTATGTAAAGCCCCTCAGATCTGGCCCAAACATCTCATTCACATTTAACTCAGAGGCCTTTCCTTAAACTCAAAAAGAGACATCAACCTCAGTTTGTCTGCTTTGTTATTCAGCCCCTTCCCCAGTGTCATCCTATAAGACTAGTAGCCCGAACATTGAGGAAATGTCATATTACTAGTGTATCAAGCCTGTGTTAGTATGGATGGAGTATAATTGATGAACCCATAGAAAATATATTAATATACCTAAGTCTTAGTAAGGTACTAAACATGGTTCTTCCCTCTTTTGAAACTGTAACTGGGAAGGTTTCTTTAAACAATTTATTGTAAAAGTCAACATACTAACATAATTTTGTGACCACACAGCTAAAGTTAAATAGACAAGAACTAACTCTGGGCCTGACCCCTTTTAAACAAACCTTATTGTAAGGTTTGGGAGTGACCAAGACCATGCAGACCACTCTGAGGCAAAGATGAAAGCTTTTATTCAGGAAAAGCATGAGCTACCATGGGCTGACTCTCAAAAGAGAAGCACAACCCACCTGAGTTTTTCAGGTAGTGGGCTTTCTAGGGCTTTTCAGTTGGGGGAAGGTGAGGAAGTGAAAAGAATGCCTTTGTTCTTTACATTAGCCATTTCAAATAGCTAAATCCAGGTGACTTATGAGATAAGGGGGGCAGGAAACCATGATCTGGGGCCATTGTTAGGTAAGGAAGGGATAATGGCTGGGAGGTTTCTTGAGAAATGTGGATAATCACTTTCTTGTCTCTGTTGCCATCCTGCTGTCCTTGGTGACTCCATCTTGGGAGCCTGTCTTGACCTAACATTTATCTTGGGAGACAACAATTTCTAGTTAACCTTATTTCACAGAAAGGCATGTTAGTTCTATACTCACGGAACAAAATTCTTCACCTCTACAGTGAGGAGAATTTAAACAAAGGATTGTAAAAGGTAAAACAACACAATCAGTGTTCAGGGTATATAAAACTTCAATAAAAGCTCTTTTCCTATCTCTGAAGTAGATTTTCCTGATTATTTCTTGTTTACTGTCTTCCTCCAACTCCCCTTTTCATAAGGTTGGGCCGAGCTATTCTTAAGCCCCCCTTGTCAGTACCTCACTACTGGAAAGTGTGTTTGGAGGCAGCTGTGTGTGGGGCAATCTCTGGTCTTGAAACTTCTGATCTGACTTGAGCTGAGCTGTGTTTGTTTTTTTAAATTCCAGGGAGAGTTTTGGATTTCTTTCAGGGATACAGAGAATCTTCCTGATCTTGTCATTTTAAGAGTACTAGACTCTTGCATTTTTTCAAAGAGGGCTTTAACTTTCCTGGGGTCATCTTAGTATCATAAACTCCTGATCTCTTCTGATCATGCAGTCTAGTACAGTGTGGCCTTGATGGAGGACTCTCCCTACATGAATTTCCCACTATGTTGGTGTTGCAGAACAGACACAAAGACAGAAACCTTTCTGGGCATGCACTGCTCAAAACAGAAATCACTCTGCAGCCAGGGCTGTGAGCCACATACATACACATACTCATCATCCTGTAGCAGAAATCTGGGTTTGAGTCATCAAGAAAGCCAAGCACTGCTCAGAGAGGATTGGAGAACTCAAGACTAAAGGGAAGTTTGTAGTTCAGAAATATCTCTAGCACCTGAGCTTGGGCACCCCTACTTCTATAGTCAGTTTTACAGAACTATGTGGCTAAGGACATGCATGGAACACAGAACAATATGGTCATAAAGTGGGAAGAGGCCTATGAGACCTTAGGTAAAGTATTAACTATATAGAATTGCATTGGGAGGAAGCCTCAGAGTTGTAGTTATCTCTAGTATGTATTGGGAGTGATTCAAGTCAGGATATCCCTCCTTCTGTTAACTCCCTTATCATCCTCAAAGCTGGTTCCGGCAGCCGGGGAATGGGGAGGAACAGCAACAACTGTCTAACCATCCTTAGTTCACAGCATCCTGTGGAGAAGAAAAGTGTAAAAAACACCAGAATCGGGTTTATAACTCAAAATATACAGTTGTATTTTAATTTTTTCATCATATTTCCCCTCTTTTGATGCTATTTTGATTCTTTGAGGCATTGGCTTCTGGGTCTAAGGGTTGATAGGTGTATTAGTCAGGATTGTCTAGAGGAACAGAATTGATAGAATGAATTGTATTAAAAGAGAATTTATTGGATTAGCTTACGGCAGTCCAACAATAGCAGGTTGTAGGCCTGAGAGTCAAGGAACCCAGTAGCTGCTCAGTCCACGAGGCTGGATGCCTCAGCAGTCCCAGTCCAGCACTGAAGGCCTGGAGGTGTCCTAGAGAGACGCTGTTCTTCAGTCCACGCTGGTCCTCAGTCCACACTGGAAGGTAGTAAGCAGCACTGGCAGCCAGGTGGTGGAGGGGATGCTTTCCTTCCCAGAGCTTCTTTAGATAAAGCCCCCCTCCGAGAGGGGCTGCCCACTCTGGGGAAAGGGCTCACCCTGGGGGAAGGATTCCTCCTTTAGTTAATCCTTCCTAGAAGCAACCTCAGAGACCCACTTATGAGGAATATCTGTGGATTCCTAAACATATCAAGTTGACAATCAACCACCACAGTATGCTACCATTTGAAGTTTGAGGGCCTCCATGTGGGAGGAAACAAACTTTGTGAGGCAGTTTAGTATGCAAGGGCTAAATAGGAGAGCCAAGCAAATCGTGAAGAGTGGGCCCATTAGTGGGAGGAGCCATGATGGCCAGTTCCATACACGGTTCCAGGAATTTCATGAATCTGCCAGCCCCTGTCTTCTTTTAGCAATCCACTCACCTTGTCTCTGACAACCCTTGAGTGATTTACACCGAAGCAACATTCGTCTTGTAGGTCCAAGCAAACTTCCCTTTTCAGCAGTAAGGAGCTCTAACCCTCTCCTAGTTTGGAGAAAACAGCAGTAAGAGAATCAAGCTGACTCTGAAGGAACATCAATGAATCAGACACTTGCTTAAGGTCCTTTTTAAAATCAAGAAAACTCTTATTTTCATTTCAGAGGAGATAAGGCTGCCTGCACCTAGGCTTACACTGGAAGCAATGCCCAATCCTACTAATAAGGGAATGAGGATTGGGACCGCATGTTTCTCTCGGATCAGGTCATAGGTCTGTATGGGTAGTGGTTGATCTCTTGGCAATACATCTATTCAAGGGCTCAACAGAACTAGGGCACACATGCTTGTCCAGTCTGTGGCAGACATGAATAGGCAAGGCGTCCACAGACAAATATAGAGCTCTTTTGATCTTAGCAGCTTATGTGGGAGGAGCAATTGGTGATTGACTTGAAAGAGGTTTTAGATAAGGAGCCCATCTGATACTTGAGGTCTTTTCCAGTTCCTCTTATACACATTTATAGGCCTGGGTGCTCAATCTAAAGTTATCTTTGACTGGGCTTGTGGAATTTGAGGAGGGGCCAGCGATAGTGAGCTTTGGGTCTGAGGTGTTTAGGGGAGTGGTGAGAACTCATTGGATGCTAGAGTCTATGCAGAGCCATCACTTGGCATCCAAGGTTGGGTTTCTAGTGGGTAGGAGGTGGTGGTTGTCATTCAGAACATGCATGGTGGTGTTTATGACCCCTAAAAGTGGATCTGGAGGTCCAGACAGTAATGCTTTTACCTCTTTGATTATCAGGGATGGAGTCAACGATGGCACTGGCAAAATAGGAAGAAGAGGAACTTCTCTAAGTAGAGAGGGTTCTAGATAACAATATTGTTTGGAGCACCAGCCACTTCAATATGGTTAGGTTTTACCTTGGTAGGTGCAACATGTTCTGCCACCTGGACAGGAAGGAATTCTTGTGTCCTGGTAAAAAGAGCAGAGGCAAGTGTGGGGGAAAGCATATGAGCTGACCCTTGAATGCAAAAAGGGGGCTCATGGAAACTGTAGAAGTTCCCCTGTCACTTTTTTTGTGGTAGCAGATGAGGCAGTTAGGTTCTGACCTGGTGACATATACATTTCCCTAAAGCCCTGCAATAACTAGGGTATCTTTTGATGCATGAGGCATGAATCCAATCACTACTATGGAGATAAGATTGACAGTTGCATGATAGGGGTAGTGAGCTTCCTGTTGCTCTGGAGCTGTGGCTTAGTAAGAAATAGACCATTACAAGAAACAGAGAACTCCCCCAAGTATGCTTTCTACAACTGCATAGAATAGAGCCAAGACTGTTTTCACCTTCCATCCCCAGTCTCATGAATGCAAGCAATACTAGTATTCCCAGAGCTATCCAGGCAGGATGGCATTGCGCCCATAACCAAAAAGAGTTCCTTGCATAAACCAGTTGACTCTCAGTTTTGTTACTGTTACAGACAGGATAAGACTCCCCCAGGACAGACACTGTCCTGAGCAGAACTCACTTTGTCCGCCAGGTTTCTCCCCTGGTCCCAAGATGAGAAGGGTTATCATTTCATAGCATATATGAATTCTGAACTGCCATCACTAAGCCATATGAAGTCACTATAGCCAGTTTTGGACCCAAATGGACCCTATAACTTTCACTGGACTCCCAGCTCGAGCCGTGGGGCCTGCAGTCTAGTCTGCAATAAGAAAACTGGTAAATGAACTGCCCATTCACACACTCAAACTCACATACAATCATTCCATGAGAACAGGTACAATCTCTTAGATCTAAAAGATACATCTATCAGTAACTCATACAGCAATTTGGCCAACCATGCACTCAAACAGAACCAAATCCAGGTCTTTCATGAGAGGCAGAATCAGAAAACCAGGCCCTCTGCTACTGATGTCCCAATACAATGCTAGAGGACAAGGAAAGGATGCTTGTCAGGCTACCCCCCACACACACACACCTTAAGGAGGTTCCCTGTGGGGCCTATTCCACCTAGGTCACAAGAAGTTTCTTCACAATTCCTCTTTTTAACTTAAAGAAGGTTCCCCATGGGGCCTATCCTTCCCAGCTCATTGGAAGTTTCCCCATAAGGCCTGTCTTTCTTAACCTAAAAAGGTTCCCTGGGGGGGCCTGTCCTTCATAGCTCACAGGAAGTTTCCATATAGGTCTTTCCTTCTTCCTGAAACTACATCTGACATTACTGTATAAACTTACCTCCTAGGAGAACTTAGAAGGACTTGATTTGTTTTTGTGTCTGGGAAAACAGTCATTCCAAACCTTTCTGGACTCAGTAAGGCACAAGGCCCTGGAACATCTTTGGGGGTGCCTCCCCAGTACCTCCCCTTGACCAGGGAAGCCTGAAGTGAGGCTGAGTCCCTTGGGAAAAGTAACTTGGAAATAACCAATTTACTATTTTTCCTACCTTTAGCCCATTTTCTCTGCTCAAAATGTGCTCAAAGCACCTTCTCTATTTCACGGATAAGAACTACCTGAACTACATGAATCACAAAGCAAAGCCAACAAGATCATTATAGCAGGAACCCCAGGCAATTTACCAGCACACTAGCTCAGTCCCAACCACCCACAATCTCATTTTCTTTTGCCTATCTTTACTTTCCCTTCTTTTTGTTACAGACACACAGATCATATTCTCAGCTGTTAATTGAAAGGCTGACATCAACTGAATAAGAAAATCAGATCAGGCATTTTACTGGCTGATTTGTTCTTTCTTCATCCTCTCATCTCTGTCATAACTTTCCTGTTACTATGTAGAACTGATGCAAAAATCAAACACAAAGATCCCACTAATGATGGATTTCTAGGGTTTCAAATTATAGGGAGAACATTAGAAAAAATAATATAGTACCTGTGTCCACTAGAGTGGGAATAGAAGGCCTATCAGTATAAGAAATAGCAGAAAGGAAAAGAACTATAGCCAAAACAATAGACTAATGATCAATATCTCTACAAGATAAACAGCTCTTTCAAACAGATAAAGAAAACCTCATAAATTTCATAGATGTCAACAGTTAAAACATTCACATAAGTAATCAATATTAAAACAAGTGTGAAGTACCATTTGTACCTACTGAATAAGTTTAAGAAAATATAATTCTGGAGGGGCATGTATAAATGAACAAATTTAATGCTAGTAGAAATCAGTATAACTTTCTGGAAAAGCAGTATGATGAGAAAGTGTATATAATTAGTCAATGTTGAGCTTATAGAAGTAATTCAATAGACAAAAAAACTGAAATGTGTTTACTTCAGAATTATACAATAATACAAAAGTATAACTATAAGCAATCAATTTAACAGAAACAAAACCTGTGTTAGAAGTGGTGGCAAAAATGTCCAGAATCAAATGAATTTATTTTTTGAAAAATATTTTATTTACTTATTTGAGAGAGAGAAAAATAGAGGCAGGTAGAGAGAATGGGTGCACCAGGGCCTTCAGCCACTGCAAATGAACTCCAAACACATGCACCACCTTGTGCATCTGGACTTTATGTAGGTACTGGGGAATTCAATCTGGGTCTTTAGGCCTTGCAGGCAAGCACCTTAACTGCTAAGCCAGCTCTATAGCCCTCAAATGAATTTATAAGAGAAATTATATTGCAGCATGCTTGTTTGAGAGTGATGGAACCTTAGCTCAGCTCTTAGTTGGGTTTACCTCAGGAACAAGGATGCTGGACTCCCAACTGTCTCCAAAGTTCTGCTGAGTCAGGGCTTTGGCTTTTTCTCCGAGTAGAACTCCAGGGAATCTCACAGATAATAAAGGATGATTTTTCAAGAGAGATACTTTATTACAGACAGAAAGCAATTTTCGAGGGAATAAAGTTTATTACAGAGTGGAAGCAAGCCAGGTGTGGTGGTACATGCCTTTAATCCCAGCACTCGGGAAGCAGAGGTAGGTGGATCGCTGTGAGTTCAAGGCCACTCTGAAACTACATAGTGAATTCCAGGTCAGCCTGGACTAGAGTAAGACCCTACCTCAAAAATCCAAAAACAAAACAAAACAAAAAAAAAAAAAAAAAAAAAAAAAAAAGAGTGGAAGCAAATGAAGGCTGAAAAGGGAAATGCAGGGACTTCCAGTTAAGGTGGTTGACTAGGAGCCACACCTAGTAAAACTCGGAGAAGAAAGATGCAAGATAATACATAACACACTTTTCTACCAACAAGGGGAGATGTGTGAGGAATTATTTGCCTGGGGATCTCCAGGCACAGAAGGTGGAGTGAGCAACCACAACCAGTGAGATGGTTCCAAAGAATTGCAACCAGGAATCTCCAGCTGGGAGCTGCAGATGTTAACCTCAGGGCCCTGCTTGCGTAGGGCCCCAAAAGCCCAGCCTGGTCTGGCTTGTCCTCAAAATACATCAGCAGATCTCCTGGGAAGGGAGTACCACATGTTAAAACGAAAAGAAAAAAAAATCCGGAAGGGTGCATGCAGAGAGAAACAAGACATAGTGGTAGCCTCCAGGGGAGTCTCCTGAACATTCTTACCCCCAAGTTCCAATCTTTGCCACTATAGCCCATAGGAGGGATCTTGGGCAGATCCCACCCATAGACACAAGGAAGTAACACTGGGTATTCAAACCCAATGGGCTTCACACCCCACACCCTCTGTACATACCGGGTCCTGAATGAGATGAGAGCTGAGAGTAGGCAGTTGCTACCCTAGAACGGAATTCCCTGTCTGCAGCCTAGAATACCCTTTGACCCTCTGAGGAAGCGCCAGCACGGCGTTCCACAAGTTCCCGGGGCTAAGGTGCCCAGATGGGCTTCCAACCCACCCCCATCTCCCATGCCCAATACTGAGTTCAAAAAGTGGAAAGTGAGAATACCCTCTTGGTCCCAGTCAAGTATTTATCGCCAGTACTGGGGCCCAACAAGGTCCATAACCCTCACCCACCAGGTGTGAATACACACCAAAGGGCAGATAGTGAGTTGGCAAGGCTGAGCATTCATGCCCAGGGCGACTTTTACCTCTCACCTGTGCATACTAAGTCCTGAAAGTGCTATGAACAGGGATCAATCACTCTAGAGCTGAATTCCTGACCAACAGCAAGCCTTCTGGTGGTGTCAGTACTGTGGCTCACAGGGTTCTGAGGCCAATAACACACTGAAGGCCAGGCAGGGGGTAACACTAGATATCCAAGCACAGTAAAGTTTCCTCCAGTGGTGTGGGGTCTGCAATTGCAGTGAGCAGGCAGCAGCCATACTAGCAGGAATTACCTTCCCACAGCCAAACTTACTCTTTGCCATCTAGTCCTGTTGTTCTAGCACTGGGGCCAACAGAGTTTTGGGGCCTAGCACGCACCAAAAGCCAGAGAGTGGATGGTTAGAAGTTGACCAGGTCCAGGTGACCTCTACACCCTCCACAAGCACCTGACCCAGTAATCACTGCACAGAGAAAGCTACCATGCTTGCAAGGAACCCTCATCCTGCAGCCTGGAACTCCCAGAACACTTGACATGCACAGTGGCTAACACCAGTCCTGAGATACACAAGGGCCTGGTGCTGATTTCACTCCAAAATCCCAGGCAATGAAAAGCATTGGGAAAACAGGGGTCTGATCTGATAATGAGCAGACTAGCCCCCCCTCCAGGCCTACTCTCAGGCACTTTTGAAGGGTAGACACACAAGGAAGGTCCAGCTCAGACTCAAATGCACCTAGCCCAAGCAGGTAGATAGACTTCTCACCCACTCTTACCTCAACTGAATCTGTCCAGGCCCCACAATAGAGTCTATAAAAGATACAATTGCTGCACAACAAAGGGACTGTCTTGATATAAGCAAACCCCAACAAAATACACCACAAGACATCAAAACAAAAGATCCCCACCAAGAATGACTAGGCCCATAAGGGAAACCTCCAACAATAGCATAGAGGAAACTCCAGACATAGATTCCTATAATGAAAACACTATAAGCATATTAGACAAACTCAATAAGACTTTGAACAAGAGGCTGAATGAATTTTAAAAGAATCTTCAAAAAGAATGTAAAATAGAATTTTAAGCAAGCATTGCTGAATGAAAAAACCAACAAAATGAGCTCAAAGCATGGACAAAAGAAATGTAAGCACATCAATGAGAAGAATTAAATAGATACCTGAATGAATTGGAAGAGAACCAATGAAATATTCCCAATAGACACCTTTATATAATTAAATAGAAGCAAAAATAATTTAGCAGATAGATAAATGAAATGGAGAAAAAATACACAAAAAGAAATTCAATTGTCAGTGGAACAAGTTCAATGAGGACATGATCAAATTCAGAATGAAATCCAAAAGACAACAAGAAAGTCAAGCCAGGCAATAAATATAACAAAGAGATGGAGGGCTGGTGAGATGGCTTAGCAGTTAAGGCATATGCCTGCAAAGCCGAAGGATCCTGGTTCAATTCTCCAGGACCCATGTAAGCCAGATGCACAAGGGGGCACATGCATGCATCTGGAGTTTGTTTGCAGTGGCTGGAGGCCCTGGCATGCCCATTTCTCTCTCTCTCTCTCTCTCTCTCTCTCTCTCTCTCTCTCTCTTTTTTCTCTCAAATAAATAAATAAATAAATAAAATTTTATTTAAAAAGAGATGGAGATAATAAAAAATATAATGGATAATAAGAATGAAATATCTATTTAAAAATGCTCCCAAAAAAGCCTCACTAAAAAAACAGAGCACGCAGAGAACAGAACATCAGAACTTGAAGACAAGACAGAAGAAATGGAGCAGGAGCCTAGAAATAATGACAAATTCAATAATACATTCAAACAAAATATGAAAGAAGAACTTCTGGGTAAGCTGGTGGCATAGGAGCCACACCAAACTAGCCCAGGGAGGGATTTAAGCAAAACCAAACAAAATCCACTCTTCTTCTGAAAAGTTGAGGACTATAGGTTTTTCTTAAACACAGCAGAGAAGCAGAAGAGACCAAAATCCACCAGAAAGGAGGAAAATGACCAGAATCCCACTAAAGAGCTTGTGCAACCCGTGTGCCCAGCACCACCTGCCAGGAGCACTGAGCACAGACCAAACAAGGGGACTTTCCAACCTCATCAGCCTCCTTGCAGAGTCAAGAAATATAAAGAACCACGAACCTCCAGCATTCAGTCCCTGCCAGCAGTGCATCCAGCACAGCTGAATAGAACTCCAGCTCCACAGCACAACAAAGAGGGATTGAGGTGGACACTCAGCATTGGTAAGATTGGAAGCCACCCCAAAAGGTAGCGAGGCCAACTGACAAAAACAAAGCAAAACAAAACAAAAACAGGTACATAGGCCTGCATGGGAAGTGCTAATCTCTCTTTCCATGTCAGGGCAGGTTATGAGTTACATATTTGTGGCTGACTTTACCATTTTCAAATAAGCCGTAATTGGGGTTGAATATTGCTGCCTTTAATGCTTTCAGATTTATAGGGCCTTTGTCTTTTGCTTCTGTCATTATGGGGGAAGGGTCTGATCCAGATCCAGGCTGACCTGGAATGCAATTCAAAACAGAATCCTCTACCTCCTCGCTGAGAGGATTAAGGGTGTGAGCAACACACACCCTTAGGGATTTTGGCTTTATAAGACTGTTTGTTTAAACCCCACACTTGTATACTCTGTGCTGGTTTTTATTGAATATGTATATTGCTCAGTTGAAGTTTAGAATTTGCCAGTAAACTGTTCTACCCAGTCCACCAGAATACTTGCTTAGCAAGCAAACTCAACACCTAGTATTACTTCTGCAGTTGGATTGGGGAACAAGTGCTACACTTGGCACCTTAAACTCATATCCTGAAAGTATATAAAGGTGGATCACCACATCTAAGAACACTGCAGATAAGTAGAAAACCCAAGCATCAAATCAATTCAGGATGCAAAAGTCACTACATTATAATACAAGAAACACAAAGAATCAAGGCAATGCAATCCCACCAAAAATTATAAATCCATCAGAAATGATAACTAAGGAGACTCTTTTAGATGAAATTCCTGACAAATATTTCAAAAGAATGATGTTATCTATACTCAAAGAAATGAAAGAAGAAATAAAAGGATTCAAAGAAGAAAAGAAACTTTTGAAAGAAAACACAGGAAACCAGCTTAATGAAATAAAATGGTCATTACAGGACATGAGAAAGGAAATAGAAATACTGAAGAAAAACCAGGCTGAAATCCTAGCTCTGAAGAACACAGTCAGTGAAATAAAAAACTCTGTGGAAAGTCTCACCAGTAGAATGGATGGAGAGGACAGAATATCCAAACTAGAAGACCAGGTGGCAGACCTAATACAGTCCAACAAAGAGAAAGACAAGCTAATAGAAAGGTATGAATGGGAATTCAAAGATATCTGGGACATTATGAACAGACCAACATAAGCATTCAGGATATAGTAGAAGGAGAAGAACTGCAATCCAGAGACTTAGTAGGCATTTTCAACAAAATCATAGAGACAAATTTCCCCAAATTGGGAAAGAAATGCCAATGCAGATACAAGAAGCTTTTAGAACACCAAACAGACAAAACCTAGAAAGAACCTCTCCTCACCATGTTATAATTAAACTACTAAACACACAAACCAAAGAAAATACATTGAAAGCAGTTAGAGAGAAAAAGCAAGTCACCTACAAAGGCAAGCCCATCAGGATCACAACAGATTACTCAATACAAACTTTAAAAGCCAGAAGGGCTTGGAATGATATATTCCAAGTTCAGAAATATAAAAACTGTCAATCAAGATTACTTTATCCTGCAAAGCTATCTATCCAAATTGATGGAGAAAAAAGGACATTCCACAACAAAAACAGGCTAAAGGAATTTATGACAACCCAACCAGCTCTACAGAAAATACTTGAAGGAATCCTTCACACTGAAGAGAAAGCAAAAAACCCACAGGAGGAAAAAGGAAAAAAATAAACTATATTCAAATAACAGTTAAAATAACTAAGTAAAGGGAAAACAAGGGGCACTACAAAACAAGAAGACTGGGAAGAATAAATACATATCTTTCAATAATAACTCTTAATATCAATGGCCTCAATGCCCCAGCCAAAAGACACAGACTTGCAGACTGGATTAAAAGGCAGGATCCTACCATCTGTTGCCTCCAAGAAATGCATCTCTCAATAAAAAATAGACACCTTCTTAAAGTGAAAGGATAGAAAACAGTATTTCAAGCAAATGGGCTTGGGAAACAAGCAGGGGTTGCTATCCTAAAATATGACAGAATAGATTTCAAACCAACATTAGTGAAGAAAAAGAAGGTTATTTTTACTGATTAAAGGAACACTTCAATGGGAGGACATTACAATCCTAAACATATATGCTCCTAACACAGGGGCTCCCAATTTCATCAAACAAACACTATTAGACTTAAGGTCAGAGATAACTCCTAACACAATTGTAGTCGGTGACTTCAATACCCCACTCTCATCAATTGACAGGTCTTCCCAGGAAAAAATAAACACAGAGACATCTGGATTAAATAATGTCATGGAACAAATGGACCTAATAGATATATACAGGACATTCCATCCAAATGCTGCAAAATATACATTTTTCTCAGCAGCACATGGAACATTCTCTAAAAGAGACCATATATTAGGACCCAAATGAAATGTTAATGAATACATGAAAATAGAAATAATCTATTGTACTCTATGTGACAAAAATGGGAATAACTGCCAATCAGCAAGAAGAAAAACTACAGAGAATACAGAAATTCAGGGGGACTAAACAGTACACTATTGAATGATGAATGTGTCATTAAAGAAATTAAAAAGGAAATCAATAAATTCATAGAATAAAAGGATGATGAGAATACAACATACCAAATCCTTTGGGACACAATGAAGGTGGTTCTAAGAGGGAAATTTATAGCTCTAAGTGCCTATATTAAGAAATTAAAGAGTTCACAAGTAAACTATTTAATGCTTCACCTTAAGGCCTTGGTAAAAGAAGGACAAGGCAAACCAAAAATCCGTAGATGGGAAGAAATAATAAAGATTAGGGCAGAAATTAATGAAATAGAAACCAAAAAAAAAAAAAATGCAAAGAATCAATGAGACAACGAGTTGGTTCTTTGAAAGGATAAACAAGATTGATAAACCCTTAGCAAATCTGACCAGAAGAAGAGCCAAAAGTTAATAAAATTAGAGATGAAAAAGTCACCATTACAACAGATACCAAAGACATTCAGAAAATCATACAGACATACTTTAAGAATATATATGCCTCTAAGTTTTAAAATCTGAAAGAAATGGATCTACCAAAATTAAATCAAGATAAGATAAAGTGTTTAAATAAACCTATAACAAGTACAGAGATCCAAGGAGTTATAAAAAGTCTCCCAATGAAAAAAAATCCAGGTCCAGATGGATTCACTGGTGAAATTTACCAGACATTCATGGAAGAAATAACACCACTGCTTCTTAAACTCTTCCATAAAATAGAAAAGGAAGGAATTCTACAGAACTCCTTCTATGAAGCCAGCATCACCCTGATGCCAAAACCAAAGACAAAACAAAACAAAAAAAATTACAGACCAATCTCCCTAATGAGCAAAATACAAGAATGTACCATAAAGATTATTCACCCCGAACAAGTAGGCTTTATCCCAGAGATGCAGGGATGGTTCAACATATGCAAATTGATAAATGTAATACAATGTATAAATGGTCTGAAGGACAAAAATCACATGATTATCTCAATAGATGCAGAAAAGGCATTTGACAAAATCCAATATCCCTTCATGGTAAAAGCATTACAGAAACTGGGAATAGAAGAAACATAATACCAAGTGGGGGAAAACATGAGGCTTTTACACTAAATTCAGGAACAAGACAAGGGTGTCCACTATCCCCACTTTAATTTAATATAGTACTGGAAGTCATAGCTATAGCAAAAGGCAAGAGACACTAATAAAAGGGGTTAAAATTGGAAGGGAAGAAATCAAATTATCATTATTTGCAGATGATATGATTCTATACATAAAAGACCCTAAAGACTCTACCAGTAAACTGTCAGAGCTGATAAAAACTTTTAGCAATGTAGCAGGATACAAAATAAACACACAGAAATCAGTAGCTTTTCTATATACTAACAACAAACATGCAGAGGATGAAATTAGGGAATCTCTCCCATTCACAATTGCTTCAAAAAAAAAAAAAAAAGTACCTTGGAATAAACTTAACCAAGGAAGTGAAGGATCACTACAATGAGAACTTTAAAACACTCAAGCAAAAAATTGTAAAAGACACAAGGAAATGAAAAGACATCCCAGGTTCTTGGATTGGAAAAATGAATATTGTGAAAATGTCAATCTTACCAAAAGCCATATACACATTTAATGCAATCCACTTTAAAATCCCTATGACATTCTTCACAGAAATAGAAAAACAATCCTAAAATTCATCTGGAAGCACAAAAATCTTGAATAGCCAAAACAATTTTGAGTAACAAAAATCAGGCTAGTAGTATCACCATACCTGACTTTAAGTTATATTACAAAGCCATAGTAACAAAAACAGCATGGTACTGGTACAAAGACAGACATGTAGATCAATGGAACAGAATAAAGGACCCAGATATTAATCCAGGCATCTGTAGCCACCTGATTTTTGACAAAAATGCCAAAAATATTCATTGGAGAAATGATTGCCTCTTCAACAAGTGGTGCTGGGAAAACTGAATATCTACATGTTGAGGATGAAAAATAGATCCTAGTCTTTCTCCATGCACAAGAATCAAGTCCAAGTGTATCAGTTACCTTAATATCAGACCTGAAACTCTGAAACTGCTAGAGAAAAAGGTAGGGAAACCCTTCAACATATTGGCATAGGCAAGGACTTTCTGAATATAACCCCAATTGCTCAGGGAATAAAACCACTAATCAACCACTGGGACCTTGTGAAATTGCAAAGCTTTTGTACAGCAAAGGACACTGTGAATAGAGCAAAGAAACAACCTATAGAATGGGAGAAAATCTTTGCTAGCTATACATCTGACGGAGGATTAATATCCAGAACAATAAGAAACAACCCAGTTAAAAAATGGGCTATGGAACTAAATAGAGAGTTCCAAAAGAAGAAATACAGATGGCATGTAAACATGTAAAAAAGTGTTCTACATCCTTAGCCATCAGGGAAATGCAAATTAAAACTACTTTGCGATTCCATCTCACTCCTGTCAGAATGGCTACCATCAAGAAAACAAATGACAGTAAGTGCTGGCGAGGGTGCAGAAAAAGAGGAACCCTTCTTCACTGTTGGTGGGAATGTATTCTGGTCCAGCCATTGTGGAAATCAGTGTGGAGGTTTTTGAGACAGCTAAAAATAGATTTATGATATGATCCAGCTACAGCACTCCTAGGCATATATCCTAATGACTATTCTCACTACATTAGAGATACTTGCACAACCATGTTTATTGCTGCTCTATTCACAATAGCTAGGAAATGGAACCAGCCTAGATATCCCTCCACAGATGAATGGATGATAAAGATGTGGTACATTTACACAATGTAGTTCTATTCAGTGGTAAAGAAAAATGAAATTATGAAAATTTCTGGGAAATGGAGGGATCTTGAAAGTATTATACTAAGTGAGGTAACCCAGGCTCAGAAAGCCAAACATCACATGTTCCCTCGCATGTGTGGATCCTAGTTACAAATGTACAGACTTGTGTGTGAGCTGGACCAAAAATTGGTAGCAGAGGCCAGTAAGCTAGAAAAGGTCATAAGGGAGGGAGGAGAAGGAAGGACTTAAGGGGATGGTATTGTATATATGAATGTAAAAGAACAGATTACAGGGAGGGGAAAGGCCCAAGTGAGGCTAGGGGAAGAGGGGGAGGGTCAATCAAAATTCAAGATATTCTGAATAAGACTTATGTAAACCTACTTTTTTGAATAATGTCATACCCAGAAGCTATAGATGGTTACTAATAAATTTTCAGTGCCTGGGATGGGATACCTTCCAGTGAATTGTTGGCCAGGGAGGTCCCTGTTGCCTCTAAAACATTACAGACTATTGCCAAGACCCTTGCTTTCCCTTGAGAAACATATGGTAAGATCCTGTTGCTGAAGACCTCACTTGTCTGAGTGGCAAGGTCACTGAGAAAGCAAGCTGTTGCTGAGCAGAAAACCTCCCTGTAGACCAGCCAACTGAAGCTGGAAAAAGCTGCACTGCATGCAGCAGTATGGGAGACAGAAATCATCAGAGGTGAAAGCAGTAGACACTGGAAACCTCAAGTTTGGCCAGTCAGGCCAAATATCTGAATGGGTGCAATAGTGGCATGTCTGCTCTGGGGGGAACCAACTGCTCTCTAATTGGACTGAGGGCCCACTCTATGGGAGGGAATACATGCCTGGTACTGAAAAACCTAATCAAAAGACTATGGCAGGAGAGGTCATGAGACTTAGGGGTATAAACCTGCTCTTGTCTGGCTAAATGTATATATTACTCCCACCAAACTTCCCTGAAAGCACTACACTTAATGTTCATATTCATATATTAATGCTACTCTCACTTATGGTTAGAGAAGCTTCTCTTTTCAGCTGGTGACGACCACTGGGATGACCCAAAAGGCAACATAGTGCTGAGAAGAAGGGACAGAGGAGTGTCTAGCCCTGAACCATCTTTATCACACCCTCCAAGGCTCAGGGTCCATTGCAGAAGAGGTGGCGGAAAGAATGTATGAGCCAAAGAAAGGGTACGATTCCTTACAAAGCCACTATCCAGACAGAAATTGGCCTCGATATCCATGACCTCATAGTGCCTAGCAATACCTTCAGAAAACCCTCATAATAGGAGAAAAAGATGATGACATAAAATTAAAAGAGAGACTAATGGAGAGAGGGAGGGGATATGATAGAGAGTGGAGTTCTAAAGGGGAATGGGGGAGGGGGGAAATATCATGGTTTATTGTCTATAAGAATAGAAGTTGTCAATAAAAATAAAGGGAGGAGATGGGCAGGAGAGATGGCTTAGCAGTTAAGGTGCCTGCCTCCTAAGCCTAAGAACGCTGGTTCCAATCTCCTGTGGTTCCAATCTCCAGGTCCCATGTTGCAAAGTGACGCAAGGGCGCAATGCTGCACTTGACCACAAGGGGGTGCATGCATCTGGATTTTGTTCACAGCAGCTGAGAGGCTGCTGCTGTGCCCATCTCTATCTGTCTTCCTCTCCCTCTGTCTCTCTCTGTCTCTCTCCAAAAATAAAAATAAATAAAGGGAGGAGAATAATGGAGTCACTATTATGAATGTAAAATTAGAATAATATAAATAAATAATTAAATAAATAAATTAAATAAACAAAATAATAATAAATAAATTAATTTAAAAATATGAGAGAAATGGGGGGGACACATTAGAAATACCAAGTATCTGAATTATTATAAGCATACAAGAAGGGGAAAAATACAGGTGAAAGGCATAAAGAATATTTTCAACAGGGGGCTAGAGGAATGGCTTAGTGGTTAAGGAGTTTGCCTGCAAAACCAAAGGACCCAGGTTCAATTCCCCAGGACCCATGTTAGCCAGATGCACAAGGGGGTGGCCACTGAAGGCATGTTTGTAGCTGCTTTATTCACAATAATAGAAGAATGCATAATGAAGATGTACTACATACACATGGTGGAATTCCACTCAGCAATAAGGAAAAATTCAATTATAAAATTTGCAGGAGGGCTGAAGAAATGGCTTAGTGGTTAAGGCACTTGCTTGCAAAGTCAGAGGACTATGGTTCAATTCCCCAGGACCCATGTAAGCCAGATGCACAAGGTGGCTCATGCATCTGGAGTTTATTTGCAGTAGTTGGAGGTCCTGACCTGCCCATTATCTCATTCTTTCTATCTCTATCTGCCTCTCTATTTCTTTCTCTCTCAAATTAATAAATAGTATAATATTTTTTAAACATGTGCAGGAAAATGGACAGACTTGGAACAGATCATACTAAGTGAACTCACATAAGCATAGAAAGACAAATATTGCATGTTTTCCCTCGTCTTTAGTTCCTAAACTGGAACTGCTTATGTTGCATGCATACCTGACAGTCAACTTAAGGGTCAGATAATAGGTATGGAAGGATTTGAGGGAGAGGGAAAGGAGGGTAAGGGTATAACACAAAACTAAAGCCAACATGAATTAGTACCATTAAAACCTTTAGCAACTAAAGATCCTCAAAAGGAGTGTGGGAGGATCATCTGGGGAGAAGGGCCAAAGAGAGGGCAGGAACAAGCTTAATCCTAAAACTACTGTTCCTGGCCAGAAATTGGTTACATCCCACATTGAGCTATTGGCCAGAGAGACCTATAAACTCCTCAAAACAAGATAGGCCTGAGGTAAAAGGTAAGATCCTATTGCTAATGACACCACAAGTTGCCAACACAGAGGATAAAGAGATCATGCAGAAATTAGGAAAGAAGCCATCTCCCTAATGGCCATCCTTCATAGTGATAGAGAGTGCTACATAAGCTGCTGTGAGCAAATGGCCACCAACATTGTGATCAAGCAGTGGATCCTGCTATACCAAATCAACCAGCTGGACAAGACATACACATCTGGACAATAGTGGCACTCATACTTGGTGGATAACCAATGCCTTTCTGATTGGCTAAGAGACCCACTCAATGGGAAGAAACTCATATCTGGTACTGGGGACCAATTCAGAATACTATGGAGACAAGGGTTTTGGACTCCAGTGAGAAGCTCCCACTAGTCTTTGGCCAAAAGAGAGTCTATATCCATAAAACTATCTCTTAATTAAGTATGCTTTTCCCCTTTAGCCTAGGCTGCTCTCACTCTCCATTGAAGAGTCTGTTTTTTTTTCTTTTTCTTTTACAGAAGGCAATGAAAACTACAGAGAACAACAACAAAAAAAAATCAGCAGGCCTACAGAGGGAATACTCGAACCACAGGAACCTGGAGAGAACATGATGAAGGCCAACTTTAATCTTGTCCTGCTTCTTTTTCTCTTCTCTCTCTCTCTCTCTCTCTCTCTCTCTCTCTCTCTCTCTCTCACCCTCTCTCTCCCTCTCCTTTCTATACTCACTTTCTCTTTTACATTATCTATCTTTTTCCTCCCTCACCTTCCTAGGTGCAGACTTATAACTCCCAGTGCCAGCAGGGGGTTAACTTCCACAATGAGCTATTGATCTGAAACACCTACAAGGTTTCCCAAAAACGACAGACTTCGGTCAGAGTACTTGGTGACCCACCAAAGGTTAATGGTAAGACCCTACTGTCGAAGACAGCATACTTGTGTGAGACCAAACACAGAGAGACCTGGCCAGAATCTGGAAGAAGGTCAGTCCCCAGACAGTTAGCTAGTCTAGTACCAGAGGGTGCTACATGAGCAACTGGGGGAAAATGTCTGACATTGGTCCAAACAACTTGCAGTCTAAGATACCCAGCAGGAAACAATCTGACGTAATGCTCATACAAGTGCAGTAGTGGCAAACAGCCATGGTGGGTAAACAACTGCTCCTGATTTAGCTAATAAATCCACTCAGTGGAATGGAACTCATTGCTGGAACTGGGAAATAAGTCAAAGCCATGTACAAAAAATGAGCTCAGTCTCCAAGATCTAGATGCCACCAAATGTGGGCTAGAAGAGAGCCAATGCATATAAAATTCCCTCCAAAACATATATGGTTATCCCTTCTATCTAGTACTAACTTCTCTCTCCGTTGGAGAATTTGCTTATCTTTTTCCAGGTGGACAATGAACCTGAAGGGAGGATCAGCTAACCACACCTCACCAGCTGAAACCATAGAACAACGCAGGGGAAGGGCAAGAATACAGCGTTCAAGGTGATCACAACACCAGAAATGGCTGAAGGAGATAAACATAGAGACCATCCAACTCCAACTAAGCCAGATATCCAGAGACACAGAGGCTCCCAAAACCTCATCAAGGAAGCAGAACTAAAATGACCCCAATGTGGCTCAGGGAAACTCGTGGAAGAGGGGGCGGAAAGATTGTTAGAGTCACAAGTTGGGGCATTACGCACAGAGACTGGAACCTATCCACCAGAACTCTTGAGTAAAATCACAATGCATGACCCACATTCCCCATTGATGAGGGTCCCTTTGAAAGTGGGAGGACGGGGAGGAGGACAATGTAACCAATACTATGAATGTAAAATCAGAATAACATAAATAAAAAATATACATTTAAAAAAAATTAATCAAAAAGGGAAGAAAAGATAGCTGACTTCCTATCATGAAATGAGCCACCTCTTGTACATCAGTGAGGGTCCAAGTGAAACCACAGAGGGACTGACAGGTTAAAAAATAGTGCTGCTCTGACAGGAAGCCTGAGAACAGCACCAGGGTGATGGTGATAGACCCTGAAGACACTCAAAATGTATCAAAGCAGAAATCCAGAAGTTACTGAAAGCTTAACACTGAAGTACACTTATTACCTACTTGCAAAGGCTCAGGGAATATTGTAGAAATGGGGATGGAAAGATTGTTAGAGCCACCAGGTAGGAAGAAGCATCCAGAGGCATTCCCCCACCCCAACACAATGACTGACTGCTGCTCTCACAACTCATAACTGCAAACCCACGGTGAATGCCATGAGGAGGGCCCTCAGTGGAATGGAGGCAGGGATGAGAGGAATGGGACAAACATATGATTTGCCCATACAAAGTTTCTAATTAATAAAAAAAAGAAATACTTTTACAATAAAATTTTTAAAAAGGCAAAAGCAGGCCTGGTGTGTCCCAGCACATGGGCGATTAGAGGTAGGAGGATCGCTATAAGTTCTAGGCCAGCCTGGGACTATAGATTGAGTTCCAGGTCCACCTGGGACATAGTGAGACTCTACCTCAAAAAATAAAATAAAATAAAATAAAATAAAATAAAATAAAATAAAATAAAATAAAATAAAATAAAATAAAATAAGGCAAAAGCACAAAGCTCCCCATAGTAGGAAGGGGACATGAACAGGTTGTCAATAAATGTCTTGGTCTTGGGGTTTATACAGTTTGCTGGCAAAAATGAATGAACTGAGACATGGAAAACTATAGTCCTGGCCCAATCAGTAATCCTCATGAGGTATCCATATGTCTCCTTTGCAATCAGGAAAGGAGTTTTGCAATTGGGAAGACTCCCCCAGTGTTCAGAGAGATATGAGTTATAGAACTGACAGCTTTCCCCAGGAAAGCTATCAACTGTACCCTGCTTCAATATGTAGATAATTTGTTTCTGACAAAGCCCACTAAGTGGAGCAACTGCTTTACATTGAGATAATGGAAAGGATGCCTGAGGCAATACACCCAGAAGAGGTTCAATGAGTAAGAACACAAATTCTTTTAAAAGGAGATGACTTAAGGGAAAAATTTCTGCAAAGTAACCTACTCTTCATGGTAAAGGTTTATTTCCCCCCTATCATGGACAGCTGATGGCTCAGGATGGGATGTTTGCCCAGGCTGTGACCAGCCCAGTTGAAAGGGTAAAATAGAAAGTCCAGAGATGGCTATCAATGGTAATGTTTACCTGGTGGTTTTATTTATTTATTTTTTTTATTTTTATTAAGTAGACAGTTTATATGGACACATCATGTGTTAGTGCCATAATTTTCCTCCTCCTTGCCCCCATTTCATTGTGTGATCTTCCTCAGTAGTATTGCTGGTATTCACCATGGGTTGTGGATTATGAGGTATGAGAGCATCAGTCAGTTCTTGGAAGACGGGACAATGCCTCTGGACATTCCCTTCCATTCTGTGGCCCTTACAATCTTTCTGCTCCTTCCACATCCTGAGCTGTGGTGAGTGTGTTTTAAGTCTATTTTAGAATTGTGCTCTCAGCATGTTCTGGATTTCTGCTTTGGTACTGATTGAGTACCTTAGTGTCTGTCTCCATGACTCTGGTGCTGCTTGACCGGCTTACCACTCTTGCTCCTCTTGCCAATTCCACTGCAGTTTCACCTGGCCCCTGGCTGATATGTAAGAGATGGTTTATCTTCTTGGTTCTCATTGTCTTCTGAAAAAGAAAAACAAATTCTCCAATGGAGAATGAGGTCAGCATAGGTTTAATGGGATAAGCATTATTAATTAAGACAGATTTTGATGGGTGTAGCCTATATTTTGCCTAAAGACTAGTGGAAGCTTCTCATTGGAGTTCTTTGATTTTGGTCTCTATAGGTTTCTGACTTTTTTCCTAGTTGTATCTATGGGTTCCTTTCCATTGAATGTATCTCTTGGCCAATCCGAGTTTCATTGCTTACCTGTCTAGGCTGAATCTACTATTGCACAAGCATGTCCATTTTGTCAGGATAGTTGCTTTTGTATAGCAGTGTCCCCTGCTAGCACAGAGATTATTTGCCATTTTCTCCTAGCAGCTCATGTAGCACTTTCCAGCACTATAGGGGCAGACTATCTGGTAACTGGTTTCCTTCCAGATTGCAGCCAGATCTCTTGATGTTCTGGGTAGGCAGCATGTGATGATTTCAGCAATAGGGTTATTTGCCTCAGGTGGGTAATCTAGTGCTGTGTTGTTTTGGGAACCTTGTGGGTCTCTCTGATCAACAGCTCAGTGTGGGTTATAACCAATTTCTGGTATCAGGAGTTGCAAGCCAGAGTTAAATGTTTTAGGGCTGGGCTTCATCCCATCTTCTCCAGGGCCCTTCATACCAGACAATCCCTGCATGGTCCTATTGAGGGTTGTATCATTTAGTCTGCTATCCAGGAGAAAGCTTTCTATGAAACAAATTCATTTTGGATTTAGTATTATGTGTACCTTCCCTGCCCTCCCATTTCCCTTCCTGGAAAAACTTCTATCCCTGAGTTGTCTTTCAGGAATGCCCAAAACTCAAGCTGGTCCATGTTATGAACTACAGATGAGGGAGAACATTCAGCATTTGTCTTTCTGTGCTGGTGTTAGTTCACTTAGTATGATCTGTTCCAAGACCGCCCATTTTCTGCAATATCACTGTATCATATTTCCTTACTGCTGAGTATTTCATTGTGTATATGTACCACATCTTCATTATCCAATCATCAAATGATGGGCATCTGGGTTAATTCCAGTTTATAGCTATTGTGAATTGAGTAGCTATATACATGTTTGAGCAATTATCTCTGCAGTGAAGTGTGGATCCTTTGGGTAGATGCCCAATAGAGAAATAGCTGACTCAGTGGGCAGTTCTATTTTCATCTTTTTCTGGAGTCTCCATATTGATTTCCATAATGGTTGTAAAAGTTTATACTTCCACCAGCAGTGAATGACGGTTCCTCTTTCCCCACATTCTCACCAATATTTACTGTTGTTTTATTTTTTTCTGGGGGGCGGAGGGAGTTGAGGTAGGGCCTCACTCTAGCCCAGGCTGACATGGAATTTACTATGTAGTCAGGGTGGCCTTGAACTCATGGTGATCTCCTACTTCTGCCTCCTAAGTGCTGGGATTAAAGGTATGTGCCACCACTCCTGGCATGTTGTTTGATTTTTTTAATGATTGCCATCCTGACTGGGGTAAGGTGGAATATTATAGTTATTTTAATTTGTACTTCTCTGATGGTTATGGATGTTAAACATTTTCATAAGTAATTATTGGCCATTTGTATTTCTTCCATTGAGAATTCCATGTTAAGTTCTCTGCCAGATGTTTTGAGTGGATTGTTTGAATTTTTTATTGTTTAGTTTTCTTGAGTTATTTGTAGATTCTAGGTATTGGACCTCTGGCCATTGTGTAGCAAGTAAAGATTTTCTCCCTTTCTGTGAGTAGTCTGTTGACTCTGTTTATGGTATATTTGTACAAAAGCTTTTTAACTTCATGAGATGCCACAGTTTGAGTGACTGTTTAATGTCCTGAGCTACTAGGGTGTTATTCAGGAAGACTCCCCACTCCTATATTGTGGAGGGTTCCCCTATTTTTTCTTCCAGATAATTAAGAGTTTTAGGTCTTATGTTGAGATCTATAATTGATTTGGAGTTGATTTTTGTGTGCCATGAGAGGAGTGTATATCATTTATTTTTCTACATGTGATTATACAATTTGTCCAGCACCATTTTTCAAGATTGTGTCTTTTCTCCAGTGTACATTATTGGATCAAGTAACTGAGTTGCTTGAACTACAGGCTAGGTCTTCAATTCTGTTCCATTTGTCTATGTCTGTTTTTCATGCCAACCATGCTGTTTTTATTACTATCACTTTATAGTATAGATAGATCTATAGATAGATCAGATATGGTGATACCTCCAGAAGTGTTTCTTTTGCTAAGGATATTTTGGGATATCCAAAGCCTTCCACCATTCCATATAAATTTTAAGATTGCTTTTTATATCTCTGTGAAGAATGGTGCTGGGATTTTCAGTGTTATTGCATTAAGTCTGCATATTGCATTTTCACAATATTAATTATACCTATCCAGCAACATGGAAGGTACTTCCATCTTCTCATGTCCTCCTCAATTTCATACTTGTTTTTATATTTTCAGTGTTATAACAAGGTATTTGAATTTTTTGTGTGGCTATTGAAAATGGGATAATGCAATGATTTGTTTCTCAGTATATTTATCTTTTGTGTAAAGGGCGGCTACTGATTTTTTGTGTGTTGTTTTTGTAATTAGCAGAGTCAGAATTTTGTTGATTCAGAAACCTGAAAGAATTTATCACCTTCAGAAGTTTTATGGCACAGTCTTTTGGGTCATTTATATATAGGATCATGTCATCTGCAAATAGGGCTAGTCTGACTTCATCCTTTCAAATTTTTATCCCTTTTATATCTTTCTCCTGATTTATTGCTTGGGCTAGGATTTCCAGTGCTATGCTGAATAGCAGTTGTGAGAGTGGGCACTACTGTCTTATTTCTAATCTTAATGGGAACTCCTTGAGTCTTTCCCCTTTAAGCATGATTTAATATTTAGGTGATTTATATACAGGCTTTATTAAGTTAAGATATAAACCTTCTATGTCTAGTCTCTCTAGTGTTTTGATCATGAAATGATGTATTTTTTAAGTTAAAAATATTTAATATTATCAGATAGAAACACTAATGATTGACACATTTGCATGGCACATTTCATACAAAGTGAAAAGGGCAAAAGCAGGAAAGAAATTAGTAGTTGGTTTGGTAAACAATTTGTAGACCAATGCAATGCTTCAGTGATGACATTCTAAATTATTTCAAAAGTTTTAGAGAAAATGAGTTTGATATGGTCTGCTAAGGGAAAGAAAAACACATTTTTTAATCCTTAAGATATTGTGGTACAATTATCAATGCTTTCCTTGTTATAACATTTGCTACAAATAGCTTTATCTTTCGCTAGTTAATCATTCCTGTTACAATCAGATTTCAGTGAGAACTGAAGATGCAGAGCACTTTTCAATTCACTGAATTAAAACCATATAAACTAATGATGGGTGCTAAACATATTTTATGTTAAAATGTGGAATATATTTAACTGTACTGAATATATTTCATGAGGAGCTGGGTACATTAAGTCCCCAAATCTGTTTATGATATTTTGTGAGAAAGTATGTATACCTTGGCTTATTCTACAATGGAGTAATTTGGCACTACAGGAAACATGAGGACAAGCAAAACTGAAAACGTTATCAGAGTTGCCCACCTTGAATTATAATTCATACTACTTAGTTTTTGACCAAACAGAAACAAACAGATCTAACTAGATCACACTCGATATATGAAAATAGAATTAGACCTTAAGGTGAAGCTGCTTCACAATGAGCATGCCCCACTCTGCCAGAATCCTAGTTAAACATTTGAACTCATATTTTCAACAAATACTTATAATTTCTCAAATTTTCTGGCTGATAAGATTCTTGGCTACATGCCAACTAAAGTAAGGTCTTTGAATTAATTAAAGAAATCCATATAAAAAGAAACATTTATTTTATAGGACTCTTACTTCATTCTTGAACCTTTGTCAAAATATCAAACCAGACCTTCATAACCAAGCTCTTGGTTTCAAGAAAGCACTGGTAGCATGTTCTGAGTCTCAGGTAAGTCTGGAGCCCATGCATGCTTTATGTTTCAAGAGTCTCTTCATTCGCTCCACAGGTGTCAACAACACAAATTAAGCAGCTTGTGACTGGGAAATCACGAACTTTGTTGCTGGCAATCCATTTATCTGTTTCAGTATTATATTCAAGGATGTGTCCCAGTCGGCCTACACCTTGAAAACCTGCCAGGACATAAATGATAGAGCCAACTGCTGCACACTTCACTGTGACCCCCTTCCATGGCATTGGTGACACCATCTTCCATTCCTTTAATTTAATATCATAATATTCCACACTGTCCAGGCCACCTAAACCATTCTGACCACCCACAGCAAATATCTTGTCCTTTACAAATACCAGTCCATGGTTCTTCCTGGGCTCAATCATTGGACACAGCTCAGTCCATGTTTTTGTGGCAGGATCATAAACTTCACAGGAACTAAGGACTCTCCCAGAAACATTGTTCCCCAAGCTTCCACCACAAACATAAATAAGGCCATTAGCCTCCACCATCCCATGGCTGCAGCGCTGAGTCAACAAGCTGGGCTTTGTGTGCCAGCTTTCAGTTCTTGTATCATAGCACTCAAATAGATATAGAGCTGAGTTTCCTACTTCAGAACCTCCACTTGTATAAATCTTGCCTTCTGCAGCACAGGCAGCAAGGATATCTCGAGGTGTTGGAGGGCCCAGTTTGGAATAACAGCTATCCTTCACAACATTATAGCAGTCATCCGTTTTATAGGGAAAAGTTGAGAACCACCCAAGATGTATACTACGTTGTCCCAAAACACACACGCTGCATCTCTTCGTTTTTCAAAGGGGCAGCGGATGTCTGTCCAGCTGTAGTCCTTTGGGTTAAAATATCTGCAAGACTGTGGTTGGGAGCCTCCAAATATGCAATAATCCTGTTTCTTTCTTCTAGGCCTTGTGTCGTCTACAAGTTCTTCTCGATCTTCTGGGGATAGTAGGTGGTACCTCATTCCACTTACCACCATCTTAAGGCACTCAGGATTGTCTTGAATAAGTGGTTCAGCTTGCACTGTTTTACTTAAGAAATTCTTTGATATAAGAGGAAACCTGACTTTAGCCAGTATGTCAACCATAAATGGCTGACGATTGGGTTCATCGTGTTTCAACCACCTGACTGCAGCATCATAAACCTGATCCTCTGCTCTCACAGTCAAAGTATCCTGGTTGAGAAGAGATGTTACTCTTTTGACATCCAGTTGTAGAAATTCATCAGTTTTGTAAACTTCAGTGAAATGCTGATGGATAAAGTCATCTACTGTTGCTTTCAATTCAGGACAGTTCAGACACTCTGCAAGCATGCCTATACCAAGACAATTTGAAGCATCAACTTGTTCTTTCAAAAAATCAACGCACATTTTCTTCATGGGTTCAATCTGGTACTGAATTGCTGCATCTAATAAAGACTGAACATTGTTGCTATTCACAGAAATTCTAGCAGTATAAGCAAATTCCACAAGTTGTTCAATGTTGTCAGCTTCAGCATCTTTGAGTTCTATTTCAAAGGACTTAGATTCAAGCATGTTAGTTGTGAACATTAAGTTAAAAAAATGACTGGCTGCAGCAAGGACAACACCAGGAGCAGATATTTTTCTTTCCTGGACCATGAGGATGACATTGCACAGTGTTTTCTTTTGGCGACATGCTGCATAACTGCATGAATGCATCACACATCAAAGACAGAACAAAAATGTCCTCTTTAATTACAGGGTATCCTCAGAAAACGGTCTTTACCTCTGACTTTCGGCTCTAAATTAAGTCGTGCCAGGAGGATTTGTCTCCAATGGGTTCCACCTGTTTCCTCATGTTGTTCATGACGCCCATGAAACCCGCCAGCAGCTTCGCTTCTTCTCAGGCGGCAAGTTTCTTCTCGGTCTTCTTCTTACTACTGCTCTTTTCACCCCAGGGGCCGCCATCCTCCTGCGGGCCACCTCGCGCACGGGGCTCGTCACGCCGGGTGAGGGCTCACCCTCCCCAGGTTCTGGTCAGCAGAGACGACCGACCGGGCAGCGTGGCCCCCCCATTTACGAGATGCCGGCGCGGGATGAGCGGATCCCCGCCTCCCTCCTTCCCTCCCTCAGTCCGCCCGCCTGCCCGTCTGTCCCGCCCTCCCTCAGGAGCCCTGAGGACCACACGGAGCCCACGAGGCCAGAGTCCTGAGCGAGCCTGAAATGATGTATTTTGTCCAAGGCCTTCTGTGCATCTATTGAAATGATCATGTGATTCTTGTGTTTAATTTTTTTTTTCGAGGTAGGGTCTCACTCTAGCCCAGGATGACCTGGAATTCACTCTGTATTCTCAGAGTGGCCTCAAACTCACAACTATCCTCCTACCTCTGCCTCCCTAGTGCTGGGATTAAAGGCATGCCACCATGCCTGGCATATCATGTTTAATATTTTTATGTGGTATATTATGTTAATCGATTTCCATACGTTGAACCACCCTGCATCCCTGGGCTGAAGCCTGCTTGATCAAAGTGGATAATGCTTTTGATGTGTTGTTGAATTCAGTTTGTGATGATTTTGTTTAGGATTTTTCCATCCAGGATATAGGTATATAGTTTTCTTTTCTTGTTGTATTTCTGTCTGGTATTAGGGTGATGCTAGATTCATGGAAGGAGTTAGGGAGGATCTCCTGTTCTTCAATGATGTGAAATATCTTGAGAAAAAGTGGTTTTTCAGTGAAGCTTTGGTAGAGTTCTGCTGAGACTCCATGAGGTCCTGGACTTTTCATTTGGGGGGAGTTTTTGATTATATTTTCAATCTTAATGGATGTGATGGGTTTATTTAGAAGAGTTATCTGCTCTGGACTTAGTCTGGGTAGGTGTTTTGTATATAGGAATTATTCCATTTCTTCCAGATTATACAATTTTGTGGAGTAGAGGTTTTGGAAGTATGTCCTGATGATTCCTCCAATTTCATTGATGCCTGTTGTGACCTCCCCCTTTTCATTTCTTTTTTTGTTTGTTTGTTTTGGTTTTTCATTCTCACTCTAGATGGCCTGTTGGGTGACCTCCCCTCTGCCTCCCTAGTGCTGGGATTAAAGGCATGCACCACCACAACCTTCATCAGATTTCTTAATTGTTTTCTTTTTCATTAATTTCTGTTTGTTTGTTTTTGGTTTTTGCTTTTCTCATGCCGTTAGATGGATGGTTAGGTTATTAATTTGAGATATCTGGGCCATTATTATGAAGGCATTTAGTGCTATAAATTTCCCCCTTAGGATTGCCTTCAACGTGTCCCATAAGTTTTGACATGTTGTATTTTTATTATCATTCAGCTCAAGAAATTTTACAGTACCCTTTTTGATTTCTTCCATCAGGGTGGCCTTCGCATTGCTGGCAGAAATCACCTAAAAGCAGCTAAAAAAAGAGGTTTATTTTGGCTTACAGGCTCGAGGGGGAAGCTCCATGATGGCAGGAAAAACGATCTGCCAGAGGGTGGACATCCCCTCTGGTCAACATAGTGCAACAGGGATTAAAGGCATGTACCACCACAACCTGCTCATCAGATTTCAGCTTAATTGTTTTTATAGACACCTTCCAAACCACCACATTCCGCCCCTGGCCCCCATCTGATAACCATACATGATGTAAAATTTCTTCATGCAAATTTAAAAGTCCCCATGATCAATTAATGATGTTCTATTGTTTTTAACTGCATCTGGAACTAAAGCTTAGGCATTGGAAACAAAGAAATACTGTTCAAGATTTTAAACAACCAGCTTTTTCTCCAACAACTAGTCAGTGACAAATTAGATGGATGGTTAGGTTATTAATTTGAGATATCCTGGGCTATCCAGGGCCGGCAGCTTATGAAGGCATTTAGTGCTGGCATAAATTTCCCAACCCACGGTCCATCCTCATAGGATTGCCATTTCTTTAAAAACTCAATGACCCTCTCTTTCCTGCATTTGTTATACCCATAAGTTTTGCCATGTTGTATTTTTGAAGAACAGGACACTCCTTCATCATTCAGGCCCCTTCAAAAGAGTCTGCATTTTCCTGTTGCCCCAGTGCAGGTTAGCTGGTAAAGGTTTGTAATCTCTCAATTGCAGCTGAATTTTCACCCAAAGATTTCTTTTTTTTCCATGATCCCTTTGCTCATTCAGTTCATTTTTATGTGTAGGACACGGGCATAACAGCAAACTTGTTCAATCTCTTTCAGAGGTTCATAGTTCTTACTGCATTCAGGTCTTTCAATTTTCAAATGTTCCTCTTGTTTTTCTAGCTTGCAGAAATCACCCGACTAATTTCTATGAGCAGAGGGTGGACATCACCCTCTGGCAACATTTAAGACATTGTGATCTTTAAGCCCTTATATATGATCTATTTTGGTTTATGGGGACACCTGAATCAAACCACCACAAATAGTATATTGATTCTTGTGGGCTGATAAGAAGAATGTGTATTCTGTAGAATTAGGGTAAAATGTTTTGTGAATATCTGTTAGGTCTAATTGATCTATGGTGTTGTTAAGATCTACTATTTCCCTGTTGATTTTCTTCTTGGGTGATCTGTCTAATGATGATAGTGGGGTATTGAGGTCCCCTACTTTGATGGTATTGGGATTTATTTCTGATTTTGTTTATAAAATGTGGTGCACCTGGGTTTGGTGCATATAGATTTGTGATGACCTCTTGTTGGATAATTCCCTTGGTGAGTAAAAAGTGACCCTCTTTGCCCTTTTCAATTACTTTTCTTTTGAAGTCTATTTTGTCATATACTAATATAGCCACAATTGCTTATTTCTTATTTCTCTTTGCTTGGAAAATCAATTTCCATTCTTTCATCCTGAGGAGGTATCTATCTTTAATGTTGATATGGGTTTCTTGAAGGCAGAAGATCCAATGGTCCATTTTTTCTGATTTACCTTGTTAACTTGTGTCTTTTTATGGGTGAGTTAAGTGCATTAATATTTAAAGTTATAATCTTGAGCTTTGACTTTTTCATGCCTGCTTTAGTTTTGGTTATTGTGTTTATCCTCTTGTAGGCATCTGAGGTTGGTTCAACTCTTCTGTGTGCTACATTTTCTCAAGTATTCTCTATAGGTTTGGCTTTGTGTTCATATAATCAGAGAGCTGGCTTTTTCATGGAAAGTTTTCCCTTCTCCAGCTGTTATGAGAGATACTTTTGCTGGTGTTGCAGTTGGCTTCACTTTGCTTGGATGAACTTCCAAACCAGGCACAGTTATGGGAGGAAGGGATATATTGAAGCTTACAGATTGAGAAGAAGTTCCATAATGGCAGAAGCTGGTCCACCTTCACAGGTCCATGTAGGATTCATGAATGACCAAAGACCACTCATGACCACTCTGAGGCAGGGAAAGAGCTGCTTATTGGGGCCCAAGCTGTCTCGTGGGAGGAGAGAGAGAACAGCTGGTGTAAGTCTAGATAGCTTAGGTTTTTATAGAGTTTTTTCCCTTTGGGAAGTGGGTACAGAGAACAAAGGACTAAAGGGTTCAAGGAGAACAGGGACCAAATGGAGAAGCTAATTAATCAGGGGACAGAAACAAATGGAGGAGATAATCAGAGAATGAGTTGCCATCAGAAGAGGAGCCAGGTTGTCTCTAAGATAAGATCAGCATTATAAGGTCATGGAAGTAATCCACTCCTATTCATATATATATATATATACAATATTATCCCCTTAAGTCCTTCCCTCTCCTCCCTCCCTTGTGGCATTTTTCTAGCTTTCTGGCCTTCACTACAAAGTTTTGGTTACAGCTCACACACAAGTCTAAACATTTGTAGCTAGGATACATATATGAGAGAGACCATGCAACATTTGGCTTTCTGGGCCTGGGTTATCTCACTTGATATAATCCTTTCTACATCCATCCATTCCCCTGCAAATTTCATAATTTCATTTTTCTTTACTGCTGAATAGAACTCCATTGTATAAATGTCCATATCTTTATTATTCATTCACCTGTTGGGGGACATCTAGGCTGATCCATTTCCTAACTATCATGAACAGAGCAGCAATAAACATGGTTGTGCAAGTATCTCTAAGGTAGTGAGAAGAGTCCTTAGGAGTGGGATAGCTGGGACATATGGTAAATCTACTTTTAGCTGTCTCAAGAACCTCCACACTGATTTCCACCATGGCTGGACCAGGCTACATTCCCACCAACAGTGTAGAAGGGTTGCCACTTTTCAGCATTCTCACCAACATTTATTGTCATTTGTTTTCTTGATGATAGTCATTCTGACAGGTGTGAGATAGAATCTCAAAGTAGTTTTAATTTGCATTTCCCTGATAGCTAAGGAAATAGAACACTTTTTTACATGTTTATATGCCATCTGTATTTCTTTGGAGAACTCTATTAGTTCCATAGTCCTTTTTTTGAGGTAGGGTCTCAGTCTGGCCCAGGCTGACCTGGAATTATATATGTAGTTTCAGGGTGGCCTCCCAAGTGCTGGGATTAAAGGCATGAACCACCACACCAGGTTCATACCCCTCTCCCCACCCCCCTTTTTTTTTTGGTTTTTCAAGGTAGGGTTTCACTCTAGTCCAGGCTGATCTGGAATTCACTATGTAGTCTCAAGGTGGCCTCAAACTCATGGTGATCCTTCCTACCTCTGCCTCCCCAGTGCTGGGATTAAAGGCATGAACCACCACACCCGGCTGCATAGCCCATTTTTAATTGGGTTGTTTGATATCTTATTTAGTTTTTTGAGTTTGTTGTATATTCTGAATATCAATCCTCTGTCAGATATATAGCTGGCAAAGATTTTCTCCCATTCTGTAGGTTGTTTCTTTGCTGTATTCACCATGTCCTTTGCTGTAGAAAAGCTTTGTAATTTTATGAGATCCCAGTGGTTGATTAGTGGTTTTTTTCCTGAGCAACTGGGATTATATTCAGAAAGCCATTGCCTATACCAATATGTTGAAGAGTTTCCCCTACTTTTTCCTGTAGCAGTTTCAGAGTTTCAGGTCTGATATTAAGGTCTCTGATCTATTTGGACTTGATTCTTGTGCATGGAGAGAGACAAGGATCTATTTTCATCCTTCTACCTATAGATATCCAGTTTTTCCCAGTACCACTTTTTGATGAGGCTTTCTTTTCTTCAATGAATATTTTTGGCATTTTTGTCGAAAATCAGATAGCTGTAGCTGCCTGGATTAATATGTGGGTCCTCTATTCTGTTCCATTGACCTATGTGTTTGTCTTTTGTGCCAGAACCATGCTGTTTTTGTTACCATGGCTTTGTGATATAGCTTAAAATCAGGTGTGGTGATACCACAAGCCTCATTTTTGTAGCTCAAAATTGTTTTGGCTATTCAAGGAGTTTTTGCTTCCATATGAATTTTAGGATTGTTTTTTCAATTTCCATAAAGAATGCCATTGGAATTTTAATGGGGATTGCATTAAATGTGTGGCTTTCTTTTGGTAAGATTGACATTTTCACAATATTGATTCTTCCAAGAACATGGGACTTCTTTCCATTTCCTACTGTTGTCTGCAATTTCCTGTTTGTGTGTCTTAAAGTTTTTATTGTAAAGATCCTTCACTTCTTTGGTTAGGTTTATTCCTTGGTACTTTTTTTTTTTTTTTTTTTTTTTAAGCAATTGTAAATGGGAGAGAGTCCCTGAGTTCATCTTCCACATGTTTGTTGTTAGTATATAGGAAAACTACTGATTTCTGTGTGTTTATTTTGATTTTATTTATATTTATTTATTTATTAGAGACAGAGGGAGAGAGAGAGTGAGAATGGGCACACCAGGGCCTCTAGCCACTGCAAATGAACTATGTGCCCCCATGTGCATCTGGCTTATGTGGGCCTGGAGAATCAAACCTAGGTCTTTAGACTTCACAGGCATGTGCCTTAGCTGCTAAGCCATCACTCCAGCCCCTGTGTGTTTATTTTGTATCCTGCTACATTGCTAAAAGTGTTTATCAGCTCTAACAGTTTGCCAGTAGAATCTTTAGGGTCCTTTATGTATAGAATCATACCATCTGCAAATAATGATAATTTGATCTCTTCCTTTCCAATTTGTATCCCTTTTATGAGTGTCTCTTGCCTTATTGCTATAGCTAAGACTTCCAGTACTATATTAAATAAAAGTGGGGACAGTGGACACCATTGTATTGTTCCTGAATTTTGTGGAAAAGCTTCAAGTTTTTCCTCATTTAGCATTATTTTGGCTGTAGGTTTGTCATAAATAGCCTTTATTTATTTATTTTTTATTTTTATTTTTATTTTTATTTTTATTTTTTTCGAGGTAGGGTCTCATTCTAGCCCAGGCTGACCTGGAATTAACTATGTAGTCTCAGAGTGGCCTCGAACTCATGGTGATCCTCCTACCTCTGCCTCCCAAGTGCTGGGATTAAAGGCGTGTGCCACCATGTCCAGCATAAATAGCCTTTATTATGTTGAGATATGTCCTTCTATTCTCAGTTTTTATAGGACTTTTAGCATGAAAGAATGTTGGATTTTGTCAAATGCCTTTTCTGCACCTATTGAGATGATCATGTGATTTTTGTCCTTCAGTCCATTTATATAGAGTATTACATTTATAGATTTGTGTATGTTGAACTATCCCTGCATCTCTAGAAGAAAGCCTACTTGTTCGGGGCGAATGATCTTATTTGATATATTCTTGTATTCTGTTTGACAATATTTTGTTTAGAATTTTTGCATTTTTGTTCATGAGGGAGATTAGTCTGTAATTTTCTTTTTTTTTTTTTTTGTCCTGTCTTTGTCTGATTTTGGCATCAGTACGATGCTGGTTTCATGAAAGGAGTTCATTAGTATTCTTTCCTTTTCCATTTTATGGAAAAGTTTGAGAAGCATTGGTGCTAGTTCTTCCATGAAGGTCTGGTAAAATTCACTGGTGAATCCATCTGGGCCTGGACTTTTTTTAGTTGGAAGATTTTTTTATAACTGCCTGGATCTCTGTACTTTTTATAGGTCTATTTAAATGGTTTATCTCATCTTGATTTAATTTTCATAAGTCATATAAATCTAAGAAATCAGCCATTTATTTCAAATTTTCAAACTTAGTAGAGTATGTGTTCTTAAAGTATGTCCTTATGATTTTCTGAATGTCTTTGGTATCTGTTGTAATGATGCCTTTTTCATCTCTAATTTTATTAATTTGTGTATCTTCTCTCTTTCTTTTGGTCAGATTTGCTAAGGGTTTAACAATCTTATTTACCCTTTCAAAGAACCAACTCTTTGTTTCATTGATTCTTTGTATTGTTTTTTGGGCTTCTATTTCATTTATTTCTGCCCTAATCTTTATTATTTCTTCCCATCTACTGATTTTTGGTTTGCCTTGTTCTTCTTTTTCCAAGGCCTTAAGGTGAAGCGTTAAGTTGTTTACTTGCGACCTTTCTCATGTCTTAATATAGGTACTTAAAGCTATAAATTTTCATTTTAGGACTGCCTTCATTGTGTTCTCAATGTTTTGGTATGTTTTGTTCTCACTATCATTTGATTCTATGAATTTTTGACTTCCTGTTTGATTTATTCAATGACCTAATTTTTTTTTCAGTAGTGTACTGTTTAGTTCTCCGTGGGTTTTTTTTATGCTCTGTAGTTTTTCTTGTTGCTGATTTGTAGTTTAATCCCACTGTGATCAGATAGAGTACAAGGAATTATTTCAATTTTTCTATATTTATTAAGATTTTCTTTGTGTCCTAATATATGGTTTACTTTAGAGAATGTTCCATGTGCTGCTGAGAAAAATGTGTATTCTGTAGTATTTGGATGAAATATCTTGTAGATATCTGGCAGATCCATTTGTTCTATGACATCAGTTAATCCAGATGCCTCTCTGTTTATTTTTTGCTGGGTTGATCTGTCAATAGATGAGAGTGGGGTATTGGAGTCACCCACTACAGTTGTGCTTGGTGTTATCTGTGACCTTAAGTCTAATAGTGTTTGTGTAATGAAATTGGAAGCACCCATGTTAGGTGCATATATGTTTATAATTCTAATGTCTTCATGTTGAATTTTTCCTTTAATCAATATAAAGTGACCTTTATCTTTCCTCACTAATGTTGCTTTGAAGTCTTTACTATCAGATATTAGGATAGCAACACCTGCTTGTTTCCTAAGCCCATTTGCTTGGCATATAATTTTCCATCCTTTCACCCTAAGAAAGGATGGCCATCCATGAGTTCAAAAGGGATGAGAAAAGAGAATGCTCAGGGGGTAGATCTGATTCATGCAAGGGCAAATGGGAGGATATGGGTCCAAGGTGAGTGGAGCTCAGAGGTTAATTTTGAAAGGTGTGTTTAAGTAGCCTCCTCTCGAACCCTGGGTTCTTATTAGCATTTTAGGTCTTGGAAGGTGATCCAGGGAATCCATGTAGATGGAGTTGGATTGTCACAGAACCATCTGAGTGTGGGCTAACTGTAGATGAGAGGATATAAGGTTAAGATTGTAGTTAAATGCAATGTCCCAAAATTGGCAGAATTATTACCAGGAATGACAGGCATGATCATCATGAAAATCTAGAAAATTTCCAAATGGTGTGGTCTATGTTTTTGGCACAGTGAGCATATCTATCTAAAGTTACAGTCTGGGCTGTGATGATTAAATTCTTTAAGATATACCTTACTTTTTGGCTATATTTTTCTAGTGGATGTTTAACACCAAGTAGGTGGCCAATGTTTAATTTTATATTGTAATTTTGAAGGTCAGTTGTGGCTCTTCAGGGGAGACTTTTAGGGATCTGGGAGCAGCTCTATGACCATGATTATGCTTTACTATCAGCTATAGTGAGGAATTTATGGATGGATATTGGATGGTTTTCTATTGAAAGGATGCCTCTTGTGAATAAATTTTACACAGATTACGTGTCTAAAATAAAAGTTCCAAAGTGTAGAGGAGGAAAATTATCTTCCTCTTCTCTTCAAGAGATATAGATTCACTCAGGCTTTTGCATAAAGTATTTTGGCTTTACCATTAACATGTTCAACATGTTTGCAACATTATTGGTCAGTTCCTAGTCCCACAGCTTCAAAGGATGAGAATAAATTGTTAACTAGGGCAGGATTTACTTATCAGACATTATCAGATGAAGAAGGTTATATGCAATCCTATTTGTGGAAACTCGTAGGAGCTACTAATATGTTATTAATTGCCACTGGACATAAGGTCAATACCTATGAAAATATACTCAGCAGTATATACAAGCTTGTGTGGTGACTCCTTATTTGTTATTAGCACTGAAAGCATTTAAGTTTTATGATGGAAATATTCCTTTTGATTGGATATTTGAATCTACAGATTGCATTCTTACTAATTGTCTTACACAAGATTTTTATGGCTAAACTATTTTTGTTGTCCAGCAACCTCCTTTTGTTATGTTATCTGTAAATCTTACCCAATCCTGGTATGATGAAACAGGAGTACAAATTCTGGAAGAATTCTCTGCTTTCATATGATCCAAGAGAGCTTTAGCACTTATAGTATTGGAAATGACTGCTATAGTTATGCTTATAGCTTCTGCAATAGCTAGTACTTATACTTTGTCTCAAGGAGTACAAACTGCTAAACATATTAATGATCTTCCAAGAAATTTAAGTTATGCTTTGCAAACCCAGTTGAACATTGATCGAGATTTGGAGGCTAGAGGAAATGCTCTAGAAGAAGCTCTGTTGGTGATGGGTAATAAGGTTCAGAATTTAAGGCTATGATCTGCATTGCATCATCATGCTGACTACCATTATATCTGTGTGACTAGCAAGGAGTACAATGAATCTTTGTTCAGTTGGGATAAAAGTAAGAGACATAAAAATGGAATTTGGAATCATGATAGTCTAAGTTTTAACATTCAAGATTTGCACAATGAAATCATAACTATGCAGTATGCTTCTTTAGCAACATTACCCTCCACAAAGAAAGCACAAGAGTTGTTTAATATTTTCAGGGAATGGTTTACCTTTTCATGATGGCATACTAGATTTTGGTCTATTGGAATGTTTTTGTGTTCTCTGTTAATCGTTGTTATTGGATGTCTTGTGGCAATGAAATTTGCATGTTATATTATGTGTGTATTTTAAAATTTTGAAATTAAAAAATAAAAATGGGAGAACTGCAGGGGAAAAATGAAGTTGCTGTAGCATAGGTTTTGGCAGAAGTGAAATCCCTTGAGATTCAAAGAAAGGTCTCTCTGTTCTTGAATCCAGACCAAAAATATTTTTCACAGTCTGCTACAAGGGTCACTTCTTTACTTCTGAGTACTTTGTAATCTCAGGCACTTCCCTGAATCATGTTTATGAGCTCCATTTGAGTCTTCTATATTCTTTGTAAATCCTTGATATGGACCATTGCCTCAGTTCTTTCTTCACTAACCTTTTTTTTTTTTAACCTATTTTCTTGATCTATAAACTGCATTGTGTGAGAATAAATTTGTCTCAGTCTCAGTCTCACTGAGATACCTCCAACCTGAGCCTGCTTTTCATTACCAGTGATCATATTCAGGTCTGGACCAGGTAAGCACCAGTGCTTACACCCAGTGACACCTCCTCCAGCCAGGTAGCTGGAAGTCCAAGAAGCTTCTGAATAAAACTTCTGAATCTACTGGAGGACAGCTATTCAAACTAACAAAGCTGGGTATGGTAGTTTAAGTTTGAAGTCATAGTTTTAGAAAATATTTTACTTATTTATTTATTTATTTATTTATTTATTTATTTATTTAAGAGGGCCTCTAGCCATTAAAAATGAATTCCAGATGCATGTGCCATCTTCGGCATCTGGCTTATGTGGGTACTGGGGAATTGAACCTTGGTCCTTAGACTTCACAGGCAAGTACCTTAAACATTAAGCCATCTCTCTAGCCTTGGAAATCATGGATTTTTAGGATTTGATGTGCTCCATTCCAAGCCCTACTGGCTTTCATGGCTTCCATTGAAAAATCTGAGGTAACTCTGATGGGACTGACTTTGTATGGAATGAATTTTTTCTTTCTTGTAGCTGTTAGTACTCTCTTTGTTTTTATTGTTTAGAGTTTTACTATGATGTGCCTTGGAGAGGTTTTTCTTTGGTCCTGTCTGTTTGGTGTTCTCTGAGCTTCTTTTATCTGAATGGGCTTCTCTTTTGTGAGATTGGGAAAACTTTCCTCAATAATTTTGTTGAATATGTTCTCTATGACTCTGCCCTGGATTTCTTCCCCCCTGGAATACCCAATGATATGTATGTTTGGTCAATTTAAGATATCTTCACAGTTCCCTCATGTTCTGTTCACATGGTTTTTTGAACTTATCAATGTTTTTGGATTCTCACACTGTTTTTATGTCTTTTCTTCCAGCTCAGCAGTTCTGTTCTCCACTTGATTGACTCTATTAGTATTTTCTATTCTGTTCTGTTGTGTTTTCCAGCTTCATGTCCATCTCTTTTTTGAGGTCCAATTTCAGGTCAAGGTTCAATTTCCTTGATGCTTCCTGGAATTCATTCTTGCATTTGATCATGTGTTCATTAAGCTTAATCAGCTTGGACATGTGAGTAAGATGGCAGCATACCAACCACACCAAAGCAGCCTAGGGAGGGATATAAGTAGAAACACAGCAAAATATACTCTTTTACTGAAAAGTGAAGGTATATAAGTTATTATCAACCACAGCAGAGAATGAGGAGAGACAAAGATCTTCCAGAAAGGAGTAAATGGCCAGAATCCCACTGAGGTACCTTCAGCCCTGACTGTGAGTGGCACAGAGTGGCAGGAACAAAAACAAAGGAAAGGGATTTTCCACTCACATCAACCTCCTCCCAAATTCAAGAAACCTGAAAGGAAAGACAGCCTAGACCAGCTGAGCAGCTGTTGAGGAGAATACAGATGGAACCAACTGGTGCAATTCCAGGCACCCTGTATAATCTCCCATCCTCCAACTGTCAGGGCCATGAACCTCCAGATAACTCATTCACCCCTGGCCCACCCAGCATCAAGAGAGATAAAGGTGGGCACTCAACATTGGTGAGATCAGAAGCCATCCCCAAAGGTAACAGACTCTACTTACATAAAGCCAGATACACAGGACTGCACTGGAAGTGCTAATCACCCTTTACATATCAGGAAAGGTTATAAATTACATTTAAATGAATATCTAAACTACAAGACCAGGTGGCAGATCTAATACAATCCAACAAAGAGAAAGACAAACTAATAGGATGGCATGAGTTGGAATTTCAAGACATTTGGGACACTATAAAGAGATCCAACATTAGAATTCAGGGCAAAGTAGAAAGAGAAGAAATTCACTCCAAAAGGCATAATAGGTATTTTCAACAAATTAATAGAAGAAAAGTTCCCCCAAGTAGGGAAAGTGATGCCATGCCAATACAGATACAGGAAGCCTATACAATGCCTGCTGGAGCCTGCCGGCAGATTCAAACAGTACCTGAGTGGGGAGTGAGGATTAAGGGGAAAAAAGGACAAGAGAGACAAAAGATGAATTTGGGAGGACTGAAGCCCCGACTTTATTTAGCTCAGCTTTTTATACTTCTTCTCAGAGCACAAGAATGCAAGCAGAACAAATGGTTAATATTCACATAGGATTTCTTGAAAAGGCTACATCATAAAACAGTTAAATCTTTGCCTTCAAGGTTAAAGGACACTTCTTCCACATCTTCCAAATTCTCAGCAGGTAACTGATCTCTGCTTGGTAAAACATCCTGCTTATCTTTAACCCATAGTCAAACAGAAGTTAAGTTAGGACTAAATGGCTCCCAATAGCAAACATCTTCCTTATCTTTAGCCCATTGTTAAACAGAAGTTGAGTCAGGACTAAATGGCTCCTGACATATTTTCAACAAAATAATAGAAGAAAACTTCCCTCAAGTAGGGAAAGTGATGCCAATACAGATACAGGAAGCCTATAGAATGCCAAACAGACACAATCAGGAAAGAACCTCTCACTGTCATATTATAATTAAACTACAAAACACACAAAGCAAAGAAAATACATTGAAAGTAGTTAGGGAGAAAAATCAAGTCACATGCAAAGGCAAGCCCATCAGGATAACAGCAGATTACTCAACAGAAACTCACAAACTTTATTTTATTAAAAAAAAATATATATATATATATATATTTATTCATTTAATTGAGAGAGAGAGAATGGGCATGCCAGGGTCTCTAGCCACTGCAAACAAACTCCAGATGCATGCGCCATCTTGTGCATCTGGCTTATGTAGAAACTGCAGGATAGAACCTGGATCCTTAGGCTTCACAGGCAAGCACCTTAACCACTAAGCCATCTTTCCAGCCCCTCAACACCAACTTTAAAAGCCAGAAGGGCTTGGAATGATGTATTCCAAGTTCTGAAAGATAACAACTGTCAACCAAGATTACTTTACCCTGCAAAGCTATCCATACAAATAGAGAAATAAGGACATTCCATAACAAAAGCAGGCAACTAAACCAACCCTACAAGAAAATTCTTGAAAGGATCCTCTATGTTGAAGAGAAAGAAAAGCACACACATAAGGAACCTGGAAAAAATAAACCATACTCAAATACTAGTTAATTCAAGAGAGTAAGGTTAAAAACAGAAGAACTACAAAACAAGGAGAATGGTAAGAATAAATACACACCTTTCAATAATAACTTTTAATATCAATGGCCCCATTGCCTCAACTAAAAGACACAGGTTTCCAGACTGGGTTCAAAAACAGAATCCTATCCAGGCGTGGTGGTGCACACCTTTAATCCCCATCCTCAGGAGGCAGAGGTAGGAGGATTTCCATGAGTTCAAGGCCACCCTGAGACTACATAGTTAATTCCAGGTCAGCCTGGGCTAGAGTGAGACCCTACCTTGAAAAACAAAAAAAAAATTTTTTTTTCTCCCATTCTGTGGGTAATCTGCTGGCTTTGGTTATAATATATTTGTCAGTGAAAAAGATTTTCAGCTTCATGAGATCCCAATGGTTGAGTGATTGTTTAATTTCCTGAGCTGCAGGGGTTTTGTTCAGGAAATCTTTTCCCACTCCTATGTCACAGAAGGTTCCTCCTATTTTTTCTTCTAGTAGTAGCAGAGTTTCTGGTTTTATATTAAGGTCTTTGATCCATTTGGACTTGATTTTTGTGCATGGAGAGATGTGTGGGTCAAGTTTCATTTTCCTAAATATGGTTGTCCAGTTTGTCCAGTACCATTTGTTGAAGATGCTATCTTTTCTCCATTCTGCATTGGTAGGGCCTTTGTCAAATATCAAGTAGCTGTAGTTACTTGACCCAAAGTCTGGGTCTTCAATTCTGTTCCATTGGTCTATATTCCTGTTTTTATGCCAGTACCATGTTGTTTTAATTACAATGGCTTTATAGTATAGCTTTAGATCAGGTATGGTGATGCCTCCAGAGGTGCTTCTTTTGCTGAGGAGGAGCTTGGATATCTGAGGCCTTCTGCCTTTCCATATGAATTTTGAGATAGTTTTTTCTATCTCATTGAAGAAGGAAGTTGGGATTTTTATTGGCATTGCATTGAATCTATAAAGTGTTTTTGGTAAAATTGCCATTTTCACAATGTTAATTCTACCAATCCAGGAGCATGGGAGGTCTTTCCATTTTTGTAGGACCTCCTCAATTTCTTTCTTGAGTGTTTTTATATTTTCATTGTATAGGTCTTTCACTTCCTTAGTTAATGTTATTCCAAGGTATTTTGTTTTCTTTGTTGCGATTGAAAATGGGACGATGTTTGTTATTTCTTTTTTCTGTCTCTTTGTCCTTTGCATACAGAAAGGCTACTAATTACTGTGCATTGATCTTATATCCTGCTACTCTGCTGAAGGTGCTAATCACCTTTAAGAGTTTTGAGATGGAAGTTCTTGGGTCACTTATGTATAGAATCATGTCATCTGCAAATAGGGCTAACTTAACTTCTTCCTTTCCAATTTGTATCCCTTTGATTTCTTTCTCCTGTCTTATTGCTTGAGCTAATACTTCTAGCACTATGTTGAAGAGCAGAGGAAAGAGTGGACATCCCTGCCTTGTTCCTGATCTCAATGGGAATTCCTTCAGTCTCTCCCCATTAAGAATTACTTGGGCTTTAGGTGCTTTATATATAGCCTTTCTTATGTTGAGATATGGGCCTTTCATGCCTATTCTCGCCAATGTTTTGATCATGAAGTGACGTTGTATTTTGTCAAAGGCCTTTTCTGCATCTATCGAAATGATCATGTGGTTTTTGTCTTTAAGCTTGTTTATGTGGTGTATTACATTGACAGATTTCCGTATGTTGAACCACCCCTGTGTTCCAGGGATGAAGCCTACTTGATCAAGGTGGATAAAAGCAACAATTAATTGACCCTAAAATTACAAGCAGCAAAAGAGAAACATAGTCAGTATCACCCAAACTGAACCTTTTGTGTTCCAAAAACATCACCAGGAAAGAACCTACAGAACGAAAATGCTTTAAAGTCCCCTAAGGGATTTATGTCTAGATAGTTAATGGATGCTTATAATTAAATAATAAAGCTAAACTAAAAACAGTAAAAAAAAACAAACAAACAAACAAACAGAATCCTTCTATTTTTTGCCTCCAAGAAACTCACCTTTCCACAAAAGATGGATACTATCTTAGGGTGAAAGGTTAGAAAACAATGTTTTAAGCAAATGGGTCTAGAAAACAAGCAGGGGTCACTATCCTAATATCTGACAGGGTAGACTTCCAACCAACATTAGTTATGAAAGATAAAGAAGGTCACTTTATATTGATTAAAGGAACACTCCAACAGGAGGATATTATAATCCTAAACATATATGCACCTAACATGGAGATTCTCAGTTTCATCAAACAAATGCTATTAGAACTAAGGCTACAGATAACACCAAATAATTGTAGTAGGTGACTTCAACAACTCACTCTCATCAGTTGACAGGTCATTCTGGTAAAAAAAAATAAGCAGAGTAAAATTAAAAAGAAAATTTAAAAAGTAAATAAATAGAGTAGAATCTGGATTAAATGAACAAATGGACCTAACAGATATCTACAGAATATTTCATCCAAATGCTGCAGAATGCACATTCTTTTCAACAGCTCATGGAAAATTCTCTAAAATAGACCATATAGTATGCCACAAAGCAAATCTTAACAAATATAGAAAACTGAATTAATTCCTTGCACTCTATTTGATCACAATGGGATTAAATTACAAATCAACAGTAAGAAAAGCTATAGAGCATACACAAAATCATGGAAATTAAACAATACACTACTAAATGATGAATGGGTCAATGAAGAAATCAAGAAGGAAATTTAAAAAATTTATATAATCAAATGATAATAAGAACACAACATACCAAATCTTAGGGACACAGTGAAGGCAGTCCTAAGAGGGAAATTTATATTTTTAAGTGGCTATATTAAGAAATTAGAAAGGTCACAAGTGAACAACTTAATGCTTCACCTTAAAGCCTTGAAAAAAGAACAAGGCAAACCAAAAATCAGCATTTGGGAAGAAATAATAAAGATTAGGGCAGAAATTAGTGAGATAGAAACAAAACAAAACAAAACAAAACAAAAAAACAATCCAAAGAATCAATGAAAGAGTTGGTTCTTTGAAAGGATGAACAAGATTGATAAATCCTTAGCAAATCTGACCAAAAGAAAGAAAGAAGAGACACAAATTAATAAAATTAGAGAAGAGGCTTAGAGATGGCTTAGCAGTTAAGGTGTATGCTGGCACAGCCTAGGGATCCCAGTTCAATATTCTTCAGATCCCATGTAAGCCAGATGTACATGGTGGTACATGCCTCTAGAGTTCATTTGCAGTGGCTATAGGCCCTGACACGCCCATTCTCACTCACCCCCTCTCTCTCTCTTCCCATTTCTCTGTCTCAAATTAATTAATTAATTAATTAATTAATTTAATTAAAATTAGAGATAAAAAAGGAACCATTGCAATGGATACCAAAAAAATTCAGAAAATCATAGGGACATACTACAAGAACATATACTCCACTAAGTTTGAAAATCTGAAAAATCAGATGATTTCCTTGATTTATATGACTACCAAAATTAAATCAAGATGAAATTAACCACTTTAATAGACCTGTAACAAGTATGGAGATTCAAGTAGTTATTAAAGATCTCCCAAATATAAAACTTCCACATCCAGATAGATTCACTGGTGAATTTTGCCAGACCTTCATGGGAGAACAACAAATGATTCTCAAACTTTTCCATAAAATAGAAAAGGAAGGAATTCTTCCAAACTCCTCATATGAAGCCAGCATCACCCAGATACCAAAAGCAGACAATAAAAAGTTAATCAGCTTGTTGTTGAGATCCTTTGTTGACTCACCTTCAATTTGCTTATCTCTTTTGAAGTCTCTCTTGTTTTCCTCAATTAAGTTAAGCCTAGTTACAAAGGCTATTTGCATTTCATTCATGTGATTGTTGGTATTTTGCTGATTTGCTTTCAGTTCAGCAATTCACTTGGTCAGGGTCATATAGCTTATTGTACTTTCATTTTGGGATTCAATTTGTGTTTTTTCCTCTATGTTTTCATAGAGGCTTCCAGTATGGGACTAGGCATCCTTGGTGGAGATCTCTGTTTGTTGACTATTTTTGCATTGGGGTCTACTCATCTCATGGTAAAAGTCTTATTTTATTGAGGAGGAAGAAAGTATTTGTCCTTGTAGGTTCTTTAGTGAGCATACTGTTTTAGGTTTGAACCTGATTGGACTGAGATGGAATTAAAACAGCACAAGTTGTGGAGGATGTAAGAATGCCACCAGCTCTGGTGGTTATATAAGGCCTGGTTTGGAGGTCTAGAATCTCTTCATCCCACAGTCACAGCTGTGCCTTGCCTGTGGGGTTCAGGAACAGTAGCATTTTCTCTTACTTCCCCACTGTACCCAGATGATCAGGTTGTGGAGGTACACAGATTTCTTCCTGGGCTTCTCAGGTGTTCCTGTGATCCCTGTCTTGGGTGGAAGCATGGTGCCAAGAAGACAGTAGGGGTGCCTGTCAGGGGTTGTGGATGTCAGGGTTAGGGAATGGAGCTGGGTTCCATGGATCAGGCCTGACTGAGGATCCACAGAGGAGGCTGGTTTGGGGACATCAGTCTTCAGAGGCGACCAGAGAAGGAATGCCAGAATGTGGTGATGGTCAGAAGCATGATTTGGCACCAATCAGAGGAGGTGGCTGAGATCAGATATGGGTTCACCTGTGTCTACCTGCTCCCAGTGAGCAGGCTTTCTTCCTCTATTAAGTTTGATTTATGAAAGGGAGAGAGAGAGAGAATTGGTGTGCCTGGACCTTCAGCCACTGCAAAAAAGAAAATCTCCAGATATGTACACCACCTTGTGGGCATGTGTCACTTTGTGCATCTGGCTTACATGGGTTCAGGGGAATCAAACTTGGGTCCTTAGGCTTTGCAGGCAAGTGCCTTAACTTCTAAGCCATCTCTCCAGCCTTCTTCCTCTATTAATTCTTTATCAAAAGTAGAACAGAACCCAAAACTTGGGGTTCACAAATTCTGGGTGTTCCATCATGAAACCCCAAATCCTGCCTCAAAAACACGAGTGGATCCAATGGTTCCCATCCTTCCTCACAAGGGGAAGCTGGGGCCTACTTTTGCTGCATATGCATGTAGGATTTCAGCCACCCCACACCAGCAGTGGGGATAGCAGGAGCCAGGGAACTGGGAGGTGGGGAACTGAGAGCTCAGGTCTACTCCTGCAGGATGCACACAATTGACAGCACAGGAGATCCAGAAGTCAGGGAACTAGGAGCCAGAGAATCTGGGAGGGGAGCTCAGGCCTCCTTGCAGGAGCACAGGCTCCAACTAGCCCCACACCAGCAGCAGGGCAACTGGGAGTCTGGATCTTTGAAGTGGGAGAATTAGGTGCTCAGGCCTACTAACAAAGGTTGCACACATCCACCCTACCAGCAAAGAGGAACCTGGAATCAGGGAACCAGGAGCCTGGAAGTAGGGGCGCAGGGGAGCTGAGACCCCATCCTACTCTTGCTGCAGGGTCCAAGCAGTCCCACACCAGTAACAGAGATACTGGGGTCCAGGGAGTCAGGAGCTCAGATCTACTCTCACAGGATGTGCACAGCTGCCAGTGCAGGGGAACCTGGAGTCAGGGAATTAGGAGCTTGGGAATTGGGAGCCCAGGCCTGCTCATGCTGCAAGACTGCATGGTCCCTACATGTAAGGCACAATGCAGGTCAGGCCCTTGCCAGGCCATCTGCTGATATGTATGACACAGTGCAGGTTGGGCCCTAGCCAGGCCACCTGCTAGGAGGAACCAGGAAGTGGCTTCTGTGGACTTGGCATTCTGCACAGGCCTGGCGTGACAACAGCTACAGCCCCATGCCTGCGAACAACCTTATCTTCCAGGAGACAGGCTCTCATTGGTCACAAGAAGGGAACTACCCCATACAACGATTGGCCAGCCAAACTCTTAAAAACCCCTGCACTTCCCTGAATAAGCTTGCCCTCTGCCTGCTTCCACCAAACTCCCAGTGTCTGTGTTGTGACTCTGTGCTTCTCACTCCTTACCCAGTGGAGACCCTGCATCCCCTCCTGGGCTGGCCCTAGGAGGGACTCCAACACCTACCAGATGAATTTTAATTTGTATTGGTCCAATATCTCCTTGTTATACCTCATTACAATGGAAATGTTTATTCTGTGCCATCATGTGTTGGAAATATGTAACTTGTTTTGATTTTAGTGTACTTACAGTTATCAGACCGATCTAAATATCAGATGAGACTTGGGATTTTGGAACTATCTTAAAGTTGGTAAAGGTTATGGGGGCCTTTAAATCTGGAATAAATACAATTTACATTATGAGATGGTCATGAGTCTATGGAGGCCAAAGAAAGAATGTAATGGTTTAAATGTATGGTCCCATAAAATCAGTCTTAAATCTTAAGTCTCCATTGGGTGGAGCCCTACCAGGGAAGAGGTATGTTACTGGGGGTGAAGCTGGAGTACAGCTCCAAGTTATGGGGATAACTATTTGGAGCTCTTGCTATTTGTGCTTACTGATGTTTGTGGTGCTTTATATTTATGGTGTCTCTTTGTTTAGATTGTGAGCCAGCTTATTCTGCCATTGATGGTGTTCCCTTAGAATTTGTAATGTAAGACCCACATACCCTTAGGAAATTGGACCCATCCCCATCAGCCAAGAGATACAGTATAGACTTATCACATCTGAGTCCAGAAGATAATGTCCTCAGCTAATTGTTATGGCTGACAGGTTGTGAGGGACCTAGAGAGTCTTCTCAAGGTGAAGCTCCAGAAGACACTTGCCCATACTAAGAAGACTATGGCCTTACTCTAGTCACCCCAAAAGCTGAATAGTCTATGCACAGCAGAAGCTTGAAGAGTTTGCTATCCTGCTCCAGTCACAATCCAGGAAACTGACTGGTCATGTATGGCACAAGACTGAGGAATTCAATGAAGGATGCCAGGAAAAATGGAAATGATGTCCACTAGTACTACTGGAACTGAAAACTAGCCCCAAGTGTTACTCGTGTGTTTACTGTGCCTGGTTAGAAAAATTATCTGCTTCTTTAACCACTTGTGCCCCATTAGGCTCTAGAATACCCACCATATAGATACAGGACAATCAATACTTCTTCCTTTTACCTTGAATGTTCTGGATAAATTCCCATTGATATCAAAAAGGGACATCCAGTTGACACCTATGCTAATTAGATTGGGATATCATAGGATAGCTATTGGTGATTAAATGATTCATGCCTCTGATTAGGCCACTGATAATGATCTTCTTGGCATTACTGATTGGGCTTTATATTCTAAACCTCCTAATTAAGTTTGTCACTGTAAGAAAAGTGTAAGAGAAAATCAAAAGAGAACTCTGGACTTGATCTCTACAGACAGACTGTTTATTGAGAGAAACAGTGAAGGGCAGCAGCCTTCCCATAGGATGAAGGCTGAAGCACTGAGTCAGGCTAGGGTTAAAGCTTCTAAGGAGGATCTTAAGATGAACAGACTGAATCAGCTACAGGTCCAAGGGAAGTAGATAAGGAACTGAAGTTATTTTTCTGAGCTAAGGGAAGATTATCAATCAGGGGAGTTTTTGGAGCCTGTCACGACTGCTTCTTTATGGCCTTCTAATATTAATTGTTAACTTTTTAGTTCCCTCTAGTTTTCAGGATGGCTATTAATCCTTCAGTCACCGTCCGATTGCAAGCCTTGGATGTTCTCAGCCTTGAAGATTTATTATCATCTGGTAAAACAGGGGGACTCAGATCTGTAAAAAGTTGAAGTCTTAAATAAATTAAAAAGACTTCAAAAGGGGGAAATGTGAAGGGGAGAAACCTCAATCAAAATAGCTTCTCTAAGACCCTCTCCCTAAAGTGCTGAGAAGTCAACAGTCAGGGAGATTAAAGGAGAACTCACCTGTTCCTGGGAACTATAGGGTCAACTACAGAAGACAGGGTTCAGGGCAGCACAGACAGGTTGGAGTCACCAGGACAAGGGGCCATAAGCTATAGATAAGTTTGAATTATAGCAGTTACTCCAAGGAACTTCCACTTTAAGCTAACAGCTTATTGTTTTGCTTCTTTAGACCACTTTATGGCTTCCTCCTTACACAACTATGTCCTGCTTATCTAAGTGTACAGTTGCACTCCCTCCCCATTTCTTAAAGCTTTGTTGCTTCCAAAAGAAGATTCCTACCACTGACCACAGTCACACAATCTAGACATTTAACCCATCAATAATGTAAAGATCTCAAGGTGATGTCAAACTGCCTGCCAAACAGCCTATAAAAGACATAGACTTATCATAATCTGGGATGGAAAACATTTGATAACATAGAGTTCACTTAAGTTGACCTGTGGAAATAAATGATTTCTCAGCCTTTTTGGGTGATGCTTGAATTTATTGCTGACTTGAACCCAGTAACTCCATCCCATATATTAAGTGCCTCAGAAAGCTGCTAGGTTTCACTAGAGCCAGGAACAAGAGAAGGGGCTATAACAGGTATAAGCTGCTGTGCAGGCTGATCTGTCACTTGGGCCATATGATCCAGCTTCCTCTTGCCAGTGTTTGGCATACTCTCTTGTTGCTGATGTCCATCTGATGTTGGCCAGGAGGTGATGTCTACCCTCTGCTCATGCCATCATTTTCAAGCTTCCCATAATCTGTAAACCCACAAGCTACTCTTGTTTTTTTTTGCCAGCAATGCAAATGTGACTGTAGCTGCTGTGCCAGGAGTGGTACCAGGAGTGGGGTCATTGCAGCTAGAAACCTGACTGTGTGGCTTTTGGCCTTTTGGCGCTGATTTTTGATAGGAATGTGAAGGATTGGAAATCTTGGCCTAAGACATACCTTGAAGTGTTGTAAGACTTGAAGCTTGAAGGACTATCTTGTCAGAGTTGAAAGACCTGAATGCAGTAAGAACTATGGACTGTGAGGTTTGGCTTATGAAGGTGAGAAATAGCTTTGTCTGGACTGCACTAGAAACAGTTTGTGTGAGAGGCTTGCTGTTATGCCTGTGTCCTGAGAACTTGTGCAGGGTTGCTTTTGCATAGAAATGGACTGGTGTGAACAGAGGGATATGGCATGGAAATGAAATCTTTGGGTTGAAACTTCTGCCTGTTCAGCTACAATTGTATGAGAGATTACAATGGGTCCACTGACCTGTATTGGGACAACAGGAAGAATTCAGACTCTTTTTAAGGGGTCTGAATGTTGAAGGAGTGTCCTACTCCTCAAAGCTTGCTTTATTCCTCCCTTGGTTAACAAATTAGTAGACTACCTGATATTATGGAGTATAATAAATGCAGGAAAGAGAGAGTCATTGAAATTGCAACACAGTTTTGTATTTTGCAAATGGCCATGGGCAGTGTGAAGCATTTGATAAATTACCTGCATGGAGCCCAATAGAACTATGAGTATGAACCATGGGTTGCAGTGGAGACCCAATGAAGATGTGAGGACTATGGAATGGCTGCCAAGGAGATCTGCAGGCATTGGATGAAGTTTTCTGGGACTGGGAGTAGCCTAGCTGGAGGGGTGGAATTGGAACTTCAGAGATTTGTCTACTGGTTAGAATTATCAGACTTGGAGACTTGTCACTGACTAGAATTGTTGGACTTGGAACTACAGACTTTGATATTTGCCCTGTTTAAATCTGTATTGGTTGAATATTTCTTTGCTGTTCCCAATGCCATCTTTTGCAGTGTAGATGTTTATTCTGTGCCATTATTGGTTTTGGGTGATTTTTTTTGGTATCATGGCTCATTTAAAAGACCATGGACTATGGGGATGTTTGAACATCATTGGAATTGATAAAAGTTATGGGGACTTTTAAAGTTGGACTGAATGCATTGCATTTTACATCATGTATAGTTATCAATTCATGGGGGCCAGGGGAGGAATGTGGTGTTTTGATTCAGGTGTCCTTAATAAACTTAGGTGTTCTGAATGCTAGGTCCCCAGCTAATGGAAATTTGGGAATTAAAGCCTCCTGGAGGCAATGTATTGTTGGGAGTGACTTTATGGGTATTATAGCCAGCTTACAGTGTATGGTATAGTGTTCTGTTGCTGTTGTCCATCTGATGTTGGCCAGGAAATGTTGGCCCTTTACTCATGCCATCATTTCCCCCTGCCATCATGGAGCTTCTCCTTGAGTCTATAAGCCAAAATAAACCCTTTGTCCCACACATTGCTAGTGGTTGTGTGTTTTTTCCAGCAAAACAAACCTGACCACAACACCAAGTGAGGTGCCAGGTATTGGGGTGCACTCAGACCAATAGAGTTGCCAGGATGCTTAGGGCCTGTGTGCTTGGGAAAGGTGAGGAGTTTTGTATTTGGGGCCTGTGCTCTCCCACCAGCTTGCTTGAGACCTGTGTGCCTGGGGCAGGTGGTGCAAGTGTGTTTGGGTTCTGTGGCTCAGAACTGGTGAGGTGCCAGCATGCTTGGGGCATGTGTACTTAGGGTAGGTGAGGTGCAGGTGTGATTAGGACTAGCTTGTTTGGGACCCATGTACTCATGGTAGGTGAGGTGTAGGTGTGTTTTGGGCATATCCAATGGGACCAGATGAGGTGCTGGCTAGATTGGAGCCTGTAAACTCAAACTTTGGGGTCTGTGAACTCAAACTGGGAGAGGATTTCCAGCATGTTTGGGGCCTGGCCTGGGGTGGGTGAGGAAGTGCTTATTATAGGCATGGAAACCCATCTCACCACTAGGGATAGATGCTTCTACAGGGCAAAAAGATGGAAAATGATTTTCCAAGAAAATGGAAACAAGAAACAAACAAGCAGGTGTGGCTATATTAACATATGACAAAATAGACTTCAAACCAAAAGTAATTAAAAAGAGCAAAGAAGGCTACTTTTTACTCATCCAGGGAACAATACAACAAGAGGACATCACAATCATAAATATATATGTACCAAACACAGGTACACCACATTTCATTAAAAAAAAAAAACCCTACTTGACAACAAACGAGAAATAAATCCCAATACCATCATAGTAGGGGACTTTATTATTTATTTATTTATTTGACAGAAAAGGGGAGAGAGAGAGAGAGACAGAGACAGAGAATGTGTGCACATGTGCACCAGGGCCTCTAGACACTGCAAACAAACTCCAGATGTATGTGCCACCTTGTGCATCTGGCTTACATGGGTCCTGAGGAATAGAACCTGGGTCCTTTGGCTTTGCAGGTCAGTGCCTTAACTGTTAAGCCATCCTTCCAGTCCCATAGTAGGAGACTTTAATACCCTACTATCATAAATAGATCATCTGAGTAGAAAATCAACAAGGAAATAATAGTTCTGAAAAACACCATAGATCAAGTAGACCTAACAGACCTCTACAGAACATTCCACCTCAATTTTACAAAATACACATTCTTCTCAGCAGCCCATGGAACCTTCTCCAAAATAGATCATATGTTAGGGCATAAAGCAGGTCTCCACAAATTCAGGAAAATTAATGTAATTTGCTGCATAACATCTGAACACAATGAATTAAAACTAGAAATTAACAAAAGAAAAAAAAAAACAGAAAATACACCAGTTCTTAGAGACCAAATAACAATGTATTAAACAATGAATGGGTCATGGAATAAATCTAAAAGGAAATTATAAAATTTCTAGAACTGAAGCCAGGCATGGTGGTGCATGCCTTTAATCCCAGCACTCGGGAGGCACAGGTAGAAGGATCACCATGAGTTTGAGGCCACCCTGAAATTACAGGGTGAACTCCAGGTCAGCCTGGGCTAGAGTGAGACCCTACCTTGAAAAACCAAAAATAAACAAATAAATTCTAGAACTGAATGATAACAAAAACACAGCATATCAAACAATGAAGGCAGTCCTAATGGGAAAATTTATAGCCCTAAATGCCTTCATAATAAAGACAGAGAAAACTGGGCATGGTGGCTTATGCTTTTAGTCCCAGCACTTGGGAGGCTGAGGTAGGAGGAATGATGTGAGTTCCAAGCAGTCTGAGATTACATAGTTAATGCTAGGTCAGCCTGGACTAAAGCAAGGCCCTCTCTCAAAAAACCAAAATAGACTTTTAAGTAAGATGGCAGCATACTAGCCACACCAAAGCAGCCTAGGGAGGGAAATAAACAGAAACAAAGCAAGATACACTCTTCTACTGAAAAGTGAAGGGGTATAAGTGAAGGGGTAATAGCCTTCCTTGAAAGCTGAAGGGATCTAAAAAGTTAATAATTATCCCTAAGACCAACAAGCCATAAAACTTCAGAAGCATGGCCTTGACAGGCCTGTCTAGTCAAAATGATAAACTAAACTTCCCTTAGCTCGGAAAACCTTGAGGGAACAGAACCTGTCTGGTAGGTTATCCTCCCTAGACAATTTGGCTAAAAAAGCTTGTTCTGAGCAAGGACACAGATAACTACAGTTCCTTATCTACTTCCCTTGGACCTGCGGCTGGTACAGCCTGGTCTTAGGATTCCCCTTATAAGCTTGTACCCCAGCCTAGCCTGGTACTTCAGCCTTCATCCTGCATCAATAGATGCAGAAAAATCATTGACAAAATCCAACATTCCATCATGGTAAAAGACATACAGAAACTGGGAATAGAAGGAACATATCTCAACATAATAAAGGCTATTTATGACCAACCTACAGCCAGCATAATGTTAAATGCAGAGAACCTAGAAGCTTTTCCACTAAAATCAGGAACAAGACAACGGTATCCACTGTCCCACTTTTATTTAATATAGTCCTAGAAGTCTTACCTATATCAATAAGACAAGAGATACTCATAAAAGGGATACAAATTGGAAAGCAAGAGATCAAATTATCATCATCTGCAGATGATAAGATTCTATATATAAAAGACACTACCAGCAAACTGTTAGAGCTGATAAACACTTTTAGCCATGTAGGAAGATACAAAATAAATACACAGACATCAGTAGCTTTCCTATATACTAACAACAAACATGTGGAGGATGAAATCAGGGAATTATTCCCATTCACAAAATTTGCCTCAAAAAATATAAAGTTCCTTGGAATAAACCCCACCAAGGATGTGGAGGATCTCTATAATAAAATCAGTAAAACACTCAAGTGAGAAATTGCAAAAGACACTATGAAATGGAAAGATGTCCCATGTTCACGGATTGGAAGAAACAATATTATGAAAATGTCAATCTTACCAAAAGCAATATAAATATATATGATGCAGTCCCCATCTAAATTCCAATGGTGTTCTTCATAGAAGTTGAAAAAACAATACAAAAATTCAGAGGCCATGAGGCTGCAGGCTGCAGGGTCGCAGAGGGCGAGGTAGTGGTGGGACAGTGGCGCGTGGTAGCAGAGGGTGAGTGCGAGTCCTGGGACTGCACTCCTCCCTGGGGTCAAGTAGCACCCCCCCCCACCCATGGGCTGGCCCTGCCCACCTGCCATGCCAGTAGGCGAGTCTTTGGAGAGGCTGTATGGGAATGTGGCGTGGACTTCTGCCAGGGCAAGGCATGGTGCAGGATATTCATGCTTTTCTCATTTATAAACTATGGAAGTGCAACAAGAAAAGATGAACCTGAGTAAGGAACTAAGTTCACAGTCAGTCTCGTGTAGCTGCTCAGCATGTCATGGGAATGAGACCTGGAGCTACCATCACCCTATCCAGGGCCAAGCCAAGTCTCAGAACCTGTCAACTTCACCTGCTTGGGGCAGCACCAAAGAGTTCAGGAGGACATGCTCTCTCCATGGACTGTGCCCGGTGACCACATTTGGACCAAAGGCCTGTGTGCTGCAGAACCCCCAAACCAGCATGCACATCCAGGACCCTGCAAGCCAGAGGTTTATGTGGAACAAGTCTCCCAAGAGTGCTTGTCACTAAAGAGATCCACGATGCCAGCCTGTTGCAACCCTTCAAAGAGCTCCACATGTAACACATGGAGGAGAACAACATGATTGTGTATGTGGAAAAGAAAGTGCTGGAAGACCCTGCCATAGTGAGTGATGAAAACTTTGGACCAGTGAAGAAGTTCTGCACTTTCCATGAAGGTTATGACAACATTTCCAACCAAATAGACTTCATCATATGCCTGGGAGGAGATGGCACCCTCCTTTATGCCTCCTCACTTTTCCAGGGCAGTGTGCCTCCAATAATGGCCTTTCATCTGGACTCTCTGGGCTTCCTGACTCCATTCAACTTTGAGAACTTCCAGTCCCAAGTGAAACAGGTTATAGAAGGGAATGTGGCTGTTATATTACAGAGCAGACTGAAGGTCAGGGTGGTGAAGGATCTCAGACACAAGAAGACAAATGTCCACAATGGCCTCAGCAAGAATGGCCTTGACACTGAGGGAGGGAAGCAGTCTATGCAGTATCAGGTCTTGAATGAGGTAGTGACTGACAGAGGCCCCTCCTTCTACCTATTCAACATGGATGTTTACCTGGATGGACACCTCATCATCACTGTACAGAGCGATGATTACGCTGTCACCAGAAGCCAGGAATACTGCATGGGTGTCTTTTGAAGGAAGGAAGAGGTAGAAAATCCACCATGGAGTCAGCATCAGCATCACCACCTCCTGTTACCCGCTCCCCTCCCTCTGTGTCCCCAAGAGAGACTGGTTCAAGAGCCTTGCACAGTGTCTGCAAGCTCACTTCTCAGAGGATGAGGATGATGATGAAGAGGAAAATAGTTAGGCTGTTCTTCCCAGGCCTAGCCTTGAGCCCTTGGGCCCTTGGGCCTTAAGCCTCCCTTGGCTGACCTGGCTATGCCTCATAGGGCTGTCCACATCCTGCCTGCCTAGTGGAAGAGCCTGGGTCTGCCTTCTGCAGAACAGATCAGCCTTTTAATGTTTTTACATCTGACATTTTTCATTTCTAAAGAAATAAAGTGAGAACTGAGCTGGGCATCCTGCACCTCTCCTAGCAGGTCCCTCAGGATCCAAGTTAGGAACTCCCACAAATCAGTCCGTTGAAATTCTGAGGGGTCAGAATGAATTGATTTCCCTTGATATTGAAATAAATGTTTCCACCAAAAATATTCCTTTAGTGGCAGTGTTTTGCCCTGGGGCCTGCACCTTCTCCCCTGCAGCTCTCGGGGGTCACCTAGCAGCTTTGTTGTGGGTTGCTTTGCTCTGGTTTGGAGATGGCCAGGTGCCCCAGTCTGCCCAAAGCCTCTGGCTACTCTTGCAGAGCAGGCAGAGGTAATACCTGACACAGCCATGGGGCAACCTCCACATTTCTCACGCAGCAGGGCAGCTCCCAGGACATTTTAAATCCTGTGTATATTTTTTAGAGATTATTTTAAACTTTCTGAAGTGCTTATGTACATATTTTCTTGTACTCACTTTGTGAAGATTTAGAGGGGGGATGCCTGTTGTCCAGTGTTTACATTGTATCCAATCCAGTGCAGAGGGTCCAGGCCAGGGCTCCATGCCTCCACCTTCTCAATCTGTAGTAGTCACTGGGATTTTGAGATAAACTCAATATTGAGGACACCCAGTCCATGGGCCTGTGCTCCTTCTCCAAGAGTCTTGGTTTGTGGCTAATCAGCCATGCAGAGGTCTGTGTAAGAGTGTACCTGGGTGGTACACAGGCCCTGAGCCTATGTCAGCCAAAGCTCAGTGGGGTCCTATATCAGTTGTCTCAAAGTCAGGCATCTGCCTTGAGTTTTAAGTAGCAGCAGTAGGAAGGGAGAGGCCACCCATTCTTGTACTGGCTTCCAGAAGGAACTTGGGCTCTTGTTTCATGCCACCAGGAAGTTGCAGAGCTGTCTGTCCTGAGCTTTCTTTCGCCTGTTAATGTTAGGGCCCACCATCTCCTCTGGCCCTTGCTGGCTCCTCAGCATCTGTACAGCTCTGAGTGTAGTCTGGCTCCAGAACTGTCAAGCTGAGGTGATCTGTCCCCAGGTGTCTGTGCAGGCCACTTGTGACTGTGAGCACAGCAGGGACCTTGCCTGAGGTCCAGAGAAAAGTGGTGTTTGGGATATAGGTTATTCATCTAAACAAAGGCAAGTGTTGACAGGTCCTTGAGCAGCTGCTGCCAGACTGATGTAGAACACATGGGGTTTTGATGTTCATTCTTAATGTTTCATACTGTTACTATCTTGAAAATTTGTTAATTGTTGATGAAAGACTTATTATATTTTCAGATCCTTTCAATAAATAGACTTATTTAAAAAAAAAAAAAAAAAACAATACTAAAATTCATTTGGAAGCACAAAAGTCCTTGAATAGCCAAAAAAATTTTCAGCAACAACAGTAAGTCTGGCTGTATCATCATACCTGATTTTAAGTTGTATTACAAGTCCATACTAACAAAAACAGCATGGTACTGGCACAAAGACAGACAAGTAGGCCAATGAAATAGAATAGATGACACAGATATAAACCAAGGCAGCTACAGCCATTTGATTTTTGACAAAATGTCAAAAATATTCATTGGAGAAAAAACAGCTTTTTTAACAAATGTTACTGGGAAAACTGGATATCTATATGTAGAAGGATGAAAATAGGTCCTTTTTTCTCCCCATGCACAAGAATCAAGTCCAAATGGATCAAAGGCCTGAAACTCTGAAATTACTAGAGGAAAAAGTAGGGGAACCTTTCAACATATTTACATAGGCAATGACTTTCTGAATATAACCCCAGTTGCTCAGGAAATAAAACCACTAATTAACCACTGGGACCTCATCAAATTACAAAGCTTTTGTAGAGAAATGGACACTGAATAGAGCAAAGAGGCAACCTACAGAATGGGAGAGAATCTTTGCCAGTTATATATCTGACAGAGGATTAATATCTAGAATATACAAAGAACTCAGTAAGAAATCAACCCAATTAAAAAATGAACTATGGACATAAATAGAGAGGTCTCAAAAGAAGAGATACAGATGGCATATGTAAATGTTGGGTTCCTTCCTAGGGCCAGCCCAGGAGGGACGGCAGGGTCTCTGCTGAGTTGGGAGTGAGAGGCAAGGAGTCACAACACAGACTCCTGGAGTTGGGTGGAAGCAGGCAGAGGGTGAACTGCTGCAAACTCATTTATTCATGGAAGTATAGGGGGTTTTAAGGAGTTTGGCTGGCCAATCATTGTATGGGGTGGTCCCCTTCTTGTGACCAATGACAGCATGTCTCCAGGCAGATCATCTCGTAGCAGGTTTCTCTCGAGCATGGGGCTGTAGCTGCTGTCATGCCAGGCCTGTGCAGGATGCCATTTCCACAGAAGCCACTTCCTGGTTTCTTCTGGCATGTGGTCTGGCTAGGGCCCAACCTGCATTGTGCCATACATATCCTCCTTTTTGTTTTTATTATTGGTGACCCTGGGAGGCATGGTTCTTTGCCAAGCCATTGTTGACCCCAGGACCCAAGAAATCATCACATGCAATGGTGCCTGTCTTAGGTTGCCCCATCTCATGGGGTCTTACCTGTCATTGACTACCCAACATCCTGGTGAGAAACCTGAGGGGTGTGGCTGTTGCCTAGGAGGCATGGGAGGGCCAAGTGGTGGTGACTCTGTGGTGTGCAAACAGTCCCAGCAAGCGAGAATCAACTATAGAACCTGAAAAAGACTGGGGTAGGATAGGTTGTTGGGTGACTGTCATGAGCTCACCCTTAGTGTCATAATTTGTAGCACTGAGTGTCCTTAACGGTAGCAGATCAATGCAATCAAAGGAGTTGCAAAGGAATTTATGGCTGGTTGGAGGGTAGCATTACCATAAGAGGCATTAATAAGCAAAAAAGGCAAAAGTGTGGTTAAGGAGAAGTACATGCTTGAAGAGAGAGGAATACAGCGAAATAGAGTAGCTAAAATAAAGCCTAGGAAAAGCGTGGGAATTTAGGCCCACTGCACCAAACAAGTATGGTCTAAGAAGAATTGTCCAAAATTGTTTCTGGGAAGTGGTAGTAGGGAGAAAAGGAGATAAAAAGAGAAAAGGGGGGAATAAGTATAGAGTCCCGTATCCGGCCTGAGGGATTTGGCATCATCTTCTTCATCAAGGTCGATCCCCGAGTCAGTGGCTGGACAGATGTTTCTGGCAGGGATACAGATCGGGATCTCTGAAGTTTCTGGAAAGACACAAGCATACCCTTGGCCCTGTGTTAAACGAGGGTGGGGTCCCTTCCAGATATTAGTAAGAGGATCCTTCCAGCAGACTAAGGGTAACAGAATTGTGGTTGGTTGGGATCTCCAATGTTTATAGGCTGGGGAGAGTCCTGCCTCATCAAAGGTGAGAAAATTGAGGGTGAAGAGAGCTTCCACTGCAGCCAAGTGGGGATCCTTGGGCGACATAGTGAACTTTTGTTTTATAATTAGTTCCTTTAGGGTACAGTTAGTTCTCTCCATGATGGCTTGTCCTTGTGGGTTTTAGGGGATCCCAAGGGAATGTTTTATTCCCCAAGATTCCATGAAGGATGTGAATTGGGCAGATGTGTATGCAGGGCCATTATCAATTTCAGTTGACCAGGGTATGCCCATGACCAACATGGCGGTTTTTGTCACCTTAATGACATGGGACGCCTTCTCCCCTGAGATAGCAATAGCAAAAGTAAGCTTAGAGTAAGTGTCCACAATGACATGGACATATTTAAGGTTACCAAAGGAAGGTATGTGGGTAACATCCATCTGCAAGATAGAATTTGGGATAAGGCCTCTAGGATTGACTCCTTTAGGCTGTAGGGGGGCCCAAGGGGGCTAGAGTGTGCATGCCTTACAGGTCACTGGGTTAAATGTTTGCATTGGCTAAGCAAGAGCTTGGGGTATAGGGTTCTTAGGTTAGTGGGGGATAGATGGAACCTTTGGTGTAAATGTCTAGCTTGTTCTAAAGGTGGCAAGGAGGAGACAGTGATAAATTTGTCTACCTGCAAATTTCCATTAGCAATAAAGCCAGGCAGACCAGTGTGTGAATGAATGTGCTTAATAAGTCTTAAGGTGGATGGCCCATTGTAAAAGGACTTGTTCAAAGTAGGAGTCAATGCCAGATTCCTGGGCTGCCTTGTGGATGAGAGCCAGATCAGAGAGGGGGATCCACTGTTGCATCTGGCCCCATGTTAATGGGGAAGGCGGCAAAGGGCCGGGCAATGGGGCATGTTGGCGAATTGGCAGTTGCCTGGGTATGTCCACGACAGATCGGTAGGAGGTTCTTCCAAAGGTAAAGAGGGGGAGGGGTGGTTGTGAGCACGCCTGCCGCAGGCAGCGGTTTGGGTGGTGGTCTTTTATCATTGAAGGGTTGGTCTTCCTCCTCATCATCATAAGAGGGGACTGGGAGAGGTAAGGTTTTAAGAGCCAGTTTTGGTTCCTCCTTACAGCTTTTGTTATGGGCGGAAATGACTTCCTCCATGGAGGAGCCTTTAAGGCTGGCCATTATGGTGAGGAGGATAGGAAAGAATGGGGCAGGGGGTGTGTGTTCTTCATGAACCTCACGTTTCCTCATGAGGAAGAGAACTCAGGACCAAATGGAAGTGTCCCAGATGTTCTCGGGACTAATCCATGGGGCTAAAACAAGAGTTTCATCCTTTTGTTTCACTTTTAAGCCACATTGCAGGAGGAGGGCCTTAAGAGCCTGCAATTGAGGCATCTTTTGATGGGGAGGGAGGTTGCCCATTATGGTGTGGTGGTGTTTTGGGGGGGCTAAGCTGGGACACTCCTGAATCAAGGAGACTGAGAAAATGATGACCCAGATAAAAAAATGATAGCCCAAAGGATAATCATGCAACCCAAAACTCCTAATGCCAGGGCCAGCTGAGACATATGGAAAGAATGTTTAGGACCCATGTGTCTTGAGCTTAGTGGGGGACTTCCATGGGTCATTATTCCATGGCCATATGCCCACACAGTGTCTCTGGGGAAGCTCAGCCAAAGGCCTTGCCTTGGTTCCAAAATCGGGTGGGTCAGACCCTTATGTGATTTCTTTGGGATGAACCAAGAGTGGAGGGCTGACACAGGCTTTGGGACCATGTGCTGATGTGTGCCTTCCTGCCAGGGAAAAGGATGACCAAAAGGAAAAGGGGGGAGGAAGGGGCTGCCCGCTCACCCTTGGGCAGCCATCAGCACACAGAACAGCAAGGGGCCTACACACTGACCATCAAGAAGGGGGCATCTTGCCAACACCGAGGGGGCTACTTGCTGACGATCAAGAAGGGAGCATCTCACCAACACCAAGGGGGCAGAGGGTCCTTGTTCAGGTGCCAGATGTTGTGGTTGACGGCAGGGTCTCTGCTGATTTGGGGGTGACAGGCATGGAATCATGACACAGACTCCAGAAGTTGGGTGGAAGCAGGCAGAGGGTGAGCTGCTGCAAACTCATTTATTCAAGGAAGTGTAGGGGGTTTTAAGGAGTTTGGCTGGCCAGTCATTGTATGGGGTGGTCCCCCTCTTGTGACCAATGACAGCCTGTCTCTGGGCAGAACATCTCGTAGCAGGTTTCTCACAAGCATGGGACTGTAGCTGTTGTCATTCCAGGCCTGTGCAGGATGCCATGTCCACAGAAGCCACTTCCTGGTTTCTTCTGGCATGTGGTCTGGCTAGGGCCCAACCTGCATTGTGCCATACATATAAACATCTAAAAAAATGTTCTATATCCTTAGCCATCAGGGAAATACAAATTAAGACTACTTTGTGATTCCATCTCACTCCTGTCAGAATGGCTACCATCAAGAAAACAAATCACAATAAATGTTGGCAAGGATGCAGAAAAAGAAGAACCATTCTACTCTGTTGGTGGGAATGCAGTCTGGTACAGTCATTGTGGAAATCAGTGTGGAGGTTCCTGAGACAGCTAAAAATAGATTTACCATATGACCCAGGTATACCTAGGCATATATCCTAAGGACTTATTTCACTACCTTAGATATACTTGCACAGCCAACCATGTATATTATACTCTACTCACAGTATCTAGATGCTCCTTGTGGTAGTTTGAATAGATGACCCCCTGCATCCACCTGGCTGGAGGCAATGTCACTGGGTGTATCTTAAGGTGTGGTAGTGGGTTTAGGATTTCAATCTAAAGATATGCAAACTGTGCCTAGCTGGAGGTCCTGAGGTGTGCTGTGCTATGTGGCTTTTGGCTTTGCTCTCTGTGTTTGGCCCTGTGAAGGCAGGCCAGTTTCTTCCTCCATTATGGAACTTCCCCTGGATCTGTAAGCTTCAATAAATATCCCTTCCTCCATAAGTGTGCCTGGTCTGGAAGTTCATCTCACTGAACCTGAAGCTGTCTGCTACACTCCTCAACTGATGAATGGATAATGAAGATGTTGTACATTTATACAAAGGAGTTCTATTCAGTGGTAAAGAAAAATGAAAATATGAAATTTGCAGGGAATTGGAAGGATCTGGAAACGATTTTTACTAACTGAGGTAACTCAGACCCAGAAAGTCAAACGTTGCATGTTCTCTCTTATGTGGATCCTAGCTACAAATGTTTTGACGTGTGTGAGTCGGAGTAAAAAAAAAAAATCAGTAGCAGAGGCCAGGTTCAGTTCCACAGGACCCACGTAAGCCAGATGCATAAGGTGGTGCATGTGTCTGGACTTTGTTTGCAGTGGCTGTATGCCCTGGCACACCCATTCTCCCTCCCTCTCTCTCTCTCCTTCTCTCTGCCTCTTTCAAATAAATAAATAACAACAAAACATTAAAAAATAAAAAGAAAATAGAGCTACCAACATCCTATCTATTCCTTTACTGCGCATCTACCCACAAGGCTTCCTTCTTCACTGCAGAGATGTTTGCTTAACCATTTTTTTTTATTTTCCAAGGGAGGGTCTCACTCTAGCTCAGGCTGACCTGGAATTCACTATGTAGTCTCAGGGTGGCCTCAAACTTTCAGCGATCCTCCTACCTCTGCCTCCAGAGTGCTGGGATTAAAGGTGTGAGCCACCATGCCTGGCTTGCCATTTTTATAGCTGCTTAATTCACAATAGCGAAAAACTGGAATCAACCCAGATGTCCATCATTTGGCAAATGGATAATGATAATGTGGTACATATACAAAATGGAAGTCTACTCAGCACTAAGGAAAAATGACATAATGAAATCTGTAATGAAATGGAAAGTCTTTGAGTGGATCATACTAAATGAACTCACACACTCACAGAAAGACAAACATTGCATGTTTTCTCTTGTATGTGGTTCCTAACCTGGAACAGTTTGAGTTGCAGGCATACCTGACAGGCAACAGATAATAGGAATGGAAGAGTTTTGGGGGAGAGAAATGGGAGTGCATGAGGAGATAATACACAAATATAAAGCCAAAATCAATTGTTACCATAGAAACCTTTGTTCTGGATAGCAGCCTAAAAGATATAACCCTCAATAGGAATATGGGAGGATTGTCTGCTAAGGACCCTAAAACATTTGGCTCTCACTGATAATTCCCAGTATTAGAGATCAGTTACAATCCACATTGAGCTGTTACCTGGAGAGACTTACAAGGTCTCCAAAGTAAGATAGGCTTTTGTCAAAGCACTTGATTACTTGTCTGAAGTAAAGGATAAGCCCCTATTGCTGAAGATACCACAGGCTGTCCACCCAGCATTGAGCAATTCATCCGGAATCTGAAAGGAAAACAGTTCCCAGATGGTTAGCCCATACAGTGCTGGAAAGTGCTACATGATCTGGGGAAAATGGCCAACAATATTGTGAGCATGCAGGGGAAACTGCTATACAAAAGCAACCAGCCTGAGAAGATGCAGACTTGTGATTGGTTAAGTTCTGTTGTCAACTTGATCTCATTAGAATCCATAGACTTTCCTCTTGGGTGGATCTCTGAGGTTCTGATTTACTTAAGGAGAAGGTCTTTTCTCCATAGTAAACCCTTCCCCAGTGTGGGTGGCCCTCCTGGTGGTGGACTTTATGTACGGAACCTGTGAAAAGAAACAGCCCCCCTTTTTTCTGGCATGGCTGTCTGTGCTGCTGCTGGTGAGTGCCTTCACTTGCACATACATTTATCCTGTTTTTCTATTCTTGAAAATCCTGCCAATTCCCAAGCCACTCATGGAAGCTGCATACAAAAAAAACAGCACAAACTGGGTATGGTGGTGCACTCCTTTAAATCCCAGCACTTGGGAAGCCAAGGTAGGAAGATCATTGTGAGTTCAAGGCCAGCCTGAGAATACACAGTGAATTGTAGGTCAGCCTGGGCTAGAGCAAGATCCTACCTTGAAAAACACAAAATAAAACAAAAAGAAAGGGCACAAGCATATGGAGTGCATTTGCAGTGGCAAGAGACCATGGCACTCCCATCCCCCCACACAGACACATGTGTGCATGTGCAAATAAAGCAGAAACACATCAGGAATAATTAACAGACTTAGTGGTCCAAAGGAATAAGCAGCAATTGCAAGGATCCTGAGGCAAATGATTGACATGGTTGGCATTTTCTAGAGCAGCAAGATGTTAGTGTATCTGGAACAAAGCAAAAAGTGAAAATAAAATCAAAGGTACTTGTGACTATAGTGGGAGAAGCAGCTGCCTGTGCAGGGCTTGGTGAGCTATGTAGTTGAGGAGGCATGAGGAATTACTGTAAGGTTGTGAGAAGATGGGTGAGATAACTTGTCTTTCCTTTCAAAGTGATCTCTGCTGTGTTAAGACGAGACCCCAGGGTTCAGAGGATGAATTGGAAGAAATCAGTTAAGAGACACTTGCAATGATACAGGAAAAAACAAAATGATGACCCTGTTCAGGATGATGGCTGCTAGGAGGTGTGAAGTGTTTGCTTCTAGAAATATTTTGAAGGTCAAGCTAACAAAAATGTAATGTGAGAGAGAAAATGCTACACCACCGATGACTGCCAGGTTAGAAGGACAGAATGGACTAGCCATGTGCTGTTGAACAGTAGGATTCTTTTGCTCTGTAACTGTGGGAAAGACACAGGTCATGTCTTCTGTTTCCTTCTTTGTAAATGATAAGGTCATATTTAGAACTTATATGCTAGAGATTATTTCAAGATGTTCATTTTCGTTTTCCATTTATCTTCAGCCACAAGGCCTTGAAGCTTCTTTGTCAGTGATGTCCTTTTTTTAAATTTATTTATTTTTTGGTTTTTCAAGTTAGTCTCACTGACCGAGGCTGACCTGGAATTAACTATGTGGTCAAAGGGTGGCCTTGAACTCACAGCATTCCTCCTACCTCAGATTAAAGGTGTGCACTACCATGCCTGCCCTCAGTGATGTCATTAATGAAGACTCCACCTTGACATTCTCTTCCATTTAAACCTCAGGACTTCCCAGGTAGAGCAGCATAGGAAGCAACCTCCCAGGGAGTGCCCAGTCTTTTGTCTCCAGTCTCACACTAAAGTGAAGAGGGATTATCATCCACGTTCCCAGATCTATGGCCTTGGTCAGTCCTCAGTCGTCTGCCTCCAGTCTCACACTAAAGTGAAGAGGGGATTATCATCCATGTTCCCAGATCTATGGCCTTGGTCAGTCCTCGGTTGTCTGCCTCCAGTCTCACACTAAAGTGAAGAGGGGATTATCTATCATCCATGTTCCCAGATCTATGGCCTTGGTCAGTCCTCACTTGCTACCTCCAGTCTCACACTAAAGTGCAGATGAGATTATCACCACATGTTCAAAGATCTCCTACGGCCTTCATCTGTCTACCATGCTCTCCCTGAAATATAAGAATCCATGCAACATGTTTTACAGCTGTTGTGTGGCTATTGCCTCTGGGCCCTGCATGAGCATTGCCATCTTGAAATCACAGCAGGTGTAATCCACATATTTGAAACCCTCATGAGATCAGACCTATGGGTATTCCCTTGTTGAGGGAGGGGAGATGCACAAGCCTTTCTGAGGTGTTCATTAGGCCCCTCCCCTTCCCAAGATTATCCAGAAAGTGGTAGACTGAGTAAAGGCTAAGACTCTTTAGTAGCATAGCTGTCCATATATTGTCTAGGGGGACTCTAGCTTTTATTAACAATTACTGCTATGTGTAGGACTATTCACGATGTTGTTATAATTTTCCTAGGAGATATCCTGGTGGTGGAGCTGCCTTTGAGTCACCCAGGCCTCTACAAATAATATCAATAAACTCATTGTTTCATTAGTATGGATGTAGACCCCTTTGTTTGATCTGTTGGTGGCCTCCCTATCTGGATTGGGTGGACATTTCCCCAAGAAAAGCCATATGGCATTAGCTTTGTCTCTTATTATGGTTGGATCTTAAATGTCTCCTAAAGGCCCCATGACATTAGTGAGAAGTGGTGGAACTTTCCAGACATAGGGCCTAGTGAAGAGCAGTTAGGTTCTTGGTGGGGATATTTGTGCCCAGCCCTGTCTTCTGTCTTTTCTGTAACCATGAGGTGTGCAGCATGGCTCTGCCATGCACTACCTCCATGATGTTCTTCCTGGCCTCAGGTCCCAAACCAATAGGCCAACCAACCATGAACTGAAATCTCTGAAAGTATGAGTCAAAATAAGTTTTCCTTCATTTTGATATTCTCAGGTACTTAGTCATAATGACAGGAATCTAGCAACTCTCATTCCATGACCCACAGTGTGGCATCTGTTTATGTCCCACACACTCCTGTCCTTTGTTTTAGATGGCATAACTGCTTGGCTCCAACCTGCCCTGGCCCCAAACTCATTCCTCATGGTGCATGTCAAAATGTTTCCAACCTTTTAACACCCATGCCACTAGTGAAGCCTTCTAGCTTCACTCAGTAAGAATTAACCTTTCCCTCTCCTTATATGTACACAAATTTTGGGATTCTACTTAACAGTGTATTTATTGGACTTTTATGCATATGTTTCCACATATCTTTTGAAGCAATGACTTACTCTTCTATGAGGACAAAAAATTTTTCTTATAAACCACATCTTCACAGTGTTCTGAAGAGTACATCCTGTAAGAGGTCCTTAGTAAATATTCATAGAGGGTCTGATGAGAAAACTGCTATAGCCATGAGAACAGTCTCAATCTCAAGAAAAGATTTGCAAGACTTGTGGTGAGTCCTCATCTATAAGCATTGCCCCCTTACATTATTTTTCCAAACGCATTTTCTGTCACAGTAGATTATTATGATCATAATTACATAGAACAAAGCTACCAAAACAGTGTCTTAAAGGTCATACCCAGATAGTACAGTACCATAAGCATTGGCTGCTCTACATAGAAAAGATTGTAAAATGGGTGTGGTGGCGCACACCTTTAATCCCAGCACTTGGGAGGCAGAGGTAGAAGGATCTCCATGAGTTCAAAGCCACCCTGAGACTGCATAGTGAATTCCAGGTCAGCCTGAGCTAGAGTGAGACCCTACCTCGAAAACCACCTCCCCAAAAAAATGAAAGAAAAAGAAAGAAAAAGAAAATATTGTAAAATAGTGTTTTCATCCTCTGAGGCCAAGTATGTTTTCATTTTCTTGTGCAAATAAAATACATTGATTTTCCTTTTCATTTCTGGGTAAAAAAAAAAAAAAACAGTTCTTTATAACACACATAAAAACATAACTAATAGCTTTTGGCTTGCAAATACCAGACATTTAAGGACACTGAAAGAAAAGTTAATACAATACCTCATAGCTTGAGGATATCTTAAAAGGAAAGTGACAAAGATTTGGAGATAAGAGACTAATTATAATCTGCCTTGTATCAGGGTGCCTCTAGCCCTCACCTCACCACTGTATATTATCTGATTACCTATAAAACCTCACTTGATGTCTGAAAATTGAAATTATGGGTATAAGGCTGAGATATATCTCTTTGGTACAGCATAAGCTTAGAATGCACTAGGACCTGAGTGAAAATCCCAGTGCCAACAGTAATATAAATTAAAATGATTGTATGGGCTGGAGAGATAGCTTAGTGGTTAAGGCGCTTGCCTGCAAAGCCAAAGGACCCAGGTTTGATTCCCTTAGTAAGCCAGATGTACAAGGTGGCGCATGCATCTGTAGTTCATTTGCAGTGGCTGGAGGCCCTGGCATGCCTATTCTCTCTATATATCTGCCTCTTTCTCTTTCTCAAAGAAATAGAAAATAAAAATATTTTTTTAAATGTATTGTAAACTAGGGAAATAACTCAGTCAGTGAAGTGCATGTCCATGTCCACATGAGGATCTGAGTTCTATCCCCAGAACTCACATTAAAAATAAATGCTGAGTGTGGTGACATGCACTTATAATCCCAGCAAGGAGGCAGAGAAAGATAGATCCCAGTGGCTGTCTGTACAGCCAGTCTTGTTTGTCTCAATAAAAGTGACAGTGTTCCTGAGTAATGACACCTGAGGTTGTCTTCTGGCCTCTACATGTATGCACACATATATGCACATACATGTGAACTCATATACACACATATGCACACATGCATACACCCATAAAGTTTTGTGTAAATATGTTTTTCCCCAGATTAGAAATTCCTTAAAGTGTGTTGTCCCTAGATCATAATTTATTGCTACTGATGTTTTGTTTTTTCTCCATAGATTTTAAGTTTCTGGAAGGCAAAAACTGTTTTTTTTAAAAAATATTTCATTTATTTGAGAGAGAGAAAGAGACAGATAGAGAGAAGAATAGACATGTCGGGACCTTTACCCACTGCAAACAAATTCCGGATGTGTGTGCCACTTTGTGCATCTGGTTTATGTGGGTACTAGGGGATCAAACCTGAGTCCTTAGGCTTCAAAGGCAAGCACCTTAACCACTAAGCCATATCTCTAGCCCTGTTCTTTCTTTTTGCTTCTCTAGCCCTTATCATAGAACTTTGCACACAGCATTCACTACAAAAGTCTAACTTCATCTCAGTCTTTTCACTACTATGCCTTTCAATTGTCTTTGCTATAGGATCTGAAAAGACCAAGCCAGTGCCTCTGATTTTGAAACTTGTGGTATTTGCACTATAGATTCAGAAGCTGTAACAGAGATCCAAAATAGTAGTAGTTTAAATCTCCACATGTAAGCTTCCCAAGACTCTCTGCTCCATCCTGAGGTACTGAATGCACCTCTATAAGTTGTACAGTGTGCAGGTCTATGGTCCCATTCTACTGTGGCCCATGGGAACAGGGCACTGTCCTAAGGTGGTGCTCACCTGTGCTGCTGTTTGTAGCAGCACAGTGTCTGCTTCCTGGAAGTAGAGATCCATGTTCATTCATCCTATTGCTCTCCTGTTCTTAGGAAGTGCCAAGGCCTATCATGTTCCAAGCTGGTTTGCCATACCAGACAAAAATAAAATTAGATTTCTATAAATGCCATAATGATTCAAAATTTCAAATAAAAAGAAGTTAAACACACCATGAAAAATAATATGGAAGTACTTAAGAATGTACTTGAGATGAGGTGTCAAACTATCCTTAAGCAAACATAAACTTAAAAGATTGTGTGATAAAATTAAAATGTACCAAGATAAAAGCCATTGTAAATAAAGCTGGACACAACCATAAAGAAAAAAGTAATATAAAACAGTAATTCCAGAAAAACGTAAATAACAAAAGAACATGAACATCTGTTCAATTTTAGTAACTGGGTAAATGTAGTTTGGAAAAAATGATGACTTTGCCTGTTAATGTAAGGGTATGGGAAAATGTGCTCCTATATCTTCCTTTTGGGATTTAGTTGATACAGCTCTTTTGTAATAAAATTTAACAGCATCTACCAGGATTTAAAATGTGTTCCATTCCACCTAACAATTTTAAATTTAAAAATTTCATGTGAGACTGATTCTTCATTGGTAAAATGCTTATCATAATAGGGTATACATATTTTGTTGTTTTTAGATAAGATAAATATTAATGTCCTGGCACAGAATAAATTTCAGACAAGTGTCATATTTATATTACTACCAAAAGCATTGTTTTACTATATGGAATTATTTTATTTTATTTTATTTTATTTTATGTAGCTATAAAAATAAGTCATAAATAAAAATGCTTAATAATGAAGAAATACATGTTATGAAACAATACATAAATATACATATGCATATTTATGTCCAAGACACTGTGTGAGCAAATGAGTAAAATCATAAAATATGTGTGCATAACATTTATTTCACCCTTTGTGTGTGTGCATATAAGTACATATGTAGATAGAAAGGCTAAGAATGAATTGTTTTATAAAAATCTAAGGAGGGCTGGAGAGATGGCTTAGCAGTTAAGGCACATGCCTGTAAAACTTAAGGGCCCAGGTTCGATTCTTCAGGTCTCACATAAGCCAGATGCACATGGTGACACATGCATCTGAAGTTCGTTTGCAGTGGCTAGTGGCATGCCCATTCTCTCTCTCTCCTTCTCTATCTGTAATAAATAAAATCTTTAAAAAAAAAAAAAAAGTCTAAGGAGATAAGGCACCTCACCAGGTCTAAGCACACAGCCCCCCAAAACGTCTATACTTCAACAAAACCATCTTTTTTTTTCAAGGTAGGGTTTCACTATGACCCGAGCTGACCTGGAATTCACTATGTAGTGTTTGGCTGGCCTTGAATTCATAATGATCCTCCTACTTTGGCCTCCCGAGTGCTAGGATTAAAGGTATGCTCCACCATGTCCTGTTACTTTGTTCTTTTGAACAGTCAATAAAGCTCCAGTGTTCTCACTGCAGCCAGTGAACTGTACTCATCCAGTCACCAGTCATTAGACCATTGGTCTTCAGTCATTTCTAATTGTTACAGTTTCCATTACATTGCTGCTACAGAGTACCTGATCACAAACAACTGACTGGAGGAAAGATGTTTATTTTGGCTTATAGTCTTTGTGGTAGTTTGAATATATGGCCCCCAATATATTCAATGTTTTATTACTTTATAGTTTGCATCTACAATCACCTTCCTAGAGGCAATGTCACTGGGGGCTGGTCTTAAGGTGTTAATGGTGGGTTTGAGATTCCATTGTAAAGAGATGCAAAGTGTGCCTAGCAGGAGTTCCTGTAAGTGTGCTGTGTGACTTTTTGGCTGTAGTTTTGCTCTGTGTGCTGTGTGGCTGGGGCTTTGCTCTCTCTGCTTGGCCCTGTAAGAGCAGGCTGCTTCTCCTGCCATTATGAAACTTCCCCTGGATCTGTAAGCTTCAATAAATAATATCCCTTCCTCCATAACTGTGCCTGGTCTGGAAGTTCATCTCAGCGAACCTGAAGCTGTCTGCTACAGTCTTGAAGGGAAGCTTCATGATGGCAGGGTAAAGGTGTGGTATGAACAGAGGCTGGACATCACCTCAGCCACAAGGGTGGAAACAATATCAGGAGAGCAAAATAACACTGGTAAACTGGGGGTTAATAAATCTCAAGGTGCATCCCCAGTGACATACGTTCTTCAGCAAGGTGCTCCCTCCCAAATTGTCATCAACTGAGGATCAAGCATTCAGAACACATGAGTTTATGAGGGACATCTTATTCAAATGATCACATTTTGCCCCTGGCCCTCATAAATGTATAAACATCCATAATGTAAAACACAATGCATTTAATCTAACTTTAAAAGACCCCATAGTTTTTCAGTCCTATTTCTGTTCAATCATCTCCCTGCTCCAAGATCTCTGTGAGCCTGTAAAACCAAAAAGACATAATGGTAAAGAATAAACATTCATACTGCAAAAGATGACACTGAGCATATCAAGGAAAAATGAAATCAATACAAGATCTGAAACAAATAGGGAAAACATCAAATCCTGTAGCTCCATGTCCAACATCTCTGGCCAGTGATGAAGTCTCTATATTTCCAATTCTACCCTTCGATCTGGGTTGCTCACAGCCAGGTGAAATTGCTGTCCCAGCCAATTGCTCTCCTTCCTTGCAGCCATCCTATCATGCGGGTATGTACAAAACGTCCTAGGGTCTACACTGCAAACTATGGTTTGTCCATGCCATGGTAAACTTCATCAGGCCTCCTTCAAACAGTGGAATACATAAAATTAACAATAAGGTGATGGAACAGAATTCCCTAAAAGGATACCCAGCTGTAGATAGTAGTCACAAACTCAGTCTGTGAGATTTCTTCCCTGGAATCCCTGAATGGGGGAGGCAATGCTGGAAAACTACTTTCTCTCTCTCTGTCTTTGTCTCTCTCTGAAATAATTATAAATAAATTTAAATATTTGTTAGTAGGAAGTAAATCCATATACATTGGGGGTGCCAGTAGGTACTATTGGGGTGCATCCTAAATCCTTGCATGTGCTAAGCATGTGCTTTACTACTGAGCTATATCCCCAGTCAAACCATGTATATTACTGTAAATAAGTACTTACAGATTTAAATGAATCCATTTCATTAACTATAAGGTTAGAACTGATACTAAAACAACACTGCTGTAATTGTACAAACTAAAATATAAGTGCCTATTTCTTTTCTTTTTTTTGGATACTTATCCAGCTGAAAACATATTTTAAAGTAAGTAAATTGAATGTTTATAAGGTTCATGTATAAAAAGTTAATCCACAGAAATACTTTCTAATTTTTTTATTAGAGAGAGAGAGAGAGAGAGAGAGAGAGAGAATGAGTGCTCCAGCAGGCAGCCACTGTGAATGAACTCCAGATGTGTGTGTCCTCTTGTGGGCAAGTGCAGCATTGTGCCCTTGTGTCACTTTTTGCGTCTTGCTAAACGTGAGACCTGGAGATTGGAACCCAGGTTCTTGGGCTTGGCAGACAGGAGCCTTAACCTCCAAGCCATCTCTCCTGCCCAGAAATACTTTTAATGATTTGGAAAACATTAGGGCCAGGTGCAGTGTTACATGCATTTAACCCCAGCATTCCGGAGGCGGAGACAAGAGGATTGATGTGAGTTCAAGGCTAGCCTGAGCCTAGATAGTGAATTCCAGGTCAGCATGGGCTAGAGCTACCTACCCTGAAAATAAAATGTAAATAAGTAGGTACATAAGGCAGAAAATAATTTTTTAAGCACAATAAGAACTGTTTAGGTCCCCAAATGCCCCCATATCTATAAACCTACAATCTTTAAAATCACCTACATTTTCACAAAATAGTATTGTTCCTACCAACCTGTCATTGTTCTTCCATACCCTTAGTACATATTGCTTCAGCTCTACTACAAACAGATCTATTTTGAAATGTGGGACTTCCTGAAATCTTTAATTCTCATAAAAAGATGTAATACACTTTAATACTATAAATTTAATTTATCTGTAAAATATCCTATGTATGTTAATGTCAGAATTGAAACAAAAATAAAAAGAAGATCAAGTTCTATCAAATATATATAATGTAGCACATAGACAAGTAGCAAAGTTGCAGCTTTGAGAAATGTGATATTTCATGCCCAAAACCTACATTCGCCAAGCTGAAAACTGTCGTTTATCTTCTTTTTGAGCTCATTTAATACAAATTAATCTCTCATTTGTCTTAGTTAACTTCTAATGTAAAGTTCAGGTAAAGTTTAATAAAACCGATTTCTGAATACATTAATTTAGCCCCAAGTCTATTTAACCCAATCTATGATGAAATTAAAATCAGCCAGGCAAATTATAATTATTATAATTACTTCTATAATGTACATGTCTCAAAACAAAACCATATGCATTTCTCACAATCTTAATATGTTACTAAGATGATCATACACACACACACACACACACACACACACGCACACACATATACACATCATATATGTGGGTATATTTTTAAAAGAGACAGCCAGGAGTGGTAGTGCATGCCTTTAATCCCAGCATTTGGGAGGCAGAGGCAGGAGGATCACCATGAGTTCGAGGTCACCCTAAGACCACATAGTGAATTCTAGGTCAGCCTGGACTAGAGTGAAACCCTATCTCAAAAAACAAAAACAAGTAAAAAAAATAATAAAAATAAAAATAAGACAACACAAAATTCTATACAATTCTATTCACTTAATAATACACAAAAGTCTCTTAACTGATGTATTTCATGTCATTAAATATGGCAGGAAAACCTGATTGTATTTTACTACTGTTATGTACCTTGTGCTTAGGTGAATGAACAGTTAAGTGTATCTATACATTAAGATATGCACTAAAAAAGCACACACATAAAAAATGTCAGCATTTCATGCTGTATACATATTGTCCTTTAAAAACTTTAAATCTAGGCTGAAGAGATGTTAGCAGTTAAGGCATTTGCCTGCAAAGCCAAAGGACACAAGTTCAATTTCCCAGGATCCATGTAAGCCAGATGCACAAGGTGGCACATGTTTCTGAAGTTCGTTTGCAGAGGCTGGATGCCCTGACATGCCTATTCTCTCTCTATCTGCTTCTCTGCTTCTTTTTCTCTCAAATAAATAAATTTTAAAAATATGTAAGTAAAATATTTTTTAAAACTTTAAATCTATGGTGCTTATTGTGACAAGAAACAGTAAGGAATGATGCAGGAATGTTGTTTCTTTTCAGTTCTGTAGATATACTGAGTGTGGCATACATAAGACATCATTTTTCACTGCCCTTGTGTCGTGGTTTGCTTCAGGTGTCCCCCATAAACTTAGGTGTTCTGAATGCTAGGTCCCCAGCTAATGGCAATTTGGAAAGTAACACCTCCTGGAGTCAGTGTATTGTTGGGGGCAGGATTATGAGTATTATAGACAGTTTTCCCTTGCCAGTGTTTGGCACACTTTCCTGTTGCTATTGTCCACCTTATGTTGGCCAGGGGATGATGTCCACCCTCTGCTCATGCCATCATTTCCCCCTGACATTTTGGAGCTTCCCCTTGAGTCTGTGAGCCAAAATAAACCTTTTTTTTTTCCCAAAAGCTGCTCTTGGTTGGGTGATTTCTGCCAGCAATGTGAATCTGACTGCAGCAGTAAAGTGGTACCAAGGAGTGGTGTCATTTGCTGCTAGACACCTGGCTGTGTGTCTTTGGCCTTTTGGAGCTGATTTTCAAGAGGAATGTGGATGAATTTGAAACCTTGGCCTAAGAGACACCTTGCAGTGCTATAAGTATAGCTTGATGGATTATGCAGTCAGAGTTGCAAGACCTGAATCTAGTAAGAACTGTGGACTGTGAGGTTTGGCTTATGAGGGTGAAGAGCTTTGTCTGGAGTGGGCTAGAAGCATTTTTTTTTTGTTTTTGTTTTTTGGTGTTTTGAGGTAGGGTCTCACTCTAGCCCAGGCTGACCTGGAATTTACTAGATCATCTCAGGGTGGCCTTGAACTCACCGCGATCCTCCTACCTCTGCCTCCCAAATGTTGGGATTAAAGGCGTGTGCCACCATGCCCGGCGGCTAGAAGCATTTTGTGTGAGAGGCTTGCTCTTATGTCCATGTCCTGAGAACTTGTACAGGGTTGCATTGCATAGAAATGGACTGATGTGATCAGAGGGATATGGCACAGAAAGAAATCTTTAGGCTGAAACTGCTGCCTGTTCTGCTGCAATTGAGAGATTACAACCATTGAGATTGGGCCAGCTGACTTGCATTGGGACAAGAAAATGAATGCAGTTTTTGAAGGAGCCAGAATGCTGAAGGAGTGTCCTGTTCCTCAAAGTATGTTTTATTTCCCTCTGGATTAACAAATTGGCATCCCATCTGCTATTATGAAGCATAAGAAATGTGGGAAAGAGAGGGTCATTATGTTTGCAGTGCAGTCTTGTGTTTTGGCAATGGCCATGGGCAGTGTGAAGCAGTTTGCTGGATGCCTGCATGGAGACCCAATGGAGCCATGAGGATGGACCATGGGTTGCAGTGGAGATCTGGTGGAGATGCCAGGACCACAAGATGGCTGCTAAACAGAACTGCAGCCCTGATGAAGTTTTCCATGACTGTGAGTAGCCTAGCTGAAGGGGCTGAATTGAAACTCCTGAAATTTGTTACTGGTTAGAATTATTGGACTTGGAGACTTTTAACTGACTGAGAGTTGTTGGACTTGGAACAACAGAGTTTGATGTTTGCCCTGTTTAAATCTTGTATTGGCTGAATATTTCTTTGCTATGCCCAGTGACATCTTTTGTAATATGAGTGTTTATTCTGGGCCATTATGGTTTTTTGGGGGATATTTTTGGTATTATGGTTCATTTAAAAGACCTTGGATTATAGGGCTGTTTGAACATCATTAGGACTGATAAAAACTATGGGGACTTTTAAAAATGGACTGAGTGCATTGTATTTTACATCAGGGATGGTTATCAGTTTATGGGGACCAGGATAGAATGTGGTGGTTTGATTCAGGTGTCCCTCATTAACTTAGGTGTTCTGAATGCTAGGTCCCCAGTTGATCTCAACTTGGAAATTAAAGCCTCCTGGAGGCAGTGTATTGTTGGGGGTGGACTTATGGGTATTATGGCCAGTTTTCCCTTGCCAGTGTTTGGTACACTTTGCTCTTTCTATTGTCCATCTTATGTTGGCCAGGAGGTGATGTCCACCCTCTGCTCATGCCATCGTTTTCCCCTGTCATCTTGGAGCTTCCCCTTGAGTCTGTGAGCCAAAATAAACCGTTTTTGTTTTTTTTTTTCCCAAAAGCTGCTCTTGACTAGATGATTTCTGCCAGAAATGTGAACCTGACTGCAACACTTTGGTTCTAGTATTTCTCTATTGCAGTATTCTTTTGTCTCTTCTTTCTTTTTTTTGCTTATTATGTGTGGTGCTGATTGAACCCAAGGTCTCATGCATGCTAGGCAAGCACTCAGTCATTGGGTTTATAACTGCAACTCCTTTTATTTTTTTATATTGAGATAGAGTCTCACAATTTACCAGGCTGTCCTCAATAGTACAGGAAGGCTTTAAACTCAGTATCCTTCTTGCCTCAACCTCCGATGTGGCTAGAAAATGGGCCTGAGGCATGAGGCCAGGCTACTGCAGTGTTTAAAAGCTAGGCAAGGTTGTGCACGCGTCTGGAGTTCGTTTGCAGTAGCTGGAGGCCCTGGAGCACCCATTCTCTTTCTCTCTCTCTCTGCCTCTCAGTCTCTTAAATAAATAAATAATAAAATTTAAAAGCTAGACAGATGACTAACTCAATGCTTTGAGCTGCCACCTAAGACCTTGCTACAAGTGTGGACTTCTGGCCACAGAGCCACTGATACCAAGATCTCGAAGACAGTCATTGTAGAGTCCTCAGATGGCTCCTAATTTTAAAGGGTGTGGGTTGAAAACATTCTTCCATAGTCATCTTCCTAAAAGCTGCTCCACAAACTGCTAAGAATTGAAAAATATTTTTAAGGTTGAGCAAAGTGGTACACAACTTTAATCCCAGCACTCAGGAGACTGAGATAGGAGGATCACCCTGGAGACCAGTCTGGACTATAGAGTGAGCTCCATGTCAGCCTTGGCTAGAATGAGACTCTGCTTCAAAATAATAACAAGGGCTGAAGAGATGGCTTAGTGGTTAAGGCGCCTGCCTCCTAAGCCTAAGAATGCTGGTTCCAACCTCCATCGGTTCCAATCTCCAGGTCCCACGTTTAGCTAGATGCAGTGACGCAAGGGCGCAATGCTGTACTTGACCACAAGGGGGTGCACACATCCTGATTTTGTTCGCAGCAGCTGAGAGGCTGCTGGCACTCTCATTTCTGTCTTCCTCTCCCTCTCTCTGTCTGTCTCTCTCTCTCTCTCAAAAAAAAAAAAAAAAAAACAATATTTTCAATTTTTAAATTGTAAAAATCATATTTTAAAATGTAGGGAAAGGCACTATTATAAAAGAAATTTAAAAATTATAGTAATCTCAGAATTGCATTCCACATAATTTTAACATGGCAGAAGAGCAGGGCAATACATTGAATACAGAGAATACAGTGGCATATGGCAGTATATTGTAAAGAATTTTAAAACAAAATTACAGTAATTAATCACATATTTTGCAGAGTATAATCTACTGACATAAAACTCAATATAAAGACTGAGTTAATAACATGCCTGGAAAATGGACATATGTAAATAACTTAGTTTTGGCACTTAAAAAATTCATTACAGAAATGGCAGTTGGCTTGGCAGTTAAAGGCAATTGCTTGCAAAACCTGGTGGTCCAGGTTCAATTTCCTAGTACCCACATAAATCCAGATGCACAAAGTGGGCATGTATCTGGAGTTCAGGAAGCCCTGAATGCCCATACTCATACTTTCTCTGCGTCTCTGTTTTAAATAATTTTTTAAAACATTAATCTTGGGGCTGGAGAGATGGCTTAGTGGTTAAGAGCTTGCCTGTGAAGCCTAAGGACCCCCGTTCAAGGTTCAATTCTTCAGGTCCCAAGTAAGCCAGATGCACAAGGGGGCACACACATCTGGAGTTTGTTTGCAGTGGCTGGAGGCCCTGGTGTGCCATTTTTTTCTCTCTGTTTCTACCTGCCTATTTCTGTATTGCTCTCTCTCTCTCTCACTGTCAAATAACTAACTAACTAACTAAAACTAAATAAATAAATAAATAAAACATTAATCTTCATGTATCTGAGCCACACATATTAATCTGGTAAAAAAAAATCCCCAGTGTGTATGGAGTGGACACCTGTAATCCCAGCTATTCAGAAGCTGAGGCAGGAGGATTGCTGCAAGGTCAAGAACAGTCTGGGATACATAATAAAATGGTGTCTCAAAAAAAAAAAAAAAAAACCCTTCAGCTGGGAGATGGTTCATTGCTTGCAAAGTCTGATGGCTCAGGTTTGATTCTCCAGTACCCACATAAAGCCAGATGTTCAAAGTGGCACACACATCTGGAGTTTACATGCAAGGGCAAGAGGACCTAGTGTGCCCATTTTCTCTCTGTCCTTGAAAATAAATAAAAATATTTTAAAAATCAACAACAGGGCTGGAGAGATGGCTTAGCAGTTAAGGTGCCTGCCTACTAAGCTTAAGAACCCGGTTCCAATCTCCAGGTCCCACGTTTAGCCAGATGCAAAGTGACGCAAGGGCGCAATGCCTCACTTGACCACAAGGGGGTGCACGCATCTGGATTTCATTCACAGCAGCTGAGAGGCTGCTGGCGCGCCCATCTCTATCTGTCTCCCTCTCCCTTTCTCTCTGTCTCTGTCTGTGTCTCTCTCCAAAAATAAAAAAATAAATCAACAACAGCAAAACTTTCTAAGTATCTTATAGGTTATTTCTGTGTAACAAAAGCATTAAAAGAAAAACACTAAAACTTTGAAGCTAATAGCATTAGAAAATGAAAAAATAAATATTCTTCTAAAAGGTACAAAAATTAACTATATAAGATGAATCATTGAGCAAACCCAAATTGAAGGACTTCATACAAACCAATTGTCCTATGCTGTTGAAAAATGTCTTGAAAGATAAAGAAGAGATGGAGAGATTTTTAGCAGTTAAGGTGCTTGCCTGTGAAGCCTAAAGACCCAGGTTCAATTCCCCAGGACCTATGTAAGCCAGTTGCACAAGGTGGCGCATGCATCTGAAGTTCGTTGGCATGCCCATTTTATCTATTTCCCTTTCTCTCTGTCTTTTCCTCTCTCACATAAATAAATAAATAAATATTTTTTTAAAAAAAGAAAGATTGGGCTGGAGAGATGGCTTAGCGGTTAAGGCACTTGCCTGCTAAGCCTAAGAACGCTGGTTCCAATCTCTAGTGGCTCCAATCTCCAGGTCCCACGTTTAGCCAGATGCAAAGTGACGCAAGGGCACAATACTGCACTTGCCCACAAGGGGGCACAAACATCTGGATTTCATTCACAGCAGCTGAGAGACTGCTGGCACGCCCATCTCTATCTGTCTCCCTCTCCCTCTCTCTCTCTCTGTGTCTCTCTCCAAAAATAAATAAAAAATAATTTAAAAAAGTAAAAAAAAAGAAAGATAAAGAACTACTATGTATGCAAAGGGCTGAACCGGGTTTGGGCCTTGATCCAAAACACACACTGTGCATTACAATAAGGCTACATATTACACAAAAGTATTGTGTTAATGATGATATTCTGATTGTGGTTACAGAATTGTGGAAATGTAAGAAAGTGAAATGTTCTTAGGAAAGGGACACTGATAAAATTAGGTATTAATGCAATTAATTTACTCTCAAATGGTTCATAAAACACCACAGAGAACACTATGGCAAATTGAGAAAAGCTGACAGGTGAGGAATTCAAGTGAAGACTTAATAGGAGCTCATTCTGCTAGTCTTGTTCCTTGCCTGCAAATTTGAAATTATTGAAGACAAAAATGTTTTAAAAGCTATAACGGCAACACTAAAAGTCTAAAGCCTTTAAATTTCATAATTAGGCTTCATATTGAGAGAAGCTTCTTGTTTAATCATGTTATAAAATTAATATAAACAAATTGGATTTTTCATTCTATTAAATATCTTAATCATACAACCTAAAATGCTATTGCTTTTTATGTTCTATTATAGCTTGTTCCAGTTCTATAGGCATGTAAAGGGAAAATTCACTCATTTGAAAATATTTAACATGATACATTTTCATGTCCTATTAATTACATATTTAATCCAGATATGTAAGCGTGTGAAAGGAAAATCCCTCTATAACCACTGTGTTCATTGGAAAATATTTAGCATGATGCGTTTACATGTTCTATTAATTATGTATGTAATCCAGATCTATAGGCATGTGAAATAAAAGTCCTCCATAGCCATTGTGTTCATTTGAAAATATTTAATATGATGCATACTTGCAGTTACCCTTCTCCTTCAATGATACCTTAATGAATTATTTTTCATTTTGTAACTAATTTTGTTTGTCTTACAGTAGTTCACAAATAGAATGTTGTCAGTTTAATGCTACCCTGATATATTTTTATACCAAAAACCTTGCCACATGATATCATCAAACCAAACTATTTTGTTAAAACACATAATTATTTTGCAATATGATTTACTAACCAATCTAACTGAATAATTGTGCTAACAGGTTGCTGTGCAGGATGGAGAAAGATATTATTTACCTGCAGTATCTGGTACACCATAGGCACACAATAATATTTGTGTGTAAGGGAAACCTCACTGAAACAACCATTGCCCCTTGCTGTGCATCACCAGACACCATGAGGCAGCAGCATAAATAGATGCATAAAATCCAACTGCAAAGATACTTCTGAACATCCATACATACCAATTTACAAAGCACTGTGATGAAAGAATGTAAGAGCCAAAGGAAGAGTAGGACTTCTTACAACCTGCTCCTGCAGACACAAAATGGCCTGGATATCCATGACCTCACAGTGCCTGACACTACCTACACAAGACCATCATAATAGGAGGAAAAGATCATGACATCAAACTGAAAAGAGAGACTGATTGAGAGGGGGAGGGGATATGATGGAGAGTGAAGTTTCAAAGGGAAAGTGGGGGAGGGAGGGAAATAACATGGGATATTGTCTACAATTAAAGAAGTTGTCAATAAAAATAAATTTTTTTAAAAAGCACTGTGGTGAAAGACTTTCTTACATTTGTTTTGGCTGTTTTATGTTTCAATTATCAGAGCTGTTGTAGTAATGTCAAAGCAATACACTAAAAGCCTTTCAAGTTATCAGGCTATGTCACAGGAAACTTTTTCCCTGGTGGGGGGTGGGGGGGATGTGAACACATCTTCACCCCAGCTAGGACACAGACAATAGAAAAAGCACAATTACACCAAAATCAGTTTAAGTGAACCAATGAGTTTATTGGGCATACTTAAAGAGCAAGGTGAAGGGTTGCTTCCAAGAGCAGTGGATGACTCAAGGAAGCTATATAACCCAAAAAGTCTACTCAGCATAGCTGATGACTCAAGGAAGCTGTAGCTCTGGAGCTCACTGCACAACTTGCAGGCAACTCAGCTGTTTGGTGAGCCTCCAGCACCGTAACAACTTGAAGGAAGCTCAGTAAGTGTCTCATCCCCAAGCAGTTGTTTTCCCTTTTTATAGCCTTAGAGAGGAGTCTTGTAACCTTTACCTAGACTTTGTTGACTTCATAGTCTCTGGAACATTTATCCTCAGCTCCTTGCCAGGGAATGTTTCAATATATAATTAACATTGGTCAGTCTGCCCTTTGTTTACATTCCTATAACCTTAGGGAGTGGTCTTCTTGTGACCTTTCAGTTTCAGATCTCCCAGATTTGACTTCCTGAATCAGAGCTTCCTTCCTCTCTTCAGGAATGACTATTTCATTTTGGGAGAATTTACTATATAACAGGCTAGAAAGTCATGAGAAATTAAAAACAACTAGAATTCTAGTGAATGTCACCAAATGCATCAAAATTTCTTGGTACATAATTTTCAAATGCCAAAATCTATAAAATGGAAGTCAAGTTTCAATTCAAGCCCTGACTCACCCACTGAGAGACTTAAAAAAGAATCACATGAAGCAGCACAAGGAGTTTAAAATACATTTTTTTGTGTGTATATGAATGCATATTTATGTGTGCACATGTGTGTGCATCACATGGACTTGTATGTGAAGGCCAGAGGGTGTTGTTAGGCAGGACCATGCTCAGAACAAAGGGCCAACATGGCGACAACATCCTCTGATGGCCACGTTCCCCACCCACATTCCTCAGTGGAACTTGAGCCAGTGGTCTCAAGACTCCCAGCCAATCACATACCCCTTTGACCTCTTAAGGAGGCCCCTGCTCCCTCCCTGGGCACAACTTCTCTGGCCTCCAGAATGGTGAACCTTGCCCAAGAGCTGTGCCAATAAACCTGGACTAGCTTTGTTAATCTGGTCTGATCTGGTTCCTTGCATAGGTCAAGCCTTTCATCTGGTTCCGAAACGCAGGAGCTGAGCCCCCAGTCCCATGGGGCCGGCCCCCAGTCCACTGTGGGAGGCCTCTCCTCTTCTGGCTGTGGACCCGATGTGAGATATAAGTGGAGAGACACAGAGAGAGACAGAGAGAGAGGGAGAGGAAGACAGATAGAGATGGGTGCGAGAGAGACACAGAGAGAGACAGAGAGGTAGAGGAAGACAGAGACCGGCGCACCAGCAGCCTCTCAGCCACTGCAAATGAAATCCAGATGTGTGCGCCCCCTTGTAAAGGGCAGCATTGCGCCTTTGCGTCACTGCATCTGGCTAACCGTGGGACCTGGAGATTGGAACCGGGTTCTTAGGCTTAGAAGGCAGGCGCCTTAACTGCTAAGCCATCTCTCCAGCCTCTTGGTTGCCTTTTTTTTTTTTTTTTTGGTTTTTCGAGGTAGGGTCTCACTCTGGTCCAGGCTGACCTGGAATTCACTATGTAGTCTCAGGGTGGCCTCGAACTCTCGGCGATCCTCCTACCTCTGCCTCCCAAGTGCTGGGATTAAAGGCGTGCGCCACCACGCCCGGCTTTTGGTTGCCTTTTGATTCAAGTAAATTGCCTGCTTTTTAGCCTCCACCTTCCAGGGCCCCTGTCTGAAGTTGTGGCAGTGTAAGACAAGCCCTTTTGTTTTTCTCCACTGCCAGGCAGCTGGGTACCCTAAGGTGCTGGGAGATGTCCCGCCTTAGGATTGCCCACACTCTCTCACTGTTTTGGCCCCAGTCCATTGTGGGGGATGCCTCACTCTGGCCTCTGGCCTCTGGCCCCCAGCTCAGAGTCTCCGGCTTTGGCTTTAAAATGGGCAATTCTGCATCAAAACTCGACTCCCATTTGCCTCTGGGCTGTCTGCTGCTAAACTTGTCAAAATTGGAGCTCTCCCAAGTCATTATACCTAAGCACTTCATTTTTTACTCTCACAAACAGCCTTTTTGCTAGCTCCACAACCAGTTGTGCTGGCCACCAGAGGGCACTGTAGATTTCAACATCCTCCAAGATTTAAGCAATTTCTGTCACCATACCAGCAAACGGTCTGAGCTCCTTTATGTCCAGGCTTTTTGTGAACTATGCTCTTGTCCTTCTCTCTGTAGACAATGTTCCACAATTCAAGTTCTCCTCGCCTTGGTTCTTTCTCAGCCAACCCAACTTTCTATATCAAGGAGTTCTGATACTTCACCCTGACCTGGCATGATTTACATGTAATTCTTGTTTCTCCCCTTACCCCAGAATAACGAGAGCAAATACAGACAGAAGCCAAACAATATGTGGACCAAACTCACTTGACTAACCTAACTTTTCCTTCTGGGGCACAGGCGGTTCCAGACACAGACACAGGATGGAATTACCAGGAGGGACGGGGAGGTGAGAGACAAAAAGACTTAATGGTTACTTGCCTGATTAGGGGAATGGAAACAGTGGTTGGCTTTGATAAACTTAGGGAAATCACCCAAGGCTCAAATGAAACCCTGGCTATTTTTCTGAACAGGTTGAAGGAGGCTATGATACAATACACCTGTTTATATCCAGCCTCCGAGTTGGGAGCACAGTACTGGCTACCCATTTTATCTCTCACTCCTCCGCTGACATTAGAAAGAAACTCAGGAGGGCAGAAGAGGGATCTCAGATTCCCATTCAAGATCTGATGAGGATGGTGTTTAAGGTTTTTAATGCTTGAGAAGAGGCAGCTGAGTCCTCCCAACAGACCCAGATGCAACAGAAGGCAGCCGTACAGGCCCAAGCCCTTATAGTTGCCCTGAGGCCATTGGTTCTCCTGCAGAGGGGACAAAGGAGTACTCCTAAGCCCCATCCCGCTGGGCACAGTCACGGTCCACCCCACTGGGGACTTGTTTCAAATGTGGCCAGGAAGGCCATTGGGCTTGTAAGTGCCCCAACCTGCCACCACCCACCAAACAGTGCCCAATATGTCAACAACCAGGCCACTGGAAGTCAGACTGCCCAGGTGTGGGCTCGTCCTCCACACTGGGCAGTGGAGGCCCAGCCCCACAAATTGATGCTTTCCAGACTCTCCCAGCACTAGAACTTCTTGGGTTGGTAGAGGACTGACAGTGCCCAGACTCGGAGACTCCCATCACCCTTGCCAAGCCCAGGGTAAAGCTCCAGGTAGAGGTAAGTCCATCACCTTCCTGGTGGACACGGTGCTACCTTTTCTGTTTTGCCTGTTCACTCAGGCCCCATCCCCTCATCCATCTCTGTTACAGGAGTCAATGGGGTTCCCTCCTTCCTACCCAAGACACTACCTCTCTCTTGCTCCCTGGCTGCATACTTCTTCTCACATTCATTTTCAGTCATGCTGCCTAAGTTCTCAATACCCCTATTAGGCAGAGATTTCACAATTGCTTCAGGGCCACACTTTCACTAGCCCCCTCTGCCTCCCCAGAAACACATCTCTCCTTCCTTTAATAGCTTCTCAAACCTCCACCCCTGATTGTCCTATTCCTTTCCTCCCCCCACATCCAGCTGATCCCCAAGTATGGGACATCTCCACTCCCATAATTGCCACACATCATCAACCTATCTTTATCCACTTCAAGGACTCCTCTTTCCCTTCACAATCCCAGTTTCCCATTTTCGAAACACATCGTGTGGTGCTCAAACCTATCATCACCTGCCTCCTGTCACAAGGCCTCCTTATACCTACTAACTCACCCTATAACGCTCTAATCCTTCCTGTACTCAAACCCTCTGGTGCTTATCGCTTAGTACAAGACCTCCAACTAATCAATAAGGCAGTCGTCCCTGTTCACCCAGTAGTAACTAATCTTTATACCCTCCTATCTCATATCTCACCCAACACCACCCACTTTACAGTCTTAGATCTTAAAGATGCATTTTTTACAGTTCCCCTCCATCCCAACTCATACTTTCTTTTTGCTTTCACTTGGGAAGATCCTGACACCCGTTCCTCCAGGCAGCTTACATTGACGGTCCTCCCCCAAGGCTTCCAAGACAGACCCCATTTTTTTGGCCAAGCCTTAGCCAAAGACCTCTCCACATTCAGCCTTGAACCCAACACTGTTTTATAGTATGTAGATGACTTTCTACTCTACAGTCCATCCCATCCTCTGTCCCAAAAGCCTCAGCATCCTTCTTAAATTTTCTTGGTAATAAGGTTCTATAGGGTGTCTTCCTCCAAAGCTCAGCTTTGTTCTCCTACTGTAACCAACCTGGGAGTCCAACTCAGCCCTGGCTCCAAGGGCCTTAACACTTAACAGAACCCAAGATATCCCTGACCTTCAACCTTCAGAAAATGCAGACCAAATCCTCTCCTTCTTGGGTCTCATGGGATTTTTTCACCACTGGATTCCTAACTTTGCTGTCACAGCTAAGCCACTCTATCGGGCAGCAAAAGAGACACCTACTGGGCCCTTATCACAGCGGTCACCATTTCTTTGTTATGCAATGCTGTCTTGACAGCTCCAGCTCTCACCCTCCCAGAACCCTCCCCACTATACCACCTCTTTACAGATGAAAGATTTGGAACAGTTACAGGTGTCCTCACCCAGCCTATTAGAACCACACACTGGGCAGTGGCTTTCTTGTGTAAACAACTAGATTCCACAGTGTGTGGACGACAGCCCTGCCTATGAGCCCTGGCAGCTACAGCAGAACTGACTCGAGAGGCCTTCAAGATCACACTGCTTGAAGCTGTCACTGTCTTCTCCCAACACCAGATAGATGTCTTAAGCAACTCCTCCCTTTCCCTTCTTGAGCCCTCACGGATACAAACCTTCCACCTGCCCTTCCTGAACAACCCTCCGCTCTCTCTAGCAACTTGCTCCACCCTCAATCCAGCCTCACTCCTCCCTTCCTCTCCTTCCTCTGAGTCCCCCTCCCATTCATGCCCTGAAATAGTGGAGGCCTTTTGCTCCCCTTGGCCAGGTCTCCAAGACAAACCTCTCACATTGCCTCAACTAGTTCTCTCTGTAGATGGAAGTTTCTTGACTGACAGCTTGGGAAACCAACAAGCAGCCTATGCTGTGGTCATGTCTGTGACACCCTAGCAGCTTCTCCCCTGCTGATGGGCACCACCTCCCAAAATGCTGAACTAATTGCTCTAACTCAGGCTTTACATATCTCAAAAGGCCTAAGAGCTAATATCTATACAGAAAATTGAGCAGCAATGAAGTATGTTCAGGGTCTCTTTATTTTTATTTTTATTTATTTTTGGTGCCATTCCTACCCTCATCGCTGCCCCCCTTCAAAGGGATCTTTCTCATTGGGGATGCCAGTTATCCCCATGGGGATTGTGGGTTGTGCATTGTGGGGGTAGCCATCAGTTATGGGGAAGAGGCAATGTCTCTGTGTGTAATATCCCAACTTCTGCCTCTAACAATCTTTCTGCACCCTCTTCCATGAAATTTCCTGAGCCATGTTGGGTTCTCTGGATCTCTGGTTTGGAAGGAGTTTGGTGTCCTCAGTGTCTGTCTCCTTCATCCTTGTACTGATATGAGGTTCACTGAAAAAGCAGTACTCTTGATCTTTTCCCCAATTCTTTTATGGTTTCAGCTGGAGCCCTGGTGAAGTGTGATGGGCCATTTCTCTCCTCAGGTCCTGCTTCCATCTGAAAAAGAGAAGCAGATTCTCCAACAGAGAATGAAGTCAGCACAGGTTAAATTAGATAACCATTGTTAGTTTAGAAAAAATTTAATGGGTGTAGGCCCTCTTGTAGACCAAGATTTGTGGGAGCTTGATATTGGAGAGCATACTCATTATCTGGATATGATTCTGACTTGTTTCCCACTTCCAGCTATGGGTTCCTTTCCACTGAGTGGATCTATTAGCCTCTCTAAGAGGAGTGTGCCACTATTGCACTTGTGTGAGGTGTTAATCACCTTTAAGAGTTTTGAGATGGGGGCTCATGGGTCACTTATATATAGAATCATGTGATCTGCAAATAGGGCTAACAACTTCTTCCTTTCCAATTTGTATCCCTTTTATTTCTTTCTCTTGTCTTATTGCTTGGGCTAGGAATTCTAGTGCTATGTTGAAGAGCAGAGGTGAGAGTGGGCACTCCTGTCTTGTTCCAGACCTCAATGGGAATTCCTTAAGTCTTTCACCATTAAGTATTATTTGTGCTTTAGGTGCTGTATATATAGCTTTTATTATGTTGAGATATAAAACATGTATGCCTATTCTATCCAATGTTTTGATCATGAAGGTTGATCATGTAGTAGTTTGTTGAAGGCCTTTTCTGCATCTATTGAAATGATCATGTGGTTTTTGTGATTAAGCTTATTTATTTGGTGTATTACATTGACAGCTTTCCATATGTTGAACCAACCCTGCATTCCTGGGATAAAGCCTACTTGGTCAAGGTGGATAATGCTTTTGATGTGTTGTTGAATTTGGTTTGTGAGGAATTTATTTATTACAGAGAGGTGAAGAGAGAGAGAGATAGAGTGAAAATGGGCATGCCAGGGCCTCTAGCCCTGCAAATGAACCCAAATGCATGTGCCACCATGTGCCTGGCTTATGTGGGAACTGGAGAATTGAACTGGGTTCTTGGGCTTCAAAGGCATATGCCTTAACTGCTGAGATATCTCTCCAGCCTGGCTTGCGAGGTTTTTGTTCAGGATATTTCTGTTTAAGTTCATCAGGAATATAGGCTTATAGTTTTCTTTTCTTGTTGTATCTCTGTCTGATTTTGGTATTAGGCTGATACTAGCTTCATAGAAGGAGTTGGGGAGCTTTAGCTGTTCTCCAATTATATGGAACCATTTGAGAAAAATTTGTTTCAGTTCTTCCATGAAGGCGTGATACAGTTTGGCTGAGAAGCTGGTCCTGGACTCTTCTTTTGGGGGAGATTTTTGATATGTTTTCAATTTCAATGGGTGTGATAGGTTTCTTTAATAGATTAATCTTCTCTGAGTTTAATTTTAGATGAGGGTCCAGGAATTTATCCATTTCTTCCAGATTATCCAGTTTTGTGGAGTAGAGGTTTTGGTACTAAGTCCTGATGATTCTTCCATTTTCACTTATGTCTGTTGTGATGTCTCCTTTTTCAATTCTAATTTTGTTAATTTGAAGTGTCTCTTTCTTTCTCTTGATCCAATTTGCCAGGTGTTTATCAATCTTGTTTAGTTTTTCAAAGAACCAGCTCTTTGTTTTGTCAATTTTCTTAATTGCTTTCTTAGCTTCCAATTCATTAATTTCTGCTCTGATCTTGATTATTTCTTTCTTTCTGGAGCTTTTTGGGTTAGATTCTCCTTGTTTTTCCAATGCTTTAGATGGATGGGTAGGTTATTGATTTGGGATCTCTCTATCTTTGTTATGAAGGCATTTAGTACTATGAATTTTCCCCTAAGAACTGCCTTCACTGTGTCCCATAAGTTGTGGTATGATGTGTTCTCATTGTCATTCAATTCTAGAAATTTTACAATTTCTTTTTTATTTCATCCCCTGCCCATTTATTGTGTAAAAGTTTGTTATTCAATCTCCAGGAGCTGATGGAATTACTGGTACATCTCTTGTTGTTAACTTCTAGCTTTACAACAGTGTGGTCTGATATCATGGATGAAATTATGTCGATTTTTCTAAATATATGGAGGCAGGCTTTATGGCCCAGTGTGTGATTTATTTTGGAGAAAGTTCCACAGGCTGCTGAGAAGAATGTGTATTCCATAGATTTTGGGTGGTATTTTCTGTAGATATCTGTTAGGTCTAGTTGATCTATGATGTTGTTGAGCTCTCTTACTTCCCTGTTGATTCTCTGTTTGGATGATCTATCTATTGTTTATAGTGGAGTATTGAAGTCCCTAACTCTGATGGTATGGGTGTTTATTTCTATTTTGTTATTAAGTAGGGTTGTTTTATGGATTATGGTGCACCTGTGTTTGGTGTATAAAGATTGATGATTGTGATATCCTGTCCTTGGATCATTCCCTTGATGAGCATGAAGTGGCCTTCTTTCTCCTTATTGATTACTTTTGGTTTGAAGTCTATTTTATTCAATATTAGTATAGAAATGCCTGTTTGTTTCTATTCCATGCACTTAGAATATCATTTTTAACCCTTTCACCCTGAGGGGGTGCCTGTCTTTAGTGGTGAGGTGGGTTTCTCGAAGACAACAGATTGACAGGTCCATTTTTCTGATTTACCCTGTTAACTTGTGTTTCTTGAAGGGTGAAGGCAATTAATATTTAGAGTAATAACTGTGAGGTTTGATTTAATTCCTGCCATACTGTGGTGCTTTATGGGGTTTGGTGTTTTCCTGGACTTCATAGTTTTTTGAACATTCTCTGAGTTTGGTTATTGTGGTCTGCTTATAGGCTTTTTAAAAAAATTATTTATATTTTGGAGAGAGGCACAGAGAGAGACAGAGAGAGAGGGAGACAGATAGAGATGGGCATGCCAGCAGTCTCTTAGCTGCTGTGAATGAAATCCAGATATGTGCGCTCCCTTGTGGTCAAGTGCGGCATTGCGCCCTTGTGTCACTTTGCATCTGGCTAAACGCGGGACCTGGAGATTGGAACCGGTTCTTATGCTTAGCAGGCAGGCGCCTTAACTGCTAAGCCATCTCTCCAGCCCTGCTTATAGGCTTTTGATGTTGGTTGCTTGACTCTTCTGTGTGAAGAATTCCCTGAAATACTCTCTGCATGTTTGCCTTTGTGTTCATATAGTTGTAGAGCTGACTTTTATCATGGAAAGTTTTTCTTTCACCATCTATTATGACGGATACTTTTGATGGGTTGGAAGCCATAGGTTTTTAGACTTTTCAGTGTTCCATTCTAGGCACTTCTGGCTTTCAGGGTTTCCATTGAGAAGTCTGAGATAATTCTTATAGGGTTACCTTTAAATGTAATGTGTCTCTTTGTTTTCATTGTTTAGAGGTTTTTAAAATTTTATTTATTTGAGACAGAGAGAAGGAAAGAGAGAGAGAGAGAGGGAGAGTGAGAATGGGCATGCCAGGGCCTTCAGCCACTGCAAATGAACTCCAGATGCATGTGCCCCCTTGTGCATCTGGCTTACATGGGACCTGGAGAATTGAACCAGGGTCCTTAGGATTTGCAGGCAAATGCCTTAACTGCTAAGCCATCTCTCCAGTCCCTATTTAGAGTTTTAATGATAATATGTCTTGTAGAGTTTCTCCTTTGGTCCAGTCTGTTTGGAGTTCTGTTAGCTTCTTGTATCTTGATGGGACTGTCTTTTGAGAAGGTGGGAAGTTTTCTTCAATAATTTTTTTGGGAATAAGTTATCCATGCCTTTGATCTGAATTTCTTCTGCTTCTGGTATACCCATTATCTGAATGTTGGGATGTTTAAGGTTATCCCACAGTTCCCTCATGTTCTGTTCATAAAAATGTTTGAACTTGTTGAAGTTTTTCCACTCACAAACTGTTTCTTCTGTCTTGTCTTCCAGTTCTGAGGTTCTGTCCTCCACATGACTGACTCTTTTCTTGAGGGCTTATAAAGAGTTTTGGACTTGTTCAATTTGGTTTGTATTTTCTATTGCTTTTTTCTGTATAGTATCTACCATCCCTCTGTAGAGTTCCCTTTTCAGGTCATTTTCTTATTTTCTTAATACTTCTTGTAATTCATCCTTGCATTTATTTATGTCTTCATTGAGCTTAGCCAGCTTATTATTGAGGTCCTCTTTTTTTTTTTTTTTTCTCTCCTTCAGATCACTTAACTCTCTTTGGAAGACTCCCTGTTTTCTTTTCTTTTTTTTTTTTTCTACTAAGTCCAACCTAGTGAGGAGAGAATTCATACAATTATTGGTCTTTTGTTGATTTTCTGCAAGTTCTGCCAATTGCTTGGCCAAGGTCACATACTTTGTGTTTTCATTTTGGGGTTCTGATCCTGTTGTCTCTTCTATGTTTTGATTAGAGACTTCCATTGTGGAACTAGGCAACCTTGTTGGGGTTCCTTCCATTTGACGTTGCATGTTACTCCTTTTGTGTTGTGGTCTGCCCATCATAGAGTGGGAATATTTTTTAATTCAGGAGGAAGCTGTAGTTTACCCTTGAAGTGTCTTCAGTGATGTTCCCTTTTATGTTTGACTAGGTTAGGCTTTTTATGGCAAAGGGGCCTGTCTCCTCAGGTGAGAGGAGTCCCTAAAGACCTGGAGACCTGGTGGCAGGGTGGGGAAACTAGTCTGGAGACTGTGTGGTCTTGCAGGCTTGTGGCCAGGACTGACCCACAATATGGTGGTGGAGTTGGAGGATAGGACGGCATGGGGAGGATGGTAGAACACAGGCCCTGTGTGGACCCAGTGATGCAGACCTGATGGTACAGACCCAATGATGCTGACCTGTGGCTGGGAAAGGGAAGAAAGCCATGGGAAGAGGAATGAGAGCTAGTTGGTGTGGGGAAAGGTAAGAGGCACCTAGCCTATATCCTCAGAACCTGCACATAGTGTGGGAGTGAACCTTGTCTGCCTTGTCTGTGGCACAGTGGCTGGGATGGCTGCTTGAGGGATTTGAGGGACTGATGGGCTACCCAAGAGCATGAGAATCAGCAGATTCTCTATTGTACCCCTTTGTGCCCTCCCACTGGAGGTCTGCTAGGACCTGCTGACCCTAAAAACTCACAAATATATCCTGTTTTTTTCTGGGAGGTGAATTGTGGTTAGGTAGACACCATCTTGACAGGAAGCCTCAGGGTCTCTTTTTATTACACACCAGTCAAAAGCTTTATTACTAGACTTTTTACTCTTCAGTGGAGTTCAGAATAAAATTAGTATGTTTCATGTGATTGCTGGAAAGCTTTTTTTTTTTAGAGAGAGGGAGAGAGAGAGAGGAAAAGACACAGAGAGAGAATGGACTCGCCAGCAGCCTCTAAACCACTGTGAATGAACTCCAGATGCATGCACCCCCTTGTGGGCAAGCACAGCATTGCATGCTTGTGTCACTTGCATCTGGCCAAATGTGGGACCTGGAGAATCAAACCAGCATCCTTAGGCTTGGCAGGCAGGTGCCTTAACCACTAAGCAATTTCTCCAGCCCACTGGAAAATTTTTGTTTTGTAAGTATCACAAGAGATTATCATAACATGATTTGATTTTTATAAGATAATTCCACATTATGAAATAGCCTTTTTCAGCCAGAAATCTGAGAACAATATGGTCTCTCTTTTAACCAGTGGGCAAAGTATGTACTTGTATTTTTCCTAGCCTTCACAATCCTTACAGGGTTTTCTTTGAGTGGTTAACTGAAATAAAAACAAATTTTCTTTTTTCTTTTTTTTTTTTATCATTGTATTTAATATTTATTTAACATATATAATATACAACTATACATAGTTGTGTTACTTTCTCATTGCTGGGACAAAACACCTGACCAGAAACAGATTATGAAAGGCTTACAGTTCCAGAGGGTAGAGTTCATCATGGCAAGGAAAACATGGCAAGATTGGAAGCAGGTTCACATCATCACATCAGCATGGAGGAAGCAGAGCAAGGAAATGAATGTTGCATGCTCCCCTAGCTCCCCCTGTTTTATCCACTTCCAGGATCTGAACCCATGATATAAAACCTCCCACCTTAATTAACTGAATCTAGAAAAGTCCTCTTGACCAGAGATTTGTTTCCATGGTAATTCTATAATCTGTTAAGATGACAACCAGACATTCCCTGGCACAGTGACTAGACATGACATTAGAAAAAAACATCCTTTGTATTGTTATTTTAGGAAAGGAAGAATGAATCAACATAGGAGAAAATGAGAAAAGTTGCTTTGAGAAGGAGAGAGCATTCCTTTAATAAAAGTCTCTAAGATAGTCTTCTGATTGTCATCACATTTCACCTACGATATAAAACCTATGAAAGAAAAGGAAACACACAAGCATGTGTAATCTACTAGAGGACTATTAGGGAAATCCAATTTGCAAGATTTGACCCATGTTTTGAAAACTATGTTCATTTAGTAAATCTATCTTTCAATTGAAACATTTCATTTTGAGGTTTTATTTTGCCTGTTCTCTTCTAAAAGGATGTGTGATCTAAGCTCTCAGTTGCTAGCAGGACTGCCACACACATTAACCTTAGCAGCCAGGGTGCTTTAGGCATTTGAGCTTATGTCCACTGTAATAAGCAGGGTTTGTCCATTTTTTAGAAGTTAATTTCTTAATAATTTATTGTTTTGTTTATATTATTCTAATTTTACAATCATATTGGTGACTCCATTATCCTCCTCCCTGTCCTCCCCCCTCCAAAGGAACCCTCACCAATGGGGAATGTGTGTCTTGCACTGTGGGGGTAGTCAAAAATTATGGGGGATAGGCCAAGTCTCTGTGCATAATGACCCAACTTTTGGCTGTAACACTCTTTCCACCTCTTCTTCCATGAGTTTCCTTGAGCCAAGTTGGGATCATTTTAGTTCTACTTCAGTGATGAGGCTTTGGGAGCCTCCGTGTCTCTGGATATCTGGCTTAGTAGGAGTTGGATGTTCTCTGTGTTTGTCTCTCTCAGCCCTTTTCTGGTGTTGTGTTCACCAAGAAAGCTGTACTCTTGCCCTTTCCCCACATTACTGTATGGTTTCAGCTGGGGCCCTGGTGAGGTGTGATAGGCTGATCCTTCCTTCAGGTTCATCGTCCATCTGAAAAAGATAAGCAAATTCTCCAATGGAGAGAGAAGTTAGTACTAGATAGATGAAATGGCCATAGTTATTTCATAGAGAATTTTATATGCATAAGCCCTCTTCTAGCCCACATTTGCTGGGAGCTTGATCTTGGAGACTGGGCTCCTTTTTGGTACATGGTTTTGACTTATTTCCCAGTGACAGCAATGAGTTCCACTGAGTAGATCTACCACTGAGTAGATCTATTAGTCAAATTAAGAGCAGTTGGTTACCCACCATGGCTGTGTGCCACTACTGCACTTGTTTGAGCATTGCGTCATGTTGTTTCCTGCTAGGTAGCTTAAACTGCAAGTTATTTGGGCAGATGTCAGTCATTTTCCCCCCGTTGCTCGTATAGCACCCTCTGGCACTAGACTAGGTAACTGTCTGGGGACTAACCCTCTTCCAGATTCCAACCAGGTCTGTCCATGTTTTGTCTCACCTGCATATGCTGTCTTTCACAGTAGGGTCTTACTTAACCTTTGGTGGGTCATCAAGAATTCTGACAGAAATCTGTCTTTTTTGGGAAACCTTATAGGTCTCTCGGATCAACAGCTCATCATGAAAGTTAACCCTGTGCTGGTACTGGGAGATATAAGTCAGTGCCAAGGAAGGTGGAGGAAGAAAAAGATAGGCAATATAAAAAGAAAGTGAGTATAGAGAGTAGAGGAGAGAGAGAGAGAGAGAGAGAGAAGAGAGAGAAACAGGAAAAGATTAAGGTTGGTCTTCATGATGTTCTCTCCAGTTCCCTGTGGTTCAGGTGTTCCTTCTGTGGGCCTGCTGAAGGACCAATGTTATAGCATGTTGTTCAACATGTAGCATTTTATAGTACCATTTACTTTTGGGACCCTATTTGTGTCCCCCCTTACCCTCCCTTCCATCCCACTCTCCCTATTGTCTGGTCCTCAGGGTACTTATTAGGTTTGGCAGCATCTCAGGCAGATTCAGGTTAGGAGCCACAAATGAATGAGACCATGTAACGATTATCTTTTTGTGATTGGGTGAGCTCACTGAGGATGATCTGTTCCATGTTCGACCATTTTTTTAAATTGCATTATTTCATCTTTCCTTGATGCTCCGTAGAGTTTCATAGTATAGATATACCACATCATTGTTATCAATTCATCTAATTATGGACATCTGGGTTGATTCCAGCTCTAAGCTATTATGAATTGAGCACCTATAAATTTGGTTGTATATATCTCTCTGATCTGAGATTTGGAGCCTTTAGGGTAAATGCCCTATGAATTTTGAGATCATTTTTTCTATTTCTATGAAGAAAGACATTGGGACTTTATTGGTATTGCATTAAATCTATATATTGCTTTTGGTAAGATTGCCATTTTCACAATGTTAGTTCTGCCTATCCAGGAGCATGGGAGGTCTTTCCATTTTCTCAAGTCTTCCTCAATTTCTTTCTTGAGTGTTTTTATGTTTTCATTGTAAAGGTCTTCCATCTTCTTGGTTAATGTTATTCCAAGGTATTTTTATGCTGTTAAAAATGGGACAATGTCACTTATTTCTTTCTCTGTGTCTTTGTCTTTTGCATATAGAAAGGCTACTGATTTTTGTACATTGATTTTGTATCCTGCTACTTTACTGAAGGAGTTAATCAACCTTAAGAGTTTTGGGATGGAGGATCTTGGGTCACTTATGTATAGAATCATGTCATTTGCAAACAAGGCTAACTTAACTTCTTCATTTCCAATTTCTATCCCTTTTATTTTATTCTCCTGTCTTATTGCTTGAGCTAGTACTTCCAGTACTATTTTGAAGAGCAGAGGTGAGAGTGGACACCCCTGTCTTGTTCCTGATCTCAATGAGAATTCCTTCAATCTCTCCTCATTAAGTATTATTTGGGCTTTAGGCTCTTTATATTTATACTTTATTATGTTGAGACAAAGACCATCCATGCCTATTCTCTCCAATGTTTTGATCATGAAGTGATGTTGTATTTTGTCAAAGGCCTTTTCTGCATCTATCGAAATATTCATGTGGTATTTGTGTTTAAGTTTATTTATGTGGTGTATTACATTGACAGATTTCTGTATGTTGAACCAACCCTGCATTCCTGGGATGAAACATACTTGGTCCAGGTGGATCATGCTTTTGATGTGCTGTTGAATTCGATTTGTGAGGATTTTGTTCAGGATCTTTGCATCTAAGTTCATCAGGGAATTAGGCATGTAGTTTTCTTTTCTTGTGGCATCCCTGCCTGGTTTTGGTATTAGGGTGATACTAGCTTCATAGAAGAAGTTAGGGAGCTTTCCCTGTTCTCCAATTGTGTGGCACAATTTGAGAAAAATTGGTTTCAGTTCTTCCATGAAGGTTTGATAGAATTCAGCTGAGAAGCCATCTGGTCCTGGACTCTTCTTTTTAGGTAGATTTTGATTACACTTTCAATCTCGGTGGCAGTGATGTTCAGGAGATTAATCTGCTCTGAGTTTAACTTTGGTAGGTGGTATGTGTCTAGGAATTCATCCATTTCCTCCATATTATCCAATTTTGTGGAGTAGAGGTTTTTGAAGTAAGTACTGATGATTGTCCCAATTTCACTTATGTCTGATGTGATTTCTTCTTTTTCATTTCTAATTTTGTTAATTTGAGTTGTCTCTTTTTTCTGTTTGATCAAATTGGCTAGGGGTTCATCAATCTTGTTTATTTTTTCATAGAACCAGCTCTTTTTTTCCTCAATTTTAAAAATTGTTTTCTTAGTTTCCAATTCATTAATTTCTGCTCTGGTCCTAATTATTTCTTTCCATCTGGAGCTTTTTGGGTTGGATACTTCTTGTTTTTCCAATGCCTCTAGGTGGATGGTTAGATTATTGATTTGGGATCTCTCTGCCTTTGTTATGAGGGAATTTAGCACAACGAATTTTCCCCTGAGGACCACCTTCATTGTGTCCCATAAGTTTTGGTACATAGTGTTCTCGTTGTCATTCATTTCTCGAAATTTTGCAATTTCATTTTTTATTTCATCCACTACCCATTTATTGCTTAAGAGTGTGTTCAGTTTCCAGGAGTTGGTTGGGTTCCTGGAGCATCTTTTGTTGTTAATTTCTAGCAATAGAGCATTATGATTTGATATTATGCAGGAAATTATGTTGATCCTCCTAAATATTTGGAGGCTGGCTTTATGACCCAGTATATGATCTATTTTAGAGAAAGTTCCATGTGCTGCTGAGAAGAATGCGTAATCTGTGGAATTTGGGTAGAATGTTCTATATATGTCTATTAGGTCTAATTGATCTATGGTTTTGTTGAGCTCTCTTACTTCCCTGTTAACTTTCTGTTTGAAGGATCTGTCTGTTGCTGATAGTGGAGTATTGAAGTCCCCAACTTTGATGGTGTTGGTGGTTATTTCTGTTTTACTGTCAAGTAGGTTTTATTTTATGAATTGTGGTGCACCTGTGTTTGGTGCATAAAGATTGATGATTGTGGTATCCCCTTGTTGGATTGTTCCTTTGATAAGTAAGAAGTGGCTTTCTTTATCTTTTTTGGTTACTTTTGGTTTGAAGTCTATTTTATCCAATATAAGTATAGCTACACCTGCTTGTTTCTTATTTGTGTTTGCTTGGAATACCATTTTCCACCCTTTCACCCTGAGGAGGTGTCTGTCTTTAGTGGTGGGGTGGGTTTCTTGAAGACAGCAGATTGAGGGGTCTAGTTTTCTGATCCACCCTGTTAGCTTATGCCTTTTGATGGGTGAATTAAGGCCATTAATATTCAGGGAAATAACTGTGAAGTTTGATTTAATACGTGCCATATTGTGGTGGATTATGTGGTTTGGGTTTTTTTTTTGTTTTGTTTTGTTTTTTGTTGTTGTTAATGTGTACTGCTTTTTTGGGGCACTTGATATTGGTTATTTTGGTTATTTGATTCTTCTGTGTGGAGAATTCCCTGAAGCACTCTCTGTAGGTTTGGCTTTGTGTTCATACAGTTGTAAAGATGAGTTTTATCATGGAAAGTTTTTCTTTCACCATCTATTATGAGGGATACTTTTGCTGTGTAGAGTAGTTGGGGTTGGAAGCCATAGGTTATTAGAGTTTGCAGTGTTCCATTCCAGGCCCTTCTGGCTTTTAAGGTTTCCATTGAGAAGTCTGAGTTAATTCTGATGGGGTTTCCTTTATATGTAATGTGTTGTTCCTCCCTGGCTGCTTTTAGGACTTTCTCTTTGTGATTGATGTTTAGAATCTTAATGATAATGGTTCTTGGAGAATTTCTCCTTTGGTCCAATCTGTTTGGAGTTCTGCTAGCTTCTTGTAACTTGATGGGATTTTCTTTTGAGAGAGTGGGAAAGTTTTCTTCAATTATTTTGTTAAATAAGTTTTCTATTCCTTTGGTCTGTGTTTCTTCCCCTCTGGTATACCCATGATCCTAATGTTTGGGCATTTAAGGGTGTCCCACATCTTCCTCATCTTCTGTTCACAGAAATTTTTGAACTTGTTGAAATTTTTGTACTCATGAACTGTTTCTTCTGTTTTGTCTTCCAATTCTGAGTTTCTATCCTCTACTTGGCTTCTATAGAGTTTTGGGCTTGTTCAATTAGGTTAATATTTTCTACTTTTTTATGTGTAGTTTCCATTCCTCTGTCTAGTTCCCTTTTTGTGTCATTTTCTGACTTTCTTACTGCTTCTTGGAATTCATCCTTGCATTTTTTATGTCTTCCTTGAACTTAGCCAACTGGTTATTGAGGACCTCTTCTTTTTTCACTCTCCTTCAGATCATTTAACTGTCTTTGGAACCCTTCCTGGTTCTTTTCTATTAGGTCTAATCTAGCAAGGATAACATTCATACAATTATTGGCTCTTTGTTGAGTTTCTGAGAGTTGTGATATATGCTTGGCCAGGGTTGCATAGCTTGTCTCTTCATTTTGGGGTTCTGATCCTATTGTCTCTTTTGTGATTTGTTTTGAGACATCCATTGTGGGACTGGATAGTCTAGCTGGATTTACTTGTATCTGGTTTTTCATGCTATTCCTTTTTCACTGTGGTCTTCACATCACAATGGTTCAGAAAGCCTAGGGTGTGAAATGCTAGCCTGATGCCCTGGGGTGGGGTGGGGCACAGTGGTGAGTGTCAGGGCGATGGCCCCTGGAGTTCTGATAGGCTGGGGTGGGGGACATTGGCCTGCTGGCCCAGGTTGCCTAACAGAGGTGGGAGGGGGAGGGGACCACAACTGCCCTAGTTGGGCTCAGGAAGGGTAGTGTGGGAACACTGGCCTACTTCCCTGGATCCCTGATCTGCCTTGGGGGGGGGATGATGGCACCTGACTGGTGATGGGGCTCATCAAGGCTAGGGAGTCCCCTGACCAGTGAAGGGGCTCTGGCCAGTGATAGAGGGACCAGACCGTTGATGGGACTCAGGCAGGTCCAGTGGGACCTAACGAGGAGTGGCACGTGGGGCTCTGGCCTGTGAGGGAGGGACCTGTCTGGCAATGGGGCTCAGACAGTCCCAGTGGGACATGATGCAGCTCAGGCAGGCCCAGTGAGACCTGGCCTGGGATGGCATGTGGGGCTCTGGCTGGCGAGGGAGGGATAAGAGCAGTGATGCCATTCACACAAGCCCAGTGGGATCTGTCTTGTGATGGCATGTGTGGTTCTGGTCAGCGAGGGAAGGATCTGACCTGCAGTGCAGCTCCACAGGCCCAGGGGACCTGGCCTGCAGTGATGTGTGGGGTTCTGGCCAGTGAGGGAAGGATGGGCTGGATCTGATCCATGGTGCAGCTCCACAGGCTGGGGGACCTGGCCTGTGATGGCACATGGGGCTCTGGTTGGCAAGGGAGGGATGGGAGGGATCTGACCTACAGTGTGGCTCCACAGGCGGGGGGGGACCTGGCCTGTGATGGCAGAGGGCCTCTCTGGCCAGCAAGGGAGGGATGGGAGGCATCTGACCCCCAGTGCAGCTCCACAGGCTGGGGGGACCTGGCCTGCAATGGCACGCAGGGCTCTGGCCAACCAGGAAGGTATGGGAGGGATCTGACCCGTGGTGCAGCTCCACAGGCCTGGAGGACCTGGCCTACGATGGTGCATGGGGCTCTCTGGCTGGCGAGGGAGGGATGAGAGGGATCTGACCTGCGATGTGGCTCCACAGGCCTGGGGGACCTGGTCTGTGATGGTAGGTGGGGCTCTGGCCAGCGAAGGTGCTCAGGCAGGTCTGGTGGGACCTGACAGGTGGTGGTGCCTGCCCAAGAGCATGGGAATCAGTGGATTCCCTATTTTGCACATCCACCCCCTCCCTCTGGAAGCATGCAAGAACCAGCAAACCCTTTTTAAAAAATCCCTTAAACCTTATGGGTCTTGCCTTTACTTCCCTGTGAGGTGAGGCAAGGTTAGGTGGACACCTATGAAGGGCAACACAGAACATTTTCCTGGAGCTGGAGTGTAGTTCAGTGACAGAGCACTTTCCTGGCATGCACAAGGCCCTGGGTTCTATCCCCAGCATTCTCAACTCCTCTCTGTTGAAGTATACAGTAAGAGGCTGCAGCCTTTCCATAGGATGGAGGCTGAAGCATTGAGCTTGGCTTGGGTACAAGTTCATAAGGAGGATCCTAAGAAAAATAGACTGAATCAGGTGCAGGTCCAAGGGAAGTAGATAAGAAACTTGTAGCTGTTTATGTCCTTGTTTAGAATAGGCTTTTTCAGTAAAAATTGTCTAAGGGAGAGTGTCTTGGATAGTTTCTGTTCCATCAAGGCCCTCTGAGCTAAGGGAAGTACATCAATCAGGGGATTTGTCAGGCTTGTCTGCAACTGACTGCCACAGATGTTTCTTCAAGGCCTTTTAGTGTTATGGACAGTTATTAACTCTTTTGTTCCCTCTAGTTTTCAGGGAGAGCTATTAACTCTTCAGAGGCTCATGCCAGAAAATGCTCTCGGCAAAGAAGCTCAGGGGAGCAGCATTTTTAAAGGTAAAAGTCCACAAAAATAATGAGATTAGTGTCAGATGTAGGTCTGTGCAACATCAGAACTGCAGTCGTTTCACTTATCCTGGAATAAACTTATTTACATAGCTGAGCCATGTTTGGGGACATGGGAAGTCTCAAAAGTGTTATCAATGCAGATGTGGCCCTCAGGGGAGTTAGCAAGTTTGCAACTGAAAGGTGCCCTGGCAGGAAAAAGTGTCATCTATTTTATTTCACCAACAAATGGAGTTAAGGCTTAGTTAGGACAGGAGAATGTTATCTTAGCTGTTACACCACAAAAGAAAGAAAATCTTCTCTGCTTGTGACATTTACTGGAGCATTGTTTTCTGATGCTGCTACTTTACACCATAAGTTGCACTGCTGTAGAATTTCTCTGGAAAGATCACTGCAGCTCCCAAATGAATAAAAGTAGAGGAGTTTATTACCCGGGGACCAAAAAGTATGATGTACCCCTGCAAAGAAGCTTTGGCCCTGAGCTGAGATTTTATTTCCATTTTATAGTTTTCATAGCCAAGAGGAGGGGTAAGTGAACAAACAAGATGTGGCAATTTGCATATCAATCATTTCTGTAGTCAGGCCACCCTAATAATGAAACCAATTTTATTTTTTAAAATTTTTATTATTTATTTATTTGAGAGAGAGAGAAAGAGAGAGAGAGAGAGAATAAGAGTGCTAGGCCCTTCTGCCACTGCTCCACCTTGTGCATCTGGCTTATGTGGGTACTGGAAAATCAAACTGGGTCCTTTGGCTTTGCAGGCAAGTGCCTTAACTGCTAAGCCATCTCTCCAGATCCCATTTTACTTTATTTTAGCCTAAACTGTCTTTCCTTCTTATCATCTCTTTGGACGTTTTCTGGACAGTTCCTTTTTTGGGATTTTTCCATCTGCTGACAAAGATAAGTTTTAGCTCTGCAGCAATTAACTCTTACAATAAGTCAGTGAATCAGTTCAACTTTGAGCTTCTTTTCTACCACAGTACCATAGCAAGCAAGTGGTGTCCATACTCCAAATGTTGATATAAATTTTGAATGCTGTCTTATGACTTGAAAAAATAGATTGTAGATTCTAATACATTTTCAAGAAGCTGTTATAATTTCATATTTATTTCACTTATAAATATGAATTTCACTGGCAAGTATCATAATGTTTAATTATTAAACTAATATCTAAATATTGATGTAAAAACAATAAGCATATGATGCATAAAACAGTTAAAACTAGTAAAAAGGGCTTCCAGTCAAGATGGCATCCATATAAGCATGCTGCACCCAGAGTGGAAGAAAAGGCAAGCCCTTTAAGGATCTTTAACAATCTTTGGGGCACATGGGGATCTGGGAGGCCACTGAGGAATAAATCCTCCAATTCCTGTGCACTCGGGGAACCTCCATGGGGATCTGGGAGGTCACTGAGGAATAAATCCTCCAATTCCTGTGCACTTGGGGAACCTCTAACCCTCAAAACCTCCATTCCCACTCCCCACTGCATCCCCTCACCACCCCACCCCCACTCTCAGCTCCAGGGGTAGCCTTACCTACAGGTTGGGGCACCACCCCCTCCCCATCCCTCACCCTCTGCCCAGTCGGGAAGCCCCTCCCATCAGGTAGCACTGAAGACCATGTCCAGTGCTGCCCTGCCCCCTGCCCTCCTCACTGAAGACACTTCAAGGTAAACTACAGCTTCAGTTAACAAGACTCCTGCACTGGGCAGACCATACCCAAAAGAAATAACATGAATAATCAAATGCAAGTAAGTCCAACAAGAGTGCCCAGTCCCACAATGCATGACTCTAACCAAAACTTAGAAGAGATATTAGGATAAGATCCCCAAAATGAAGACATAAGCAATGCAACCCTGTCCAAGAAAATAGCAGAACTTTCAGAAAATCAACAAAGAGCCAATAAATGTATGAATGGTGTTCTGGCAAGATTGGACCTAATAGAAAAGATGCAGGAAGGGTTTCAAAAACAGTTAAATGATCTGAAGGGGAGTGAAAAAAGAGGACCTCAATAACCAGCTGGCTATGCTCAATAATGACATAAGTAAATGCAAAGAGGAATTCTTCTGAAAAGTGCAGAATAGTTTTTCCAGAGAAACAGCGGAGAAGCAGGAGATGGCCAGAATACCACTGAAGAGCTTGTGGCCTGATCCTCAGCAGTCCCTGGTCCACCATGCCATGGCCCTGATCCACAATCCAGGCACCACCTACCAGGCCTGGAGTGATGTATTCCAAGTTCTGAAAGATAAAAACTGTCAACTATGTTTACTTTATCCTGCAAAGCTATCTACCAAAATTGATGGAGAAATAAGGACATTCCACAACAAAAACAGGCTAAAGGAATTTATGGCAACTGAACCAGCTCTACAGAAAATACTTGCAGGAATCATTCATGCTGAAGAGAAAGCAAAACACACACAGCAGGAAATAGAAAAAAAAATCATACTCAAATAACAGTTAAAAAAAGTGAGAAAATGAAAACATGAAGAACTACAAAACAAGAAGAATGGTGAAAATAAATACATATCTTTCAATAAAAACTCTTAATATAAATGGCCTCAATTCCCAAACCAAAAGACACAGGCTTGCAGACTGGATTAAAAAGCAGGATCCAACCATCTGTTGCCAACAGGAAACTCACCTCTCAATAAAAGATAGAAACCTTCTTAGGGTGAAAGGTTGGAAAAAGATATTTCAAGCAAATGGGCCTAGGAAACAAGCAGGGGTTGCTATCCTAATTTCTGACAGGATAGACTTCAAACCCACATTGGTGAAGAAAGACAAAGAAGGTCACTTTATACTGATTAAAGAAACACTCCAACAGGAGGACATTACAATCCTAAACATATATGCTCCTAACACAAGGGCTCCCAATTTCATCAAACAAACACTATTAGACTTAAGGTCAGAGATAACTCCTAAAACAATAGTAGTGGGTGACTTCAGTACTCCACTCTCATCATTTGATAGGTCTACCAAGCAAAAAATAAACAGAGAGACACTTTCATTAAATGATGTCATGGAACAAATGGACCTAACAGATATATACAGAAACTTCCATCCAAATGCTACAGAATATACATGTTTCTCATCAGCACATGGAACATTCTCTAAAATAGACCATATAATAGGACACAAATCAAATCTTAACAAATACAGGAAAATCGAAATAATCCCTTGTATGCTGTTTGACCACAATGGGAGTAAACTGCAAATCAGGAAGAAAAACTACAGAGCATACAGAAATTCATGAAACTAAACAGTACAAAATTGAACTATGTATGGGTCATTGAAGAAATGAAAAAGGAAATCAAGAAATTCATAGAATCAAATGATGATGAGCATGCAACATATCAAAACCTTTGGGACATATGAAGGCAGTCCTAAGAGGAAAATTTATAGCTCTAAGTGCCTATATTAAGAAATTAGAGAGTTCACAAGTAAACAATTTAATGCTTCACCTTAAGGGCTTGGAAAGAGAAGAACAAGGCAAACAAAAAATCAGTAGACAGGAAGAAATAATAAAGATTGGGGAAGAAATTAATGAAATGGAAACAAAAAAAAAAAACAATCAAGGAATCAATGAAACAAACAGTTGGTTCTTTGAAAGGATAAACAAGATTGATAAACCCTTAGCAAATCTGACCAAAATAAACAGAGTAATAAAATTAGAGATGAAAAAGACATCACAACAGATACCAAAGAAATCCAGAAAATCATATGGACATACTTTAAGATTATATATGCCTCTAAGTTTGAAAACCTGAAAGAAATGGATTATTTCCTTGATTCATATGACCTACAAAATTTAAACCAAAATGAGATAAGTCATTTAAATTGACCTATAACAAGTACAGAGATCCAAGATATTATGAAAAGTCTCCCAACTAAAAAAATTCCAGGCCCAGATGGATTCACTGGTGAATTTTACCAGTCATTCATTGAAGAACCAACACCAATGCTTCTCAAACTTTTCCATAAAATAGAAAAGGAAGGAATTCAGCTGAAATCCTTCTATGATGCCCCTATCACACTGATACCAAAACCAGACAAAAACAGAATAAAAAAAAGAAAGTTACAGACCAATCTCCCTCATGAACATAGATGGAAAAATTCTCAACAAAATACTGGCAACCAGAATACAAGAATATATCAAAAAGATTATTCACCCCCAGGTGTGGTGGTGCATGCCTTTAATCCCAGCACTAGGGAGGCAGAGGTAGGAGGATCGCCATAAGTTTGAGGCCACCCTGAGACTACATAGTGAATTCCAGGTCAGCCTGATTATTCATCCCGACAAAGTAGGCTTTATCCATGAGATGCAGGGATGGTTCAACATACACAAATCCATAAATGGAATGAACCAAATAAATGGTCTGAAGGTCAAAAATCACATGGTCATCTCAATAGATGCAGAAAAGGCATGTGACAAAATCCAACATCCATTCATGGTAAAAGTATTACAGAAACTGGGAATAGAAGGAACATATCTCAACATAATAAAAGCTACTTATGACAAACCTATAGCCAACATAATTCTAAATGGGGAAAACATGAAGCTTTTCCACTAAATTCAGGAACAAGACAAGGGTGTCTAACTTCCTCACTTTTATTTAATTTAGTGCTGGAAGTATTAACTATAGCAATAAGGCAAGAGATACTCATAAAAGGGATATAAAATGGAAGGGAAGAGATCAAAGTATCATTATTTGCAGATGATATGATTCCTTATATAACAGACCCTAAAGACTCCATGAGCAAACTGTTAGAGCTGATAAACACTTAGCAATGTAGCAGGATACAAAATAAACATACAGAAATCAGTAGTTTTTTTACACACTAACAACAAACATGCAGAGGATGAAATCAGGGAATCTCTCCCATGTCACAATTGCCTAAAAAAAAAAAAAAATACCATAGAATAAACTTAACCAAGGAAGTGAAAGATCTCTACAATGACAACTTTGAAACACTCAAGCAAGAAATTACCAAAGACACAAGGAAATTGAAAGACACGCCATATTCTCGAATTGAAGAACTTATATTGTGAAAATGTCAATCTTAAATTGACCAAAGATCCAAGATATTATGAAAAGTCTCCCAACTAAAAATTCAGGCCCAGATGGATTCACTGGTGAATTTTACTAAATCAATCTACAAATTTAATGCAATCAGCATTAAAATACCAATAGCATTCTTCAGAGAAATAGAAAAAAAATCCTAAAATTCATCTGGAATCACAAAAAAACTCAAATAGCCAAAACAATTTTGCGCAAGAAAAATCAGTCTGGTGGTATTACCATACCCCATTTTAAGTTATATTACAAAGCAATAGTAACAATAACAGCATGGTACTGGCACAGGAACAGACATGTAAATCAATGGAACAGAACAGAAGACTCAAATATTAATTCAGGCAGCTATAGCCACCTGATTTTTGACAAAAATGCCAAACATATTCATTGGAGAAAAGATAGCCTCTGGATATCTGTATGTAAAAGGATAAAAATAGATCCTTGTCTCTCTCCATGCAGAAGAGTCAAGTCCAAGTGGATCAGGGACTTTAATATCAGACCTAAAACTCTGAAACTGCTAGAGGAAAAGATAGGGGAAACCCTTCAATATATTGGCATAGGCAAGGACTTTCTGAATATAACCCCAATTGCTCAGGGAATAAAACCACCAGTCAACCACTGGGACCTCATGAAATTACAAAGCTTTTGTACAGCAAAGAACACGGTGAATAGAGCAAAGAGACAACCTACAGAGTGGTAGAAAATCTTTGCTAGCTATACATCTGACAGAGGATTAATATCCAGAATATACAAGCAACTCAAAAACCAGAACCATAAGAAATCAAACAACCCAGTTAAAAAATGGGCTATGGGTAGACCTGTCAAGTGATGAGAGTTGGGTATTGAAGTCATCCACTACTATTGGGTTAGGAGTTATCTCTGACCTTAAGTCTAATAGTGTTTGTTTGATGAAATTGGGAGCCCCTGTGTTAGGAGCATATATGTTTAGAATTGTGATGTCCTCCTGTTGGAGTGTTCCTTTAATCAGTATAAAGTGACCTTCATTATCTTTCCTCACTAATGTTGATTTGAAGTCTATCCTGTCAGAAATTAGGATAGCACCCCCTGCTCTTGAGGTAACCAATGTCTCCATAATTGGACTGAAGGCCCTCTCTATGGGAAGGAATACATACCTGGTGCTGAAAATCTTAAGCAAAAGTCTATGGCAGGGAGCCGGGCGTGGTGGTGCATGCCTTTAATCCCCACACTTGGGAGGCAGAGGTAGGAGGATCACCGTGAGTTCGAGGCCACCCTGAGACTACATAGTTAATTCCAGGTCAGCCTGGACCAGAGTGAGACCCTGCCTCGAAAAACCAAAAAAAAAAAAAAAAAAAAAAAAAAAAAGTCTATGGCAGGGGAGGTCATGAGCCTTAGGGGTATAAAGACTGCTCTTGTCTGCTTAAATGTCTATATTATTCCCACCAAGCTACACTGAAAGCACTATGCTTAATGGTCATATTCACATATTAATGCTACTCTCACTTCTGGCTAGAGAATCTTCTTTTTTCAGATGGTGTTGACCACTAGGATGACCCAAAAGGCAACACAGTACTGAGAAGAAAGGATGGAGGAGTGCTCAGCACTGAAAGACCTCTGTCACACACTCCAAGGCTCAGGGACCATTGCAGAAGAGTGGGGCAGATAGAATATAAGAGCCAAAGGAAGGGTATGACTACTTACAATGCAACTGCCCAGACAGAAATTTGCCTCGATATCCATGACCTTGCAGTGCCTAGCAATACTTTTGCAAGACCCTCATAATAGAAGAAAAAGATGATGACATCAAATTAAAAGAGAGACTAATGGAGAGAGGGAGGGGATACTATGGAGATTGGAGTTCTAAAGGGGAATGAGGGAAGGGGAGGGAAATATCATGTGTTTTTTTGTATGTAAGTATAGAAGTTGTCAATAAAAAAAAGAAAGAAAAGGAGTATTTAGGTCATTGGCATATAACGTAGTTCTTGGTATCTATGAAATAGTTTAATAATAATCTAGAAGATAATAATTACTACTGCTAATCTATTCATTAAACTTTCAGATTATCTCATTCTGAAAATTTCTAATGACACTGCTTTTTATTTTGTATATGAGAAAATTGAGAATCTAAATAAATTGAGAACTAAATATACCCACCCCCCCAAAAAAAATGGGCTATGGAACTAAATAGAGAGTTCTCAGAAGAAGAAATGCAGATGGCATATAAACATCTAAAAAAGTGTTCCACATCCATAGCCATCAGGGAAATGCAAATTAAAACTACTTTGAGATTCTATTTCACTCCTGTCAGAATTGCTATCATCAAGAAAACAAATGACAATAAGTGTTAGCATGGATGCAGAAAAAGAGGAACACTTCTACACTGTTGGTGGGAATGTAATCTGGTCCCACCATTGTGGAAATCAGTGTGGAGTTTCTTGAGACAGCTAAAAATAGATTTACCATATGATCCAGCTATAGCACTCCTAGGCATATATCTTAAGGACTCGTCTCACTACCTTAGAGATACTTGCACAACCATGTTTACTGCTGCTCTATTCACAATAGCTAGGAACTGGAACCAGCCTAGATGTCCCTCCACAGATGAATGGATAATAAAGATGTGGCACATTTACTCAATGGAGTTCTATTCAGTGGCAAAGAAAAATGAAATTATGAAATTTGCAGGGAAATGGATGTATCTGGAAAGGATTATACTAAATGAGGTAACCCAGGCTCAGAAAGCCAAACCTCACATGTTCTCTCTCATATGTGGATGCTAGCTACAAATGTATAGACTTGTGTGTGAACTGGAACCAAAAATCGGTACCAGAAGCCAGTAAGCTGGTAAAAGTCTATAATGAGGGAGGAGAGGGAAGGACTTAAGTGGATGGTATTGTACATATGTAAGTAGAAGTACAGATTACAGGGAGGGGAAAGGCCTAAGCATGGCCATGGGAAGAGAATGCATAAAAAAGAGGGCAGGGAGAGGGTCAATCAAAATTCAAGATAATTGGAATAAGACTTATCTAAACCTACTTTTTTGAATAATGGCATATCCAGAAGCTATAGATTGTTACTAGGAAATTTTCACTGCCTGGGATGGAATACCTTCCAGTGAGTTGTTGGCCAAGGAGGTCCCTTTAGCCTCCAAAACATTAAAGGCTATTGTCAAGGCCCTAGGTTTCTCTTGAGAAACATATGGTAAGACCCTATTGCTGAAGTTTGGCCAGACAGGCCCAATGACCAAATGGGTGAAATAGTGGCATGCCTGATCTTGTGGAAATCAACTGCTCCCTAAGTGGACTGTAGGTCCTCTCTATGGGAGGGAATACATGCCTGGTCTAAAAAAAAAAAAGTCAAAAGTCTATGGCAGGGGAAGTCATGAGCCTTAGGGGTGTAAATCCTGGTCTTGTCTGGCTAAATGTATATATTATTCCCACCAAACTGCCCTGAAAGCACTACACTTAATGTTCATATTCACATATTAATGCTACTCTCACTTCTGGTTAGAGAAGCTTCTCTTCTCAGATGGCGATGACCACTGGGATGACCCAAAAGGCAACATAGTGCTGAGAAGAAGGGACGGAGGAGTGTCCACCACTCAAACTTCTCTGTCACACCCTCCAAGGCTCAGGGGCCATTGCAGAAGAGGGGGTGGAAAGAATGTAAGAACTAAAGGAGGGGTATGACTCCTTACAATGCAACTGTCCAGACAGAAATTGGCCCTGATATCCATGACCTTGCAGTGTCTAGCAATACCTTCACAAAACCTTCAGAAGAAAAAGATGATGACATCAAATTAAAAGAGAAACCAATGGAGAGAGGGAACTGATATGACGGAGAATGGAGTTTTGAAGGGGAATGGGGGGGAGGGGAGGGGAATATCATGGTTTTTTTGCCTGCAAGTATAGAAGTTGTCAATGAAATTTTTTAAATTATAAAAATAAATAAATAAAATAATAAAATTTGAAAAAAAAGAACAGCAAAATAAAAACAAACAAAAAAATAGTAGAAAATACTAACCTGCTTGACCAAACCCAAAACTCCATGGAAGCTCTCAAGAATAGAGTTATCCATGTGGAATATAGAAACTCAGAACTGTAAGACAGAACAGAAGAAACAGCATGTGAATACAAAAGTTTCAATAAGTTCAAAAATTTTTGTGAAGAAAACATGCGGGAAATGTGGATTATTAGCCTTAACCATTCCAACATTAGGATCATGGGGATACCAGAAGGGGAGAAATTCAGACCAAAGGAATTGAGGACTTATTCAACAAAATTATCAATGAGAACTTTCCCAATCTCTCAAAATAAAGTCCCATCAAGGTACAAGAAGCTTACAGAACTCCAAAGAGACTGGACCAGAGGAGAAATTTTCCAAGACATATTATCATAAAAACCCTAAATTTTGATAACAAGGAGAGAGTTCTAAAAGCAGCTAGGGAAAAGCAACACATTAAATAAAAGGGTAACCCCATCAGAATTAACTCAAACTTCTCAGTGGAAACACTCAAAGCCAGAAGAGCCTGGAATGGAACACTGCAAAGTCTAAGAGCTTATGGCTTCCAACCCAAACTACTCTACCCAGCAAAAATATCCCTCATAATAGATTGTGAAAGAAAAACTTTCCGTGGTAAAACCCACCTGTGTAACTTTATGAACACAAAGCCAAATCTTCAGAGAGTACTCCAGGGAATTCTCCACACATAAGAATCAAATAACCAACCTCAAGAACCTACAAGGAGCAGATCACAGTAACTAAACTCTGAGAAGGCACTCAAAACAAAATAACCCTTCAAAGTCCAAAAACACCAGACCACTACAACATGGCAGGGATTAAATCAAACCTCACAGTTCTCACTCTTAACATTAATGGCCTCAATTTACCCATCAAGAGACATAAGCTGACAGGATGGATCAGAAAAATTAGACCCCTCAAACTGCGGTTTTCAAGAAACCCACCTCACCACTAAAGATAGACACCTTCTCAGGATGAATGGATGGAAAAAGATATTCCAAGCTAATGGAAATAAGAAACAAGCAGGCTTTGCTATACTAGTATCAGATAAAATAAACTTCAATCCAAACGTAATCAAAAAAGACAAAGAAGGCCACTTCTTACTTATCAAGAGAACAATCCAACAAGAAGATATTACAATCATCAATCTTTATGCACCAAACACAGGCGCACCACAATTCATAAAGCAAAAACTACTTGACAATGAAACAGAAATAAACACCAACACCATCATAGTTGGGGACTTTAATATTCCACTATCAGCAATAGATAGATTATCAAACAGAAACTTAACAGGGACATAAGAGAGCTCAACATCACCATAGAGCAACTAGACCTAACAGACATATACAGAACATTCCACTCAAAACCTACAGCCTACATATTCTTCTCAGCAGCCCATGGAACCTTCTCTAAAATAGGTCATATATTGGGCCACAATGCCTGCCTCCATATTTTCAAGAAAATTGATATAATTTCCTGCATGATATCAGACCACAATGTTGTAATGCTAGAAATCAACAACAAAAAGTACACCAGGAATCCCTCCAGCTTCTGGAAACTGAATAACACACTTTTAAACAATAAATGGGTTGTGGATGAAATAAAAAAATGAAATTGCAAAATTTCTAGAATTGAACGACTATGAGAACACATCATACCAAAACTTATGGGACACAATGAAGTCAGTCATTAGGGGAAAAAATCATGGCACTAAATGCCTTCATAACAAAAACAGAGAGATCCCAAATCAATAACCTAACCATCCACCTAAAGGCATTGGAAAAACAAGAAGAAGCCAACCTGAAAAGCTCCAGATGGAAAGAAATAATTAAGATCAGAGCAGAAATTAATGAATTGGAAACTAAGAGGATGATTAAGAAAATTGATGAAACAAAGAGCTGGTTCTTTGAAAAAATTAACAAGATTGATACACCCCTGGCCAATTTGATCAAGTGAAAAAAAGAAATGCTTCAAGTCAACAAAATTAGAAATGAAAAAGGAGAGATCACAACAGACATGAGTAAAATAGGGAGAATTATCGGGACTTATTTCAAAAACCTCTACTCCAAAAAAATAAGAGAATATGGAGGAAATAGATGAATTTCTAGACACATACCACCTACCAAAGCTAAGCCCAGAGCAGACTAATCTTCTAAACAAACCCATCACACCCTTTGAGATTGAAGAGGTAATCAAACACCTCCCCAATAAGAAGAGTCCAGGACCAGATCGTTTCCCAGCTAAATTCTATCAAACCTTTGTGGAAGAACTGAAACCAATTTTTCTCAAACTATGCCACATAATTAGTGAATAGGGAGAGACCCCCAACTCCTTCTATGAAGCTAGTATCACCCTAATTCCAAAAACAGGCAGAGATGCCACAAGAAAGGAAAATTATAGGACCATTTCCCTGTTGAATATAGACACAAAGATCCTGAACAAAATCCTTGCAAACCATATTCAACTGTACATCAAACACATTATCCATCTTGATCAAGTAGGCTTCATCCCTGGAATGCAGGGGTGGTTCAACATATGGAAATCTGTCAATGTAATACACCACATAAACAAACTTAAACACAAAAACCACATGATAATTTCAATAGATGCAGAAAAGGCCTTTGACAAAATACAACATCACTTCATGATCAAAACATTGGTGAGAATAGGCATGGACAGGCCATATCTCAACATAAGAAAGGCCATATATAAAGCTCCTAAAGCCCAAGTAATAGTTATTGTGGAGAGACTGAAGGAATTCCCATTGAGATCAGGAACAAGGCAGGGTTGTCCACTCTCACCTCTGCTCTTCAACATAGTGCCAGAAGTACTAGCTCAAGCAATAAGACAGGAGAAAGAAATCAAAGGGATACAAATTGGAAAGGAAGAAGTTATGTTAGCCCTATTTGCAGATGACATGATTCTATACATAAGTGACCCAAGAACCTCCATCTCAAAACTCTTAAAGGTGATTAACACCTTCAGCAAAGTAGCAGGATATAAGATCAATGCACAGAAATCAGTAGCCTTTCTGTATGCAAAAGACAAAGATACAGAAAAAGAAATAACTAATAATGTCCAATTTTCAATAACAATAAAGAAAATAAAATACCTTGTGTGATGGTTAAGTTTATGTTAACTTGATTTGTTTAGGAATCCACAGCCATTCCTCATAAGTGTGTCTCTGAGGTTGCCTCTAGGAAGGATTACCTAAAGGAAGAATCCTTCCCCCAGGGTGAACCCTTCCTGCATAGTGGGCAGCCCTCTCAAAGGAGGGGGCTGGTTTATAAAAAGAAGGTTTGGGAAGAAAGGCATCCTCTCCTTCCATCTGGCTGCTGGCGCTGCTTGCTGTTCTCTGCTTGGTGCTTGCTGCTTTCCAGTGTGGACTGAAAAGCAGCATCTCTCCAGGACGCCTTCAGGGCTTCAGTACTGGATCAGAACTGCTGAGGCATCCAGCCTCGTGGACTGAGCAGCTACCAGGTTCCTTGACTCTCGGGTGTTCTGGTGATTCTCCTACATCTTCTTCATAGTTTTGGTTCTGAAGGGAGTTGGCTTGTACACAAGAACCATTTCTGTGTCCCACAATGCTCCCCAGAAGCCTCTCTCCTCCCCTTCCTACACCTCTTTCTCCCTTTCACCTCTTTCATTTCTAGGAGAGAAGGTTAGCCAGCCTGCCACTGTGCATGTGATCATTGCCAGAGAAATCAGGGCCCTTTAAGTCACAGTGGATCATTGTTCAGTCCTGTTGAAAGATTTGGACAGCTTGGGGGAAGGGATGCAGCTCTGTTGTGTCAGGTTGCAGCATTGGAAGACTGGCTGTCAGGCTTGTGAGAGATTTTTACAGGGAAGCAGCTAATTCATAGCCCTTCTTCCAGGCATCATCTGAGCACTTAGAAGGCAGAATTCAGAGGATTATCTATATCATGAGTTGCAGGCTATCCAGACAGGAACCAGAAAGAAAACTAAATAAATAATGGATAAATAAGAGAAAGAGCAAGAGAGAGAGAAAAGAAAAGTTGATGCAAAAGATACAGTTCTCACCTCAAAAGGGATAAGAAATAGTTTATACTAGGGCCAAATATGAGTGACCATGGCCTGGGAACACAGACTTAGTTACACCAATTCCATGTTCCAGTATGTTAACAATTTTATGAAGTTTTTATAGTTACAGAGCAAAAGAAAGTCATAAATCAAGTCACTTTTCAAGGCTGACCATCAGGTAGGTGTGTTGTTACAGCAAGACAGGAAAATGATACCATAGGCTTCAGATGCAATCTGATTACATTATTAGCTTTTGGGTTGATGAAAGCTGGGGGTCTGTTTGCACATTCCAAAAATCACATCTGATCAACTGGTAGTCGCTAGGATGTTAGGTCAGACACATATGCAAATAGTAAATGGCTATTAAGGGGAAAAATGCAGCCAGAGTAATTTGATTCTGCTTCTGCAACATTCTACCTCTCTGTGATCATTGGAAGGTTTTTTTTTAAGTTTAGAGGGACTTTATTAGTTTAAGAGAAGGAAAGAGGAGGTAGTATGAAAAGCACCTGCCCATAAGAAAGCAGGAAGGGATAAAGCCTATCTAGAGACCCAGATTGGAGTTATTTATAGGTTCTGAATGGGGTACTGAGCTAACCAGCCTTAATGCCAAGTTTTGAGGCAGAGCTAACCAACTAGAATGTCAGGAACAGGTTTACTCCTTCCAGGAATCTTAATTCTAGGAAAGGGGAAGTCCTGCCTAGGGAGGAACTCAGGTTGTTTATGGAAAAACAGATCGCAGTGTTATGGGAAACTGAGCCACACAATCAGCACTAGAGACTGAGTGGAGAATCATGATGAAAGTTTATTTTCATGATATGGGGACTCTCTTCCAAAGTCTGGACCCTGATTCTTGGTGGTTCAGAGCTTATATACCTTAGTTACTCTCATTCTTATCAAATCTTTGAACTCAGAGTTCTGACCTAATGCAAGTGTTAGAAAAATAAAATGTAACGGTTGTGAACAAGCAAAGACCACGCATGACCACTCTGAGTCCTGGGGCTTGGCTGGGGCAGTTTCAATCTCCCCCTCATGTAGGCAGTCTCAGGGTAGCTGCTTGCTCTACTCCTGAGGTGCAGACTCAAGTCTCCAATTGAACTGGGCAGAGGCTGCAGGAGGGGTGGAGCCCAGAGCAGGAGTTGGAGTCCGTCCACCCCCATGGGCAACCATGTGTCTTGGGGCACAGTGGCTTATAATGGAAAAAGGAAAAAAGGAAAAGCAACTTAGAAGCCATTCCTATCCTCCACATGGCCATGAGGCCTTTCCCCCCTCCACTCAGCAGAGCAAGCTCCCAAGCTCCAGAGTTTAGCCTTATTAAGTGTAGGGGGTGGGTGGGCGGCGGTGTCAGAGAAGCTCAATCAAGTGCACTTCCCTGCAAAGGTGAAGTTTTGTCATTTTCACAAATGAGCCCTGCCTGGCGCCATCCCAAGTTGGCCCCAGGCGATAGTGTGAATCAGTAGGGCTCACAATCACAACAGGGTGGAGAGGGGCCATGCAGCCAGAGATGCCAATGTGTGGCCTGGAGAATGGGGGCAGAGAGTCTCCTGTCTCTGCCTGCCTGGCCTCCGTCATTGCAATGCACCATTCATTCCCCTCAGGTTAGTCAGAGATAGTGGATCTTAACTTCCAGCAAGAAGCAAGCTAGTTTTCCCTCAAGTGCAGAGAAGCAGTAGAAATACCCCAAGTCATGCTAACAGCTGGAAAACATGCTTCCCACTTTCTCCCATAATATAATAATCATAATTTTCTTTCTCAAGATAGTCCCACCAGAGTCACCATATGTAACGGGATGCTAGGGGTCCAGGAAAGTCCTTGAAACCCAGACCCTAGATTTGTTTCTAAGTTTAATCAAAGAATTGAATTAAAAAAAAAAGACTGAGAAGGTAATTATTAAGTTATATTTATTGAGGGAAGTACAGAGCCAAGGAAAGGCACCCACATGGCTAGAGATCCCACATGGAGGGCCTGGAAAAACTGGAAGGAAAATAAGAAAAGAAAGTTCAAGGAGCTCCTGCCATGTGGGGAGCTGGAGGGAGTAAAGGAGCCTATGTGGAGAGTAAGGGGTAGGGAGCTCTCCCAGATGGGCCTGGGCCTGGGCCTGGGAAGTTCCCAAGTGGTCAGAGAGCCTACCCTCCCCTTGTAAAGGTATTTATAACCTTATAGTGGTGGGCTGTTTTCTGGTTTAGGTAAACCAGAGGGACAGCTGGTTGGTTAGGGCTAGGGGTTGTCTCAGGAAGAAGCTACCACTGACACCATATTCCAGGGGCTGAACTACCAACCACAATATTTAAATCCTATGAACAACCTCCCTCCCAGGAGGGGTCAAGCTGGGATGGTGCCAGACGGGGTTCAACTGTGAAGATGGCGAACAGGTCTAGGGAACTAGGCAAGAAGATAAGAAGTCTTTAAATCATCTTTGATTTCTAGCAAGTGTAGACTTTCCTGCCTATTTTCTTTTACTTGCAGGGGTCCAAGTCACCCTAACTGTACTCCCTCTCAGTTTGAGGGTGAAATAGGATCAAGGTAGATTTCTTTTTTAGGTAGTCAGCTAGGGGAGGGCCCAAAGAAGGAACCAAAAGAGATGTCACACTGCTTGCTGCAACAGAACTGGAAATCAGCATCCGATTTAGTCTCGTCCCTCAGCAACAGCCCACTTGGTTGTGTTGTCCTCTTCTTGAGCCAGTCTCCCCTCCCCAAGTCCAAACCAATCAGCTCTCTCTCAGTACTCACCTGAGCCTGAGAGTGAGTAACACCAGAATAGATTATTTGCGAGAGAGGCAGAGAGAGAAAGCAGGAGAAAATGACAGTACAGATTATAAATAGAGGTTTACTGGGTGGGTAAGAGCTCTTCTTGGCTGATCATCTCTCATGCCTGAACCTCCAAGTCCCTGCTCTGGTAAGTTTTCCCCTGTCCCAACTAGGCTGGGCTTGGATAAGGGGAAAGGGACCCTTACTATCTGACCTTTTAGCTTTTTTCCTAATGTGAAGGTGAAAGGCTTACATTCTTTTGTTCCACTTCCCACACAGGTGTATGTGTGTTTCTTTAAGTTCTGGCCCTTTTCCAATTTCCCTGGGAAGCTTATTGAATCAGAGTGTTAGGGGTTCAGGAATAGAGTCCTTGAACACCAAACCCTAGATTCCTGTTTGCATTTAAGAAAAGAATTAGGCAAACCAAACTTGGAAGGATTAAGAACATGGGCTCTCAGACCACTTGGACCTAAAAGCAACATGAAAAGAGATTTAGAGACAGGGGAAAAAAAAAAGAAAATACAGAGAGCTTTTGCCATATGGAGAGTAGGAGAGGGTAGAGAGGGATGAGGGGTGTTCTCCCTTCATCTCAGCCCAGCTGGGCTGAGACTAGGGGGAGACTCATCAGAACCTGAGGGTTCAGGAGCAATGAACTGGCAGCTAAAAGAGCTTGCCCTCCAATTATAAATGTATTTACAACCTGACTGTACCGGGTTTTACCTTCTGGCTCAAGTGAGCCAGAGTGAGAGTTGATTGGTCTGGGCTAGGTGGTGGCTCATGAAGAGTCCTGCCATCACTGAACTGGGGGCTGAACTTGACAAACCACCATGTCAGGATTAGATTAAAAGTCTAGGAATGGGGCCTCTCTCACAGGTGGGGCTCAGATTGTTTGTGGGTAAACAGATCTAGGCAACTCCTTTAGGCAAGACATAAGGAGAATCCAGCTTCCTCTATGATCTGTAGAAAAGACATTCCTGCTTTTTATTTTCAGAGTCCTAGTCACCCTAACTGCCTAACAAAGCTATATGACTCCCTCTTACTTTCCATATGGGCTTCACCCCCTCTCCCCTTCCATATGGAAGATGTTCTCTGTACTTCCTCCTCTTTCCTTCTCTCTCTCTCTTTTTTTTTTTTTTTTTTTTTTGAGGTGGGGTCTCACTCTGGCCCAGGATGACTTGTAATTAACTATGTAGTCTCAGGGTGGCCTTGACCTCATGGTGATCCTCCTACCTCTGCCTCCCTAGTGCTGGGATTAAAGGCGTGCGCCACCACGCCCGGCTCCCCTTCTCTTAATCTAATAGAGTCTCTCTAAATGTGACCCTCTGGTCTGGATTTTAATTCTTTGAATTCATAATAATCCATGGGTACCCCAAATTTATTGTTGTGTTGGTATATGTTGGTGTATTGGTGAGATATCCAAATATTCCTGTTTCAATCTGCAGCAGCAAGAGACTCTGGCACATCCACCTTATCCATACCACAAATAAATAAAAATAAATGAATAAATAAAACTTTCACAAAAGAAAATATAAGTTGGGTTGCATCCTATATGGGCACATAGAAAGATCTGAATGTATGAAGAAGCTGAAAAGATTAAATAAGAAAATCATCTAATCAATAAATGGGCTGATGTATTGTAGAGACAGTTCTCCAAAGAAAAAAATACAAATGTATGCATGCATGCAGGCAGACATTTGGAAAAAACAAACTCACAAAACTTTAAACTATATTCTTTGGAGAACAAGACCACTAGCTTCCACCAATCCAAAAGCTAGCAATATTATCAGATAGCATATTTTGGAGTGCATCTGTGTGTGTTTGTGTGTCCTTATTACTCTTTCCACTCCCTCACAAGCCCCACTATTACAGAACTTTGGGGGCACTAATGAACCTCAACTTTTAGATCCTTATCAGTTTTATCAAAGAAGCAAGGAAACTATTGCAGAATTTTGGGGTACTAGTGAACCTCAACTTTTAGATCCTTGTCAGTTTTATCAAAGAATTGCGGAAATGGACAGAGAAGGGTGAATTGTTCTGAGGTTTATTTGGTAAAATTAGTATCCAGGGAAAGTGATGGTTATATGCACACATGGAAGGCAGGACCTGAGAGCCCATGTGGGAAGTGGCGCATGATAGAACAAACACAGTGCCCACCCGTGTGGAGACAAGGCCTGAGACCCCATGCAGGAAGCTGAACATGGGAATGGAAACAGAAAACCTGAAGGGGATTTCCAGGAACTTTGATAAAGGGCCATATCTTAAAGGAACACACACACTCGCACACACAGAGAAGTGGAGCAGAAGACTGTACGCCTTTCATCTTTACAGTAGAAGAAAAGCCAAGAGATCAGTTAGTAAAAGTCTTATAGAATACAAGAGAGTAGCAAAATGAGAAGGAATAAAATTCTGGGATAGGGGGAGGGCTTACCAGAATAGGGACCCCAAGGTTCAGGCATTAGTAGAAGGAACAGCTAAGATCAAGATTCCTTTGCTCATATGACAAGCCTTTTTATAGCTTATTGTGATGGGCCTTACCAGCATAGTCTAGTAAGTCAGAGAGTTGATTTTTTTTTTTTTTTGACTCAAGGGGCTGGTCCAAGAGATTCCAGCCTATAGGAGAATGAGGAAAAAGCAGGGATGAGATTTGATCAGATGCTGAATTCCAGTTCTGTCAAGACAGATGAGGGATATCTATTCCCTTTCTTTGGGCATTCCTTAGCTGACTACCTACCAAAAACTACTTTGCTGCTATATCTTCCTCACCCCCACCCCACCACTGCATTCCTTTAATTAGCCTACACTACCCATGGTAAATGCCTTGAATCATGACTTTGTTGTTTGTGTGTGTGTGTGTGTGTGTGTGTACATATGTACTATGGTATGTGTGAGTGTTGTATATGCATGTGTATGTGCCATTGCAGCACCTCGTGTACTTACCTGTTGACCTGTTGTAGTGGTTTAAATTTGTGGTCCCATGGACTCAGGCTAGACTTTTCAGTCTCCAGTGGGTGGAGCCCTAATGGGGAAGAAGTATGCCACTGGGGACAGATCTTGCAGTCCAGCTCTCAGGTGTGTTTGGGGGGGTGGGGAGAAATCTTGAATCCAGCCCTAAGGTGTGTGGAGAAATGTTGGAACTCTGGCTGTTTGAGCATTTTGTTGTTTGCTGGCTATTTGGCAATGTCTCTCTGCTTAAATCTATAGAAATTAGCCAGCTTTTTCTTCCATTGATGATGTTCTCTTGGTATCTGTAAGACTGTAACAAACCCACTTTCTCCTATAAGCTGTGTCTGGTTGGATATTAGCAATGTGAAGCTGACTGCAACAGTAATGTGATACCAGAAGTGGTGAATCTGACTATGTGGATTTTAGTCTTTTGGAACTTGTGTGCTGGAGGAATATGAAAAGACTTGGTGCTTGGGACTGAAGAAGCCTTGCAAAGTGGTAAGCCAAGTTTTATGGGGTATTCTTGTGAGAGTTTGAAAATACTAAATGCTTAGTTAGTTGTGGACTGAGAAGGCTTAGCTTATGTTCAAAGGGGAATAAGAGACAGCAGAGAACTTTGTTGGAACTGGGATACTGGTGTGGAGGCTATCTGCATTCTTCTGCCCATGTCCTAACAGTATGAAAGGTTGAATTTAAAAGTAATGGAGGGGCTGGAGAGAAGGCTTAGCAGTTAGGGCACTTGTCTGAGAAGCCCAAGGACCCAGGTTTGATTCTCCAGGTCCCATGTAAGCTACATGTACAAGGTGGTGAGTGCCTCTGGAGTTTGCAGTGACTAGAGGCCCTGGCATACTCATTCTTTCTCTCTTCCTCTTTCTCTCTCCCTCCCTCTCTCTCTCTCTCTCTCTGCCTGTAATGAATAAATTTAAAACTTAAAAAAAATCCTTCAAAGTGATGGACTGTTATGCTTGGCAGAAGGTATAGAAATGAAAGATGTATGATTTATCACAGGAAATATCCAAGCAAGATTGAAACTAAATTTTTGGCACAGAGACTGGGTTAAGTTGCTAAAGTTGCAATTGTAATTTGATTACCACCATTAAAGGTGGGCCAAGTGCTTTGCATTGGGACAATAGAAGTGATGCCTGAGTGTGAGATCCACCCATAGCAGGCTCAATGAGTAGAATCCAAATTCCTTGAAAGAAGGGAAAATCCTGAAGGTTTATTCTCCTCTTCAAGGTCAAGGTTTCTTTCTCCCTGGATTTAAAAAGCGGTTTGTTTTTTATTAGAGAGAGTGAGCGAGAGACAGACCAAGTGAATGAGAGAGAGAATTGGTGCACCAGGGCCTCAACCACTGCAATAGAAGTCCAGAAGCTTTTGCTACCTAGTGGGCATGTGTGACCTTGTGCTTGCCTCACCTGTGTGCATCTGGCTTACCTAGGATCTGGAGCGAGATCAAGCATGGGTCCTTAGGCTTCATAGGCAAGTGCCTTAACCACTAAGCCATCTCTCCAGCCCTAGTAATGGTTTTGGAAGCATGAAAAATGCATGGAAGCAGGTCATGACGTGCAACAAGGTAGCAAAAGCCACTGCTGAGATGCAGCATTTGAAACAGAACTGAATCCTTATGTACAGGTCTAGTAAAGCCATTATACAGAAAGAACCACTTCCAGGAACCAGCTTCATAGATCTCGCATTGTGAAGCAGGGTGAGGTCCTTGTGTTACAGTCCAAAAATGACCATTTTATGAGCTGTGAGGATGGATGGTAGCTTGAAGTGTAGATCCAAAGATGTTTTGAATATAGACTGTGCAATGGCTGCTATGGAGAGCTGGTGGCTCAAGATGAAAGTTTTTCCTGGTCTACTCAGCCCAGGTAGAATAGCAAATCCAGAGGCTGTTGTTACTGTTTATAGATGTTGGACTTGAATTGCAGATGTTTGATGTGTACCTGATGGTTATTGATTTGTACTGGTCCAGTCTCTCCTTGTTATGCCTTATTGTAATGGAAATGTTTATTCTGTGCCATTATGTATTGGAAGTATATAACTTGCTTTGATTTTATAGGACTCACAGTTAATAGGCAGTATTAAATCTCAGGTGAGACTTGGGACTTTGGAACAGTCTTAAGGTTAATAAAACTTATGGACTTTGAAGTTGGACTTAATGCAATGTGCATTGTGAGATGGTCATGCTTCTAAGGGGGCCAGTGACAGACTATAGTGGCTTAAATGTGTGGCCCTTTGGAGTCAGGCTTGAATCTTGAGTCTTCAGTGGGTGGAGCCCGACTGGGGAAGAGGTATGTCACTGGAGACTGATCTTGGAGTCCAGCCCTAAGATATATAGAGAGCAGCTGGAGCACTGCGTGTTTGTGGTTTTTAGTGTTTACTGCCTATTTGATGATGTATCTCTGCTTGATTCTATAGACATGAGCCAGCTTCTTCTGCCATTGATTGTGAATCCCCTGGTATCTATAAACCTGCAATAACCGCTTTTCCTCCTATTAGCTGCTTTTGGTCTTTTGTTTGACAAGCAATGTGAAGCTGACTGTAACACTTGTGGAGGGGGTTGCTTGCCTACAGTGTCTGGAGTAGATGGTTAGGTGTCCTGCTCCATTGTTCTTCTACCTGGTCTGGTTTTTGAGAAGGAGTCTCTTAACTGATTTTGGAACTTGCAGCACTTTGTTCCTGAATCGTTGGTCCCCTGTGGGACTGTGGTTATAAGCACACATGGCCATGCTCAACTGTTCTTTTTTAATGGGGAAACTAGAGATTTGCATTTTTGATATGTCAAGCCCCTTCAGACTCTCATGCTTATGTAAGAAGTGTACTTAATTGCTGCTGCAGTTACTTTTTTGATACTGGCACAAAGCACCCAACCAAAAGCAGCTGGTGGGAGGAAAGTTGTTTACTTTGGCTTACAGTCTAAGGGGAAGCTCCATGAAGGCAGGGGAAGGTGGTAGAGCAGAGGCAGGTGGCAAAAACCAGTAGGACAGTAACTCCAGTTCTGGCAAGGTAGCACTGACTCTAAGATCATCCCCAACAACACACCTTCTCCAGCATGTTTCTACCTTCAAAATTTCCATCAGTTTAGAACTAAGCCTTCAATACATATAAGTTTACAGGAATACCTAATACAAGCCTTCGCAACCACCACACCATCATTCTAGCCCCTTTCTTTGTTTTATATTGAACAAAATCTTATGTAACCGCCTCCACAGTGAGATATGTCTTTTAGAGCAACATAATTCATATTCCCCAGGGGCTATGATCACTCATATTTTGCTCAAGAATAATTTATCACATATTCTCCTGAAGGTGAGAGCTGTGTCCTGCATGATATTCTAAATGGAAATTGTCATGTAAATTTCATGCACAAAAATATCATTAATTTTTCTCATCTTCTAAATTTTGTCATTGTGTGCTTGCAGGAGATGATAAAAATGTACTTTGCTGAGACAGTGTAGGGATAACATACTCCAGAGAGTAAAGATTAGGAATATCCTCTGGCCTGTAAGAGACAATCTAGGTCTGTCATTCTACTTTGCTAGAGGTCAGAACTGTCAAAAGGGTCTTCCCTTACATTGTCTCTTTCTGCCTAAAGGAGTTCCCTCCCTAGATTTCTTTTTTCTTCAACCTGAGTCCCTCCCTAGATCACTTCTCTATAAAAGGAGTTCCCCTTTCCTGGAAGAGATAAGAAGGATCATTCCTTTGCCTGGAGGATTAAAACCTAATCCCTTATGTAGAAGCCTGGCATCAGGACTAGACTAACCACTTCAATAAAAAACCCCAATCTGGTTCTCCAGGTGGACTTTTCCATTTCTGGAAACACCCGTCCTGCCTCCTCATGGGCAGAATCTCTGTATACTTTCCTTCTCTCAATTTCTAAAAGACTCCAATCTGGGTCAGGGAGATAGTCCAATGGTTAAAGACAATTGATTGTGCAGTCTGCTAGCCAGGGTTTAATTCCCCAGCACCCACATAAAGCAACAGCCACAAAGTAACACATGCATCTGGATTTTATTTGCACTGCCAAGAGGCCCTGGTGCTCTCTCTCTCTCTACAAATAAGTAAATAAATAAATAATTTTAAAAGTAACTTTCTAGGATCAAATCAAGGTGGCACCAAGAATTTTTGAGGTTTTAGATGGTTAGCATAGGCAATGTCCACATACTTTCCCAGTAAAAAGAATGTGGTCCAGGCTTTGCTGGTCACCAGTATGTCTTTTTAAAATTAGTTTTAATTATTTTTATTTTTGTTTTTTGACCTAGGGTTTCACTCTAGCCCAGGCTGACCTGGAATTCACTATGTAGTCTCAGAGTAGCCTTGAAGTCACTGCAATCCTCCTACCTTTTCCTCCTGAGTGCTAGGATTAAAGGTGTGTGCCACCATGCCCGGCACCAGTATGTCTTTTTAAAAATATTTTAATTTTTTTATTCATTTATTTGAGAGAGAGAGATATATACAGAAATAGGCAGGTAGAGAGAGAGAGAATGGGCATGCCAGGGCCTCTAGCCACTGCAAACAAACTCCAGATGTGTGCACCCCTTTGTGCCTCTGGCTTACATGGGTCCTGGAGAATCGAGCCTTGAACCGGGGTCCTTAGGCTTCACAGGCAGGCGTTTAACCACTAAGCCATCTCTCCAGCCCCCAGTATGACTTTTGAATGCATTTTGATTTATGATATTTTTTCTGTGACTTAAACAGTCTGTTTTATTGCTTCCACAGTGGAAGATTAGTCATTCAGGATAACTTTGATACATGTCTCCAGTCTCAAGTCATAACTAGCTCAGAATCAGCTGTCTCTTATTCTCTTTGATTCAAGAGCTTTTTAGAGGAGTGTGTCTCTCATATAGCTCCGGCTGGACTTAAACTCTTTTAAAAAGTATTTGTATTTGTATGTTTGACAGTAGAGAAAGGGAAAGAGAGAGAGAAAATATGAGCAATACCAGGGCTTCTGGCCACCTAAAATAAACTCCAGATGCCAACTAGCTTGTTTCTGTAGAGCCAGTAGAGTTGATAATAGAGATTGCATAGAGAAACAAATATGAATTTTTTAAAAATGTTTTTATTTATTTGCAAACAAATAAGAGAGAAAGAGAGTGAATTTTTAAAAATGTTTTTATTTATTTGCAAACCCAGCCCAGCAGACTTTGAAGAAGACCAAATCACATAACTCAGCTTTCTGTAATCCTTCTAATCTCTGAAGTTTTTTTCTGATATCCGGAGCTGACTGCCCTAAGAGAGAAAGAGAGTGTGTGAGGCCTATGGAAAAACTGCTGTTCTTACCTTGGCCTCTGGCCACTGCTGTAAAACTAGGGTGAGTCAGACACATGTGCCACATTTTTTCAGCTTTTAATAAAATTTTTCTTCCTCAGTTGTGAAGAGCTTGTTGGCAATCATCCCAAGAGGGTTCTGAGGAATCAATCCCATCTGTCCATTCCGCCCAGGCAGAACTAATTTTTCTCTCAAAGAAACATGAACCTTTAAGATATCCAGTAATCAACCAGAGCCATCTTCCCAACTCTAAAAGTGATCATTTTTATGGAGCCCAATTCTCTAACCTGTTCCATCCATCTGTCTCCTCCTTCCTTTTTAAATTTATTTTTTTGTTTCCCTTTTAACCTTTTTTATATCGACACCCTTTATTTTATTTATTTTTTTGCCTTCCTTCCTTCCACTTGACATTTTATCTAAATCCTTCCTTCTGGTCCCCATTTGTTTCTTCCTTTCCTTTCCAATTGTCTTCCTTTTTACCTTTTTCCCCTTCCCTTTTTCTTTTAGCATGTGAACCCCTCCTGTGTTCTTCCACCCCTTATGGGTTCTCTGCTCTAGGCCTGTCAACATATGCATTTTTTTCAACTTTTTTTATCATTTCCCATCCCAGCAGAATGTAAACAAAAACCTTCCTAAACATGGTGCCAGGGACCAACTGTCTGTGTTGTCTTGGCTTGGAACTGAACCCAGTCTAGTGTGGTACTGAGGACCCCAGCGCTAATAAAAATCCTCTTGCTATTTGCATCAAGATCGTTTCTTGGGGTGAGAGACTTTGGTCTTAAGCAAGCTTTAACCAGTGAGCCATCTTCCCAACTCTAAAAGAATTATTAATGGAGGTCCCTTCCTTCCTTCCTTCCTTCCTCCCTCCCTCCCTCCCTTCCTTCCTTCCTTCCTTCCTTCCTTCCTTCCTTCCTACCAGGGTTCCTGTGTTTCTGGCTTTGTGTGGGTAGAGTATCTCCCTTTGCAGCCCTGGTAGCCCTGTCCTTTTCTTTGGATAACTGGGATGACAATGATGGTGGTGAAGGAGGATAGGAGAAAGTTAGCTCTTTTAGGCAGTTTCAGTTAGGGATTGAGGATCAAGGAGAACCAAGAGGTGCCACCTCGCCCTGGCACAAGAAGGAAACTATTGGCAGATATGAAACTTGAGTTTGATCAAGATCAATCTACAGTGCCCCCTGATGCCCACCTTGTAACATGCTATCTAGCTCTGAAATCCACCCATGATCCTTTGACTTTGCAGGCAAATGCCTTAACTGCTAAGCCATATCTCCAGCCCTCTTTTCTTTTCTTTTCTTTTCTTTTTTCTTTTCTTTTCTTTTCTTTTTTCTTTTCTTTTCTTTTCTTTTCTCTTCTCTCTTCTTTCTTTTTTTTTTTTTTTTTTTTTTTTTTTTTGATTTTTGAGGTAAGGTGTCACTCTAGTCCAAGCCTACCTGGAATTCACTATATAGACTCTGGGTGGCCTCGAACTCATGGTGATCCTTCTACCTCTGCCTCCCAAGTGCTGGGATTAAAGGCATGTGCCACAGCTGCACTGTGTGCAGCCATATGGGAGACAGAAGTCATCAGCAATGAAAACAGTGGACACTGAATATTCAAGTTTGGCCATACAGGCCCAATGAATGACCGGGAGCAATAGTGGCATGTCTACTCTTGGGGTAACCAACTGCTCCATAATTGGACTGAAGGCCCTCTCTACGGGAGGGAATATACCTGGTACTGAAAAACCTAAGCAAAAGTCTATGGGAGGTGAGGTCACGAGCCTTAGGAGTTCTAAAGGGGAATGGGGGAGGGGAGGGAAATATCATGTGTTTTTTGTATGTAAGTATAGAAGTTGTCAATAAAAAAAATAATACTTTTTTAAAAAGAAATAAAAGACTTTTAAAAAAGGCACGTTTCCACTTGTCTCTGCTTTATAGTTTGGGGTAACTACTCTCTTGGATTACATGTGTACTTTTCTTACACTCCAGATCTACCACATGGGTGCTCTCACCAACTGTAGGCTTACTACCTGTGTAATTTCTCTAAACTCACGGTAACCATGAGTGTAACTCTCATCATTACTCATTTTCTTTCTGAATATCTTGATCTCTGCTTTGACATCTGCCCTCTCAATATTTTTCCTGAGCCCTACCATTTGTCCTCAACTGCCATGTGGGGTCCTCCCAGGTTTCCCTACACAAGATTCTGTTGGGTATTTTTGTTTGTTTGTTTTTGGGAGAGAAAGAAGAGAGAAAGAGAGAGGGGGACACACACACACACACACACAGAGAGAGAGAGAGAGAGAGAGAGAATGGGCATGCCAAGGCCTTTCAGCTACGGTGAATGAACTTCAAACAAGTGCACCCCCTTGTGCGCATGTGCGACATTACACGCTTACTTCACTTTTGCAGCTGGCTACTACACGGGACCTGGAGATTCAAACAAGCATTCTTAGGCTTTGCAGGCAAGTGTCTTAAGTGCTGAGCCATCTCTCCAGCTTTTTTCTGTTTCAGGTTTAGATTTAGCTTTCAAGTTTTAGTATTATATAGTTTTAATTTTAATTTTTTATTGACAACTTCTATACTTACATACAAAAAACATGATATTTCCCTACCCTCCCCCATTCTCCTTTAGAACTCCATTCTCCATCATATTCCCTCCCTCTCTCTATTAGTCTCTCTTTTAATTTGATGTCATAATATTTTTCATCTATTTTGAGGGTCTTGAGAAGGTATTGCTAGGCACTGCAATGTCATGGATATCAAGGCCAATTTCTGTCTGGACAATTACATTATAAGGAGTCATACCCTTCCTTTGGCTCTTACATTCTTTCCGCCCCCTCTTTCACAAGGGACACTGAGCCTTGGAGGGTGTGACAGAGATGTTTCAGTGCTGGACACTCTTCTGTCCCTTCTTCTCAGCACTATGTTGCCTTTTGGGTCATCCCAGTGGTCATTGCCATCTGAAAAGAGAAGCTTCTCTAACCAGAAGTGAGAGTAGCATTAATATGTGATTATGAACATTAAGTGTAGTGCTTTCAGGGCAGCTTTGTGGGAATAATATATACATTTAGCCAGACAAGAGCAGGCTTTATACCCCTAAGGCTCATGACTTCCCCTGCCATAGACTTTTGCTTAGGTTTTTCAGTACCAGGCATGTATTCCCTCCCATAGAGATGGCCTTCAGTCCAATTATGGAGCAGTTGGTTACCCCAAGAGTAGACATGCCAGTATTGGGCCTGTCCAGCAAAATTTGAATTTTCCAGTGTCCAGTGTTTTCACTGCTGATGACTTCTGTCTCCCATATGGCTGCACACAGTGCAGCTTTTTCCAGCTTTCAGTTGGCTGGTCTACAGGGAGAAGGTTTCTGCTCTGCACCAGCTTGCTTTCTCAGTGACCTTGCCTCTCTTCTGGATACTAATTCAGCAATAGGGTCTTACCATCTGTTTCTCAAGGGAAACCAAGGGCCTTGGCAATAGCCTTTAATGTTTTGGAGGCTAAGGGACCACCTTGGCCAACAACTCACTGGAAGGTATTCCATCCCAGGCACTGAAAATTTTCTAGTAACAGTCTACAGCTTCTAGATGTGCCATTATTCAAAAAAGTAGGTTTACACAAGTCTTATTCAGACTATCTTGAATTTAGATTGACCCTCCCCCTGCCCTTCTTTTATGCATTCTCTTCCCATGGCCTTGCTTAGGGCATTCCCCTGCCTGTAATCTGTTCTTCTACTTTCATATGTGCAATACCATACACTTAAGTCCTTCCCTTTCCTCCCTCCCTTATAGCCTTTTACCAGCTTACTGGTTTCTGGTACTGACTTTTGGTTCCAGTTCACACACAAGTCTATACATTTGTAGCTAGGATCCACATATGAGAGAGAACATGTGATGTTTTGCTTTCTGAGCCTGGGTTACCTCACTTAGTATAATCCTTTCCAGATCCATCCATTTCCCTGCAAATTTCATAATTTCATTTTTCTTTACTGCTGAATAGAACTCCATTGTGTAAATGTACCACATCGTTATTATCCATTCATCTCTGGAGGGACATCTAGGCTGGTTCCAGTTCCTATCTATTGTGAATAGAGCAGCAATAAACATGGTTGTGCAAGTATCTCTAAGGTAGTGAGAAGAGTCCTTTGGATATATGCCTAGGAGTGCTATAGCTGGATCATATGGTAAATCTATTTTTAGCTGTCTCAAGAACCTCCACACTGATTTCCACAATGGTGGGACCAGATTACATTCCCACCAACAGTGTAGAAGTGTTTCTCTTTTTCCGCATCCATGCCAACACTTATTGTCATTTGTTTTCTTGATGGTAGCCATTCTGACAGGAGTGAAATGGAATCTCAAAGTGGTTTTAATTTGCATTTCTCTGATGGCTAAAGATGTGGAAAACTTTTTTAGATGTTTATATGCCATCTGTATTTCTTCTTCTGAGGACTCTCTATTTAGTTCCATAGCCCATTTTTAAAAAGTATTTTATTATTTATTTATTTGAGAGAGAGAGATACAGAAATAAGAAGGTAGAGAGAGAGAGAGAACAGGCATGCCAGGGCCTCCAGCCACTGCAAACGAACTCCAGGTGCGTGCGCCACCTTGTGCATCTGGCTTATGTGGGTCCTGGAGAATCGAGCCTCGAACCAGGGTCTTTAGGCTTCACAGGCAAGCACTTAACCGCTAAGCCATCTCTCCAGCCCCCATAGCCCATTTTTAACTGGGTTGTTTGATTTCTTATTATTCTGTCTTTTGAGTTCTTTGTATATTCTGGATATTAATCCTCGATCAGATGTATAGCTGGCAAAGATTTTTCTCTCATTCTGTAGGTTGTCTCTTTGCTGTGTTCACAGTGTCCTTTGCTGTACAAAAGCTCTGTAATTTCATGAGGTCCTAGTGGTTGATTAGTGGTTTTATTCCCTGAGCAATTGGGGTTATATCCAGAAAGTCCTTGCCTATGCCAATATGTTGAAGGGTTTACCCTACCTTTTCCTCTAGCACTTTCAGAGTTTCAGGTCTGATATTAAGGTCCCTGATCCACTTGGACTTGACTCTTGTGCATGGAGAGAGACAAGAATCTATTTTTATCCTTTTACATACAGATAGATATCCAGTTTTCCCAGCACCACTTACTGAAGAGGCTATCTTTTCTCCAATGAATATTTTTGGCATTTTTGTCAAAAATCAGGTGGCTCTAGCTGACTGGAATAATATTTGGGTCTTCTGTTCCTTTGATCTACCTGCGCCAGTACCATGCTCTTTTTGTTATTATGGCTTTGAAATAAAACTTAAAATCAGGTATGGTAATATCACCACTGTGATTTTTGTTGTGCAAAATTGTTTTGGCTATTAGAGGTTTTTTGTGTTTCCAGATGCATTTTAGGATTGTTTTTTCTATTTCTGTGAAGAATGCTATTGGGATTTTAATGGGGATTGCATTAAATGTGTAGATTGCTTTAGGTAAGAGTGACATTTTCACAATATTGATTCTTCCAATTCAGGAGCATGGGATGTCTTTCCATTTCCTTGTGTCTTCTGCAATTTCTCACTCTAGTTTTTTTTTTTTTTTTATTTATTTTTGGAGAGAGAGACAGAGAGAGATAGACAGAGGGAGAGGGAGACAGAGATGGGCGCGCCAGCAGTCTCTCAGCTGCTGTGAACAAAATCCAGATGCATGTGCCCTCTTGTAGGCAAGTGCGGCATTGTGCCCTTGCCTCACTTTGCATCTGGCTAAACGTGGGACCTGGAGATTGGAACCGCTGGACTTTGGAACCAGCGTTCTTAGGCTTAGCAGGCAGGTGCCTTAGCCGCTAAGCCATCTCTCCAGCCCTCACTCAAGTTTTTTTAAAGTTCTCATTGAAGAGATCCTTCACTTCCTTGGTTAAGTTTATTCCAAGGTTTTTTTTTTTTTTTTTGAGGCAATTGTGAATGGGAGAGATTCCCTGATTTCATCCTCTTCATGTTTGTTGTTAGTGTATAGAAAAGCTACTGATTTCTGTGTGTTTATTTTGTATCCTGCTACATTGCTAAAAGTGTTATCAGGTCTAACAGTTTGCTGGTAGAGTCTTTAGGGTCTGTTATGTATAGAATCATATTGTCTGCAAATAATGATAATTTGATCTCTTCCCTTCCAATCTGTATTCCTTTTATTAGTGTCTCTTTCCTTATTGCTATAGCTAAGACTTCCAGTACTATATTAAATAGAAGTGGAGAAAGTGGACACCCTTGTCTTGTTCCTGAATTTAGTGGAAAAGCTTCAAGTTTTTCCCCATTTAGTATTATGTTGGCTGCAGGTTTGTCATAAATAGCTTTTATTATGTTGAGATATGTTCCTTCTATTCCCTGTAATACTTTTACCATGAAGAGATGTTGGATTTTGTCAAATGCCTTTTCTGCATCTATTGAGATGACCATGTGATTTTTGTCCTTCACACCATTTATATGGTGTATTACATTTATGGATTTGTGTATGTTGAACCATCCCTGCATCTCTGGGAAAAAGCCTACTTGGTCAGGGTGAATAATCTTTCTGATATATTCTTGTATTCTGGTTGCCAGTATTTTGTTGAGAATTTTTGCATCTATGTTCATGAAGGAGATTGGTCTGTAATTTTCTTTTTTTGATCTGTCTTTGTCCAGTTTTGGTATCAGGGTGATGCTGGCTTCATAGAAGGATTTCAGTAGAATTCCTTCCTTTTCTATTTTATGGAAAAGTTTGAGAAGCATTGGTGTTAGTTCTTCCAGGAATGTGTGGTAAAATTCAGCAGTGAATCCATCTGGGCCTGGACTTTTTTAGTTGGAAGACATTTTATAACTGTTTGGATCTCTGTAGTTGTTATAGGTCTATGTAATGGTTTATATCATCTTGATTTAAATTTGGTAGGTCATATTAATCAAGGAAATCATCCATTTCTTTCTGATTTTCAAATTTAGAGGCATATATATTCTTAAAGTATGTCCATATGATTTTCTGAATTTCTTTGGTATCTGTTGTGATGTTGTCTTTTTCATCTCTAATTTTATTAATTTTTGTCTTTTCTCTCTTTCTTTTCACCAGATTTGCTAGGGGTTTATCAATCTTGTTTATCCTTTCAAAGAACCAACTCTTTGTTTCACTGATTTTTTTGATTATTTTTGTTTTCATTTCATTAATTTCTACATAAAACTAGGTGAGCCACTGGTGCTCCTTTAATTTTGGTTTTATGTCTTTCTAGGTATTTAGTGCTTAAATGGGGAACTATTTATACAATTGAAAATTTGAATATTATGAAACCAAGCATCATTCCATTGCCACTTTATTCTCAAAACAATCAGATTACGATACCTGCTGCTGCTGCATTTCATTGGGTCTTGTTAGCGGCAGAGAATAGAGGGTATAAAATTATAGAAGGATGCTAGGGAAAAATTAAGGGATACCTTTTGGATCTTTATGGAAGAGTTAGATGAGAAAGGGAATGGAAAAGCCTCAGAACTTTTCCATTATTATTTACAGGACATCACCCTATGACCCTGAAATCTAGGAAAAGTTTGATCTCTTCAAGTACTCAAGTTAAACTAGAAAATATTCAACATAATAATGGTAAATAAAACATTTCTTGGCCAGGCAAGTGGTGCATAGCTTTAGTCCCAGCACTTGAGAGAGGCAGAGGTAGGAGGATTGCCATGAGTTTGGGGTCACCCTGAGACTACATAGTGAATTCCAAATCAGCCTGTGCAAGAGTGAGACCCTACCTTGAAAACCCAAAAATAAAAAAAAAAAAAAAGAAATAAAAACACTTCTCAGGGCTGGGAAGATGGAGTAGTGCTTGCTTGCAAAGCCTGCTTGCAAGGGTTCATTCAACTCCCCAGTACCTACATAAAGCCAGATGCAAAACAAATGCAAGCATCTGGTATTTATTTACAGTGGCAAGAAACCCTGCCATCCCTCCTCCCCCCCCACAAATAAATAAATACTTTTTAAAAACATTTTTAATTATTAAATTATTATATTTATTGAGGGAAGTACAGTGCCAAGAAAAGGCACCCATGTGGCTAGAGATTCCACATGGAGGGCCTGGAAAAACCATGGAAAGGGAAGAGAGAAAAGAAAGTTCAAGGAGGGCTGGAGAGATGGCATAGTGTTTAAGGTGCTTGCCTGCAAAGTCAAAGGACCCTGGTTTGATTCTTGTGGACCCATGTAAGCCAGCTGCACAAGGGGATGCATGCATCTAGAGTTCGTTTGCAGTGGCTGGCTTGCCCATTCTCTCTCTCTTTCTCTGCCTCTTTCTGTCAAATAAATAAATAAAATAAAATTAAAAAAAAAATATATATATTAAAAATGTATTTAAAAGGAGCAACTCCATGTGGGGATTTGGAGGGGATAAGAAAACCCATGTGGAGGGCTGGAGAGATGGCTTAGTGGTTAAGGCACCTGCCTCCTAAGCCTAAGAACGCTGGTTCCAATCTCTGGCAGTTCCAACCTTCAGGTCCCACGTTTAGCCAGATGCAGCGACGCAAGGGCACAATGCCACACTTGACCACAAGGAGGCGCATGGGTCTGGATTTCATTTGCAGCAGCTGAGAGGCTGCTGGCTCTATCTCTATCTGTCTTCCTCTCCCTCTCTCTCTCAAAAAAAAAAAAAAAAAAAAAAAAAAAAACCCTCCCCCAGTTCAAACTCCTAGCCACCCTGGAAAAGCCAAATGCACCAAGTGGCACATGCGTCTGGATTTTGTCTATAACAGCAAATGACCCTGAGGCATCTATAGTTTCTATCTCTCAAATAAGAAAATAAATAATAACAATAATAAATAAACTTTTAAAGGTTTTTTCTTTCTACACGTTTATGTAAGATTTCCTAATAGTAAACATCTTAAACAATGGTTATCTTCCCATTTTTCAAGTTCACTGTATTTCATTAGTTCCCAAGTTGTTTTGGTAAATAGTGGGTTTTGATTTGTTTTCCTTCTCTTCCCCATCATATATAACTGGTTATTTTTGTATTTAAGAAGATATTGGCTTCTGAACATTAATATGGGGTAGAAATGAGATAGTCCAGACTGTTCTTAAACTCAAGGCTGGCCATATCTCTTGCCTCCAATTCCCAAATGCTAAAATTTAGGCATGTGCACTACTCTTGACTCTTGAAGATTGTTTTATTTCACTGGTTAGCTTTATCAGTTATTGTTTTTACATTAAGATGGGCTGGGGACATTGCTCAGTAAATAGAGTGCTTGCTGTGCAACTGAGTGTCCAAGGCCTATCCATATCCCAAGGCCCCACATAAAAAGCCAGAAGCGGTAGCCAACTTCTGTAATCCCAGTGCACCTACTGCAAAAAGGGAGGAAACTATAGAATTTCCTGGAAGCTCACAAGGGGAACAGTGAATGAGAGACCTTCCCTCCTGTCTCAAAATGGTAGAGAGTAGTGAACAAAAGACCCGGCCACAAAATGGTGGAGGGTAAGATCCAGTCTCTTCTACATTGGAACATAAATGACAGTAAAGAAAGAAAGAAATGTGTTTAACAACAGCATTAAAAAAAATTAAGAGGGCTGTTGGTAGGTGGTATGTTCAATCCTCATAGATACCAATTACTTTCTGGTTATGTATATAAGGTGCATACAAAATAGACAAAACCAAAAAGAATATCATGTTTAATATCCATAAACAGGGTCATTTATCTCCTGTCATCATTGACAAAGAGGCATGCAACTTTATTTGGTTGTTTTTGGGGTACTCCTCCATTTACCAAAGGTAGGGGAACTACTAACCAAGTTAAGGCTGAGCAAGGGATAGCTGCTGCAAGGTCTCACAGGCCACCTACCTGCTCTTTATTTTAAAGTAAGTCATGCTTCCAGCAGCCTTTGACTAACTGCTTCTTGCTACTCATGGGAGCCAGAAAGGCCAGGAGCCTTTCTATTGTTAAAATTAACATTTAACTCACAATTATTTATTTCCTTATGTATATGTCATATATTCTTTCCTTGGTACTGGATATTGAACCCAGGGCCCCATGCATGTTAATGGAACACTATAGGCACTAGATAGTTTCCTAGGCTAGGCAGACAGATAGGAAAAAAAAGAGTCCTTAGCTGGTGAAGAGGGTGACCCTACTTCCTCCTTCTTATTATCCTGGCTGAATTTTCCTGATAACAGGTTGCTTGGGGGTGGGGGACTGGCTTGGACTTTTCTGGACCTATGCATCACTAGATACATCATAGACCAGCCAGCACCTTTATCTTCATTTTAAACTAACCAGTCATGGACTCTCAACAGGTAGGCTTCCCTAATTCAATAAAATTCCTGTTCCAACTGAGACTAAGGATTTTACAGTTCTGGAATTCCTCCCTCCAGAGCAGTCTGTTCTCTCTTGGGTTCATTTCCTTACTGATAGAGGAATTTTGGAGTTCCTCACCAATGTACCAATACAATATGCCAATACACCAATAATTTTGGGGTGCCCCTGAATTCTTATGAATTCAGTGAATGAAATACACAGACCAGAGGATAAAGTTCAAAAAAGAACCTTAGAGCTTTAAGGAGGGAGAGTTTTAAGAGAAGGGGAACTTAAGTAAGAGAAGGAAGTCATAGCTCTTGCCCACAGAGGTAAGATTTGGGAAGTCTCAGGTTTAAGGAAGAAAGGCACAGCTTTTGCCCAGGAAGGCAAGAGGTCGTTTAAGAAGGCCACCTCATCTTGGGAGTTTTTATATGAGCCTTGAGGATGAGTAGCTGGTTTAGGCATTTAGTCTTGACCTGAGGTGTCTGGGGTCAGGAGTTCTGGAAAAGAGTACTCTTCCCAGAGATCTTAATTTTCTAAGAAAAACCTTCTCAAAAGGGAATGGAAGGTCTCCCTAAGGGGCAGAGATAAGGAAAGGATATTTTTGACCTTTAGTAAAGAGTAATGACCTAGATTTTCACCTGCAGGTCCAAGGACAATTTCAACATTTAGTCAAGAAGAAAGCTATTCACTTTGGGATCCTGTCACCCCTAAACTATCTAGCCAATTTCTGTTTCCTACACTACATTACTTTGAAATAAACTTTATTTCTGCCTTTTTTTATTAGAAAGTGCGAGAGAGAGAGAGAGAGAGAGAGAGAGAGAGAGAGAGAGAGAGAGAGAGAGAGGTAGACAATTGGTACACCAGGGCCTCAGCCATTGTGATCAAACTCCAGATGCTTGCATCACCTAGTGGGCATGTGCAACCTTGTGCTTGCCTTACCTTTGTGCTTCTGGCTTACATGGAATCTGAAGAACATGGGTCCTTAGGCTTCACAGGTAAGCACCTTAACAGCTAAGTCATCTCTCCAGCCCTGCCTTTTAATTCTTAAATCAGTGGAGAAAACAAACCCAACAACCCTGGATGGTACCAGTCAGAAAGAACCCTACTACTGAGCAACATCCCAGCCCCTGCCACTGATTTTATCCTTAAGACAGGGTGGGGAGCCAGACAATTAATCTTTGTATATGAATATGTCTCTGCCTTCCTGTAGAAATGTAGCAAAAGCTGGCAATAGCGATGCCATCCTTTGAACCTTAAGGACAACTGAAGTGATTAAGGTTCCTGAAAATGGCTACAGTATTATAATGTTGAAGCGTTTTCATATGTGAACTAAATTTCTCAGAAAAGCATTACATTTTCTGCATTTACTTCAAACAAGACTGAATAGATTGATAAAATGCTTATGAGCACAGAGCCAAATGACCTTGGACTACCTTTAGCCATTTATTGCCCACCTCTGTTTCTGACCTAACATCCTGGTGACGATCAGTTGACCAAATGTGACCTTTTTGGAATGTATAAACAGCCCCCCCAGCTTTCAATAACCCAAGGGCTAAGAATGTCATCAGATAACATCTGAAACCTATGGTAGAGATTTCTTCCCTTTGCTATAACTCACATACCTGATGGTCAGCCAATGTGTTTGAAAAGTATCTTGATTTATGACTTTCTTTTGTTCTGTAACTATGAAACCTTCATGAAACTGTTAACACATTGGAACATGAATTGGGGTAAACTAAATCTGTGTTCTGGGTCCATGGTCACTCATATTTGGCTTTAGATAAACTCTTATCCCCTCTGAGGTGAGAGTTGTGTCTTTTGCATGGACACATAAGACCTTTAATTAAAATTTTATTGTAATTTATTCTAAGTTTAATGAAACTTGCACAAGGTAATTAATTGCATGTAACTTTTTTAAAAGCAGGGAGGAAAGAAAGAAGGAACAAAAGAAAGAGAAATATAAAGAAAGAGAGAGAGAAAGAGAAAGAAAACAAAAAATTAATACAGGTCTGCCAGCCTGGAATTCAACTTTCTACATCAGACACAGGCCTTGACCTTGTGAAGACCCAATCCTATTGGTTAGGAGTTGGAGGTTGGGCTCCACCCAAGGAGGATTGGGAAAACAGGCTTGTGCTAGGGGTGCAGGCTCTTGAATCGATATTCCGAGTGGGTATCCTTTTTACCATCAGAAATGTGGGTGACCCAGTGAGCTTACTATTCATTTTCCTAAAGGTCTGGCTTGATAAAAACATGTCTGTACTGTCACAGACTGACAGAAAAGAGAGAATGTAGACCTCCTAGTCACCCATATGCCTGTCCATTCTTAGGTGTCCTATTGCTAACCCTTCTTTTGCTCACTGATGGAGTTGGGCTCCTGCTGGGGCCTCAAGTAAAGATATCACATAACCCTTGTTGCCAATATCTTTATGTCCCCCTCTCCTCTATCCCCAGTTCCCAACACCAGCTGCAGCAGGCTAACCCCAATTCAGGCCAAGTCAAGAGTTCTGGACTTATTTTATTTATCTTTTATTTATTTTTGTTTATTTGAAGAGGGTAAAGGCAGACTATTAAAGAAAGTAAAGAACCAGATGCATTTCCCATAAGAACGAGAGAGCTGGGTTTGCAAGATCAGGAGTTCCAGGTTGCTGGGAGGAATGACCCCAAAGTGTGCTTAGGATTTCCAAAGGCTACATCCAAACAAGAGAAATAAGGTGAAGCATAGAAAAAGTTGTACCTCTTAAGTTAGAATTGAGAACAGTGGGCTAGCTTGAGCAGTGAGGATCTGTGGGAAATAGATCCTACTGATGTCAGCCCATTTATTAATAATAACAAGGGTCCAGGTGCTTTCCCAGGTCCTGGGGCACCATCTAGAGGGTGCTGTTTGAAACACCAGGTGGTGAAGGCTGGGAGAACAGGCCCTCATCCATACCAGACATATCTGTGCTAGGTGCAATGACTGGTATTTTAATTTCTTCTCTTCCTCCAAACAAGGATTCAGAAATCTGATCATATGCCTCTACTGCCTCAAATTATATGACCTCAAATTAATACCAAGAGATGAAAGCTACCTTCTGATCTGTGGATTAGTTTGTGCTCTTTAAAAAGATGTTTTCTGAACTTTCATCATGTAGGATTTTCATTTGGGAGAGCTCAGTCTGACACTGTTCTCACATTTCTGTCTGGTCTTACTAAAAGTTTTCTTTGCTAATTTTTGGGAGGCCTGACTACTCCTGCCACTCCCTTTTTTTAGCTGCTGCTGTGAATCTGCTAGTTGCCCTTCAGACTCTTCTAACTAAAATTAAAGAGGTTTTATGAAAGCAGGGCTTGTGGTGGACATGTTTCTGAATCATATCAATTTTATGTCAACACTCATAAATAAGCATGCATTCGTAAATGACCATATTTAAGGATTCCTCTGAACACATTAGGAAGTGAAAAGTAATCTGCTCATTTAGTGGGAGAGACTTCATGCCATATACTGAGAACCTCGTCAGAATCCTATAGCTTGGAAGTTCATAGACTTTAGAGGGAAGCTAAATTGAGAGGTTATGCCTATGCTTACCAAAAAGCCTTCTATGCTGCTCTCACTTTCGGTTAGAGAACCTGCTTTTTACATGTGGTGGCAAATACCAAAAAGTCCTACCATCCACTTGGAGGGTCTCAGGCTAACTCATTTAATCCTCCGCTTCCTGTATGATATTTTCTGGGCCCTGGGCGGTTAGCTGTTTTTTATCCTGGGGAAGGGTGATTTAGACACCAGGTGGAAGATCATGAAAAGAAAAGCCAAGCTGTGGAGTAGGAAACTTCCAAGTTTCCCATATATGTTTGTTAATCCAGCTCAGAGCCTTGGGAGAAAAGGAAGCAAAGAAAGTTATTTATAGGCGTCCTGGTGTGCTTGGGAACATGTGGAAAGCCCTGGACGGAAAGTGAATGCTTGGTGGGGAAGAGAGGTGTGGGCCAGTGGCGGCGCGCCCTCCTGAAGGAAGTTCTCCTGCCCCGCCCCTCGAGTTGGCCTTCTCCTAGTCTCCAGGAGTTGCCATGGCAACCGAAGTCCGACAGTCTCCACTTACCCCGGAAGCAGGCGTTTCAGAGCGCCCAGGGATGGGTGAGGCGGAGGCCCAGAACCCAGAGGACCTGACTGTGACACATGGGTGCCAGAAGATCCTCAAGAACCTCCAGGAAGCTATCAATCAATTCCAGTTCAGCTCCAGGTGACTGGTCCTTTTGTGGCCAAGGCACCCAGGAGGTGGCCTCCCAGCCTCTACTCCTCAGTATCCTTGTTTTTGATTTCCTAAGCATCCACTCTAGGGTCTGGGTTCCAGTTCTTCCTGGCCTCCCACAGGGTCCCTAAGTTAGGAGATTTATTTAACTTCTCTCTACCACGGTTGGTACCATAGCTGGAAAACAAACAAGAACAAGTAGTATCTAATAGATCTTAGGGCATGTTAAATGTGTTCATCTTGCTAACGGTTTGATAGCTGTTGTCAGAAACTGTAGGAGGTCGCTGTCTTAGTAGACTGCTTTAGTAAAATACCATAGATGCTAAAACAACAAATTTCTTCCTCCAGGTTCTAAAGGCTAAGACCAATCAATACCTGGGTAGATTTGGTGTCTGGTGAGGACCTCTTCCTCATAAATAGCACGATGTGGCAAAAGAGTCAGAAGAGCTTTCTCCACTTCTCCAATTCTCTCCATCCCATACCTCTCACACACCTGGCTTTTAGAAGGGTCCCACCCTGCTGACATAATTATCTTCAATGACATCCCGACTCCAGATGACATTGCCTTAGTATTTCAAGTGACTTTTCCAGAGGCTTGAGCATTGTCAAACACATGCAAACCTAGAATGCCATATGTACTCGACAACATAGTTATTTCACAGTCCTTGTTTTTTGTTCCTCCCTTTCATAATCTTTCTTTAACCGTTCTGCCCAAGTTTTGTTTACTTGTGTAATGTAGAACTGACATTTTTAGGAAAATGTATTTTTCTTCATCAAAAATATTTGTTTTAAACTAGGTAAGTACCCAACACTAGCAGCTATTTTGAGGCAAGGCCTACAAGGAGGTAGCTCCAGAGTGACAGGTGCAACAGATGCACTAACCCCATGGTGGGTCTGATCCAGTGACACAGTTCTGCCTAGCTCACCCTCTTCAACTCAACTTTATTAAATAAATGGGTGTGTTTGTTAAAATGAGGCAGAGTACACACAGGCCCAGACTTAAAAGTGGCTGTGTAAAGCACATGCAGGCAGGTTCTGGCAAACACTAGAAGAGGTGCACTGGCTAACCTGTTTTTCAGGAATCACTTTCTTTCCTGGATTCCTGCATATTCTCCACAGTGAAGTAGTCCCTAACAAAACTTTCCAGCCAGATTAAAAAATCAGACAGACTTTCCTCTACTAACACATATGAGCTGAACCAAGCAGCTACTGATGTCCATAACAATTTCTCCTTGCCCAAAGTGCTTGGGGGTCTGGACTAGTCCACCCTCTGAGTGGGAGAAACTTGAATACTGACATCTGGTATCTGAGGTCTGAGCATGGCATTGCCAACATCTGGTGGACAACAGCAGCAAGAGAGTGAGTCAAAGTAACACTGGCAAGCTTGGGCTAATAACCTTATGTTCCACTCCCAGCAACAGTCCTAAACAAGGATCCGTCTCACAAACTACCACCAGCTGGGGAGCAAATATTCAGTACACATGAGTTTATGGGGCCATATTATTCAAACCACCATAAGACAGATACCACCTTAGGATCAAAGGATGGGGAAAAAAAGTAGTTCAGATAAATTGAAATAGGAAACAAGCAGATGTAGCTATACCAGTAACTGAAAAATAGACTATAAACCAAATGCAATCAAAAGAGAGCAAGAAAACTCCACTAATCAAGGTAACACAGGCAAAAGCACAGCATTTTCAGCAAATGGTGCCAGAGAAACAACAACTACATGTGGAAGAATGAGTCTAGACCCTTTTCTCTCAACCTACACATAAATCAACTGCACATGGATTAAGTACCTCAACATAAGACCTTAAACTGTGAAATCAGTAGAAGAAAATGTAGGGAGAACACTCTAAGGTATATATAGGGGAAGAATTTCTGATTAAGACTCCAGTAGCTCAAGGAATCAAACAAACAACCTTTGGAGTCTCATGAAACTAAATAGTTATTGTACAGCGGAACAAACCATCAACAGAGTTAATAGACAACCAACAGAATCATAAAATTTGCACTAGTGATATATCTGACAGAGGTTTATTATCAAAAATATATGAAGAAATCAAAAAATTCACAATGTAAAATCAATTGACCCACTCAAAAAAATGGGGCAGAGAACTAAACAGAGAGTTCTCCAAAAAAGAAATACAAATGGGTAATAAATATCTTTAAAATTTTTCAACATCTTTAACCATCAGGAAAATAAAAATTAGAACTACTTTGAAAGTCCATCTCATGCCAGTCAGAATGGTTATCAAGGGCTGGAGAGATGGCTTAGCAGTTAAGGCACTTGCCAGGAAAGCCAAAGGACCCAGGTTTGATTCCCCAGTACCCATATAAAGCCAGATGCACAAGGTGGTATATGCTTCTGGAGTTCGTTTGTAGTGGCTGGATGCCCTGGCATGCCCATTATGTCTCGCTCTCTCTCTCTCTCTCTCTCTCTCACTGTCTCTCAAATAAATAAATAAATGAATCAAATGACCACAAATGCTGGTGAGGGTTTGGAGAAAGAAGAACCCTCATTCGTTGTTGGTGAGAGTGTAAACTTGTATACTTACTATATGGAAATCAATATGGAGGTTTCCCAAAAACCTAAAAATAGATCTTCTATTTGACTCAGTTATATCACTCTTGGGCATATACTCTAAAGACTCTACAGATTACTATAGACATACTCAACCAGGTTAGTCATTGCTGTATTCACAGTATTTGGGAAATGGAATCAGATCAAGTGACTATCAATTGATGAATTGATAATGAAAATAGGTACATATACACACTGAAAATCTACTCAGTGGTAAGGAAAAACAAAATTATAAAATTCACAGGAAAATTGATAGACCTGGGAAAAATCATACTAAGTATGGTAATCCAGGATCAGAAAGACAAATGCCATGTGTGTGCTCTGAAATTTGGATTCTTACATAGCAGTTATATATATTTTTATAAGTTGAAGCTTTTGTAGTACTTGTCAGAAAGCTAGAGTGAGGCTTTGAGAGAGGAGTTGTGGAGGGGAGAGTAACTAGGCAAGCAGAGGGACTGAACACAGGGGGGTAAAGGTCTAAGGGAGGACAGCAGATAGGGAGGGAGAGGTGGGGGCAGGGATACACAAAATTAAAGACAGTGTGAATAACTTCTATAGAAGACTTTCATTATCTAATTAAACATACAACTTTCTTAGCCAGGTGTGGTGGCACATGCCTTTAATCCCAGCACATGGAGGCAGAGGTAGGAGGATTGCCATGAGTTCAAGGCCACCCTGTGATGACATAGTGAATTCTATGTCAGCCTGAGCTAGAGTGAGACCCTACCTCAAAAACAACAACAACAACAACAACAAAAAAAGCTTTCTTAAAAAGAGAGCTTCCAGTTAAGATGATGGAATAGGAGCTATGCCAAAAACAGAGGAATAAACTCTTCACAGAGTTAGACAAATGGTGTTAAACTTCACATGGAACCACAGATAGCCTCACATATCCAAAAATTTCCTCAGCAAATGATATACCCCTGGAGGTATCACTGGTACCAATTTCAAGATTTACTACAGAGCAGCCTGGGAAGATGGCTCAATAGTTAAAAGTGCCTACTTGCAGAGTCTGGTGGCCTGGGTTCAATTCCCTAATACCCACGTAAAGTCATATGCACAAAATGCTGCATGCATCTGGAGTCTGTAATGCAAGAGGTCCTGGTGTGCTCATATTTCTCTCCCTCGCTCTCTCTCCAAAGCTATAGTAATAAAAACAGCATGGTACTGGTTCAAAAACAGACATTTAGATCAATGGAATAGAAGACCCAAGTCTAAGTTTAGGTAACTACAGCTATTTGATCTTTGACAAAAGGTCCAAAACTGTGCACTGGAGAAAACATTTTCAACAAATGGTGCTGGGTGAATTATATAACCACATGTAGTTACCTGCACAAAAGTCAATTCCAAATGTCTTAAGGACCTCAGTATAAAACCTGAAACGCTAAAATGGTTTGAACTAAAAATAGGGAAAGCACTCCAAGATATAGGTTTGCAGAAAACTCTTTGAATAAGACCCCAGTAGCCCAAGAAATTAGACAAACTCAACTAGTGGGATCTCATTAAACAAAAAGCTATTGTACATACAAGCAAACCATTAACAGAGCCAATAGACAACCTACAAAACGGAGAAACAGAGCCTTAACTGCTAAGCCGTCTCTACAGCCCTAGTTATTTTCTTTGAACCTCAGTTTCCATACCTCCAAAACAAGAGAGTAAATATCTGGGTTTCAAACTGTTGGAAGATTATTGGAAGAGAAAAGCTGTGAGTTAGCTGGGTGTGGTGGCACATGCCTTTAATCCCAGCACTTGTGGCTGAGGTAGGGGGATCTCTGTGAGTTTGAGGCCAACCTGAGATTACATAGTGAATTTCAGCTCAGCCTGGGCTAGAGTGAAATCCTACATTGAAAAATCAAAAAAAAAAAAAGTTTGAGTTAATGTGTATATCTTAACACACAGCCTATGATGCAAGTTAAGTACTCAATACATTAGTATCTCAGAGGATGAATCTATAAAATTTGGGGCATTTGATAGTAAAGTATTGTACTGTAATATTATGACACCAAAAAGAATAACCAAAAACATCACTCCCAGTTTCTAAATCATATCCTGGAAAGAAAATACATTGATAATTCAAATTATCTATACTCCATAAACCTACCACTTACAGTAGGGAAGAATGAAAGAACAAATATTCATGTTTTATGACAAAGGAATAGTGAAAGGAGTCACTTAACAGTGAGAAAGGTAATGGATTGCATTTCTAAACTGTAGTGATAAATCACTGAGGTTTATTAAATGTGCAGTGGTATAGAATATAAAGAAACAGGGTAGGGACTGGATAGATGGCACAGTGGTTAAAGGTACTTGCTTGCAAAGCCTCATGGACCAGTTTGATTCACTAATATCTGTGTAAAGCCAGTTGCACAAAGTGAAGCATTAATATGGAGTTGATATGCAGTGGACAAAGGTCCTGTGGCTAAGGAAGAAGGTCTCTTGGCACCCATCCAACAGTCCTGCTATTTTTCAAAAGTCCTAGGGTCTTTACTGCAACCCTAAGTTCATTCTTGGCCTCCATCAGGCCTCCACACTGGAATTCTAACAACCCTGCCCAGTGGCTATTTCCAAAAAACAAATTGCATTGCAAATCCAAGGACCCTTTCTTTCCTGCACTTGTTATACTCTCATAGTACCAGGTATGTAACCAAATGTGTTAATCCAGGGGAGAATAAAGTCTACGTTGAAGACTAGGCCACTCCTTCAGCATCCAGGCCTCCTACTTTCAAAAGAGTCAGCATCCTTTCTGCTGTCCCAATGCAGATCAACTGGCCCAATCTCAATAATTATAATCTCTCAATTGCAGCTGAATGGGCACTGTCTTCAGCCTGAAATTTCCATTTTTTTTTTTTTTTTTTTTTTTTGGTTTTGCGAGGTAGGGTCTCACTCTGGTCCAGGCTGACCTGGAATTAATTATGTAGTCTCAGGGTGGCCTCGAACTCTCGGCGATCCTCCTACCTCTGCCTCCAGAGTGCTGGGATTAAAGGCGTGCCACCACGCCTGGCTTTTGAAATTTCCATTTCTTTGTGTGTCATATTCTTCTACTCATACCAGTTCATTTCCACATACCAGTTCATTTCCACAGTACACAACCTCTAATGACATGAGAAGAATGCAATAAGCCTCTCACACTAAGTACTTCAATTCCAGTCCAGACTCTTGCTTCCCCCCATAAGCCAAGCCTTCACAGTTCTTTATGCATTTAGGTCCTTCAAACTCTGACCAGAATGGTCCATCAAACCCCAGGCAGCACTTCAAGGCACCTCTTAAGCCAAGGTTTTAAATGCTCCCACCTTCCTCTGGCAAATCAGTTCCAAAAGACCCAAAGCCACACATTCATGTTTCTCACATTAACATCCTTACGTCTGGCACCTATTTTTGGTTGCAGTTACCTTCTCATTGCTGGCACAAAGTACCTGACCCAAAGTAGCTGCTGGAAGGAAAGTATTTATTTTGGCTTCATGTTGCCAGAGAAATGGTGATAGACCAGAAGGGGGACATCACCTTCTGGCCAACATCAAATGGACAAAAGCAGAGGAGGGTGAGCCAAAGTAAAACTGTCAATCTAGGGCATAATAAACCTTGAGGTACCCCCTAGCAACACACCTCCTCAGCAAGGCTCTAAGTTACTATCAACCAGGGATGCATTTAGAACACATAAGTTTATGGGGGACATTTGATTCAAATCATCACAATGAGCTTGGTGCACAAGATTGTGGAGATATTTATGGTCTGTGCCCATTATTTATATTTTTAATTTTAAAAAAATTTTATGTCTTTATTTGAGAGTGACAGAGATAGAGAGAATGGGCACACCAGGTCCTCCAGCCACTACAAAGGCATTCCAGATGCATGTGCCACCTTATACATCTGGCAGATGCTTAGGTGGATGAAGCTTTCCTCCAAACTGTAAGCTGAAATAAACCATTTCCACCCATAAACCGTTTTTGGTTAGGTATTTTGTTATAGAAATGAGAAAGGTAATACAACAGCAAATACAAGTTCCATGGGTACTGGGGAAGCGAGCCTTGAACCAGGGTCCTTAGGCTTCACAGGCAAGTGCTTAACCACTAAGCCATCTCTGCAGCCCTGTGCCTATTCTTAAAGGTTTATCCACATAACTCTTCCCTAGATTTTTTTAATCATAATTTTTTTTGCCCTTCCAGCTTCCTGACTATCAAGCTAGCCCATTAGTGACTGCCCATAAAGTAATATAGATATATACTCCTGGCCTTTATCCAGGAAAAATAGACAAATAGATGTATTGCTTCAAGTTTTGTTCAGTGGGAGACCCTTCATAGCTCTAATGCTGGATTACTTCTAGATAGGGTAACTAAACCATCTTTTAATCAGGATTGAGTTTTTCTTCATCAGTCAATTGGCATATCTCCATGAGGTCATATGGCACATTCAATCTGGAAGAGCTCCTTGCGCAATCTCAATTTTTTTTTGTCCACCACATATTTACAAAGTCTGACCTTTACATTCTGTAGGATAACAAGCTCTACCTGGATTTATATGTTTCCTCACAAGCAGACTCAGGTCATGCATTCATAGCAAGAATCACAAAAATGTAGCTGTATTCTTCTCAAGGATTCAGTGCATCACTGTGTCCAGATTTACATGAGTGCTGGAGATTCAAGCTCTAGTAAGCAGGCTTGTAAAGCAAGCACTTTTAATCACTGAGAAATCTCAGCCCTGCATGTACAATTTGACATCAGTAATGGCTGTCATCCTAGAAAACTAGTAGAAGGCACTTGTCTCCTAAATTTTTCAGAAATATTTTTAGAAATTTTTAGAAATATTTTTAATTTTGATCCTATAATTTATTCACTTCCATAGTGCAGTTTAATATAGTTAATTTCAACATAATAATTATAATTTAGTGCTTTTTCACAAATAATTTTCAAAGCTGGCTATAGATTTTAGGTATTCAAAGCCTTCATATTAATGATTCTTTCTGTTAATGTAACTTGGTCTTTAAGAAGGTGCTCAAAATTCACTGTGTCCCACAGGCTGGCCTCAAAACCATGATTCTTATGCTTTAGCCTTTTAAGTGGTGGGAATAAAGGTGTGCCACCATACCTGCTTATAAACACTTTGCAGAATATTCTCTGGGTCAGATGCTTTCAAGAACTGGACAGTATTTGAGATCTTACCCTACTAAGGATCTGACAAGTTTTCTTGTGATGGCATCATTGGACTTTGGCAGACAACTGAAAATTCCAGGGACAGAGAACAATGACTTTCTTAAAAATGCAGCATCTCAAGCTTCATGTTCATATGTATTGACTTTCCTATGGCCCCCAACTTTTATGGGGGACACAGAAGCTTCATCCTAGGTACCTATACACACAATGAGTTACAGTTAAGGAGAGAATCCCAGAGCCTGGAGAGTTGTCATCTTTATATAAGAAATACCAAGTCTGCTTCTTGGCCAGAGGAAGACTGTGGTGGTTTGAATATAAATGCTGCCTCCATAGATTCAGGTATTTTTGATTAAGTTACCTACTTAGTCCCCAGCTGGTGGAGTCTTTAGGAGCTGAAGCTCTGCTGGAAGAAGTGTGTCACTCAGGGCAGACCTTGGGTTTGAGAAGTCTAGCCATACTGCGTGTTCAGAGCCAGTTCATGCTTGGTGTTGTCTCTCTGCTGCAGATGCATGGTGAAATTCCTCCCCCATGATGAAGCTTTCCCTCCAAACTGTAAGCATGAAATAAACCATTTCCACCCATAAACCGTTTTTGGTTAGGTATTTTGTTATAGAAATGAGAAAGGTAATTACAACAAAGGCATTACTTTATCCTTCAGGGTTGATTCCTGAAAACATAACTGAGAAATGGCCTTCAGAAAAAGTGGCCAGGACATTTGCATCCTTAGCATATCTGAAAGAGCATGTTTGGCTGCTGAGGCCCATAGAGATTGTTGCTTCCAACAGTACTGTGTCAGCAAATACAAGTTCCTAAAATGAATTAGATTAATTATAAAATAATCTTTTTAAAAGTTTTATTTTTATTTTTATTTATTAGAGACAGAGAGAGGGAGAGAAAGAGAGAGTGAGAATGGGCGTACCAGGGCCTCTAGCCACTGCAAATGAACTCCAGATGCATACACCAACATGTGCATCTGGTTTACATGGGAACTAGAGAATCGAACCAGGGTCCTTATGCTTTGCCGGCATGCACCTTAACTGCTAAGCCATCTCTCCAGCCCCTATAAAAGAATCTTCTTTTAAAAAAATAACAGATATTTAAAATGAAATTCAAATTATCTATCCCCACTAAGACAATTCTGTGGACAAGGTCTGTGATCAAAATGGTTGTGTATGGGAGGTTAGTTGAGACTTTAGTGGGATTGATTGAAATATCATTATTTTTTGAATATTAGAAGTTTTACATTTCAAGTTAGTCTTTCTAAGTTTAATATTTCTATGTTTTCATAGATTTCTCTAAATGTGAAAAATATGATGTTTCAAAATATCACAGTCATAGTAACAACCACCATCACAGCATCAATGATGAGTAATATTTCGTAAGCAACAAAGTACTTGTATTAGCACATGCAATCTTTTAACAATCTTATGAAACAGGCATGGCTGTTTTCCATGAGTGGAACCTAAGAGAATGTTTGTAACTTCTCTAATGTCATATGGCTAGAGGATCAGTTAGTGTGTTGTCTGCCATAGTTTGCAAAAGCTGCCAACAGGTATAAGTTATATGACATTACAAGAAGAGCAGAGCTATGGCAGCTTATAGAGCTAGAGGAACAAAATCCAATCAAATTAATTTCATTCATTTGTTTGATTTTGTTTTTGAGACAAGTTCTCATGACATATCCCAGGCTAGCTTCAAATACAAAATTCTCCTTTCTCATCCTCCCAAGAGCAGCTCTTATAGAAGTGTACCATGACATCTGGCTTTTTTCTTTTATTTTTTTATATATTTTTTTCTTGAAAACTTCTATAATTATAGACAATAACCTATGGTAATTCCCTCTCTTCCCCCCATTTTTCCCTTTGAAACTCCACTCTCCATCATATTCCCTTCCCCTCTCAATCAATCTCTCTTTCATTTTGATGTTATCATCTTTCCTCCTGTTACGATGGTCTTGTGTAGGTAGTGTCAGGCACTGTGAGGTCATGGATATCCAGGCCGTTTTGTGCCTGGAGTTTCACACTGTTAGGAGTCCTACCCTTCCTTTGGCTCTTACATTCTTTCCACCATCTCGTTCACAATGGACCCTGAGCCTTGGAAGGTGTGATAGAGATATTTCAGTGCTGAGCACTCCTCTGTCACTTCTTCTCAGCACCATGGTGCCTTCTGAGTCATCCCAAGGTCACCACCATCTGAAAAGAGAAGATTCTCTAAGCAAAAGTGAGAGTAGTATTAATATGTGGGTGTGAACATTAAGAGAAGTGCTTACTGGGAAGTTTGGTGAGCATAGTATATACCTTTAGCTAGACACCAGCAGACATTATACCCCTATGCCCTGTCACAGGCTTTTAGTATCAGGCATGTATTCCCTCCTGTGGAGCCTGCCTCCAGTTCAATTAGTGAGACATGCCACTATTGCACCTGTTGGCTTATTTGGTCTGGCTGGACAAATTTAAGGCTTGCAGTGTCCAGGGTTGAGTATCTCCACTGGTGATTTCTCTCTCTCCCATTGAACTGCATGCAACATAGCTTTTTCCAGCTTTTTGTCAGCTGGTCTACATGGAGGTGATTTCCAGCTCAGCTCCATCAGGATTTCTCAGTGACCTTGTAGCCCAAGTATGTTGAGTCTTTAGCAATAGGGTCTTACCATCTATTCCTAGTATGAAACCAAGAGCCTTAGCAATGACCTGTAATGTTTTGGTGGCACTAGGGACCTCCCTGGTCCAACAACTCACTGGAAAGTGTTTCATCCTTGGCACTGAAAATTTTCTAGTAACAATCTATGGCTTCTAGGTGTTCCATTGTCCAAAAAAGTAGGTTTCCATGTGACTTATTCATACCCTCTTAGATTTTGATTAGCCCTGACCCTACCTTTCCTTTACTCAATCTCTTCCCCTGACCTCACTTAGGCCTTTCCACCCCCATTAATCTGTTCTTCTACTTATATACAATACCATCCTATGAAGTCCCACCATCCCTCACTTTCTATTCTCTTTATATTCCCTTTCTAGCTTACTGGCCTCTGCTACTGAGTTTTATTCCAACTCACATAGAAGTCCAATTATTTGTAGCTAGGATCCACTTATGAGAAAGAACATGTGACATTTGGCTGTCTGGGCCTGGGTTACCTCACTAAATATAGTCCTTTCCAGATCCATCCATTTTCCTGCAAATTTCATAATTTCATTTTTCTTTACTGCTGAGTAGAACTTCATTGTATAAATGTACCACATCTTCATTATCTACTCATCAGCTGAGGGACATCTAGGCTGGTTCCATTTCCTAGCTATTGTGAATACAGTGGCAATAAACATGCTTGAGCAATTATCTCTAAGGTAGTGAGATGAGTCCTTCAAATATATGCCTAGGAATGGTATAGCTGGGTGATATGGTAAATCTATTTTCAGATGTGTCAGGAACCTCCTCACTGATTTCCACAATGGCTGTGCCAGATTGCATTCCCAAGAACAGTTAGAATGGTTCCTTTTATTTTTCTACATCCTCATCAGCATTTATTGTCATTTGTTTTCATGATGGTGGACATTCTGACAAGAGTAAGATGGAATCTCAAAGTAGTTATAATTTGTGCTTCCCTGATGGCTAGGAGTGTAGTACTTTATTTTCTGAAAGATGTTTATATGTCATCTGTATTTTTTCTTTTGAGAATTCTCTATTAGGTTCCAGAGCCCATTTTTTAATTGGGTTGTTTGATTTATTTAGTTTTTTGAGTTCTTTGTATATTCTGGATATTAATCATCTGTCAGATGTATAGCTGGCAAAGATCTTCTCCCATTTTATAAGTTGCCTTTTTGCTCTATTCACAGTGTCCTTTGCTGTACAAAGGCTTTGTAATTTCATGAGGTCGCAGCGGTTGATCAGTAGTTTTATTTCCTGAGCAACTAGTGTTATATTCAGAAAGTCTTTGCCAATACCAATTTGTTGAAAGGTTTCCCCTACTTTTTCCTCTAGCAGTTTCAGAGTTTCAGGCCAGCTATTAAGGTATTTGATTTGTGCATGCAGTGAGATTGGATTTATTTTCATTCTTCTATAGATACATATCCAGTTTTCCCAGCACCATTTGCTAAAGAGACTGTCTTTTCTCCAGTGAGTATTTTTTGGCATTTTTGTCAAAGATCAGGTGGCTATAGCTACCCGGACTTACATCTGGGTCCTCTATACTGTTCCAGTGATCTACATGTCTGTTTTTGTGCCAGTACCATGTTGGTTTTGTTACTATGGCTCTGTAATATAGGTTAAAATCAGGTATGGTGATACCACCAGCCTTATTTTTTGTTGCTCAAAATTGTTTTAGATATTTGAGGTTTTTTGTGCTTCCAAATGAATTTTTGGATTGTTTCTTCTATTTCTATGAAGAATGTCATTGGAATTTTGATAGGGATTGCATTAAATGTGTAGATTGCTTTTGGTAAGATTTCCATTTTCACAATATTGATTCTTCCAATGTAAGAACAAGGGATGTCTTTCCATTTTCTAGTGTCTTCTGCAATTTCTTGCTTGAGTTATTTAAAGTTTTCATTGTAGAGATCCTTCACTTCCTTGATTAGGTTTATTCCAAGGTACATTTTTTATTTATCTTATTTTATTTTTTAAAATCGTTTTTAACATTTTTATTTATTTATTTATTTGAGAGAAAGAGAGTGCAAGAGGTAGATAGACAGAAAGAGAATAGGCATGCCAGGGCCTCCAGCCACTGCAAATGAACACCAGATGCCTGCACCACCATGTACATCTGGCTTTAGGTGGGTCCTGGAGAATCAAACTTGGGTTCTTTGGCTTTGCAGGCAAGCTCCTTAACTGCTAAGCCATTTCTCCAGCCCCCAAGGTACATTTTCTAAATGCAATTGTGAATAGGAGTGATTCTCTGATTTTATCCTCTGTGTGTTTATTGTTAGCATATAGGAAGGCTACTGATTTCTGCATGTTTATTTTGTAACCTGCTACATTGCTGCAAGTTTTTATCAGCTCTAATAGTTTGTTGGTAGAGACTTTAGGGTCCTGTATGTATAGAATCATATCATCTGCAAATAATGATAACTTTATTTCTTTTTTTACCAGTTTGTGTCCCTTTTATGTGTATCTCTTGACTTATTGGTATGGCTAAGACTTTCAGTACTATATTAAATTAAAGTGGGGACAGTGGACACCCTTGTCTTGTTTCTGATTTTAGTACTATGTTGGCTGTAGGTTTGTCATAAATAGCCTTTGTTATGTTGGGATATGTTCCTTCTATTCCCAGTTTCTTGAAGGACTTTTATCATGAAAGGATGTTGTATTTTGTCAGATGCTTTTTCTGCATATAATGAGATAATCAAGTGATTTTTGTCCTTCAGTACATTTATGTATTTTTATTTTTCATGCTTGCATCTCTGGGGTATCCTCCATAATTGTTTTCTTGGATTGCAATTTTGTTGAGAAATTTTTGTCATTAATTGGTTGGTAATTTTCATTTTGTTCTATTGATTTTTTGGTAATTTGGTAGATTCATCTGAAACATTTGAAAAGCAATTAGTTCTTCCATGAAATCATCCATTTGGATTTTTTTAGATTTTTTAAAAATCAATTTAATTTATATGGACAGTTCTTATAGTATGTCCCTCCTGACCTTTATTTATTTATTTGAGAGCAACAACTGAATCCATTTTCTCCAGAGAGATTTTTTTGCTTGGATCTCCATTTACTTGAGAGATTAATCCCATATTGATTTAATTTTGGTAGGTCATCTGAATCAAGGAAATCATCCATTTCTTTCAGATTTTCAAACTCAATTGAATATATGTTCTTATAGTATGTCCCTATGATTATTTATTTATTTGAGAGCAACAGACAGAGAGAGAGAGAATCAGGCACATAGAGAGAGAGAGAGAATGGGCACGCCAGGGCCTCCTGCCACTGCAAACAAACTCCAGATGCATGAGCCACCTTGTGCATCTGGCTTACTTGGGTCCTGGGGAATCAAGCCTCGAACTGGGGTCCTTAGGCTTCACAGACAAGTGCTTAACCTCTAAGCCATCTCTCCAGGCCCTCTAATTTCTTAATATAGGCAGTTAAAGGTATAAATTTCCCCCCTATAATTGCCTTCATTGTGTCCCAAAGGTTTTGATATGTTGTGTTCTCATTGTCATTTGATTCCATGAATTTTTAAATTTCTTCTTGATTTCTTCATTGACCCATTCATCATTTAGTATTGTTTTAGTTTCCATGATTTTGTGTATGCTCTATAGCTTTTCTTGCTATTAATTTGTAGTTTGATCCCATTGTGATCAGATAGAGTGCAAGGAATTATTTCAATTTTCTTGTATTTGTTAAGATTTGCTTTGTGTCCTATTTAATATATGGTCTATTTTAGAGAATGTTCCATGTGCTGCTGAAAAGAATGTGTATTCTGCAGTATTTGGATGAAATGTCCTGTAGATATCTGTTAGGTCTATTTGTCTATGACCTCATTTAATCCAGATGCATCTCTGTTTACTTTTTGCTGGCATGACCTGTTAATTGATGAAAGTGTGGTATTGAAGTAACCCACTACAACCATGTTTGGTGATGTCTGTGACCTTAGTTCTAATAGGTTTTTTTTTTTTAATGAAATTGGGAGCCCCCATGTTAGGTGCATGTATGTTTAGGATTGTAATGTCCTCCTGTTGGAGTGTTCCTTTAGTCAATATAAAATGACCTTCCTTATCTTTCCTAACTAATGTTGGTCTGTTGTCTATTCTGTTAGATATTAAGATACTAACACCTGTTTGCTTTCTAGGCTCATTTACTTGAAACACCATCTTCCAACCTTTTACCCTAACATAGTGTTAGTCTTTTGTGGAGACATGAATTTCTTGGAGGCAATAAATTGAAAGATCCTGTTTTTTAACCAGGTCTGTAAACCTGTGTCTTTTAGTTGGGGCATTGAGGCCATTGATATTAAGAGTTATTGCTGAAATGTGTATTTATTTTTGTTGTTTTTCTTGTTTTGTAGTTCTTCTGGTTTTACCTTTGCTCTCTTGTATTAACTGGTATTTAAGTATTTTTTTTTTTTTCCAGGTTCCCTATGTGTGCTTTTCTTTCTCCTCAGCATGGTGGATCCTTTTAAGTATTTTCTGTAGAGCTTGTTTGGTCTTCATGTATTCCTTTAGCCTGCTTTTGTTGTGGAATGTCCTTATTTCTCTGTCTATTTAAATGAATAGCTTTGCAGGATATAGTCATATTGGTTGACAGTTGTTATCTTCCAGAACTTGAAATATGTCATTGCAAGCCCTTCTGGCTTTTAAAGTTTTTGTTGAGTAATTTGCTATTTTCCTGATGGGCTTACCTTTGTATGTGACTTGATTTTTATCTATAACTGCTTTCAATATATTTTCTTTGGTGTGTGTTTTGTAGTTTAATTATAATATGACAGTGAGAGGTTCTTTCCTGATTTTGTTTGGCATTCTATAGGTTTGCTGTATCTGTACTGACATCACTTTCCCTACTTGGGGAAGTTTTCTTCTATGATTTTGTTGAAAATACCTGTTATGCCTTTGGAATAAATTTCTTTTCCTACTATGCCCTGAATTCTTATGTTTTTATCTCTTCATAGTGTCCCAGATGTCTTGAAATTACAATTCATGCCTTCCTATTAGTTTATCTTTCTCTTTCTTGGACTGTATTAGATTTGTCACCTGGTCTTCTGGTTTAGATATTCTGTCCTCTCCTTTATCCATTCTACTGATGAGACTTTCTACAGCGTTTTCTATTTGACTTAGTCTGTTTTTCATTTCTAATATTTCTGATTGGTATTTTTTCATCAATTCTATTTCCTTACTCATTTTTTTGTATTGACCTACTTATTTCATTAAGTTGGTTTCCTGTGTTTTCTTGGGATTGCTTCAGGAGTTGGTTTTCTTTTATTCTTTTGATTTCTTTGAACATAGATATCATTTTTTGAAATATTTGTCAGGCATTTCATCTAAAGCAGTCTCACTGGAGGTCATTTCTGATGGATTTATAATTTTTGATGAGATTATATTGTCTTGATTTTTATGTTCCTTGTATTATAATGTACAGATTTTTGCATCTTGAGTTAATTTGATGCTTGAGTTTTCTAATTATCTGCAGTGTTCTTAGCCATTTAAATCTGACTTTATATATCTTCAGTGTAGGAGTTTAAGGTGCCAGGTGTAGCTCTTAAATCCAAGAGAAATAGCAGAAGCAACCCTAGGTGTTGAGTTTGCCTGCTATTCAAGTATTATAGTATATGGAGTGAAGCAAATTACTGGCAAATTCTAAAATTCAGCTGAGCAATATAGACATTCAATCAAAATCAGCACAGAGTATTTATACAAGGGTGGGGATTTAAACAAGGGTGTTTAAACTAAACAGATAATCTACTAAAGCCAAACTCCCTAAAAGTGTGTGTTGTTCCACACCTTTAATCCAATAAGTAACTTTTCCTGACATGGAATGAGATATTAGCACTTCCAGTGCAGACCTACCTATGTATCTGGCTTTGTATAAGTAGGCCCTGTTACCTTTTGGGATGGCTTCCAATCTCCCCAATGCTGAGTGCCTACTGTGATCCCTCTCTGTGCCAGGTGGCCAGAGTTGAATGAGTTTTCTGGATATGCACAACCCTGACAGTTGGGGGTAGGAGACTTTGCAGTGTGCCTAGACTTGTACCAGAGCTGCTTCGCTGGTCCCATTTGTATTTTCCTTCAGTAGCTGCTCAGCTGGTCCCTGCTGTCTTCACCTTCAGGTTTCTTGACTTTGAAAGGAGGCTGATGTGAATGGAAAATCCCTTCACCTTGTTTCTGCTCCTGCTGCTCTGCACTGCCGATCAGCTGGGTGGGCTGGCAGGCTTGCAGATCAGGGTTGCTGGTGCCTTGGGTTGATTTTGGCCAGTTTCCTCCTTTCTGGAAAATCTTGGTCTCTTCTGCTTCTCTGCTGTGGTTGATAATAACTTATATACCTTCCCTTTTCAGTAAAAGAGTGTATTTTGCTGTGTTTCCGTTTATTTCCCTTTCTAGGCTGCTTTGGTGTGCCTCGTATGCCACTGTCTTACCCAGAAGTCAACCTTGATCTCCACCTGGCTTTTTTCTATATGTTATGAAAACCTCATCATAAAGGTACTGGTTTATGGAAGCAATGTCAAGAACTACTAGATCTCATGATCACAAAAAGGACCAGCCTGAGGCTAAACCAATACCTTGCTGAGTTTTGTAACTGTGGTTCTTGGCATTGCTTCCACATTTGAACATATCCCAAATCAGATGAAAATGCTCCTCTGGTTCCTTCTACGTAGATGTATCAAGGCTTCCCCAATATCCACCAAATCCAAGCAGACTTTTCCTAATGCCCTCTTCACCAGAGCCACCACATTTAGTACTGGCTATTCACTGCCTAGAAAAATAAGTTCATGTTGTTAGGATTGAACCTAAGGACATTGCACTGGGAATATGACCAGCTTCCCCTGAGTTGTTTAGAGGACACATATATAGTTCTTTCACCAAGCAAAAAGAGGAGGCTGGCCATGATGCCACTAGCAGGTCTTGTTAGCAGAGAAGGTAAAAGAGAAACACATAATTTGTCTTTAAAGTCTGTTAAATCTGATGGCTCTATTTTGGATTTGATACATTTTTAAAGTTTACATTTAAAAAACATAGGACTGATCAAATTAACAGAGAGGATCTAGAGAGAAGGCTCAGCAGTTAAGGTGCTTGCATTCAAAACCCAATGACTCAAATTCAATTCCATAGTACTTATCTAAAACTTGATGCACAAAATGTGCATGCATCTGGAGTTTGTGTGTAGTGGCTAGAGGACATGACACATGCATTTTCTTTCTCCTTCTTCTCTCTGTCTCTCTGCTTGAAAATAAAAAAAAAAGAACTTTTAAAAAAATGAACTGAGGGGCTGGAGAGATGGCTTAGTGGTTAAGGTGCTTGCCTGCAAAGCCAAAGGACCCAGGTTCAATTCCCCAGGGCCAAGTAAGCCAGATGCCCAAGGTGGTGTATGTGTCTGGAGTTCATTTGCAGTGGCTGATGGCCCTGCTGCACCCATTCTCTCTCTTTCTGCTTTTTTTCTCTTTCTCAAATAAACAAAATAAAATAAAATTTATTTTAAAAAATAAACAGAGAGCACACCCAGAGGGTTGATTTTCTTGTTTCTATTTGAAGTGTTTGTTGTTAGAGGGCTGTTAGAAAGTATGGGTCCCTGGTTCCTCAAGGGGCCATTGCACACCAGATCCCCAGAGGCATCGAGGCAACTATGGAATAGGGTCCTGAGTGGCCATGAGTGTGATGGGAAGAAACACCCTGGAGATAGCCTTAGAGAACAGTTCTCATTTATTCAACAAGGAACTGGTTGTTTTTATTTTTTTTAATTATTATTTTTTATTGACAACTTCTATACTTACATACAAAAAACACATGATATTTCCCTCCCCTCCCCCCATTCCACTTTAGAACTCCAATCTCCATCATATCCCCTCCCTCTCTCCATTAGTCTCTCTTTTAATTTGATGTTTTTTTCTTCTATTTTTGAGGGTCTTGCGAAGGTATTGCTAGGCACTGCAAGGTCATGGATATTGAGGCCAATTTCTGTCTGGGCGGTTGCATTGTAAGAAGTCATACCCTTCCTTTGGCTCTTCCATTCTATCCGCCCCCTCTTCCACAATGGTCCCTGAGCCTTGGAGGGTGTGACAGAGGTGTTTCAGTGCTGGACACTCCTCCATCCCTTCTTCTCAGCACTATGTTGTCTTTTGGGTCATCCCAATGGTCATTGCCATCTGAAAAGAGAAGCATTCTAACCAGAAGTGAGAGTAGCGTTAATATGTGAATATGAACATTAAGTGTAGTGCTTTCAGGGCAGCATGGTGGGAATAATATATACATTTAGTCAGATAAGAGCAGGCTTTATACCCCTAAGGTTCATGACCTCACCTGCCATAGACTTTTGCTTAGGTTTTTCAGTACCAGGTATGTATTCCCTCCCGTAGAGTGGGCCTTCAGTCCAATTATGGAGCAGTTGGTTACCCCAAGAGCAGGCATGCCTCTATTGCACCCATTCAGTCATTTGGCCAGTATGGCCAAACTTGAATGTTCAGTGTCCACTGTTTTCACTGCTGATGACCTCTGTCTCCCATATGGCTGCATGCAGTGCAGCTTTTTCCAGCTTTCAGTTGGCTGGTCTGCAGGGAGAAGGTTTTCTGCTCCACACCAGCTTGCTTTCTCAGTGACCTTGCCTATCTTCTGGATATTAATTCAGCAATAGGGTCTTACCATCTGTTTCTCAAGGGAAACCAAGGGCCTTGGCAATAGCCTTTAATTTTGGAGGCTACTGGGACCTCCTTGGCCAACAACTCACTGGAAGGTATTCCATCCCAGGCACTGAAAATTTTCAAGTAACAGTCTACAGCTTCTAGATGTGCCATTATTCAAAAAAACAGGTTTATGTAAGTCTTATTCAGACTATCTTGAATTTATATTGACCCTCCCCCTGCCCTTCTTTTATGCATTCTCTTCCCATGGCCTCGCTTAGGCCATTCTCCTCCCTGTAATCTGTTCTTCTACTTACATATGTGCAATACCATACACTTAAGTCCTTCCCTTTCCTCCCTCCCTTATAGCCTTTACCAGCTTACTGGTTTTTGGTACCTATTTTTGGTTCCAGTTCACACACAAGTCTATACATTTGTAGCTAGGATCCACATATGAGAGAGGACATATGACATTTGGCTTTCTGCGCCTGGGTTACCTCACTCAGTATAACCCTTTCCAGATCCATCCTTTTCTGTGCAAATTTTGTAGTTTCATTTTTCTTTACCATTGCAGAGAACTCCATTGTGTAAATGTACCACATCTTTATTATCCATTTATCTGTGGAGGGACATCTAGGCTGGTTTCATTTCCTAGCTATTGTGAATAGAGCAGCAATAATCATGGTTGTGCAAGTATCTCTAAGGTAGTGAGAAGAGTCCTTTGGATATATGCCTAGGAGTGCTATAGCTGGATCATATGGTAAATCCATTTTTAGCTGTCTCAAAGGAACTGGGTTTTTATAAGCAGGAGAGAGAGAGAGAGAGAGAGAGAGAGAGAACAGGAAGAGGGTTCCAAGGGGATTGGTGGGTTCAAAGGTTGTTTGCCGATGCCTAGTTGGCATTAGGGATATTCATTCTAGCACATAGGGAAAGGGTCAGATGATCTTTGTAGCCACTGGAAGAGGATAGGGTAGGGGGATGGGTTTTGTAAAGGCTCTTAGCCAATACTGTATAAGGAGTTTCCTAGGTAACTGGCCAAAGGTCACAGGGCTATGAGTGAAGCTTAAGTCTTATCAGGACATCCAGGCACCCTGGGCTGGTGGGAGGGAGTCATGGGGCCCAAGATTTGTCTGGGGGGTCCAGGCTCACTGTGACCCTGGGAGGGAGGGAGGGTCCTTACTTCTGGTGGTTCCCAGGACCCAAGATTTGGCTGGGGTCCAGGCAGCTGTGACCTCTCTGTAGCCTGGGGCCCATATCTGATAGCTTAGTCCTGCTTTTAACCCAGGGCCCTTCCTGTATCTGACAGCAAGGAGTTTACAAAAACTCACTCCTGGCCTCTTTTGATGTTTTAGGAAGAGACTGTGACAATAAGTTACAGGATGATAGTATGATTATCTAAAGAAACAAGTCTCAAACTTTTTGGCTTTAGGACCTCTTAGTAGCTAGTAAAATTATTGGTGACCTAGAACTTTAGTTTTTTACTTGTATATTTTGGATATGTCAACTATCAATAGATTATCAATCCAAAATATAAAAGAAGAAATTAAATGTATATTTATGTTAACACATTTAGGAGAGTGATAAACCAGTCATATTTTAATATGTCACCCATTTTAAAGAAAAAGTACTCATATATATATATTTTGATTTTTCGAGATAGGGTCTCACTCTAGTTCAGGCTGACCTGGAATTCACTATGTAGTCTCAGGGTGCCCTCGAACTCATGGTGATCCTCCAACCTCTGCCTCCCGAGTGCTGGGATTAAAGGCGTGCACTACCACACCCGGTTTACTCATGTTTTTTAAAACCCAATCTTCAATAAGAAAAGTGTCACTGTTTTTCATATTTGCAAATCTTTCTCATGCCTGGCTTAATGTGAGATGGCTGAATTTTCCTAGCTACTTCTATATTCAGTCTGTCAGGCAGTCATATAACCTTGAGTAATCAACAATTTCTACTGAACATTATGAGAGATAAAAAAGGGAAAACCTTAGTATTATTATAAAAAAAATACTTTTCTTCCCAAGGATTTCCTTACAGGATGTTCTGAAACCCCACAGGACCTCAAACCACACTTCAAATCACTATCTTAAAGCCTGTATATATATATATATTTGGATATCCCCATGAATGAATTATAGTTGTTTCAAGCAATAGTACATATAATAACACTAGATAAGATATTTAAAGAATATACTTAAGTTCCTATATCTCACAAAAGTGGAGATGAAGAGCAGTATGAGCCAGTGCACAGAATCAGACAATTTGGTAGAGTTCCACTAAAAACCCTAATTTATGACCAGATATTCCATACAATACTTCACTTCACCAGTCCCTTAGAATATGTAAAATACAATCAATTTCACCCAAAATATATGTACCGGAGATATAGCATAAATCATATTTAATCCCTATTCTTTTTTCAGATTTAACATTTCAGATAATTTAAAGGTTGGCTTTTTTACCTCAGACCATGCTACTCAGACAGATTCCACTGAAATTTTACCATTAAAAGAGCTGACTTCATCAACAGAAAAATTACTGCAGGTAACTATATTTATTTTTGAGTCTAAGATAATTTTGGATATTATTTGTCTTTATGAATTATTTTTTGGCAATGCTAGGGCTCAAATCCAAGGCTTCATGAATGTTGTGCAAGCACTCTACCACTGCACTACACTTTCAGTTATTTGTTTTTTGTATATTTTATTGGCAGAATTAAAATAATCAAGAGTTTAAAAAATATTAACACCTTTGAGAAACTGGGCTGAATAATAAATAGCTATTTTTAAAAATTATTAAAATAAGTTCTGATTTATATTTATGTTATATTGTTGTCATACTTACATGTTAACTTGTTCAGTGAAATGTTTAGTTACTATATTTTTTAAAGTCTGTTAACATTTTCTATTTATGACACTTAAGGAAAATTATAAATATTTTAGCAGGGCATAATGGTGCACACCTTTAATCACAGCACTTGGGAAGGAGAGGTAGGAGGATTGCTATGAATTCACAGCCAGACTGGGACTATACAGTGAATTCCAGGTCAGCCTGGGCCTTTAGCCCTACCTTGCAAAAAACAATGAAAAAGAAAATTATAAATATTTTGTATATGGATGAATATAGACAATTATATGCTGAGTAACTCTGGTTATTCATACATCTTTGTCAAGTATTTTTCTTTACAGCTTTTTGAACAATATTTATTTATTTATTTATTTATTTATTTATTTATTTATTTGAGAAGGGGGAACAGAGAGAAAATGGCAGACAGAAAGATAGTGGATATGGGCACACCAGGACTACCCCTGCAAATTCCAAATGAATCCTCCGCTTTATGTGAGTACTGGGGAATCAAAACCAGGCTGTCAGGCTTTATAAGCAAACACCTTTAACGGCTGAGCCATTTATCCAGCCCATGGATCTTTTTTTTTTAATTAATTAATTTATTTATTTGCAAGCATAGAGAGAGAGAGAGGCAGACATAGAGAGAATGGGCACTCCAGGGCCTCTAGCCACTGCAAACAAACTCTAGATGCATGTGTCCCTTGTGCATCTGGCTTACGTGGGTCCCGGAGAATCAAACCAGGATCCGCAGGCAAATGCCTTAACTGCTAAGACATTTCTCCAGCCCCCCTTGGATCTTTTTGATTGTAAAAGAATAGAATATTTCATAAACATCATATATTGAGCTATTACTAAAAACTATCATACCTCATTTTATTTTTCACTTAATACAACTTTGAGATCCTTTTATATTGGTCCATAAAGGCATTTCTCATAGCTAAACACAAAAGTGCCTGCCTATCATTCTAGCCATTCAGGAGACTGAGACAGAAGGATCACATGTGTGAGGCCAACCTGGTCAACTTTGTGAGACACTATGTCAAAAAAATTTTTTTAAGGACTGGGAAGTAGCTTAGTGGTGTGCCTAGGGTTCTGTGGGTCTTGTTCCGTTCCCGTTTCCTGGGGTCGTTGGCAACCACCGACATCCCCGGCGAGGGAGGGAGGAGTTGGGAGGGAAGCAGCAGGGTCCTTCCTGGAGCAGTGGGTGAGTGCGACGAACATGATGGGCAGTGAACACCCGGGAGACCATCTGATGGACAGCACTCGTTTATTCAAAAGGGGAGTGGGTTTATAAACACTTGGGGAAGGTTGAGATGGCACGTACAGACTATATGGCAATCGGATGCATAGTTTATGGGCTCTTATCTAGGTGGCAGAAGGACTAGTAACTTCAAAGCTATGGGGGAAGGATAAGTGAAGATAAAGGGGAAGGGCAGAAGAGGAGATTAACAGAAAGCTGTGTGTGGTGGTGAGAGAGATGGTGAGAGGCTATGTGACTCCAGCCACATGAGGGTCTCAGGCAGCTAGCCACAAGGACAGGAACTGTGGTGGGGGGCAAAGTCTGACTTATGGAATGGTCAGAGCCTTTTGGGGTCTGGGGGGGAGGGCCTTGCCAGTTCTGCCCACTCTGGGCGATGACAGCACACTACAACCTACAATGTAGGGAAGGCCAGTCACCATCGCCAGAGACTCCATGTCGATAGGGCCAGCTGCAACCCCACAGCCCAGGGTCTCTGGCCATGTCCAATAGTTCAGGCCAGCCTTCTCACAGGTCCAGCCAGTTTTTAGCAGGCCCAACAGGGTTCAATCTCTGGTACTACAAAAAAAATTTCTCATTGATTTCACAGGTATAATGTCATAAGATGTACATCATATATTTAGCTCTCATTTTGGTAGCCTTTTAATCCTTTTAGTGTAATAATTAATACTAATCATATTCATGTGCCAGTAAACCTGTGGTGAAAATGCTTAAAAGTAGAATTTCTGAGTCAAAGGATGTAAGCATTAGTCCTTTGGAAGCATATTGCCAAATTGCCCTACCTAGAGATTATACCAACTTTTGAGTATGTCTGTTTGCAACATACTTGCCAATTTATTGCCTTCTTCTATAAACACATTTCTTAGAAAGGCTGTACAGTTTTTGTGATTTAATTTGCTTTAATCCTTCCTATGGATTAAATGAAGACACATATTTTCTAACTTGGAGGAATAAAAATTAGGACCAGTAAGACAAACATAGCACAAGAGAACAGTAGTCTGAGGAGGACTTGGCTTTACAAGCAGAGACTTTCTAGCTCTTTTTAGCCATATTCTTTAACAGCTAAAAATATTTTCATGGAAGCACATGGTGAGGAATTTTGTATTGGTGGCAGTGAAACTTTGAATGGAGAAAAAAGTTTCATTTTGAAGCAAAGAAAATATAGGGATTTTATAAAAACTTACTAGAAGCATTCCTGTCCTAGAGACTATCCAGGAAGGAACCTGTGAGCTCAATTCAAGCAGTCTTCAGTGTCCTAGGTTGGGATTGGACTATCCATAAAGTTAATAAACATTTTCATTTTGTCTCTACCAGGTCATGAAAATGTAGACTTATTGATGCCAATTCACTAACCAAAAGTTACTAATCTCTTAATGGCTTTTAATCAGGACTTGTCACAGAGGAATCAGTACCCTTCCGCTGGGTTGTTTCCTCCCATGCTGGTGCCCTTGCTGTATAGTTTTATTCCTTTGTAAGCAGGTGTGTCCAAACCAAGTTTTTGTCAGAACGATTTAGGTGAAATGTTGTGTGCAGCTTTAGAACCTTCTTCGAGACACATTTCAGGAGCACTCACTGCTTTTTCTTCTTTACTCCTTTCAGTTCCTTCTTCCTGCCTCCCACTCATCCTCTCTATGACCTTATCTAATTCTAATAACATCCTCAAAGCTCCATTTATAAATGTGATTCCAACATGAGTTTGAGAGGCTACAAATCACATTTAAACCATAGTACTCCATCATCATAGCTTAGTTTGCAAACTATTATTTTGAAATCCTGGATACCATGACATGGTATTACTAGAATTATCAATTACACCATATGTTAGAGCTAATCTTTCTAAAATAAAGTCTAGTTCTTCTGCCAGGTACCAGAACCTGAGAATATGCTGGCATATTTGCATACAGAACCTCATTGTCTACAGTAATGTATGGTTTTCATTTCATAGATGATTACATCACTTCACATGGATTTTGGGTTCCTTAAAGAATTGATTCAACTAAAGTTCAAGGATCAACTTAAAGAGGAGTCTTGGAAGATCTTTAATGTTCTACATGAGAGAGTTGTGGAAGTGGAAAAGCACTATCAACAGGTAGTTGCTTTCTTGTGTTCTCTTTATGGATTGATTCTGTATTTAGATATGTGGATAGTGCAGTCTTGGTTTACTAACTTATAGAGGCAACTTATGGGGGCTGTGTCTCCATAAGCTAATTATGGTTTCACTATGTGTTGAGAATTTTGGTGAATACCTTGTATACTAATTAGTAATTCTCACATTTAACTTATAAAGTTGGCATTATTTTTCCTCTTTATTAGACAAGGAAATCAAGTTACCAAAAGGTTAATTAACTTACTTCAGATTAAGTAAAGTGGCAGAGCTTTACATTCCAGGTCAGACAGCTCAATGCTTGAGTTCTTAACTCTTAATCAAAATTATGTATATATATACATATTTGTGCTTCAATGGCTCTATAGGAACCAAAGACATGAAAACTACTGCTTCAAGAAATTTCCTAAAATCTTTGGTCAGGATGCCATACTTATCTGTCATTAAGAATAGGCATTGCTATTATTTCTGTGCTATAAAATAAGAAAACATATTTTGGTGGTCATTCCATAGTCACCATGATAAGCATTTTAATCACATTTATGTAAATGCTAAGTTTCTTAAAATCCTAAAATAAAATCTTGTTAACCCTGACATACCAATTAAGAAACTGGGCTTTCCAAGATTATAGTATACACAAGCTCAGACAGTAGGGGGCACGATACTTTAATCTAGCCATTTCTGACTCTAATGTTTATTACTCCATCCTGGAGTAAAAATTAAGATGAGAATCAGAAACATTTTTCACAGCCCAGATATCCAGATCCATCCATTTTTCTATGAATTTCATAATTTAATTTTTTTACTGATAAAAAGAACACCATTTTCTGTATGTACCACATCTTCATTATACATTCATCAGTTGATGGGTATCTACACTGCTTCTTTTTTCTAGCCATTATGAACCTAACAACAACAAACATGATGAAGCAAAAATATCTATCATAGAGTATATGGATCAAAGGGATAAGCATAGTTATTTTAAAAACTTTGTGAAGTCATCCCTCTCCTCTTAACCAAAAAACAATGGGAACTTCCCTATAGAGTCTATGACTTTCAAAGTGATAGGCTTCTGATTTGGTTCTCAGTACAAGGTATGAATTTACTCTTACTGACAGACCTCATATTCAATCAGAGAGTTATTGATTACCTTCTTAGCCTGTGTGCCACTGTTGCCCAGGTGTGTACATCTTGCCTGTCTGGTTGATTTTTTTAGCTTGCAGGATCTTCTTGTTCACACTATTGGTGACCAATATTCCCCAGTAGGTCCCATAGCACTTTCTAACACTGTGAGGGCTTTCCAGTACAGAGATGTTTTCCTGACTACAGTCTGTGCAATATTTGGATCTTGTGGGTAACCAAGTGCACTGGCAATAGCCTACATTGTTTGGGGGGGACTCATGGGCCTCCCTGACCAACAGCTCTCTGTGGGGACGGGCAACCTGTCACTAGGATTTATCAGCAAAAGCCTGTAATTTTAGGGATAAGCTTTCTCCACCCCTTACAGGGTACTTCTGCCTGGACTATTTTCCATACCTTCTCTTATTAAGGGTCATATCTTTCAATTAGCTAAACAGAAGGAAAATTTCCATGGTACTGATTCATTCCATCATTAATTTTATATATTCCTCCCCTTACCCTACTCCCCTCAAGACCCTTCCATCCCCTGTATTCTGTCCCTCCACTTGCCTGTCAAGTGTCCCCTTTTCACATTCCTCCCTTTTTGCCCACTCTCCTAACCTCTTTCTAGTTATTTGCCAATACTACTTGATACTATAACTTATAAATAAATCAAGTTGTTCCTTGTTAGAAACTACATATGAGATAACATGCAGCAGTTGTTTTTCTGAGCCTTGCTTAATATGATTTTTTTCAAGTTCATGTATTTTTCTGCAAATTTAATTATTTCTTTTTTTTTTGTATCACTAAGTAGAATTCCATTGTGTCTATGTTCCACATCTTCAGTGTCCGTTCATCATCTGATTCCATTTTCTAGCTATTGTGAACAGCAACAAACATAGATGAGCAAGTATCTCTATAGTAAAGAGTAGAGTCTTAGGGTATATGTTCAGAAGTGGTATAGCTGGATCAAAGAGTAGATATATTTTTAGATTTTTGAGGAGCCTCCATACTGATTTTACAGTGGCTACACAAGCTTATACTCCCACCACAAGTGGATGAGTTCCTCTTTCCCCTCACCCTTGACAGCATTTGTTGTTATTTGGTTTTCTGATGATAGTCATTCTAACTGGAGTGAGATGGAACCTCAAAGTCATCTTAATTTTCATTTCCCTGATGGCAAAATATGTTACACATCTTTTCAGATGTTTATTGGCCATTTGTATTTCTTCCTTTGAGAACTCTCTGTTCAGTTCCCTGCTCCTTTTTTTTTTCTTGCTTGGTTTTCTGAGGTAGGGTCTCGCTCTAGCCCAGGCTAACCTGGAATTCTCTATGTAGTCTCAGGGTGGCCTCAAACTCATGGTGATCCTACCTCTGCCTCCCAAGTGCTGGTATTAAAGGCATGTGCCACCATGCCCAGCCCTGCTCCATTTAAAAAATTTATTTATTTGTTTGTTTGTTTATTTATTTATTTATTTATTTATTTATTTATTTATTTATTTTTGTTTGGTTTTCGAGGTAAGGTCTCACTCTGGCCCAGGCTGACCTGGAATTAACTATGTAGTCTCAGGGTGGCCTTGAACTCTCAGCGATCCTCCTACCTCTGCCTCCTGAGTGCTGGGATTAAAGGCATGCGCCACCACGCCTGGCTTATTTATATTTTTTATTGACAACTTATTTAATTGTAGACAATATCCCATGGTACTTCCCTCCCTCCCCCCACTCTCCCCTTTGAAACTTCACTCTCCATCATATCCCCTCCCCCTCTCAATCAGTCTCTCTTTTCAGTTTGATGTCATGATCTTTTCCTCCTATTTCGATGGTCTTGTGTAGGTAGTGTCAGGCACTGTGAGGTCATGGATATCCAGGCCATTTTGTGTCTGGAAGTCTGCTCCATGTTTTTGAGTGGGTTTACTTATATTTTTATTGTTCAGTTTTTGAGTTCTTTGTGTAGTCTCAATATTAACTCACTGTCAGATGTAGAGCTGGTGAAAATTTCTCCCATTCTGTATGCTGTCTGTTGACTCTGTAGACAGTTTGCTGAACTTTACAGTAGATGTTTAGTTTAATGAGACCCTATTGGTTGAATGTTTGTCTTATTCCTGGAGTCTTATTCAACAAGTTCTTACCTAATTCATATGTCTTAGAGTGTTCTTTCTACTTTTTCCTATAGTTTTTCATGGTTTTAGGTCTTACATTGAGGTCTTTGATCCACTTGGAGTTAATTTTTGTGCAAGGCAAGGACAGAGGGTTTAGATCATTTTTCCACATGTAGTTGTCCCTTTTATCAAATGCCATTTGTTGAAATTGCTATCCTTTCTCCTTTGTGCATTTTTGGCTCATTTGTCAAAGACCAGATAGCTATAGTTACTAAAACTTATGTCTGGATCTTTTACTGTATTCTACTCACCTATGAGTCTATTTTGTACTAGTACCATGCTGTTTTTATTGCTATGGCTTTGTAGTATATCTTGATATCAAATACAGTAACACCACCAACAGTATTCTTTTTTTTTTTTTTTTTTTATTTATTTATTTATATCAAATACAGTAACACCACCAACAGAACTATTCATCTTTTGGGTCCTGGAGAATACAGGCACTTTTGTCCAGCCCACCAACAGTATTCTTTTTGTTACAGGCACTTTTGTCCATTTAAGGCTTTTTTACTATTCTTTTCTTTCTTTTTTTATTGCTTATGTACATAGTGTGTATACAGCCATGTTGGTACCATCATTAGCTTCCTCCCTGTCCTCCCCCTTTGAAAGGACCCTCCTCCTTGGGGAATATGGGTTGTGCATTGTGGGGGTAGCCATCAGTTATGGGGAAGAGGCAATGTTTCTGTGCATAATGTATAGGTCTTTCACTTCTTTGGTTAATGTTATTCCAAGGTATTTTTTTCCCAAATAGTGAGGTTTTGTGTGTGTGTGTGTGTGTGTGTGTGTGTGTGTGTGTGTGTGTGTGTGTTTAGAGGTAGGGTCTCACTCTACTCAAGCTCAGGCTGACCTGGAATTTAGTCTGTAGTCTCAGGGTGGACTCAAACTTACGGCAATCCTCCTACCTCCCGAGTGCTGGGATTAAAGGTGTGTGTCATCATGCCCAGCTATTCCAAGGTATTTAATTTTTTGTTGCTATTGAAAATGGGACAATGTTACTTATTTCTTTCTCTGTATCTTTGTCTTTTGCATATAGAAAAGCTACTGATTTTTGTACATTGATTTTGTATCCTGCTACTTTGCTGAAGGAGTTAATCACCTTTAAGAGTTTTGGGATGGAGGTTCTTGGGTCACTTATATATAGAATCATGTCATCTGAAAATAGGGCTAACTTAACGTCTTCCTTTCTAATTTGTATCCATTTTATTTCTTTCTCCTGTCTTATTGATTGAGCTAGAACTAACTGCTAGTACTATGTTGAAGAACAGAGGTAAGAGTGGACACCCCTGTCTTATTCCTGATCTCAATGGAAATTCCTTAAGTCTCTCCCATTAAGTATTATTTGGGCTTTAGGAGCTTCATATATAGCTTCTATTATGTTGAGATATAAACCATCCATTCTTATTCTCTCCAGTGTTTTGATCATGATGTGATGATGTATTTTGTTAAAGGCCTTTTCTGCATCTATTGAAACCATTATGTGGTTTTTGTGTTTAAGCTTATTTCTGTGGTTTATTACATTGACAGATTTCCTTATGTTGAACCACCCCCTGCATTCCTGGGATGAAGCCTACTTGATAAAGGTAGATAATGCTTTTGATGTGTTGTTGAATTTGGTTTGCAAGGATTTTGTTCAGGATCATTGCATCTAAGTTCATCAGAGATTTAGGCCTATAGTTTTCTTGTGGCATCTCTGCCTGGTTTTGGTATTAGGGTGATACTAGCTTCATAGAAGGGGTTGGGGAGCTTTTCTTTCTCTCCAATTGTGTGGCACAGTTTGAGAAAAATTGGTTTCAGTTTTTCCATGAAGGTTTGATAGAATTCATCTGAGAAGCCATCTGGCCCTGGACTCTTCTTTTTGGGGAGGTTTTTGATTAACTTTTCAACCTCGATGGATGTGATAGTTTTGTTTAGGAAATTAATCTACTCTGAGTTTAGCTTTGATAGGTGGTGTGTCCAGGAATTCATCCATTTCTTCCATATTATTCAGTTTTGTGGAGTAGAGGTTTTTGAAATAAGTCATGATGGTTCTCCCAATTTCACTTATGTCTGTTGTGATCTCTCCTTTTTCATTTCTAATTTTGTAAACTTGAAGCATCTCTTTTTTTTTTTTTTTTTTTTTTGGAGAGAAACAGAGAGAGAGGGAGAGGAAGACAGATAGAGATGGGCGTGCCAGCAGCCTCTCAGCTGCTGCGAACGAAATCCAGATGTGTGCGCTCCCTTGTGGTCAAGTGTGGCATTGCACCCTTGCATCACTTTGCATCTGGCTAAACGTGGGACCTTGGAGATTGGAACCGCTGGAGATTGGAACCAGTGTTCTTAGGCTTAGGAGGCAGGCGCCTTAACCGCTAAGCCATCTCTCCAGCCCAAGCATCTTTTTTTTTTTCCACTTCATCAAATTGGCCAGGGGTTTATCAATCTTATTTATTTCTTTAAAGAACCAGCTCTCTGTTTCATCAATTTTAATTGCTTTCTTAGTTGCCAATTCATTAATTTCTGCTCTGATCTTAATTATTTCTTTCCATCTGGAGATTTTTGTGTTGGATTGTTCTTGTTTTTCCAATGCCTTTGGGTGGATAGTTAGGTTATTTATTTGGAATTTCTCTGTCTTTGTTATGAAGGTATTTAGTGCTATGAATATTCCCCTAAGGACCTTCATTGTGTCCCATACATTTTGGTACAATGTGTTCTCCTTGTCATTCAATTCTAGAAATTTTGTAATTTCATTTTTTATTTCATCCATTACCCATTTATTGCTTAAAAGTGTGTTGAGCCGGGTGTGGTGGTGCATGCCTTTAATCCCAGCACTTGGGAGGTAGAGGTACCAGGATCACCATGAATTCAAGGCCACCCTGAGACTATATAGTGAATTCTAGATCAGTCTGAGCTATAGTGAAACCATATCTCATAAAACCAAAACAAAAAAAAAGAGGAAAAAAAAAGTGTAGTTCAGTTTTCAAGAGATGGTGGGATTCCTGGCGTATCTCTTGTTGTTAATTTCTAGCAATACAGCATTGTGATCTGAAATAATGCAGGGAATTATGTCAATCTTCCTAAATATTTGGAGGCAGGCTTTATGACCCAGTATATGATCTATATTAGAAAAGGTACCATGGGCTGCTGAGAAGAATATGTAATTTGTGGGCTTTGGGTAGAATGTTCTGTAGGTGTCCATTAGGTCTAATTGATCTATGGTGTTGTTGAGCTCTCTTACTTCCCTGTTAATTTTCTGGTTGGATGATCTATTTATTGCTGATAGTGAAGTATTGAACTCCCCAACTATAATGGTGCTGGTGGTTATTTCTGTTTTGTTGTTAAGTAGGTTTTGTTTTATGAATTGTGGTGCACCTGTGTTTGGTACATAAAGATTGATGATTGTGATATACTCTTGTTGGATCATTCCCTTGATAAGTAAGAAGTGGCCTTCTTTGTCTTTTGTGATTACTTTTGGTTTGAAGTCTATTTTACCCAATATTAGTACAGCTATTCCTGCTTGTTTCTTATTCTGTTTGCTTAGAATATCATTTTCCACCCTTTCACCCTGAGGAGGTGTCTGTCTTTAGTAGTGAGGTGGGTTTCTTGAAAACAACAGATTGAGGGGCCTAATTTTCTCATCTACCCTGTTATCTTATGTCTATTTATGGGTGAATTAAGGCCATTAATGTTTAGGGTAATAACTGTGAGGTTTGATTTAATCCCTGCCACATTGTGGTGGTTTATGTGGTTTGGTGTTTTTTTGGACTGCTGGTCTGGGTCCACGGAGGGGTGGGGTTATGGTGAGTGGGTGGAGGTTCTTGGTGGTGGGAAAACTGAAGGAGGGAGGGAGGGGGAATGGTAGCTTGCTGGTCTGGGTCAGCGCACGAGGGGTGGTGGCAAGTGGGATGACGGTTGTGCATGGAGGTCCCTGGTGGTGGGAAAGCCTAAGGAGGGGAAATGCTAGCCTGGGTCCACTTAGCCTGCACTTAGTACAGGAGGAACCTGCGGCTGGGACTGTGGCTAGGATGGCTGCTTGAAGGGATTGGGGGACTGGTGGGCTACCTGAGAGCATGGGAGTCAACAGATTCCCTACTTTGCTCTTCTGCACCCTCCCACTGGAGGTCTTCTAGGATCTGCAAACCCCTAAAATCCTCAAAGAACCCTGAAGATCTTGCCTTTCCTTCCCGTGAGATGAGGTGTGGTTAGGTGGATGCCATCTTGACCGGAAGTCTCTCAAGGCCTTTTTTTCTTGCATATAAATTTTGGTATTTTTTTTATTTCTTTGAAAAACAGTACTGGAATTTTTATTGGAATTACATTGAATACACATATTGCTTTTGATAGGTTGGCCATTTTCATGATATTAATTCTTCCAGTTGATGAGCATGAGAGGTCTTTCCATCCTCTTGTATCCTCCTCAACATCTTTCTCCAGTGTTTTAATGAATTAGGAATCGTCTAAGATATTTAACTTTTATTGCTATTGTAAATGGGATTGTTTTCCTGATTTCTTTCTCAGTATGTGTATTGTTGGTATATACAAAGACTACTGTTTGTTTCCTTATTGAATTTTTCTTTTTTTTTAAATTATTATTTTTATTGACAACTTCTATACTTACATACAAAAAACACATGATATTTCCCTCCCCTCCCCTACTTTAGAACTCCAATCTCCATCATATCCCCTCCCTCTCTCCATTAGTCTCTCTTTTAATTTGATGTCATCATCTTTTTCTTCTATTTTGAGGGTCTTGCGAAGGTATTGCTAGGCACTGCAAGGTCATGGATATCGAGGCCAATTTCTGTCTGGGCAGTTGCATTGTAAGAAGTCATACCCTTCCTTTGGCTCTTCCATTCTATCCGCCCCCTCTTCCACAATGGTCCCTGAGCCTTGGAGGGTGTGACAGAGGTGTTTCAGTGCTGGACACTCCTCCATCCCTTCTTCTCAGCACTATGTTGTCTTTTGGGTCATCCCAGTGGTCATTGCCATCTGAAAAGAGAAGCTTCTCTAACCAGAAGTGAGAGTAGCGTTAATATGTGAATATGAACATTAAGTGTAGTGCTTTCAGGGCATCATGGTGGGAATAATATATACATTTAGTCAGACAAAAGCAGGCTTTATACCCCTAAGGCTCATGACCTCACCTGCCATAGACTTTTGCTTAGGTTTTTCAGTACCAGGTATGTATTCCCTCCCGTAGAGAGAGCCTTCAGTCCAATTATGGAGCAGTTGGTTACCCCAAGAGTAGACATGCCACTATTGCACCCATTCAGTCATTGGGCCTGTATGGCCAAACTTGAATATTCAGTAAGACTACTGATTTTTGTGTGTTAATTTTCTATCCTACTATTTTCCTGAAAGTATTTATCAGCTCTTGTAGTTTTTGGTGGATATTTAGGGTTTCTTAGCAACAGAATCATGTCATCTACAAATAAAACTAATTTGATTTCTTCCTTTCCAATTTGTATTCCTATTATTTTTTCCCTTGTTTTATCACTCAAGCTAAAACTTCAAGTATTGTGTTCCAGACCTTACTAAGAATGCTTCAAGATTTTCCCAATTCAGTATGATATTGCTGTATATAGGATGTATTATGTTAAGATAAGATCCTTCCATCCCTAATATATCCAGTGGTTTTATCATGAGAGGGTGTTGTAATTTTTCAAAGGCCTTTTCTCCATCTATTGAGATGATCATGTGATTTGTCACCTTTAGTCTATTTATATGAATTGTTGCATTAATTGATTTCCTTATGTTGAACCATACCTACATTTCTGGGGTAAAATCTACTTGATTTATGTGGATGATTTGTTTTGATGTGTTCTTGGATTCAATTTGCAAGAATGTTATTGAGAATTTTGGGGTCTAAGTTCACCAGAGGTGCTGGTCTATGATTTTCTTTTCTGGTTGAGTCTATGTCTGGTTTTGGTATTCATGTAATGCAGACTTCATGGAAGGGGTCAGGAACATTCTCTCCTTTTCAATTTTATGAAACAATTTGAGAAGCCATGGTTTCAGTTCTTCAATAAAGGCTTGATAGAAATCTGGAATAAATCCATCTGGGCCTTGACTGGTTTTGTTGGGAGGCTTTTAAGTACTGCTGCACTCTCATTAGATGTTGTAGCTTCTATTCTGATGCTTTCTCTCTTAATTTTAGTAGGCTATATGTGTGAAGAAATTTTCTAATTTGTTGGAATATGGGTTTTAGCACTATGCTGCTATGAATCTCCAAATTTCATTGGTATCTGTTGTAATATCTCCTTTTCATCTCCAATCATGTTGATTGGAGTCTTCTCTCTTTTTCTTTTGGCAAGTTGGCCAGAGATTCATCAATCTTGTTTAATTCTTTTGGAAGAAGCAGCTTTTCATTTAGCCATTAAAAAAAAACAAAACTGTTTTCTTCATGTTTTTAAAATTTGTTTTATTTATTTGAGATATAAAGAGAGAAAGAGAGAGAGAGAAAGAGGCACATAGAGAGAGACAGAATGGGTACATCAGGGCCTTCATCCACTGCAAATGAACTTCAGATGCATTCAATACCTTTTGCATTTGGCTTACATGGGTCCTGGGGGATTGAACCTGGATCCTTTGGCTTTGCAGATAAGTGCCTTAACTGTTAAGCCATCCCTCCAGATCTGTTTTCTTCATTTTAATTCATTGTTCTTGTTTGTCCAGTGCCTTCAGGTGGATCATTAAGTTATTCATTCGAGATCCCTCTATATTTATAATGTAGACATTTAGAATCATAAAATTTCCTCTTCATTGTGTTCATAGGCTTTGTTATGTTTTGTTTATTCATTCTCATACAGTTCTAGGACTCTTTTGATTTCCTTCTTGATTTCTTTATTGAACCACTCATTGCTCAATAGTGTTCAATTTCCAGAAGTTTGTGTATTTTCTGTTGTTTCTCTTGCTGATTTCTAGCTTTATTTAATTGTGGTCAGATATAATACAGGGATGTTGTAGTTACCTTCTTATTGCTGAGATAAAGCACCTAACCCAAAGTAGCTGCTGGGAAGAAATTTTTTTGTTATTTTTATTTAAAGTCTCAAGGGGAAGCTACTTGATGGTAGGGGACAGCATGGTATGAACAGAGGCTGGACATCACCTCTGCTACAGAAGATGGAAAACAGCAGCAGGGGAGTGAACCAAACTCTAGCAAAGGAGAGCTGGTTATAATACCCCTAAACTTGCCACAAAATACACCTCATACAGCAAGACTCCACCTCCCAAATTGCCATCAACTGGGAACCAAGCATTTAAAACACATGAGTTTATGGGGAACAACTAACTCAAAGCACCACATTCCACCCCTGGACCCATAAACTGATGACCATGATGAAAAATGCAATGCATTCAGTCCAACTTTAAAAGTCCCCATAGTTTTTTTTTTTTCTCAAACCTTGTACATCCCCATAGTTCAAGGTCTCTTAACTGTTAATCTGTAAAACCAAAACACACATAATGGCACAGAATAAACATTTCACAGTGCAAAAAATGGCATTGGACATAGCAAGAAAAAGACAACCAATGGAAGATCTGCAACATACAGGGAAAACATCAAATCCTTTAGGTCCGAATATAACATGTGTAACCAGTGATAAGTCTCTGGGATTCCAATTCTGCTACCTAGCTGGGCTCACAGCCTAGGGAATAAGGCATCCCAAGCTGGCAACACTCTTTGGAAGCCAACCCACATTCCTGGAATCTCAATAAAAATTTTCACATCTCCATTGCAACCCAAGGTTCATCCTCATGTCTTCATTAGGCCACCATACAGGAATCTTGCTTCACCTTGCCCATGGCCATTTCCAAAACGTAAACCATGTTGCAAATCCAATGACCTTTTCTTTCCTGCATGTGTATACTCTGTAGAAGGGTTACCGATTTGTTAATCTAGGGAATATAAAGTTGACTTTGAAGAATAGGATATTTCTTTAGTGTTCAGGTTCCTTACCTTCCAAAGAGTCAGCATTCTTTTTGCTGTGTGAATGCACAAATGCTGGCCCAATCTACATGGTTGCAGTCCCTCAAAAATTGCAGTTGTACTGGTGTATTTTGGGTGCAAGGATTTCATTTCTTTCTGTGCCATATTCACCTATACATACCAGTCCATTTCTACACAATGCAACCCTCCACAAATTCTGAGGACATGGGAAGAAGGCAGTTAGCTTCTCACACAAACTGCCTCTGGCCCGGTCTTAGCAAAACTCTTCCTTCCTTTCATAAGCCAAACCTCACAGTCCACAGTTCTTACTGCATTTAGATCTTTCAACTCTGACCAGAATGGTCCATCATGCTTTGTTTAGAGCACTGCAAGGCATCTCTTAGACCAATGTTTCAAAATCTTCCACATTCCTCTTGAGAATCAGTCCCAAAAGGCCTAAAGCCAACACAGCCAGGCAATTCTGTTGTAGTTACCTTCTGGTTATTGAGATAAAGTACCTGACCAAAAGCAACTGATGGGAAGAAAGTGTTTTATTTTGGCTTAAGTCTTGAGGGAAAGCCTCAAGATGGAAGGGCATAACATGGTAGGAGCAGAAGATGGACATCACTTCTGCAGGTGGAAATTAGTAGCAAAAGAGTGAGGCAAACTCTAGCAAGGGCACTCCTAAGCCTGTCTCCAATAACAGACCTCCACCAGCAAGGTTCTGCTTCTCAAATTGTCATCCACTGCGGACCAGACATTCAAAACATATGAAATCATGGAAGACACCTAATTCAAACCACCACCTGGGATTTATGGCAATTTTCTTTAATTTGTGGACATTTGCTTTATGTCTTATATGGTATATTTTAGAGAAGATTCTATGAGTTTGTGAGAAGAATGTATATTCTGTACAGTTTGGATGGAATGCTCTGTAGATGTGTTAAGTTAATTCGATTTATGTGTTGCTTAGCTCCATTGTTTCTCTATTTAATTTCTGTTTAGATTATCTGTCCATTAACCATAATGGGGCATTGAAGTTACACACTATTATTTTGTTAGTATTTGTGTCTGATTTAATGTCTAGTGGATTTTGCTTTATCATATTTGGTGCTCCTGTGTTTGGTGCATATATGTTTATGATTATAACAACCTCTCAATGAATTGTTATTTTGATAAGTTTAAAGTGGCCTTCTTCATCTGTTTTGATTGCTTTTGGTTTGAAGTTTATTTTGTCAAATATTCGTATAGTTCACCAATGACTTTTTCCATCCTTCTACCTTAAGATGATGTCAGCCCTTAATACTAAGATGGGTTTATTTTTACTTTTTTATTTTATTTTTTTAAAGTAGGTTCTCACTCCAGCCCAGAATGACCTGGAATTAACTATGTAGTTTTAGGGTGGCCTGAAACTTACAGTAATCCTCTTACCTCTACCTCCCAAGTGCTGGGATTAAAGGTGTGCACCACCACGCCTGGTTTAAAGGTGGGCTTCTTGAAGACAACAAATGTCTTCAAGATCCAGTTTCCTGATCCAGTCTGTTAACCTATATCTTTCTTTTTGTTACTTTGTGCATCTGACCTTATATGGGCACTGGGGAATCAAAACCCCAATTGTTAGGCTTTGCAGGCAAGCACCTTTAACCACTGAGCAATCATCTTTCAAATGAGGAGTTGAGTCTATTGATATTCAGAGTTATAACTGAGTGGTATGAGTTAATCACTCATGTTAAAGATTTTATGGTTTGGTGTTTTGTACTTGTACTTCATTTGCTTTAACAATTGTTCTAGTTTTTAATTATTGGGTTTTTTAACCTCCTATAGCCTGTTAAACATGTTTATTCTTTCCTTCAATGTAAAGTATTTTATCCAGTATTCTCTGTAAGACTGGCTTAGTGCTCATAAGTTCAGTTGACTTTTACCATGGAAAGTTTTTCTTGCTGTGTATAGTAGTTTGGGTTAGAAGTCATAGTCTTTTAATATATGAAATACTCCATCTTGGCTATTCTGGCTTTTGTAGTTTCCATTGAAAAATGGATGTTATTTGATAGACATACCTTTATAAGTTACAAACTGTTTCTCTCTTGCAGCTTTTAATACTCTCTTTTTTTTTTCTCTGTTTAATGTTTTGACTATAATGTGTTATAGTGATTTTCTTCTCTGGTTCCATCTATTCAGTGTTTTGAATGTCTTGCATACTTGAATGGGCCTCTCTTTCTTCAGATTTGGAAAATTTTCTTCTATAATATTCTTGAAAATATTCTCTATACCCTTGGCCAATAGTTTTTCACTTTTGTGAATTCTCATAATTTAAATGTTTGGGCTTTTTAAGATGTCCCACATTTCTCTCATGTTCTCTTTGTATGGTTTTTGGAACTTATCATTGATTTTGGCCTCCTGGTATATTTCCTCTGCTTTATCTTCAGGCTTGATATTTTCTCCTCCACATGATCAATTCTGTTCTTGAGGCTTTATTGTGAGACTTTTAATTGAGTTATTTCATTTCTACTAGGATTTTCTTTGCATCTTTATAATAAAGATTTGTGGTCTATTTTCATTTCTTAGTGATATTATCATAGCATTTAATTGATTTCTTTGTTCTGCCTTTGAATTCATTCAGGCATCTGATCATCTCTGCTTTAAGTTCATTGAAATCATTCTGCTATGTATTGCATGGTTTTTGTTGATTTTCTTCTGTTTGCTCATGTTCTTGTTAAGTAGATTGTATATACTTGTCATCACTTCATTTCTGAATTCTTCATTTTGGAGTTTCCTCTGAGTAGTTTTAATTGGAGACTTCAACTAAGGGACTAGACATATTTGGTTGAAATTATCTTGTTCTCTCTCACTCTCTCTCTCTCTCTCTCTCTGTGTGTGTGTGTGTGTGTGTGTTGTGTGTGTGTGTGTTGCTCAAAACCATCAGGAGCATTTTTTTTGTTTTCTTTTATTCATTTGAGAGTGACAAAGTGAGAAAGAGGCAGAGAGAGAGAAAGAGAGAGAGAGAGAGGAAGAGAGAGAGAGGGAGAGAGAGAGAGAGAGAGAATGGGTATGCCAGGGTCTCTAGCCATTGCAGACGAACTCCAGATGCATGTGCCACCTTATAAATCTGGCTTATGTGGGTCCTGGGGAATCAAGCCTTGAACTGGGGTCCTTAGGCTTCACAGGCAAACACTTAACCACTAAGCCATCTCTCCATACCCATCATCAGGAGCACTTTAAAAACATACACTGGGGCTGGAGAGATGGCTTAGGGGTTAAGGCGCCTGCCTCCTAAGCCTAAGAACGCTGGTTCCAATCTCCAGCAGTTCCAATCTCCAAATCCCACGTTTAGCCAGATGCAAAGTGATGCAAGGGCGCAATGCCGCATTTGACTACAAGGGGGCGCACACATCTGGATTTCGTTCTCAGCAGCTGAGGCACTGCTGGCGCGCCTGTCTCTGTCTGTCTTTTTCTCTCTCTGTCTCTCTCTGTGTCTCTCTCCAAAAATAAAAAAATAAAAATAATTTTTTTTTAAAAAAAGATACACTGTATTTCACTTTTATCCTAAATAGATATAATCAAATTGTTTGATTACTCAAAAATGACTATAGGGGCTGGAGAGATGGCTCAGGGGTTAAAGTGCTTGCCTGTGAGGCCTAAAGACCAGGGTTCAATTCCTCAGTACCCATGTAAGCTAGATGCAAATGGTGGCACATGTGTCTGGAGTTCATTTTAGTGGCTAGAGACCCTAGTGCACCATTCCCTCACTTTTTCTCTATGCCTCTTTCTCACTCCCTCTCTCAAATAAATAAAAATAAAATATATTTTTTTCATGACTACAGTTTATAGATAAGTAAATCTAGATTTTCTTTCATGAGCACATACCATCAAATATTTCCAAAGACTAGAGGGATGTATGATTATATATAGATTTTATTTCCTTTATAAGATGTTTTAAGAAGATTCTAAAAGAGGATTGGGGGATAACTTAGCAGTTAAAAGCATTTGCTTACAAATCCTGATAGCCCAAGTTTGATTTTCTAGTACTCTCATAAGCCAGATGCACAGATTGGTGCTTGTGTCTGGAGTTAATTTCCAGTGGCAAGAGGCTTGTATTCCCTCTCTTTCTCTCTATATCTCTTTCTCTCAAATAAATAATATAAAAATATTTTAAAACACACAAATAGAAGTTACTAGGAGAATTTAGTTGATTCATAAAATGAAGTGTCCAAATTATCTATATTTGTTTTATCCATAGGATTGCTCTATTGCTCTTAAGTACAAATAAAACAAACTGCATTATAATAGCTCTGGTGTATGGGAAAGTATTATAAATTAAATTTTTCAGTAGATTGAATGACCTGGATGTGGCTTTTTACTATCATTCCTCCCTAATGTGAGTTGTATATAGAAGTACATTGCAATGCTTATCATACTTATTTTTTCTTTGCAGAATGAAGATAGCATGAGAAAATGCTTTCAGCAGCAATTAGCTGATGCCATAGCTATTATCAAAGGAATGTACAAGGTGGGTTTTCTGTGCTGCCAAAAGCAAGACTGACTTTGGTTCCTGTGTGTACAAGGAATGGAGCTCTTTTTGAATTCCCAGCCTGAGCTTTTAGCTTTGAAGGTTTATTTCCTCAATTTATGATTCAGACCAGAAGATTTAGGCCTAAACTATTCATGATCACACTTTAGGATGATAGACAACCTTCTAGAAACTGGAGAATTCCAAACTGGTATACAGGGCAATGGGGCAAGTACCAAAATTACTCAAGATTTCTGGGTGTGCAGCTGAAGAGCAGAAAGTCATATAGCTCCAAGAAAGAGGACCTCAGACTTGTGATAAATCCTGTGAATGGGCTCTGACTCTTTTTTTTTTTTCGAAATTTTTTGTCTGTTTTGAGGTAGGGTCTCACACTAGCCCAGGCTGACCTGGAATTCACACTGTATTCTCAGGGTGGCCTTGAACTCATAGCAATCCTCCTGCCTCTGCCTCCTGAGTTCTGGGATTAAAGGCGGGCACCACCACACCCGGCTTTTTAATTTTTTAATTTATTTTTTAATTTATATTATTCTAATTTTACATTCATAATGGTGACTGTATTGTCCCCCTCCCTGTCCTCCCTCTTCCAAAGGGACCCTCATCAATGGGGAATGTGGGTCATGCATTGTGGGGGTAGTCAAGAGTTATGGGGGATAGGCCAAGTCTCTGTGTATAATGCCCCAATTTATGGCTCTAACATTCTTTCTGTCCCCTCTTCCGTGAATTTCCCTGAGCCATGTTGGGGTCATTTTAGTTCTACTTCAGTGATGAGGTTTTGGGAGCCTCTGTGTCTCTGGATATCTGGCTTAGTAGGAGTTGGATGTTCTCTGTGTTAATCTCCTTCAGCCTTTTTCTGGTGTGATCATCAAGAACTCTGTACTCTTGCCCTTCCCCTGCATTACTGTATGGTTTCAGCTGGGGCCCTGGTGAGGTGTGATTGGCCGATTTTCCCTTCAGGTTCATTGTCCATCTGAAAAAGATAAGTAAATTCTCCAATGGAGAGAGAAGTTAGTACTAGATATATTGGATGGCCATAAATATTTTAGAAGGAATTTTATATGCACAGGCCCTCTTCTTGCCCATATTTGGTGGTGACTTGATCTTGAAGACTGAGCTCATTTTTTTTTTAATTTTTATTGATTTTTAATCTTACATACCAAAAAAAACCCCACCTGATATTTCCCTCCCCTCCCCCATTCCACTTTAGAACTCCAGTCTCCATCATATCCCCTCCCTTTCTCCATTAGTCTCTCTCCTAATTGGCCTCGATATCCATGATCTTGCAGTGCATAGCAATACCTTTGCAAGGCCCTCAAAATAGATGAGCTCATTTTTGTATATGGTTTTGACTTATTTCCCAGTTCCAGCAATGACTTCCATTCCACTGAATAGATCTATTAGCCGAATCAAGAGCAGTTGGTAACCCACCTTGGCTGTGTGCCACTACTGCACTTATTTGAGCATTACGTCAGGTTGTTTCCTGCTGGGTAGCTTAGACTGCGAGTTGTTTGGACAGATGTTGGCCATTTTCCCCCAGTTGCTCGTGTAGCACCCTCTGGCACTAGACTAGCTAACTGTCTGGGGACTGACACTCTTCCAGATTCTGGCCAGGTCTTTCCATGTTTTGTCTCACACGCGTGTGCTGTCTTCGACAGTAGGGTCTTACCATTAACCTTTGGTGGGTCATCAAGAACTCTGACAGAAATCTGTCTTTTTTTTTTGGGGGGGGGCGCGGAGACCTTATAGGTGCCTTGGATCAACAGCTCATTGTGAAAGGGAGGTAAGGGAAGAAAAGGAAAGACAATATGAGAGAGAAAGTGAGTATAAAGAGGAGAGGGAGAGAGAGGGGGAGAGAGAAGAGAGAGAGGCATGGTAAATTTTTTTATTGACAACTTCTATACTTACAGGCAATAAACCATGATATTTCCCTCTCTTCCCCCCATTTCCCTTCAGAACTCCTCTCTCCATCATATCCCCTACCTCTCTCCATTAGTCTCTCTTTTTATTTGATGGGCTCTGACTCTTCATGGGATAACTGTTGTAAAATGATGGGAACACTGCTATCTGCCCAATATGATCTTTACTGTCTTACATAATGGGAAGACACGCACACACACACACACACACACACACACACACACACACATTTTCAATTATGGCTTTTAGAATTAATAAGAACTTTTGCTTCCTTTTGTATTGATAAATATAATCTCACCCTTCATTTCAATATGCTCCATAAATAACTAGTTCATACCTACAGCTGTTACCTACTTATTACATACTTCTTCCCATATCACTTACCACATCTGCATTTAATTATGTATTTTCATATTCATTGTCTCTGTTCTGTGCTAGGTGATAAACTTTATGGGGACAGGGATGGCATATATATATATATATATATATATATATATATATATATATATATATATATATATATTTCTTGCTTGTTGATGGGGCTATACCTCTTGGGTTTGTGTTTGGCTCACCACTTAGAATCAGCTAATAATTGTGAGTTTATGTTTGTCAGAACCTATGGTCAATGTTGGTCTTGCCTACTTGCCAGTCATTCTTTACAACTGTTTTATTTGTTTGAGAAAGAGAGAGAGAGAGTGAGTGAGTGAGTGTGTGTGTGTGTGTGTGTGTGTGTGTGTGTGTGTGTGTGTGTGGAGTTACCAGGGCTTGTTGCTAGTACATATGTGCCTCAAACACATATTCCTCTTTGTGCATCTGCCTTCATGCGGGTACTGAGGAACTGAACCCAGCCCAGCAGGCTTTACAAGCAAGCTCCTTTAACCTATTGAGTCATCTCCCCAGTCCTTATCCTTTTTTCTAATAAATACTTCCAAATTTTATAAAATCAAAAATGTGACTTCTACCCCAGATTCCTTTTGTAGCTATGGCATATGGTCAGTTCATGACCAGTGGGACCTGAGGATAAGTTGGCTATAAAGTTTTGAGGAAAGTGGTTCTCCTTGATTTAAAGTAATTTCTGAAGGGAACATTGTCCCTTTTTATTGCTCAGTCTTCTTATGTTTCCTTCCAATGCCTAGAGCTACTACAGCCAATTCGAAATCCTGGTTGAGGTTGCAGAGTGGAAAAATAGAAAGCAGTGGTTTTTGTGACATCACAGTGACAACACTGAGCATCACTAAGTAACCCTGGGCTTGCCCTTGTATTTCCTCAGATAATTACTCATAGTGTTTAAGACACCTGTGGTAGTTTGAATAGATGTCCCCCAATATATTCAGTGCTTTATTAGTCTGTAGTTTGATTTGGTAGCCACCTGGCTGGAAGGAGGTATCACTGGGCAGACCTTAAGAAGTGGTGGTGGGTTTGAAATTCCAATCTAAAGATATGCAAAGTGCCTAGTTCCACCTGGAGTTCCTGAAGTGTGCTCTGTGGCTTTTGGCTTCTAGCTTGTGGTTTTCTCTCCTCTGCTTGGCCCTGTGAAAGCAGGGCCATTGTCTTTTGCCATTATGAAACTTTGCCTGGATCTGTAAGCTTCAATAAATATTAATTCTTTCATAACTATGCCTGGTTTGGAAGTTCATCTCAGCAAACCTGAAGCTGTCTGCTACACCACCATTAGCTGGCTATTTGGTATTTTGCAGCTGAAAACATCTCAGGACTAATTGCTCTGTGAACAGTCTTCACCAAATTGTGTTTGCACAGGTGTCTGTGATGCAACATCTTACTTATCACCCCTTCTACAACATCATGCTCTTCTTTCCCTCCAAGTGGTGAGCTCTAATTTCCCTTCCCTTTACCTGGAGCTGGTCTTAGAGGCAAGAAGTTAAGGAACAGAACATGTAGGATTTCTAAGGTGAGGCCCCCAAAAGCCTGGCAATGTCACTCTTACATCTTTGGAAGGCTTCTTCTTGTCTCTTTTTGAGCCCAACTGCCATTTGCAAGAAGCTCAAGTCATATGGAAAGTCTGGTAAGTCCTGGTTCCTTGGGCTTATCTGAGCACATCCTTTAAATCATCTCAGCTCCAGCATTTAAAATAAAATCTGCTTCCAGATTACTTTAGCCACCAGCCAGTTAGAATCTTTGCATCTGAGGCAGAGATAACCTATCCCTGCTATTCCTATCCTGATTTCCTGACTCAGAATTTGTAAGCATAATAAACATGGTTATTTTATAATGCTACCTTTGGGAAGTCATGTTATGCAACAATAAATAGGTACAATAGTATTATGTTCATATCAGTAAGCAATTTCTCAAATAAGTTTGCTGAAGAAATTACTTTTCTGGTAATTTTTTTTTCTTTTTTGTTAGCATGGACTAGTCAAGGATCATGTATGTTTTAGAGAAATTGCTATGTAGCCAAACCATCTGGATTTGAATCCTGGCTCTGCCATTTAATTACTATAGATTTGAGACAAAGCACTGACTTTTTCTACCTGTTTCCTCAGCTGTCAAATGCAGATCATAGTAGGCCATGCCACATGGACAGGTATGTTCCAAAGGTGAAATCAATGATCTTTGAGGCATTTAAAATATTATCTGTCTGCAGTTAGTGAAAACTAAGTGCTTGTTAAGCAGATGGACACCTGTACACATTCATGGTCCTCTTTGATGTTGGTGTCTGTTTTTGTCCTTTATCTTACGTTAACTTCTAGGCTTAATGGCCTTCTGGCCACTGGCTGTAGAGAAGATAAAGGACCTTAGGTTGTGAAAATAGCTCAGTGGATAAAAGTGATTGTTGCAGAAGCCTGACAACTAGTTTGGATCCCCAGAACCCAAAGAAAGCCAAACATGGTGGTACACATGTCTGTAATCCCAATATGCATTTGGGAATGGAAGGCAGAATAAAGAGAATCCTGAAGTTTGTGGGCTATCTACTGTTCACAGTTGAGATGCTGTCTCAAACAAGGTAGAATGTGAGGACTAACACCTCAAGGATACCCTCTGATCACAGTACCCATACATAGGCACATACCACACACACGTATAAATACACACACACATGCACACAACAAAGAAAAAGGATAAATCACCTTATGACATCTGTAGTCATTATTAATACTTGTTATGTTGAAATTGCCATTTGGAGCTAATAAATCAAAGTTGAACTAATTCATATAGTTTTACCTAACATACATAATTTTCAGAAATTTATTTTTCTTTTTTGAAAGAAATACGTTTGTTCATGTATTTGTAAGCAGAAAGAGAGGGAAAGAGAGAGAGAGAGAGAGAGAGCAATAAAATGAGCACACCAGGGCCTCTCTACTGCAAATGAACTCCAGACACATGGGCCACTTTGTGCATATGGCTTTACATGGTATGTTAGTTTAAATATATGTTTCCCATAGACTGAGGTGTTTTACTAAAACTTATAACTTGAGTCTTCAGTCATCTGGTTGGAGGTGGTGTCACTGGGGTTAGATCCTGGAGCCCAGCCCTAAGGTATGTTTGGAGTGTGTAGTAGTTTGAATATATGTCCCCCAATATATTCAATGTTTTATTAGTTATAGTTTGCATCTGCAATCACCTTGCTAGAGGCAAGGTCACTGGGGGCCGGTCTTAAGGTGTGGTGATGGTTTGAGATTCCATTGTAAAGATATGCAAATGTGCCTAGCAGGAGTTCCTGAAGTGTGCTGTGTGACCTTTTGGCTGTAGTTTTGCTCTGTGTGCTGTGGTGGCTGGTTGGCTTTTTCTCTCTCTGCTTGGCCCTGTTGAAAGCAGGCTGCTTTTCCTGCCTTTATGGAACTTCCCCTGGATCTGTAAGCTTCAATAAATAATATCCCTTCCTCCATAACTGTGCCTGGTCTGGAAGTTCATCTCAGCAAACCTGAAGCTGTCTGCTACAGAGTGGTTCTGTTTTCCAGCCCAAAGGTGTGCAGAGCAGTCTGAGCTTTGGTGGGGTCCTGCTTGCTTGAGTTCCTTGCTCTTGCTTTTGGTTTTAGCAGGCTGTTTGGTTGCTTTTCTATGCTTAGATGTATAGAGCAGCTTCTTCCATCACTGATAGAACTTCCCCCTGGATCTGTAAGCTTGAAATAAATCCCTTTCTCCTCTAAACTGTGCCTGGTTTGGATTTCATCCCAAGAATATGAAGCTGTCTACAACACGTGGGTACTAGGGAATTGCACCAAAACCATCAGGCTTTGCAAGCAAGCTTTGAGCCATCTTTTCAGCCAAGAAATTTATTTATTTTAACATATAATAGACAACAAGAATAAACTACATGATATATTAGGCTGTAATACCTTTCAGACAAATTCATCTTCCAATGAATTGAAGAGTATGAACACTGAGTGCTGTGACTACTGACATTATAAAGTTGGAGTAGAAATGTGTAGTGGTAGAAAGTCATAAAGAAATAAGGCCAGGCATGGTGGTGCACGCCTTTAATCCCAGCACTAAGGAGGCAGAGGCAGGAGAATTGCCATGAGTTTGAGGCTACCCTGAGAATTCCAGGTCAGCCTGAGCTAGAGTGAGACCCTGCCTAAAAAAAAAAAAAAAAATCAGGCCGGGCGTGGTGGTACACGCCTTTAATCCAGCACTTGGGAGGCAGAGGTAGGAGGATCACAGTGAGTTTGAGGCTACCCTGAGACTACATAGTGAATTCCAGGTCAGCCTGAGCTAGAGTGAGACCCTACCTTGAAAAACAAAAACAAACAAACAAACAAAATCAGAATATACATTGACAAATGAAAAAGATAAACATATTTGCCAGGATTTATTGGAATACTATAGAAATTTCTCCTGATGAACTTTGTGAAAACTTTATGAAAAGACAGATAAGTGTGCAGGGTATAAAGGACTAAGATTGGGCGAAAAGAAATATAAGAGGATTCTAGGTAGATGTTATATTAGTATATATTAGGATATTTTGGTGGCAAGTGATAGAAATTGAACTCACTTGGCATTAGCTAAAGATTTTGTTGGCTTTTGTAAATTAAAAACATTTAGATAGTAATGACTGGGGAAAGCTGTGCCTTGGTTCTCTCTTCATTCTCAAATTATATCAAAAGAAATTGTCTAACTCCAGAGTCTGCCTTCTCCTCTTATGATTTATCTCATTTTCTCTGAACATGAGGGAAAACTTAAGAGAATATTCTTTCTAAGTAAGTCCCATAAGAGTCATAGGGTTAACATTGAATGACCTGTATTGGGTTTTGTGTCCTCTCCCTAAATCAGTCCAAAATTATATACCTATTCCCAGTAATATATACAAAAGAGGCGGGGACACCTGAATGGAATAGAATGATTACGTTGTCTAAAAGAGGAATACTGGTTAGGTAACAATGATTAGGCAAAATGGTTTTCCCCTTGCAACAGATGTGAAAGAGGAAACAGGGCATGTTCAATGAAAGCCACTGTTGCCAGGTGTTGTTTTGTTCCATTAGGCATATATGGCTACTGAAATTGAAATTAATAGTTTTACTTGTTTTTAAATTTTTTTATTGACAACTATACTTACAGACAATAAACCATGACATTTCCCTCCCCTCCCACATTTTCCCCTTCACAGCTCTACTCTCCATCATATCCCCTCCTTTTCTCCATTAGTCTCTCTTTTATTTTGATGTCATCATCTTTTTCTTCTATTATGAGGGTCTTGTGAAGGTATTGGTAGGCACTGTGAGGTCATGGATATTGAAGCCAATTTCTGTCTGGACAATTGCATTGTAAGGAGTGATTCCTTTCCTTTGGCTCTTCCATTCATTCTTCCACCTCTTCCACAATAGACCCTGAGCCTTAGAGGGTGTGATAGAGTTGCTTAAGTGCTGAGCAGTCGTCTGTCACTTCTTTTCAGCACTATGTTGCCTTTTGGGTCATCCCAGTGGTCATAGCCATCTGAAAAGAGAAGCTTCTCTAACCAGAAGTGAGAGTAGCATTAATATATGAATATGAACATTAAGTGTAGTGCTTTCAGGGCAGTTTGGTGGGAGTAATATATGCATTTAGCTAGACAAGAGCAGGTTTATACCCCTAAGGCACATGATCTCCCCTGCCATAGGATTTTGATTATATTTTTGGTAGTAAGCAAGTGTTCTCTCCCTTAAAGTGGGCCTCCAGTCCAATTAGAGAGCAGTTGCTTTCCACCAGAGCAGACATGCCACTATTGCACCCATTTCGTCATTTCATTTCTGGCCAAACTTAAAGTTTCCAGTGTCCACTATTTTCACTGCTGATGACTTCTGTCTCCCCTAGGGCTGCATGCAGTACAACTTTTTCCAGCTTTCAGTTGGCTGGTCTACCGGGAGAAGATTTTCAGCTTAGCACCAGCTTGATTTTTCAGTGATCTTGCTGCCCACACATGTGAAGTCTTTAACAATAGGGTCTTACCATCTGTTACTTGTGGGAAACCAAGGGCCTTAGCAAAAGCCTGTATTGTTCTGGAGGCAGCAGGGACCTCCCTGGCCAACAACACACTGGTAGGCATCCTATCCCTGGCACTGAAAATTTTCTAGTAGCAATCTATGACTTCTGGATGTGCTGTTATCCAAAGAAGTAGACTTTCATATGTCTTATTCAGAATATCTTGAATTTTGATTGACCCTCCCCCCATCCTTCTCTTAGACTCAATCTCTTCTCTGCCCTCACTTAGACCTTTCCACTCCCTGTGATTTGTTCTTCTACTTACATATACACAATACCATCCCTTAAAGTCCTGCCTTCTCCTTCCTCCTTTATAGCCTTTTTCTAGCTTACTGGCCTCTGCAACACACACAAGTCTAAACAATTGTAGCTAGGAGAGAAGATGCAACATTTGGCTTCTGGACCTGAGTTACCTTGATTAGTATAATTGTTTCCAGATTCATCCATTTCCCAGCAAATTACATAATTTCATTTTTCTTTACCACTGAACAGAACTCCATTGTATAAATGTACCACATTTTTATTATGCATTCATCTGTTGAGGGACATCTAGGCTGGTTCCATTTCCTAGCTATTGTGAATAAAGGAGCAAGAAACATGGTATCATAGAGGTAAACATAGTGATACATACAAGTATCTCTAAGGTAGTGAGAAGAGTCATTAGGATATATGCCTAGGAGTGCTATAGCTGGGTCATATGGTAAATCTATTTTTAGCTGTCTCAAGAACCTCCATACTGATTTCCACAATGGCTGTACCAGATTACATTCCCACCAACAGTGTAGGAGGGTTCCCCTTTTTCCTCATCCTCACCAACATTTATTGTCATTTGTTTTCTTGATGGTAGCCCTTCTGACAGGAGTGAGATGGAATCTCAAAGTAGTTTTTATTTTATTTATTTATTTATTTTTGTTTTTCAAGGTAGGGTCTCGCTTTAGCCCAGACTGACCTGGATTTCACTATGTGGTCTCAGAGTGGCCTTGAAGTCATGGCAATCCTCCTACCTCTGTCTCCTGAGTGCTGGGATTAAAGGCATGCTCCACCAAGCCAGCTTGAAAGTAGTTTTAATTTGCATTTCCCTGAAGGCTAGTGATGTAGAACACTTTTTAGATGTTTATATACCATCTGTATTTCTTCTGATGAGAACTCTTCATAGCCCATTTTTTAATCGGGTTGTTTGATTTCTTACTGTTTTTTGAGTTCTTTGTATATTCTGGATATTAATCCTCTGTCAGATGTATAGCTGGCAAAGATTTTCTCCCATTCTGTAGGTTGTCTCTTTGCTCTATTCACAGTGTCCTTTACTGTACAAAAACTTTGAACTCTCATAAGATCCCAGTGGTTGATTTTATTTACTGGTTTTATTTCCTGAGCAATTGGGGTTATATTCAGAAAGCCATTGCCTATGCCAATATGTTGAAGTATTTCCCCTACCTATTCCTCTAGCAATTTTAGAGTTTCAGGTCTGATATTAAGGTCCCTGATCCATTTGGACTTGAGTTTTGTACATGGAGAAAGACCAGGATCTATTTTCATCTTTCTACATATAGATATCCAGTTTCCTCAGCACCACTTGTTGAAGAGGCTGTCTTTTCTCCAATGAATATTTTTGGCATTTTTGTCAAAAATCAGGTGGATTAACATCTGGGTCCTCTATTCTGTTACATTGATCTACATGTCTGTCCTTGTGCCAGTATCATGCTATTTTTTTTTTTGTTGTTGTTGTTGGTTTGTTTTGTTTTGTTTTTTTGAGGTAGATTTCACTGTAGCTCAGGCTGATCTAGAATTCACTATGTAGTCTCAGGGTGGCCTTGGACTTACTGTGATCCTCCTACCTCTGCATCCCAAGTGCTGGGATTAAAGGTGTGCACCACCACGCCCAGCACCATGCTGGTTTTGTTACTATGGCTTTGTAATATAGCTTAAAAATCAGGTATGGTGATACCACCAGCCTTATTTTTGTAGCTCAAAATTGTTTTGGCTCTTCGAGGATTTTTGTGCTTCCAAATGAATATTAGTATTGTTTTCTCTATTTCTATAAAGAATGCTATTGGAATATTAATGGGGATTGCATTAAAAGTGTAGTTTTTTTTGTAAGATTGACATTTTCACAATATTGATTCTTCCAATCCATGAAAATGGGATGCCCTTCCATTTCCTAGTGTCTTCTGCTATTTCTTGCTTGAGTGTTTTAAAGTTCTCATTGTAGAGATCCTTCACTTCCTTGGTTAGGTTTATTCCAAGGTACTTTACTTATTTATTTTTTTGATGCAATTGTGAATAGGAGAGATTCTCAGATTTCATCCTCCACATGTTTGTTGTTAGTGTTTAGGAAAGCTACTGATTTATGTGTGTTTATTTTATATCCTGCTACTTTGCTAAAAGTGTTTTTTAGCTCTAACAGTTTGCTGGTAGAACCTTTAGGGTCCTTTATGTATAGAATCATATCATCTGCAAATAATGATAATTTGATCTCTTCCCTTCCAATTTGTATCCCTTTTATGAGTGTCTCTTTCCTTATTGCTATAGCTAAGACTGCCAGTACTATATTAAATAAAAATGGGGACAGTGGACACCCTTGTCTTGTTTCTGAATATAGTGGAAAAACTTCACATGTTTCCCCATTTAGTATTATGTTGGCTGTAGGTTTGTCATAAATATCCTTTATCATAGTGAGATATGTTCCTCTTTTTCCCAGTGTCTGTTAACACTTTTACCATGAAGGATGTTGGATTTTGTTGAATGCCTTTTCTGCATCTATTGAGATGATCATGTGATTTTTTTCCTTCAGTCCATTTATATAGTGTATTGCATTTTCCAATTTGAGTATGTTGAACCATCCCTGCATCTCTGGGATAAAGCCTACTTGGTCAGTGTATTAGTCAGGGTTCTTTAGAGGAACAGAACCAATAGAATGAATTGTATTAAAGGGAATTTATTGGGATTAGTTTATGGCAGTCCAACAATAATAGCAGGTTGTAGGCCTGAGAGTCAAGGAACCCGGTAACTGCTCAGTACATGAGGCTGGATGCCTCAGCAGTCCCAATCTGGCACTGAAGGCCTGGAGGCATTCTGGAGAGACACTGCTCTTCAGTCCACGCTGGTCTTCAGTCCACGCTAGTCTTCAGTCCACACTGGAAAGCAGCAAGCATCACTGGCAGCCAGCCAGGAGGAGAGGATCCTTTCCTTCCCAGAGCTTCCTTAGATAAAGTCCCTTTCTGAAGGGCCGCCCACTCTGGAGGAAGGGCTCACCCTGTGGGAAGGATTCCTCCTTTAGTTAATCTTTCCTAGAAGTAGCCTCAGAGACACACTTATGAGGAATATCTGTGTATTACTAAACAGATCAACTTAACACAAACTTAACCATCACAGTCAGTGTGAATAATCTTTCTGATATATTCTTATATTCTGCTTGCCAATATTTTGTTGAGAAATTTTGCATCTATGTTCATGAGTGAGATTGGTCTGTAATTTTCTTTCTTTCTTTTTTTTCTGTCTTTGTCTGGTTTTGGTATCAGGTGATGCTAGCTTTGTAGGAGTTTGGTAGAATTCCTTCCTTTTCTATTTTATGGAAAAGTTTGAGAAGCAGGGTTGTTAGTTCTTCCATGAAGGTCTGGCAAAATTTACCCATGAATCCATCTGGACTTGGACTTTTTCTTAGTTGGGAGACTTTTTTTATTTGTTTGTTTGTTTGTTTGTTTGTTTGTGTGAGGCATGGTCTCACTGTATCCAAGGCTGACCTGGAATTCACTAGGTAGTCTCAAAATGGCCTTGAACTCACAGCAATACTCTTACCTCTGCCTCCAAGTGCTGGGATTAAAGGCATGTGCCACCATGCCTGGCTAGTTGGGAGACTTTTTATAACTGCTTGGATCTCTGTACGTGTTATAGGTCTATTTAATTGGTTTATCTCATCTTGATTTGATTTTGGTACGTTTACTATGTTCTGTTTGAATTCCTTCAGGGGTTTGTTTTCTTCTTTAATTTCTTTGTTGTCTTCTTTGAATATAGATAAATTCATTTTTTTGAAATCTTTGTGAGGCATTTCATCTAAAACAGTATCACGAGGGCCATTTCTGATGGCCATAATTTATGGTGGGAATGTATTCTTTGTGTTTCTAGTTTTATAATGTTGCATTTTTGCATCCTCAGTTGATTTGATGCTTGTGTTTTCTAATAATCTGAGGAGCTTTCAGATTTGGAAATCTAACTTTATGTAGCTTCAGAATAGGAGTTTAAGGTGCCAAGTGTAGCTCTTGTACTCCAGTCTGACTGCAGAAGTAATCCTAGGTGTTGAGTTTGCCTGCTATTCAAGTCTTCTAGTGGGCTGGGTGGAGCAATTTATAGGCAAATTCTAAACTTCAGCTGAGGAATATACACATTCAATAAAAACCAGCACAGAGTATGCAAGTGTGGGGATTAAAAGGAACAGATAGCCATATAAAGCCCAAATCCCTAAGGGTGTGTGTTGCTCTACACCCTTTAATCCTGTCAACTGGGAGGTTGTGATTGCTTTTCTGAATTGGGTTTCAGGTTAGCCTAGATCTGAATCGGACCCTGCCCCCAATAATGACAGAAGCAAAAGATTAAAGCCCTATAAATCTGAAATCATTAAAACCAACAATAGTCAAACCCAAATACAGCTTAATTGAGAATGGTAAAGCCAACCAAGAATATGTAACCCATAACCTGCCCTGACATGGAAGGAGAGATTAGCAGGCCTATGTATCTGCTTTTTTGTCAGTCAGCCTCATTACCTTTGGGATGGCTTCCAATCTCACCAATGCTGAGTGCCCACCTTGATCCCTCTGTGTTGTGCTGTGGAAATGGAGTTCTGATCAGCTGTGCTGGATGCCCTGCTACCAGAGGACTGAATGTGTACTCCAGAGGTTTGCTGTTCTGATGGTTGGGGGATGAAGAGTGCAGGAAGCCTGGAGTTGTACTGGAACTGCTTAGCAGGACCCACTTCTTTCAGAGGCTCCTTAGCTGATCTCCACTGTCTTTCTTTCAGGTTTTGTGACTTTGAAGGAGTCTGATGAGATTCTAAAATCCCCTGGTTTGGTTTCTGCTCCTGCAGCTTGGCACTGAGTGTGCAACATTGGGCCGGTGCACAGATATCACAGATCACATGGATCAGGGCCACAAGCACCTCAGTGGGATTCTGGCCATTTTCCACCTTTCTGGTGGATTTTGGTCTCTCCTGCTTCTCTGCTATGGCTAATATAAAACCTATACACCTTCTCTTTTCATAAGAAGAGTGTATTTTGCTGTGGTTTTGCTTAAATCCCTCGCTAGGCTGATTTGGCATGGCTCCTCTGTCACCATCTTACCCTGAAGTCTTAGAAAGAACTTTTTAAAAAGTTTTATTTTACCATTAGAAAAAAGTTTGATATGAAAATATTTCTAAATTTAGAAGTTAAGGTACGTATTTTACTTACTTTTTAAAAAAATGTTTATTTATTTATTTGAGAGAGACAGAGAGAGGAAGAGGTAGAGAGAAAGAGAGAATGGGTGTGCTGGGGCCTCCAGCCATTGCAAACAAACTCCAGATGTGTGGGTCACCTTGTGCATCTGGCTTACGTGGGTCCTGGGAAATTGAACCAGGGTCCTTTGGCTTCATAGGCAAATGCCTTAACTGCTAAGCCATTTCTCCAGCCCGCGTATTTTACTTACTTTTTAAAGAAATATTTTTAATTTTTAATTTTATTTATTTGAGAGGGAGAGAAAGACAGAGACAGAGAGAATGATCACACCAGGACCTCTAGCCACTACCAATAATTTTATTTCTTGATTTTAACTCTTAAATTCCTAATATGTCTCTAAGAGAGGTGTTGTCATAGTCAGCTTTATGCTGCTGTTATGGAACCTCCAAATCAGACACAGCTTATAGGAGGAATAGAATTTATTTCAGGTATACATATCCAGGTATGTTCCATAATGTTGAAAGAAAGACCACCACCAGCACCATCAAAAGCAAGCACACTCTGGGGACTCCAGGCTGAGCTCAAGCACTCTCATACCTTAGGATGGAATTCAGATCTGCCCCTAGTAAAATCTTAGGGCTGAATCCCAGGCTTCACCCACAGTGACACTTCTTCCAGCTAGGTAGCTGGAATTCCAAGTTACATTTAAATAAATATTAATTATTTATTTAAAATAATTATTAATTAATTAAATAAAACATTTGAGTCTATTGGGGAACATAAATTAAAACCATCTTAAGGTAGGTAGTTCCAATGTCCCAAGTCTCATCTGAGATTTAAAATTGTCACTTAACTGTGAGTCCTGTAAAATCAAAACAAATTATATACTTCCAACATATAATGGCACACAGTAAACATTTTCATTTCTATAAGACATAAAAAAGAGAGACTGGACCAGTGAAAACTCAACAACCATTAGGCAAACATCTGCAATTCAAGTCCAGTATCTATAACCAGTGACCAATAACAAGTCTCTGGATTTTCCAATTCTGCCCCTCAAGCTGGGCTTAGTTGTCAGGCAAAACTTCCAATTTGAGCCAACAGTGCTCCATGGTATACACACAGTCCTGGTATACCTAACACATCTTGTGGTCTCCATGAAAACCATGTTTTCAGTGGTTCTACTGGTCCCTTTATGAGGGCCATCATACCCTGCCTCATGCCACAGCTCCTAGAACTGTGTGCACTTCATGACCTATTCCATGCATTTTTCATGCTTCTGAAACCAATACCAGGTGTGTAGGTCACAGCCATATTCTTAATTCTTTCTCCATGTTTGTTTTTGGTATATATGAAAACTACTGATTTTTGTGTGTTGGTTTCATATAATGCCAGTTTGCTGAAAGAATTTATCACCTCTGGAATTTTTTGGTGGAGTCTTTTGGGTCATGTAATTATAGAATCATATTATCTGCAAATAAGGCCTGTTTGACTTCTTCCTTTCCAGTTTGAATCCCTTTTGTTTATTTGTCTTATTGTTAGAGCTAAAACTTCAAGCATTGTGTTAAATGCAGTGAGGACAGTGGACGGCCTTGTCTTGGTCCAGACCTTAGTAAGAAGGCTTCAGATTTATCCCCAGTTAGCATAATATGGGCTTTTGGTCTGTTATATAGAGTCCTAATTATGTTACAATATAACTCCTCCATCCCTAGTTTCTCCAATGTTTTAATAATGAACAGATGTTGTATTTTGTTGAAGGCTTTTCTGCCTCTATTGAAATGATGATATGATTTCTGTCCTTAAGTTTATTAATGTGGTGAATTATATTTATCAATTTCCTTATGTTGAACCATCCTTGTAACCATGGGATGAAACTTATTTCATCAAAGTGGATACTACTTTTTATGTGTTCTTGGATTTGATCTGTAAGTATTTTTTGACAATATCTGTATATAATTTTTTCAGGGATATGGTCTATACTTTTTTCCTCATGTCTTGTTATGATATTAGTGTAATGCTGGTTTCATAGTCAGGGAGTATTCCTTTTCTATTGTATTAAGTAATTTAAGAAAAAAGTGGTTTTATTTATTTTATCAAGGTTTTGAAGAATTCAGTAGTGAATCCATCTGAGCCTGGACATTTTTTGGTTGGAAGGCTTTTCATTCTTTTTTTAAAAAATATTTTATTATTTATTTATTTGAGAGAGGGAGAGAGATACAGAAATAGACATGTAGAGAGAGAGAGAGAGAGAGAGAATGGGCATGCCAGGGCCTGTAGCCACTGCAAATGAACTCCAGATGTGGGCGCCCCCTTGTGCATCTGACTTACATGGGTCTTGGAGAATGGAGCCTTGAACTGGGGTCCTTAGGCTTCACAAGCAAGTGTTTAACCACTAAGCCATCTCTCCAGCCCGGCTTTTCATTCTTCCTTCAATCTGATTAGATGTTATAGTTCTATTTGGGTGATTTGTCTCTTCTGGGTTTAGTTTTGGTAGGTCATTGATATAAGAACTTATCCATTGCATCCAGATTTCACAATTTTGTGTTTTTGAAATACATTCTTATGATTCTCCCTATTTTATTTGTATTTATTATAACATTTCACTTTTCACTTCTCATCTTGTTGATTAGAGTTTTATCTTTTCTGGATCAATTTGGCAAACGGTTTGTCAATCCTGTTGACTTTTTTGAAGAACCAGCTCTTTATTTCATCAATATTTAAAATTGTCTTCTTCATTTCCATTTCATTGATTTCCACTCTGACCTTTATTATTTCTTTCCTTCTGATATTTTGGGATTTGTATTGTTCTTGTATTTCCAAAGCCTTCAGATGGATTGCTAAATTATATATTTTGGATCTATTTTTGTAATATAGGCATTGAGAACTATAAACTGCCCTCTTAATACTGCCGTCATTGTATCCCATAGATTTTGGTATGTTGTACTTCCATTGCCATTCAATTCTAGCAATTTTTTATTCCTTTATGATCTCTTCAATGACCCATCATTATTCAATAGCATGCCCTTAATTCCTGAGGAGTTGGTGTATTTTCTGTTTTTTCTTTTGTTGTTCATTTCTAATTTTACACATTGTGGTTGATTATAATATAGGAATTATATAAATTTTACTAAATTTATGGAGTCTTGCTTTGTGTTCTAATATATAATCTATTTTAGATATTATTCCATGAGCTGGTAAGAAGAATGTATATTCTGTAGAGTTTGAGTGGAACATTCTATAGATATCTATTAAGTCCACTTGATCTATGGTGTTGTTTAGCTACATTGTTTCTCTATTTATTTTCTATTTAGATGATCTGTCTATTGATAATAGAGGGGTATTATGATCATCCACTATTATTTTGTTGGGATTCTTTCTGATTAACTACCTAGTTTATTTTGCTTTATAAAATGTGGTGCATCTTGTTATATATATTTGTCATATCTTCTTGTTGAATATTTCCTTTAATGAGTACAAAGTGGCCTTCTTTATCTCTTTTGATTATTTTTGGTTTACAGTTTATTTTGTCAGATATTAGTAGCAATACATGCTTATTTCTGTTTCCATTTGTTTGGAATATATTTTACCCATTCTTTCACTCTAAGGTGGTGTCTGTCTTTAACAGTAAAATAGTTTCTTGAGCATGGGAAATGGATGGATCCTGTTTTCTAATCTAGCCTATTAACCTGTGTCTTTTGATTGCAGAGTTGAGTCCATTGATATTCAGAGTTACAATTGAGAGGTTTGTGTTAATCCCTGATGATTTGAAGACTGTGGAGTTTGGTGTTTTCTTGATCTTCATTTGCTTTCACATCTGTCCAGTTTTGATTATTGATTTTTCCCTCCTATAACTTCTTGAGTATGTTTGTTCTTGTCTTCAGTGCTAAGTATTCTATCCAATATTCTCTAGATAGCTGTTTTAGTGCTCATATATTCATAAAGCCAAATTTGTCATGTCATGAACCCTTCTGTAACGAGAGGTAATTTTGCTGGGTATAGTAGTTTTGGTTGGCATCCATGGTGCTTAAAATTTTGAAATACTCCATTCCAAGTCCTTCTGGCTTTAGAGTTTCTGTAGAAATACAGTGTGTAATTATGATGGGCTTACCTTTGTAACTTATGATCTATTTTGTTCTTGCAACTTTTAGTACTCCCTTTTTTTTCTATGTCTTTTGTATAATGTGATGTGTGCAGTTTATTTTGGTCCTGTCTCTTTGGTGTTCTGTGGATCTTCTGTACCTGGATAGGCCTTTCTTTTGCAAGATTAAGAACATTTTCTTATATAATATTATTGAAGATATTCTCTATGCCCTTGGCCTATAATTCTTCCCCTTCTTGTATGCTCATAATTCAAATATTTGGTCTTTTTAATATATTTCACATTTTCCTTATGTTTTTTACTACATTTTTTGAACTTGTCATTGATTTTGGCTTCCTGACCTATTTCATCTTTCTTGTCTTTAACTCCTGATTATCTGTCCTCCACATGATCTATTCTGTTTTGGGATGTTTGGGATGTGTGTGTCAATCTCTTTATTGAATTCCATTTTCATTTATTGATTTGACTTTTTTGTTGTCTCTTGGGATTCATTCCTGAATTTGATCTTATCTTCACTGAATTTATTCCATAGAGTATTGAGTAGTTTTTCTTTTAATTATTTATAATTTATTTGCCATCAGAAAAAGAGAATGATTGAGAATATGCCAGGGCCTCTTGCTAGTGCACACAAATCCCAGATACATGCGCCACTTTGTGCATCTTGCCTCACATGGGCACTGAAGAATTGAACCCAGGCCATTGGGCTTTGTAAGTAAGTACCTTTAACCAATCTTTCCAGGCACATGTTCTTTTTTTGTTGATTCTCATCCATTTTATCCAGCCATCTACTGACATCTTTTTGTTGATTGTCTTCTATTTATTTCAGCCTTGTATTGAGTTCTTTTTGTTGATTCTCTTCAGTTTCATTCAGCTATTTGCTCATGGCCCCATTAAGTTTCTTGAATATAATTAACAAAATTGCATTTTGGAATTCCTTGTCTAGAGTTGTCTCTAGACAGTTTTCATTGGAGGTTTCCACTATGTGACTAAGCATTCTTGGTGGGGATATTTTACCTTTTTTGTTTTTTTTTTTTTTGTTTGTTTGGTTTTTCAAGGTAGGGTTTCACTCTAGCTCAGGCTGACCTGGAATTCACTCTGTATTCTCAGGATGGCCTCAAACTCATGGTGATCCTCCTACCTCTACCTCCTGAGTGCTGGGATTAAAGGCATGTACCACCACGCCCAGCTTTACCTTTGTGTGTGTGTGTGTGTGTGTGTGTGTGTGTGTGTGTGTGTGTGTTAATTGTTTGAGTGAGGTTTGCTCATCTATAAATATTCCTCTTGCTTTTCTTAGAATGTGACAACAGCAGCTCTTGTGGAGCCTATGCTGAGTGGCCTGGTCATCCTTGATCCAGATGGGCATGGGATGGAGGTCTATACACAGGTTTAACCTGGGCACACTAAAAGCTGAGTCTTGTTTGTGCACTCTCCAGCAGATCTGGGTGGACTGTGGGTGGCCTGATCTACTCAGTGCCTGGGTTGGACCCTGGTAGCTTGCTTGCTCATTGGCGTCCTCAGTATATTCCATGTCCAGGGCTAGGGAGTGTGATCATTTCAGACCTTAGAGTCTCTACTTTTGCAGAGCGCAGGTGGGAAAGATTTAGGTACTTTTTTAAAGCTCTGGAGTGAGTTTTTTTTTTTATTTTATTTATTTTTGGAGAGAGAGACAGAGAGAGATAGACAGAGAAGGAGAGGGAGACAGAAATGGGCGAGCCAGCAGTCTCTCAGCTGCTGTGAATGAAATCTAGATGTGTGTGCCCCCTTGTGGGCAAGTGCGGCATTGTGCCCTTGCCTCACTTTGCATCTGGCTAAACGTGGGACCTGGAAATTGGAACCGCTGGACATTGGAACCAGCATTCTTAGGCTTAGCAAGCAGGCGCCTTAGCCACTAAGCCATCTCTCCAGCCCTGGAGTGAGTTTTTAAATCTGTTTAATTTTAAAATAATTCTTGTGGGATATTATAGTACTTCATTTGCAGATAAAATTTTGAGAGTTTCATATTACTTAGTTGTTTTTTGTTTTGCAAATGTATCATTTAGGGTTCTGATAAAAAAGAAATAAGTCCAGGTATTTCAAATATAAGGATTTAATATAGGAATTAAGGCATTCATAGACCTCTTAGAATAGAGATGGCTTAGGAGTTAAGGTGCTTGCCTATGAAGCCTAAGGATCCAGGTTTGATTCCTCAGTTCCCATATAAGCCAGTTGTACAAGGTAGTGCATGTGTCTGAAGTTTGTTTGCTCTGGTGTTCTTGTTCTTTGTTGCCTCTCTCTCACTCTCTCTCTCTAATAAATATATAAACAAATAAAATATTTTTAAAAATTCTTATAATAGAGGAATCAAAGTCTGGAATACTATCACCATCTTTAAAGCTGATAGGAATTGTTTAGAACATCATTCATTGGATATCTTCCTTTTCCATTGACTTGTGATCTTTTCTTCATAATATAGGTTTAATCTTCACTTAAAGGCTATCACATTATTTTATGACCCTATGTTAAAACAATACTTTATTGTGAATGTATATTGTTTTTCACATGAACTATTTTAACCTTATTGTGTGTGTGTGTTGCTGGCCATAAAACACAGGGTCTTGTGCATGCTAGACAAGTGCCCTATCAATATCTAACAAGTTTAAAGTTTTCTTTTTTAGTTACTATATTTCTTTCTTCAATTTTTTTTCTTTTTTAAAAAATATTTTTATTTATTTATTTGCAAGCAGAGAGACAGAAATGGAGAGAGAATATGAATGAATGAATGAATGAATGAATGAGGATGTACCAGGACCTGTATCCACTGCAAACAAATTTCACATGCATGTGCCACTTTCTGCATCTGGCTTTATGTGGATACTGGGGAATCAAACCCAGCTCATCAGATTTTGCAAGCTAGTACCTTAGCCATTAAATTACCTCTCAAGCCTTTCTTTATTTCTTTCATGTAAACTAAAATAATATTGTTTACTTCCCCCTTGAAAAACTTCCCTGTTTTTTATTTTTATTGAAATTTGATTGTAAGTTTATTTATGAGTCTTAGAAAATATCTTATCATGTATAATGTTAAATTTTCTTGTCCAGGAATGTTATCTTGTATTATTGTTGACTCACTTGTGTCTTATTTTGTATATATATTTTAAATATATATGATTTTATTTATGCAGGTTTTATCTGTTTTTCATACAGATCAGTTATTTCTAAGTTTTATGTATTTCTTTAGAGCATTTAATCTTTTCTATCACATTTTTAAAGTTTATTGGATTTCATCAGGTTTATTGAAATGCAATTTAGTAGAAATTCAGCAATTGAAAGTTTTCAATTTAATGGTTTATTTACTTATTTATTTACATGGTCCCACAATCATTATTATCTAATTTTTGAACATTTTCATTGTTCCAACAAGAAGCCTTTACCTATTAGCTCCATTTCTAGAAGTTTCCTTGCCTTGTCAGGGGTAAAACAGTGGTTACTCCTAAGGCAGAAGTAGCAGTGTGTTGGGGACACACTGTTGTTTTCTGATTCCTTTGTTTTTATTGCATTCATCAGGAAAACCAACAACTGTACTCTCAGTCTGTATAATGAATGAGACTATCTAAAAAGAAGAGAGTCCTGTGGCCTTTATAAAACAGAAGGGTCTCCACAGGTGCTGGTCACAGGACACTGAAAAATCAAGCTGGAATAGATCTAGAAACTTCCTTCCTGCTGGCCAGTTATCATAGTACTGGAAAGTGCTATGCAGGCTGCTGGAAAAGAAAAATCATCTGCAGGCTTACACAACCATATACACACTCTGAGTGTTACACAACCAACTAAGCAGCAAAAGGTGTCCATTGGTTCAATAATAGCATGACTGTTTGAGGGTAACCAACTGTTCTTTGATTATATCTGAGGCCCTCCCATAAGAGGGAATTTATCTCTAGTACTGAAATCCTAGTCTAAAACCTATGTCTGTGAAGATCATGAGCCCCAGGGGGAACCCACTACTGTTGCTTGACTATATGGTATGTTATGCCCATCAAATTGACTTCTAAATATTTATAGTATGTTGATGCTTGTAGATTAATGCTGCTCTCAGTTTAGGTCAGAGAAGCTTCTCTTTGCTGATGGTTGTAACTAGTGGGGAGACTCAAAGTACTGAGAATAAGTGACTGCTGGGTGCTCATTACTAAATGAGTTATCCTTATCTTGCCCTCTGAGGTTCAGAAACATTATGGAAGAGGGGATGGAAAGAATATAAAAGTAAGAGAAGCCAGGCATGGTGGTGCACACCTTTAATCCCAACACTTGGGAAGCAGACATAGAAGGATTGCCATGAATTTGAGACTATCCTGGAACTACACTGTGCATTCCAGATCAGCCTGGGCTAGAGTGAGACACTACCTTTAAAAAGCCAAAAAAGAGCCAGGCGTGGTGGCACACACCTTTAATCCCAGCACTCAGGAGGCAGAGGTAGGAGGATCACCATGAGTTCGAGGCCACCCTGAGACTACATAGTGAATTCCAGGTCAGCCTGAGCTAGAGTGAGACCCTACCTCAAAAAAAAAAAAAAAAAAAAAAAAAAAAAAGAAAGAAAGAAAGAAAGAAAAAAAAGAAAAGAATGTATAAATGTATAAGCCAAAGGATGGAGAGGAGAATCTTGGGATACTATCTTTCAGACATAAAGTGGCAGTTACATCGTTGCTTCACAGCAGCTGTAACTTCCACAAGACCTGCATAATATTTATGTCAACAACATTTTGACACGAATAATTAAGAAGGGCAAAAAAATGTCATCAAAAGAGATGCTAATTGGGAAGAAAAGCTTGGTGAAAAGGAGAAAGGGGTCTAAAAGAAGGTACTGAAAGGGGATTACAATCAAATTACAATATGTTCATGTATGGAAATTATATATTAAAAATTAAAAAAGAAAAGTCTTAAAACAACAACAAAAAAACTGTGATGTCTGAATCAACTCAAGATACATATTTGCAGAAAAATAATATGGTGAAGTTCTGATGAAGGCTGACAGCCTGGTCAAGCCCTTTGGTAGGGAGGAATCTGACTACTTATTCATTGCTATATCCACTTGTCTGCTTTTTTAAATAACAGTCTCTCAGGTCTTTGCAAGGGTACTTAAAAATTTTTTTATTGACAACTTCTATACTTACATACAAAAAACCATGATATTCCTCTCCCCTTCCCCCATTCCCCTTTAGAATTCCTTTCTCCATCATATCCCCTCCCTCTCTCCATTAGTCTCTCTTTTACTTTGATGTCATCATCTTTTTCTTCTATTTTGAGGGTCTTGTGAAGGTATTGCTAGGCACTGCAAGGTCATGGATATCAAGGCCAATTTCTGTCTGGACAGTTGCATTGTAAGGAGTCATACCCTTCCTTTGGCTCTTCCATTCTATCCTCCCCCTCTTCTGCAATGGGCCCTGAGCCTTGGAGGGTGTGACAGAAATGTTTCAGTGCTGGACACTCCTCTATCCCTTCTTCTCAGCACTATGTTGCCTTTTGGATCATCCCAGTAGTCATTGTCATCTGAAAAGAGAAGTTTCTCTAACCAAAAGTAAGAGTAGCATTAATATGTGAATATGAACATTAAGTGTAGTGCTTTCAGGGCAGCTTGGTGGGAATAATATATACATTTAGCCAGACAAGAGCAGGCTTTATACCCCTAAGGCTCATGACCTCCCCTTCCATAGACTTTTGATTAGTTTTTTTCAGTACCAGGCATGTATTCCCTCCCATAGAGAGGGCCTTCAGTCCAATTATGGAGCAGTTGGTTTCCCCAAGAGCAGACATGCCACTATTGCACCCACTCAGTCATTGGGCCTGTATGGCCAAACTTGAATTTTCCAGCATCCATTGTTTTCACTGCTGATGACTTCTGTCTCCCATATTAGTGCCTGCAGTGCAGCTTTTTCCAACTTTCAGTTGGCTGGCTACCGGGACCTCCTTGGCCAACAACTCACTGGAAGGTATTCCATCCCAGGCACTGAAAATTTTCTAGTAACAGTCTATAGCTTCTGGATGTGCCATTAGTCATAAAAGTAGTTTTACACAAGTCTTTTTTAAAAAACAAACTTTTTATTTTTTTAGTATTTTTTGGACACACACACACACACACACAGAGAGAGAGAGAGAGAGAGAGAGGGAGGGAGGAAGACAGAGATGGGTGCACCAGCAGTGTCTCAGCTGCTGCAAACGAAATCCAGATGTGTGTGCCCCCTTGTGGTCAAGTGCAGCATTGCACCCTTGCGTCACTTTGCATCTGGCTAAACGTGGGACATGGAGATTGGAACCACTGGAGATTGGAACCAGTGTTCTTAGGCTTAGGAGGCAGGCGCCTTAACCCCTAAGCCATCTCTACAGCCTGGTTTACACAAGTCTTATTCAGACTATCTTGAATTTTGATTCCCTCCCCCTGCCCTTCTTTTATGCATTCTTTTCCCATGGCCTCACTTAGACCTTTCCCCTCCCTGTAATCTGTTCTTCTACTTACATATATGCAATACCATACACTTAAGTCCTTCCCTCTCCTCCCTCCCTAATAGTCTTTTACCAGCTTACTGGTTTCTGGAACCTATTTTTGGTTCCAGTTCACACACAAGTCTATACATTTGTAGCTAGGATCCGCACATGAGAGAGAACATGTGACATTTGGCTTTCTGAGCCTGGGTTACCTCACTTAGTATAATCTTTTGCATCTATCCATTTCCTGGCAAATTTCATAATTTCATTTTTTCTTTACTGCTGAATAGAACTCTGTTGGGTAAATGTACCACATCGTTATTATCCATTCATCTCTGGAGGGACATCTAGGCTGGTTCCAGTTCCTAGCTTATTGTGAATAGAGCAGCAGTAAACATGGTTGTGCAAGTATCTCTAAGGTAGTGAGAAGAGTCCTTTGGATATATGCCTAGGAGTGCTATAGCTGGATCATATGGTAAATCTATTTTTAGCTGTCTCAAGAACTTCCACACTGATTTCCACAATGGCTGGACCAGATTACATTCCCACCAACAGTGTAGAAGTGTTCCTCTTTTTCCACATCCACATCAACACTATTGTCATTTGTTTTCTTGATGGTAGCAATTCTGACAGGAGCGAAATGGAATCTCAAGTGGTTTAAATTTGCATTTCCCTGATAGCTAAGGATGTAGAACACTTTTTTAGATGTTTATATGTCATCTGTATTTCTTCTACTGAAAACTCTCTATTTAGTTCCATAGCCCATTTTTTAAATTTTATTTTTATTTATTAGCAACACAGAGAGAGAGAGAGAGAGAGAGAGAGAGAGAGAGAGAGAGAATGGGTGCCAGATGCATGTGCCACCTTGTGTATCTGGCTTATGTGGGTACTGGGGAATCAAGCCTCGAACCAGGGTCCTTGGGCTTCACAGGCAAGTGCTTAACCACTAAGCCATCTCTCCAGCCCCCATACCCATTTTTTAACTGGGTTGTTTGATTTCTTATTATTCTGTTTTTTGAGTTCTTTGTATGTTCTGGATATTAATCCTCTGTCAGATGTATAGCTGGCAAAGATTTTCTCCCATTCTGTAGGTTGTTTCATTGCTATATTCACAGTGTCCTTTGATGTATAAAACCTTTGTAATATCGTGAGGTCCCAGTGGTTGATTAGTGGTTTCATTCCCTGAGCAATTGGGGTTATATTCAGAAAGTCCTTGCCTATGCCAGTATGTTGAAGGGTTTCCTCTACCTTTTCTCTAGCAGTTTCAGAGTTTCAGGTCTGATATTAAGGTCCCTAATCCATTTGGACTTGACTCTTGTGCATGGAGAGAGACAAGGATCTATTTTTATCCTCCTAAATACAGATATCCAGTTTTCCCAGCACCACTTGTTGAAGAGGCTATCTTTCTCCAATGCATATTTTTGGCATTTTTGTCAAAAATCAGGAGGCTGTAGCTGCCTGGATTAATATTTGGGTCTTCTATTCCATTCCATTGATCTACCTGCCTGTCCTTGTGCCAGTACCATGCTGCTTTTGTTACTATGGCTTTGTAATATAACTTAAAATCGGGGGAAAAAAAAACCCAAAAAACAAAAAATCAGGTTTGGTAATACTACCAGCCTGATTTTTGTTGCACAAAATTGTTTTGGCTATTCGAAGTTTTTTGTGTTTCCAGATGAATTTTAGGATTGTTTTTTCTATTTCTGTGAAGAATGCTACTGGGATTTTAATGGGGATTGAATTAAATGTGTAGATTGCTTTGGTAAGATTGACATTTTCACAATATTGATTCTTTCAATCCAAGAGCATGGGATGTCTTTCCATTTCCTTGTGTCTTATGCAATTTCTCGCTTGAGTTTTTAAAAGTTCTCATTGTAGAGATCCTTCACTTCCAAGGTTAAGTTTATTTCAAGGTATTTTATTTTTTTGAGGCAATTGTGAAATGGGAGAGATTCCCTGATTTCATCCTCTCCATGTTTGTTGTTAGTGTATAGAAAAGCTACTGATTTCTGTGTGTTTATTTTGTATCCTGCTACATTGATAAAAGTGTTTATCAGCTCTAACAGTTTTCTGGTAGAGTCCTTATGGTCTGTTATATGTAGAATCATATCATCTGAAAATAATGATCATTTGATCTCTTTCCTTCCAATTTGTATCCTTTTTACGAGTGTCTCTTGCCTTATTGCTATGGCTAAGACTTCCAGTACTATATTAAATAGAAGAGGGGAAAGTGGACACCCTTGTCTTGTTCCTGAATTTAGTGGAAAAGCTTCAAGTTTTTCCCCATTTAGTATTATGTTGGCTGTAGGTTTGTCATAAATAGCCTTTGTTATGTTGAGATATGTTCCTTCTATTCCCAGTTTCTGTAATACTTTCACCATGAAGGGATGTTGGATTTTGTCAAATGCCTTTTCTGCATCTATTGAGATGACCATGTGATTTTTGTCCTTCAGACCATTAATATGGTGTATTACATTTATGGATTTGCTTATGTTGAACCATCCCTGCACCTCTGGGATAAAGCCTACTTGGTCAGGCAGGCGCCTTAACCACTAAGCCATCTCTCCAGCCTGGAGCATGTCTTTAATCCCAGCACATGGGAGCTAGAGGTAAGGGTATCGCTGTGAGTTCAAAGCCACCCTGAGACTAGATACTGAATTTCAAGTTAGCCTGAGCCAAAGTGAGACCCTAACTAAATAAAAAAAAAACTGATAAATAAATAAATAAATTCACATATTTTCAGATTAAGTCCCATGCCCTCCTTTCAGGTTTAATTATAATATAAATTATATAAATATAATTTGAAGTATTCAGGAGTCATAGGTGTTTTATTTTATTTTCAAAATATTTTCAAGGAGAGCCAGAGAGAGAGAGAGAGAGAGAGAGAGAGAGAGAGAGAGATAATTAATTGGCACACTAGTACATCTTGCTGTTTCAAGCAAACTGCAGTGCATCTAGCTTTACACGGGCAATGGGGAATCAAACCCAGACCAGTAGGCTTTGCAAGCAAGTGCATTCCACCAGTGTACAATCTTCCTGGTATCTCATAAATATTATAAAAAGTGAACTAAATATATGCTCTATTTGGAACAAAACCCATGAACATAAATAACACAACAAATGTATATAAATGTAAATACTATTCATTCTTAAGTTCTTATACAAATCATTTAGCTTAAATAGGTATTGCTAAAAACACATATCTCTGATCACATCCTGCCACTGTTTAAGTTCCTCATAAGACTATATAAGATGAAAATGCAATGATAAGCACTAAATATTGCATTTGATTTTTTTTAAAGTGTGATGTTAAAAACAATGTCAATTGTATCCTCTTAGGCCAAAGAATACTTTTGTTCACATTTTTCTACCTCCCAAGAATACTTTCTGTCATTCTTTCTTAAAGAAGGGAAAAAATGTTCTAAGTTTCAAGTAGCTTCCCATGACAACATCATCAAATAATCACAGCTTTTCTGTTATGACCTTTAGAAGGAAATTATGAGCAATTTTGTTCTTCCTTCAGGACCATCACCTCTTTGTTTAGAGAAAACAGTATTGTTTGCTTGAAGGAAAGCTTTTCTGTTTTGTCCTCTTTACTTTCTGAAATACAGATAAAGACTTGATGCAGAATTACATGAATGAGTTTCAAGGCTGTCATGTCAACAATGCATTTGTCTAAATTGTTTTAAAAGTCTTTGAACTAGGTCAATTTAAAAAAGTCTTTGAAGTAGGAAATTAATTATTCTTTCAATTTGAACTGTGTAAATTGTTGTCTCCCCTCCCTTAAGGATTACAAAGGAATAGAAACTTTCAGAAGAGCATGAATGTTCTGTTTTTCTTTACACATTTTAATATAGCAAATACTGTTTGGGTGTTAAATTATTTGTTCATTAGATTTTTGATGCTTAAGTAATAATATCATGCAATAAAATACTAACATTTTGGTATTTAGAAGGGATTAAGTTTTCTGAAACCAGGGTGGACTTCTAAGACTATGGAGAATTCACTTTGCAGTGGCACTGTTATTGGCCTGGATAAGGCTTTATGTTGAAAAAGAGTGAGAAAGGAAATAGATGAGTCTGTCTGGAAAAGTAAGAGTTATAATATAAGCAGGTCAAACTCAACATGACCCATACTACTCAAAACATCTCCTAGCTCCATTGGTACCATTATAGTCTACCTAGTCACCCCAGATAGAAACCTATACATCAGCCCTGTGCTGAAAGACTCTTAAGGGGCACCATGAACCTTCTTCCCCTCCACATCCTGGTGTTTATTACCAACCCCTATCTCCTTAAATGAGGATAGGATGTAGAACTTAATAAAATACAACGAGGTAATGGACTTTTGTGTTTATATGATTATGTATATCCTCTTTCTAGAGACTCTCATTCTTTATACTTTCTAGAGTATATACCTATCTTTCTAAAGGTTCTCATTCCTTTTGGGGTTTGAAGGAAGCAAGAGGCCATGTTGGAGAGCCCAGTGTCTCAAAGAACTCCAGTTATCAAGAACCCGAAGTCCTTAGTCTAATACTAGCAAGAAAGTGAAATCTTCTAACAACTTGGATGATCTTGGAAGCACCTTCCTCAGTTAATTCTCAGATAAAAAACAAAAAATAAAAAACCACAAAAAAACCATAGCCATGAATAATACCTCGATTTTATTCTTGTAAGACACTATGTTAAGAATCCACATGAACTAGGCATGAGTTCCTAAGCCATTAAGTATATTGTAAAACTGTTATTTTAGCAATAGACAGACAGCAATTTCACTCTTCATATTCAATAAGCCATTCCATTTTTGTCTCCTAAACCCATCTCTCATTATCTTGCCTCTGAACTAATTCAGGGAGTTGGCATTGCCTTCCTAGACTGTGGCTTTTGCCTTTTCTACCTGTCAGGACTTCATTAATTCCATCACCTACCTGGTCATCTAAGTGATCATTCAAAACACAAGTCTGTCTTGCAGGGTATGGTGGCGCCCAGCACTTGGAAGGAAGAGATAAGAAGATCGCTGTGAGTTTGAGGCCAGCTTGAAACTACAGAGTAAGTTTCAGGTTAGCCTGGACTGGAGTGAGATTCTACCTTAAAAAAAAAAAAGAAAAAAAACTCACAAGTCTGATCACATCCTGCCACTGTTCAAGGTCCTTCACAGTTCCCTCTATACATGTGGGATGAAGTCCAAGCCCCTTAGCATGAAGCAGAAGGCCACTAAATCTTCCTACTTTTATCTTTCCATGTATTATACAAAAATTTACTCTTTAGCAATAGCAAACTATTTATAATCATTTGCCATTCTTTGCACAACTCAAGCTATGAAGTCATCTTCCTGGAATTTTCACTTAACCTCTAACCTTCCTCTTTGATATTTCCTATGTTATTCAAGTATATCCATATTGAGAATATGTCTATTTGATCTGCCTTTTATTGAAAGCAGATTATTAGGCTGGCAATGTAGCTCAGGGGTAGAGCACTTAGCTAGCATGTATGAAGCCCTAGTTTCAGTCTCCAGTATTGAAAAAATATATTAGTGGGTCAACAAAATCCCCTACAATTATTGTGCTGCTGCTTATTTTTTAAGTTGCATCAATATCTGATTTATATATTTAGGTCTTCCAGTATTGAGTGCATATGTTTATAATGATGCATATGTTTATAATGATGATTCCATCATCATTATATAGTGACTTCAGTTTCTTATGAAACAGTTTGACTGAAAGTCTATTTTATAAGTATAGTTACCCTTCTCTTGTTTATCATTTGCATGGAATATCTTTTTCTGTCCTTGTACTTTTAGCCTATGTGAGTCCTAAAGGCTAACTTGAGTCTAGTATGTGCAGCATAATTTTGGATCTTGTTTTTTTTTATCTATTTAACCACTTCCCTTGTGAGTGGAGAATTTAGTACAATGGATGACTAAGGACTTACTACTATCATTTTATTGTTTTGTTTTGTGATGCCTTTGTTTTATCCAGCCTCTCTTACTGTCTTCTTGTGGTTTGGTGACTTTTTTGTTGTAGCAGTTGTAGTATCAGGGTTTGTTTTGTTTTATCTCTTTCATACCTCTTAGAGGTTTTTACTTGTCACCATGAAGTTTATATAAAATGTTTTACAAGATTTTATAAGATTTTTTTTTATAACATGATGAGTACATGTCAATAATTCTAGTACTAGAGGCTGAGGTAAGATGATTCTGAGTTATAGGCCAGTCTAGGCTGCATTGCAAGACCCTGTATTAATATTTTATATATATATATATATATATATATATATATATATATATATATATATATGAAAGAGAGATATTCTATTTTAAACCAATAGCAACTTAATTTCAATCATATAAGATCTCCACAGTGCTACACTTTCACATTTTCCTTCATCCTGTATTTTATGCTACTGATGGCACATTTATATCTTTGCATATTATGTTCTCATTAACTACTTATTGTAGCTTTAGTTATTTTTAATATTTTTATATTTTAACTTTTACAATAGTCAAAACTAATTTATATGCTTCTGCTACAGTATTAGAACATTCTGGATTTGACTATATATTTATTCTTACCAGTGGGTTTTATACCTTTCTATGTTTCCTATTTCTAAGTTGAACATTTTAGTTTCAACTCAAATACCTTCTTTTAGCATTTCTTATCAGACAGGTTTAATGGCAATAATCTTCAGTTTCTCTTTCAGAATGTATTTCCTTGCCTTGCCTTCATTTTTTGAAGTACAGATTTGCCCCCAATGTAGTATTCTTGGTTGTATTTTTAAATTTTCTTTGAGTTCTTCAAACATATCATTGCTTCATGGTTTTTACAAAAAAAAAAAAAAAAGCCATATGAAAGTTCTCTTGTATGTAAGTAATGGGTACTTTTTCTTTTGCTGCTCTTTCAAACTTTTCTTTGTCTTTGATTTTTGTGAAATTGGTTTGAAATTTCTTAGGAACAGTTGAGCTTCAGAAATCTAGGTGTACATATCTATCCCAAGATTTAGGAAATTTTCAGCTATTGTTCCTTTTGTGAGCTTTCTGTTTCTTTCAAATGTTCCTTTTGAACTCTCTTTTTGGTTCTTTTTTAAATTTTTGTTTCTATAATTGGCCATCTTAAATGTCCTACCTTTAATTTTATTATTATTATTATTTTTGGTTTTGCAAGGTAGGGTCTCACTCTGGTCCAGGCTGACCTGGAATTAACTATGTAGTCTCAGGGTGGCCTCAAACTCTCAGCAATCCTCCTAACTCTGCCTCCTGAGTGCTGGGATTAAGGGTGTGCACCACCATGCCCGGCTAATTTTATTAATTCTTTTTATTCACATGTTGAATCTGCTGTTGAATATTTCTATTGTGTTTTGAGTGCTTTTTACTATATCTTCATTATTTCCACTTCATTTGCTTAGCTTGTTTCTACTTCTTTGTGAGACTTCTAATTTTGTTTGCATACCATTTTCCTGATTGTGCTTGCCCACTTATGTCCTTTCGTTTGACACAGAGACATGGACTCTTTGCCAGGTGAATTTTCTATTTCTTTAGGTTCAGTTGCTGGAGTTTCTTAGTTTCCTCTTGTGGTGTTAGATTTACTGGATTCCTCATTATCTATATATCCATCTGTTGTTATCTATGCATTTGGAGAAGCAGCATCTCTTGCAATCTTTATAGATTGGCTTTGGCAAATAAATCCTTTCTACTTTTGATTTTTTTGAGCTGAAGAAATTGTTTCTGAAACTTTAGCTGGGTAATGTTGCTGTGAGGGTCTCCCACATAGTTTGTGCAAGGCTGATTTATTACCAGCCATTATTCTGTAGACTTGGGCTCTTTCTGGTTCCTTAGAAGATAATTCTTGCCAGAGTGTTGGTCCATTGGATTGGTGCTGATTGGTGTATGCTTTGGGTTCTATAATTGGGCCACATATAGTTGGCTTGTTTCCCAGGTATTCAAATGAGTGTGGTTTATTGTAGGGCTCCTGCTAGGTCATTGAATAGTTCCTGGTCAGGTAAGACTGGTCTTGAACTACATCTGAACAGGTTAGAGTTAATTCCAGGAATGTTTCATGTTCCACAGTGTGGAAGGGTGCTCTTGGACCATGGCTTAGTATAGTTGGAGCTGGGTTAACTGGACTGCTTCAGGATAGCAGTGAACAAGGAGAGCCCCTGCCTCAAACAAGTTAGAAGGCAAAGACTGACCAGAAAGTTGTCCTCTGACCTCACACATACCAAATCAATAATTTAAAAAAAAAATCTTTAAAAATTTTAGTTATAAAACTAAAGTAACTTTTCAAGATAACTGATTAAATAAGAATTAAGTAATTTCTAGTAGTATTAAGTTAATGTTTGATTTTTTAATTCTAATTTGTTTCCACCAGAAATTTTATGATGTAGAAGAAGAGAAGGCTGCTTTGCAAGATGCAACAAATATTAGATTGAATGCTTTGTCAAGAAAACTGAGGGAGAAGGAAGAAATTATTAAGGAAATGAGAGAAGAACTAGAGCAATGTGAAGATAGTAGATTTTATAAAGTTGTAAGTTTTGTTAAATTGATATTAAGTTATAGTTCACTTAAGTGCATTTAGACAAATGATACTTAGCTAAAACTTTGGATTAAGAATAGAAGGCACTTTGGGTGTGGTGGTGCATGCCTTTAACCCAGCACTTGGGAGGCAGAAGTAGGAGGACTGCCATGAGTTTGAGGCCACCCTGAGACTACATAGTGTATTCCAGGTTAGCCTGGGCTAGAGAGAAAGACCTTATCTCAAAAAAACAAATAAATAGGGCTGGAGAGATGGCTTAGAGGTTAAGGCACCTGCCTCCTAAGCCTAAGAATGCTGGCTCCAATCTCTAGTGGTTCCAACCTCCAGGTCCCACGTTTAGCCAGATGCAAAGTGACACAAGGGCGCAATGCCGCGCTTGACCACAAGTGGGTCCATGCATCTGGATTTCGTTCTCAGCAGCTGAGAGGCTGCTGGTGTGCCCATCTCTATCTGTCTTCCTCTCCCTCTCTCTCTGTCTCTCTCTCTCTCTCTCAAAAACAAACAAACAAATAAATTGATTAATTAATAAAAATCAAAAAATAGAAGAATAGAAGGTAGGGCTGGAAAGATGACTTAGTAGTTAAGCCACTTGCCTACAAAGCCCAAGGACCCAGGTTTGATTCCCCAGTATCCACATAAGACACATGGTGGTGCATTTGTCTGGAGTTCCTTTGCCATGGCTAAAGGCCCTGGCACACCCATTTTCTCCCTCCCTCTCTCTAATACATAAATAAATGAATCACGTATATACATATACATACCTACACACACACATATATATACATATATATATATATATGTATATATGTATATATGTATATATAAAATTTCAGAGGCTTTTCCCTTCTGGATTTTCCTCTAGCAACAAAATGAAAGTCACAGCTTTACTGCTTCAAATGAGGACGACAGTAAGAGTAAGAAAGCAGATGAGAAAGCTTGAATTTCTGCCCAGGAGGTACATTCCAAAGGCTCTGGAAAGTGTGGGTTCTGAAAACAAGTTTCTTCTTATTTCATGATCTCATGTCAGCTCTGGGTCAATAGATGTCTCAAGCCCAGTCACAGTCCAGAGCCAGAGTATTTTATCTTGGGATCTAAGATCAAGATAGTGACAATTTGGTTTGCACAGGATGATGAGGATGCCAGCAAAAGATGAATAAGGTGGAGACAGGAGAATAGCAAGTTCAAGGCCAGCCTGGGCTATGTAGTGAGTCTCTCCTTTCTTACACACAAACACACATGCACACACACAAAACTAATGAACATCAACTATAGGATGAGACTCTCTTATCCAATATGCTTGGGACCATAGTATTTGTGATTTCAATTTCTTTTTCTGAATTTCAGAATATTTGCATAGACATGAGATATTTTGGAAATGCAACTTTAAACAAGAAATTAATTTTTGTTTCACAGATAACTTATACCCATGGTCTAGAGGTGTTTGTCTTAATGTTCTTTATAAGTCTGTCCATGAAATATAAATCCATGATAAGAAATTTTTCATTTGGGGGTACCATGTTGGTGTTCAAATCGTTTTGTATTTGGACCATTTCAGATTTCAGATTTTCAGGTCAAGGATGCTTAAACTAAGGCAAGGATCGGGTGCTTCAGCAATAATGAAACAGAATCAGGGTGATTAACTAGCTTTCCCATGGACACACAGCTAATAAAAATAATAAGGATGGTATGTGAACCAGTGTATTCATCAGAGTTCTCTAGAGGAACAGAACTGATGGAGTGAACTGTATTAAAAAATGAGATTTATTGGATTAGCTTCCAGTAGTCCAGCAATAGCAGTCTGCAGGCATGACTCAAGATCACCAAATACATCTATCTCGGAATTCTTTAAATAGTTCATACCATGGATTATCAGTGCTCTCTTTATTAACAGCAAAAGCAGTCTCCTTATTACCAATAAGGCCTTTAGTAGCACTGAAGTTGGATTGCCAATTCCAGGTAGCACCAAGCCCGCTAGAGAAATCCATTCTTACAATTCTGTTTCTCTAGAACCACAGTCAGAGTTCCCTAGAGGAGCAGAATTGACAGAGTGAATTGTATTAAAAGGGGGATGTATTGGATTAGTTTACAGCAGGCCAACAATAGCAGTCTATAGGCCTGAGAATAAATGAACCTGGTAGCTGTTCAGTCCACATGGGTGACTGCCTTCTGAGCAGTCCCAGTCCAGCACTGAAGGCCTGAAGGCTTTCTGGAGAGCTGCTGGTTTTCAGTCTGTACTGGTCTTCAGTTTATGCTGGTCTTCAGTCCATGCTGGAAGGCAGCAAGCGGTACCGGCAGCCAGGTCAGAGGAAGGGATTCTTTTCTCCCAGAGCTTCCTTATATAAAGACCCCCTCCTGGAGGGGCACCCACTCTGGGGAAAGGGTTCACTCTGGGGGAAGGAATTTCCTCTTTTAGTTAATCCTTCCTGGAAGAAACCTCATAGACCCACTCCAGAGGAATGTCTGTGGATTCCTAATCTGATCAAGTCGACAACAGAACTTAACCATCAAAACCAAGGTCTACTACTTGCCCCCATTAGGAGATGGAGCTTTTAGCTTCTTGTGCTAGTTTGAATGTCCCCGAATAGACTCAGGTGTTTTTATTAAAAAGCTTGTCTCCAGCCACCCGAATGAAGTAGTGTGACTGGAGATGAATCTGGTTTCTAGTCCAAAGGTATGCAGAGCTCTACCTGGGCCCCTGCTCTTTTGCTACTTGTTTTTGGGCTTTGCTTTGGAGTGCTGACTGGCTGGTGGTGGCTTTTTCTCTCTGTGCATGTAGCAAAAAGCTTCAGGTTCACTGAGATGAACTTCCAAACCAGGCACAGTTATGGAGAAAGGGATATTTATTGAAGCTTACAGATCCAGGGGGAGTTCCATAATGGCAGAAGAAGCTGGTCTGCTTTTGCAGGTCCAAGCAGAGAGAAAGAAGCCAAAAGCCAAAAGCCACACCACACAGCACACTTCAGGAACTCCATCTAGGCACACATTGCATGTACTTAGATTAGAACTTCAAATCCAGCCCAGTGACACCTTCTCCAGCCAGGTGGCTGCAGGCCTAAATTACGAACTGTAATAAAACACTGAATACATTGGGAGTCATCTATTTAAACTACCACAGAGTGTATCTTCTACCATCAATGGAATTTCCTCTGGATCTGTAAGCCTGAAATAAATCTCTTTCTCCCATAAACTGTGTCTGGTTTGAAGGTTCATCCCAGCAGTGTGATACAAAAAGAGTTACAGGTTCCATGAATATAATGTCTAAATTTGGTTATAGTTTGTACTTTATAATGTTTTAGGTTGCTATGTTATATTAATATATGTGTGTTATATATCCCAAAGTTAACACTAGGAAGAAATTTTTATAGGTTTTATGCTGGCCACTTTAATAGCACTTTAATCTTTTCATGAGTCTACATCCACTCTTTTTTTTTTTTTTTCGAAGACAATGTAACAGAAAATAATATAGTCTATTTTGACCACGGATTTTCATCGTAGATGTTACAGGGTAAATTTGGTTCATTTATTTCCCAGTGTGAAATGTGAGGTGGAGCTACAATGAGGGTACCTCCTGTATTGAATGTGAATATCTCTTCACTCTTTGAAGAAAGATTAGACTATAAATTCTAGTTTAGGGCTGGAGAGATGGCTTAGAGGTTAAGGCACTTGTCTGTGAGGCCTAAGGACCCAGACTTGATTCCCAGTACCCATGTAAGCCAGATGCACAAGGTGATACATGCATCTGGAGTTTGTTTGCAGTGGCTGGAAGCCCTGGCAATCCATTCTCTCTCTCTCTTCTCTCTCTCTCTCTCTCTCCTCTCTTTTTCTACTGCCTTTTTCTCTCTCTGAAAGAAATAAAATAAAATTCTAGTTTATATGATGCAGATGTTCTTATATGTTCTTTAAAATGTTCTGAACATTGAGACATTGTAGGAGAGGCTCTTACACTCTTGAACTCTTTGTACCTCTAAATGTTCTCATAAACTGGTTAGCTGATCTGCCTGGGTATTATGGGGCAAATCTGTGGCTGGTTGGTGGTTTTGTGTAAGCATTTTGTTCTCTGGATTGGATGACATCCAGAGAACTTTGGTTATCCCATTGTCATTTGCCTACAAGGAAACTATATCAGAACTTTTGCAAATATTCTTATACTGGTAGGGCAGAAGAAGATGTTCTAATTGATTGAACATAAGCCTCTCTCAACAAAATGAATGGCCCTGGTTTCTTGGCTGGAAGCAATGCCCAGCATCTCAAGAACATATGAATGCCACAAAAGCAGATCATGTATGATCTCAAGTCAGCTTATGGAAAATACTTTAAAAAATCCTCTAAGTATAAACTGGCTTAAGACTCCTTGCAACTTAAGTTTTATATATCAACTGGTCATGGCAGCACATACGTTTAGTCCCAGAACTCAAGAGGCAGAGGTAGGAGGATCACTATGAGTTTGAGGACAGCCTAGGACTACAGGTTGGGTTTCAGGTCAGCCCGGACAGTAAGACTCTACCTTGAAAAAATAAACAAAAAGTAAATAAAACCCCACAATTTGAATTAAGTTCTAGATACTAAATCATTTTATATGAATTTTCATCTTATACAACTGCCCCCTCTAGTGCTTTTTAAATACCCTGAAGATGCCAGTTCAATTTGGAACACAAAATTTAGAGGAACAGTCAAAAATTCAAGAGGAATACCTTGAAAAACACTTGAAATAAACAACATTATTCAGTTTATCTAAAGCTATCCAGTTTATTTTTATTGATAATTAAATTACATACCCTTCTATAGTCAACTGGATCAGATTAGGACTCACATAAATGGCATGCCCTTGGGCATGTATAGGAGAGTGTTTCCAGGAAGGGTTAATGGAGGAAGGAAGATCTTCCTCCAGAATGAGTGATGATTCTGGTGGTGGACTATATGTAACGAAACTGAGAGAGCACGGGACCTTTTGCCTGAATGCCTATGCCACTTTCTGGTGAATGTATCTACCTTACTGCTGCCATCCTTCATGGACATTGGAACCAGTTTCATCAGCCTTCCAGTGTGGACTGAACACTGGTGGCTCTCTAGGAAGCCTCCAGGCCTTCAGATTGGGTCTGCTGAGGCATCCAGCTTTGTGGACTGAAAGCTTTCAAGATAGCCAACTCTCTAGCCTGCAAACAGCTAACTGTTGCACTGCTTAATCTGTATCTGATCGGGTAATCCAATAAATATTATCATACACATTTTTTCTATTGGTTCTGTTCCTCTAGAGAACCCTAATACATGTAGCTTTATAGTTAATAAGTAATCATGATACCTTTCCTGGGTTATTTCTGAGAGAAAGTTGATGAAAATGTACAAGGAAAGGACAAGGTCAATAACCAGCTAGTTTAAATTATATCTATGACAAAATGCAAATCAGAAAAGAAAGATCTTGGGCTGGAGAGATGGCTTAGCACTCAAGGCACTTGCCTGCAAAGCCAAAGGACCCAGGATTGATTCCCCAGGACCCATGTAAGCCTGATACCCAAGATGGTGCATGCATCTAGAGTCCATTTGCTGTGGCTAGAAGCCCTGGCATGCTAATTCATCCCCCCCCCGCCTCTTTCTCACTCACTCTCTCAAATAAATAAATAAAATAATTTTTTGCTTGGTTTTCCGAGGTAGGGTTTCACTCTAGCCCAGGCTGACCTGGAATATGTAGTCTCAGGGTGGCCTTGAACTCACGGTGATTCTTCTACCTCTGCCTCCGGAGAGCTGGGATTAAAGGCATGTGCCACCATGCCCAGCTAATAAAATATCTTTAACATAACATTTTTTACATAACAGAAGCCTTATTTCCAGATGATAACATTCTTGATGCGGACTTTCCAAGAGCAACTTCATTAGAGCAATGAGAGTTCTAAGTGACTGGGCTGCAGACATCACAGTTATCGGGCTGCAGTGATGTCCATTGACTATTAAGGAAGATGAGCCTGTCAGAGTATGATTGTGTGCATGCAGGTGCATGTTTGCCTTGTAGGGTCTGTAATTTCAGTTGGACTTTCTGTATTAGACTTTTCATTTTTCATCCAAATGTGGCTGAGCTTTACCCACCCTCCAACACAGAAACAGAGCTGTCATTCAAGAGTGGTGACTCTGCAGGGCTGCACTGTCCTAGGGTGTCACTTTCTTGGTTGTCACTCACTGAAAAAACACCTGCTCTTTTCTATGACTGTCATGAGGCAAAGGCATGCATCGGGATCCCACTCCTCCACCAACATCAAGTTGGTGTGTCAAAGTCCTATACATGGAGCCACATTAGAATTGAGTTTCTGGTAGCACAGAACAGAAACTGCTGAGAAGAAACTCAAACAGTGCTAAGGACTTCCCAGACTTCACTGTTCACATGCATCACTTGCAGGTTTTGTTCACATACAGATTGACATAGGAGTTCTGGCCTGGAGCCTGAGAATCTGTACCTAAGTATAGTAAGTTCCTAGGTTATACTGAGATTCCTGGTCATGGACAAGACTCTGAGAGGGAAGGTTCTGGATTATATTTTTTTAGACACAATTATTTTGAAATTCAGCTTGAGATTCTGGAACCTGAATGCAGTAAATTTATGCATCTTGTTGATATTCACAAGAGAAATAGTGTTTATGTTACTTCTGAAGGCCTAGTTTTCATCTTATGATGAAAAAAACTGGAGAGTGGAAGGTTTATTAATAAATTTAAAATTCCATAATGTTATGTATCACACAATGTGGTTTTAAATAGCTACTACATCCTGCTATACTACAGTTTTTAATGATCTCCACCCTGCTTAACCTGGTTTTATTCATGTAGTCTATTTTAAAAGAGGTTCATATTTTTAAGCAAATAAAAACTAGCAGTTGTGTGCAGATGGCACAAGAAACACCACCACAAAACCTGCCACTCTGAATGTGAGAGAGAACTGCAGCAACCCACAGCTATTCCTTTGTTCACTTTGCTGTCAGAATAGTTAATAACTTGCAGTTCCTAAGGCTGACAGATGGTGGGGACAGAGAGAAAGGCTAACCTCACAAGAGGGCTGTAGATTAAGTGTAGAGGAAAACCCCTTAAATTTAATGTGTTTTCTGTAGGTCTTGCTTTTATACAGAGTCATAAAAAACATATTTAAGTCTTAGCTGCTACTACTTGCTCATTTTATCCTTCACCTGATTCATTCGAACAGTTCTTTAGTTTACAACAGCAGGTGCTCATGTATCCACTGTGAATGCACATGCCACTTAGGAACTGTGCTTAAGCCTATCAAGGCCAGCATTATTTGTTTGTTTAAAAACTCCTTTTGCGGGCTAGAGAGATGGTGTAACAGTTAAGGTGCTTGCCTGTGAAGCCAAAGGACCCAGGTTCGATTCCCTAGGACCCCACGTAAGCCAGAATCACAAGGGGCACATGTGTCTGGAGTTCATTTGCAGTGGCTAGAAGCCCTGACATGCCTATTCTCTCTCTGTCTCTGTCTCTCTCTCTCTCTCTCTTTTGTATCTCACTCTCTCTCTCTCTGCTTACAAATAAATAAATAAAATAAAAATTCCTTTTGCACCATAAATACATTCCATGATAGTCACAAACTGAACCATGTGGGACAAGGAATGAATGACTGGGATACTTCCTTTATTAAGAATACCATGTTGTTTGTTAAGTACTTGTTGTAGTACTTTTTTAGTTGAGATTTAAATGGTGCCTTAGAATGTGGGATACTGAGTTACAGGGATCAAGAGTTCTAGGCCACCCTGAGCTACATAGTAAGACCCTATGTTGTAGTTATCTTCATGTTTCTGGACAAAACGCCTAGCCAAAAGCAGCTGATGGTAGAAAAGAGTTAATTTTGGCTTTTCAAAGGAGGAAGTTTCTGCATGGCAGGGAAAGGATAGTAGAAAAGAAGCTGGACATCACATCAGCTGGGAGAAAGCTGCAAGAGTGAGCTGACTCTGGCAATGGGGAGCTAACTATACGACCCAACAACCCACTCCCAACCACACACCTCCTCCAGCAAGGTTCTGACCCCCAAATTACTGCCAGCTGAAACCAAGTACTCAAAATAAATGAGGCTGTGGGGGAACATTCCACACTTAAACCACCATGCACTATCTCCATAAAAATCAATTAAAAATATTAATTTACTTCAAATAGCTAAAATCATAAATGACAGTCAAAAATTTCAAAGATTAGTGGGGTATGGTGGTGCATGCTTTTAATCCCAGCATTTGGGAGGCAGAGGTAAGAGGATAGCCATGAGTTCAGGGCCACTCTGAGACTACACAGTGAATTCCAGGTCAGCCTGAGCTAGAGTGAAAAACAAAACAAACAAAAATTTTTAAAAAATCAAAGATTGTAATTGAGTTTATATAAAACTCAACAATGTATTTTAAATAGTAATAAATCTGATTATCTATGAATGTAATTTTATTAATAAGTTACTTGTGTTTTAAAAGGTCTATTGCAGTAGAAAGCATTTCAAACACTTTTTTTAAACTTATTTGTATGAAAGAGAAAGAGAGGTGTGAGAGAGAAATAATAAGAATAAATGGATGTACCAGGGCCTCCTGCCACTGTAAAAGAACTCTAGATGCATGCACCACTTTTGCATCTGGCTTTATGTGGGTATGGGAGAATTGAACCCAGGTTTTTCAGACTTTGTAAGCAAATGCTTCTAACTGCTGAGCCATCTTTCCAGCCCTCAAATACTTGTTTTCAGTCTATAGTCATAGACTCAAAACTACTCTGAAACTCAAAACTACTCTGAAAATGCCCAATCTTGTTTTCCTTTCTTTTAAATTTTTATTATTTATTTATTTATTTGAGAGAGAGAGATACAGAAATAGGCAGGAGACAGACAGAGATAGAGAATGGGTGTGCCAGGGCCTCTAGCCACTGCAAATGAATTCCAGATGCATGTGCCCCCTTGTGCATCTGGCTTATGTGGGTCCTAGGGAATTGGACTTGGGTCCTTTGGCTTTGCAGGCAAGTGCCTTACTGCTAAGCCATTTCTCCAGCCCCTTGTTTTCCTTTTGAAACAGGGGAACAGCTCCTGGTTTCTCAAAGCTAAGTGAAAGTACACTTCTGAAACAAAACCAATGTAACAAAAGGACCATTTTGTATTTGACAGTGGATTTTATTCTTAATTATTTGCAATCATAGAATTATTGTAAAATAATTATAATTCAGCTAAAGATCACTTTGAAGTTCAAATGTATTTTGAGAATTTACAGTAATTTTAAGTAAAGCATGTAGAATTTTTATTTATTTTAATATAATTTATTGCATTATCCAATTAATATTTTATTGTGATGGAGTATAAAATTCTGCACCAGCCTTCCAAGTCTATTACATCTCAGTTTTTTTTTAACAGTGTGCCAGTAAAATCTAGACAGCCATAAGGAAGTATATTCAGATGCTTTCAATAGCTTTGAAACAGAGGAAGAAGAAACAACATAGCTTTCCCAATAAGCTTCTATTGCATAAGAAAAAGCCCCTACCATAATGGACACAGCAAGATTTAAACAAAAGACACATATAATAAAAATGTAAATGAGTTTGCATTACTAAAACTATAACTTTAATCTTTTGTTGTAAGTTATCCTGAAACCTTCTTACAAGGTAATCACTGTTTGCATAGAGATTTAAACTGAAGTTTTCAATAGCATTAACCGCTTGCACAGTCCCGTGTGACAGGCATGCAAAGCCATGTTAATTTTCAGAATATGAATTGCCTCTGGGTGGCTTCCTCACCAAGCAGAAAACCAACTGTGTGGATATCCTTGGGCCTGATGGACTCCATGTGGCTCCCAGGCTGAAAACTTCACCACTTTGACATGTGATGGGCTCCTCAAGACACTGGCAGCACCTACACTGAGAAATGCCACAAAGGCTACAGCCCCCCTCCTTAGACTTGCACTTTGCCACCCCCTGGAGCTGCGGGTCCACAGTCTCCCCAGCCTGCCTAGTTACCGGACAGAGAGAAGTGTGGGTGGAGGGGCCCCAGCTGCCTCCCTGGACACAGCCTCCATAATGAATTGACCTGAATGATGAGGGCACACAAACAGTATGATATGCATTATTCCTGTCAATAAAATGTCTCCATGTGCTGTGGTCTTTGTACAGAATGTACTGCAGCCTTTCTTCCAGCAAGCTCTATTTAGTCCCTTTCCCTTTTGCTATTCATATTGTAAGTGTGTAATAGAATTCAGAAAATTATATGATAGCTCCTCTGTATCTGTATTGTCCTTGTGTTGCATATTTAAATCCTTGGCAACCTGATTAGAAATATGGAATTCTCCATCCTGCAGGACTTTTTTGCCAAAGAGACCAACTCTCCAAAACCAGCCTTTGAAAAGGACAATTTGGATTACAAACTGGAAAACGAGAAACTGCTTCAAATCATTGCAGAACTCGAAGAAGAACTCCAGATCAATGCAAAAGAAAATGAAGTATTAGGTAACATTTTGAAATCACTTTTTAAAGAAAAAATGTGGCACTTTGTAAAATTCACTACTATGTTTGGATTTTCCATTCACATATTTGATTATTTACATCTAAAACTCTGTTTGATAGCCATCTTTGCATTTTTTTAAAGATAACATTTTTTGCTTTGGGCAAAGGGTTTATCTGTTGGGCTAAGTCTTGTTAACTCATGGTGTTTTTGTTTTGTTTTTTTTTCCCAAGCCAAACAATAGCCTTGGGGGTGAGGAGTTTTTGCTTCTCCTAAAAATATTATTAATAGTCTATGGCCATACCACCCTGAACATAGCTGATCCCAGAAGCTAAGTAAGTCAGGCTTAGTTAGTGCTTGGATGGAGAAATATTAACAGATTAGATACTTTTGCTGATCTATTTCATGTGCTTAGCTTATCGTATAAACTATATTAAAATATTGAAGCATATATATTAGGATATGATAGTAGAGACAAATTTAGCCCTCTAGGAAAAAGAATGCTAGTATGTGGTACTTAATTTAATTTTTTTGTTTTGTTTTTTCCAGGTAATGTTTCCCTTTAGCTCAGTCTGGCCTCAAACTCATGGCAATCCTCCTAATTCCGCCTCCTAAATGCTGGGATTAAAGGCGTATGCCACCATGCCCAACTCTAATCTGATTTTTTAATACAATTTTTAACTGCAATTTTTAATTTGTATACTTTCTACCCCATTTTGTTCATCATCAGTGAAAATTGCATTTAAATCACACAAATTACATTGCTTTATTTTTTTTTCATTTAACTATTGTCATAGTATCTGTGTTACTTGTCCATAATCTCCAGTTTGAAAAGCAGTGAGCAAAGAATGAAAAACTGATTGGAAAAATTGGTGAAATGAGACATTTTATAGCATCCCTTTAATATAAAACTATACCATGCCAGTGTGACTCCCTCTGTCGTCTGATGTGACATGATAATGCTTCCTCAGGTGTGATCTTTCTTAGCAAGCCTTGAAGTGCCACCTGTTAAAGCACTTTGTATTGGCTGTAACTGACAACAAAAATTTCCACTACTAATGGATGAAAAGCTCTTAGCCCTCAGTCACACTTGGATCTTGAACTTACTACTTAATTTCTATCTGACCAGACATCTGAACAGCAGGAAGAAGGCTATGAATGTCAAGGGCAGTTGTGAAGGTCATAGTCCTGCAAAGACTTGTGTTCACCATGCTTACCAAAGGCTTGACAAAATAGTTCCAAAGCAGCAGTTTGAATACAAGGGCATATGCAAGAAATTTCATGGTTAGCCTCTCTTTTCTTTTGTTTACAGAAGATGAACTTATATGTATGAAAGAGATTTCAGATCAGGATCAGCGAACTATTCAAAAGGTATAGTATCATTTTCACATTGATAAATGACTCTTTTTTAAATTGAAATAGCACCACTGGTAAAATGACACTGTGTCCAGAGTACCTTCAGATATAGAGAAAGCCAACTTATGTATTTCCCCATTATTTACGTTTGACTATATATTTCCTTGTTGTCTGTGGTAGAGTGGCTATTAATGAATAAGAATTCTGTCTTGAAATCTCAGTGGCATATAGATAATCCTGTATCTTGGGATAATTGAGCCTCTACTTTGATTGTTAGAAGCTGATAAATTATGTTATATAGAGATGTCCTAACATGTACTTCTAAAGCTAAATAGCTAAGAATGAGCAACCTTATTTTCAGCAGATGTTGGTTAAGTCTTTGAGCAAAGAATTCCTTGGTATCATGAAAATCAGGATTTCCAAGTATGTCTAGTGCACTAGACCATAACATGACCCTACTTGACACTCTCTGAGCACTGTTTCTCCCCTTGCAGTACTCAGAAAACTTTGATGTTATGGTCTGTCTTCTCCCACATGTGAGCTTCAGGAAGGCAGACACCATGTGTCATCCGTTGCTGAGAACAGTGCTGTGCACCCTGAAAAGTACTCCTGGAACAATTCAAAGGATAATACTGTATTTATAGTTCATAAAATTGACAAAGGGCAAAAGACTCATGTCCCCAAATTATTTCAAATAAACATGACTTCCAGTAATAAACCATGTATCAGTTTTTAAATTAAAATTAGGCAAAATAAAAAATTTAGTTCCTCAATTAAGTCAGCCACATTTCAAAAGCATGTTGGCCATGTGCACTGATGTAGGTTCAGATTCTAACCAAGTATAATTTTGCACTATGAGATATTCTTAGAATTTAGATAAAATTGCTTCCCAGAACTATGGTTATGTTGATAGGGCAGAGTTGGGACAAGTTTTCTCTGTTCACTCAATCCTAGGCAGGTTTTCACAAAACAATTTCATCTTCTTGTACTTCACCCTATCTGTTATGGTGACAATGTAAATCTCATTGTTATAGCGGCAACAACAGAATCTGTGAATAGACACATTTAAAATTCTTGGGATCAGTTTTCTAAGGTTAAAAATAAAATCTCATAAATTTAATAGCATATACACAAAAGCTTGAAGGCGTATGGGAACTAATAAAGTTGACCCTAAAGCATGAAAAATAAATAAATAAAATAAAATCTCAGCTTCTGGTCTCACCTAACCTACTAGGGAAGAATCGCCAATTTATTTACAATTAAAATGCTTCTAAAGCAATAGCTTTAGTCTGTGCTACTTCTGGGTGGATCATGTGCTTCCTTAGGATTCTAAACCTCCACTGCCTTGGGTAGCCACTGGCTACTGGCCACTTGACATGTGGCCTATACACCTGAAGAAATGAATCTTTAATTTTAAAAATTTTTATTGACAATTTCCATAAATATAGACAATATACCATGATCATAATCCCTTTCCACCACTTATTTTAAATTTAAGTGGAAAATTGATGCTTGTTTCAATCAATGGAAAACCTTTGTCTTTTCAGTAGCTTCAGAATATGAATGTGCTTCACCTGTAAATGTTTTGAAATCTAAATACAGATAAAAATTCATTCCTCAAAGTAAGATGTCCTGTAAGTAAAAAATGCACATGCACATTAAATTTCAAAAACTTGATATAAAATTATAAAATATTTCCCCTATAATTTAATATTGATTAGATGATAATATTTTGACTATATTAAGATAATTTTTAAAATTAATAAAATTATTTTGTTTTCTTTTTGGTTTTTCAAGGTAGGGTCTCGCTCTAGCCCGGGCTAACTTGGAACTCACTATTTAGTCTCAGGGTGGCCTTGTACTCATGGTAATTCTCTGCTTCCCAAGTGCTGGGATTAATTGTGTGCACCAACACACCCATCTAAAAATCACATTTTAAACTTTTTAACAAGGCTATTGTAAAATTCAAATTATATATATGATTTCAATTATATTTCTGTTAGATACCTCTGTCATAGATAAACATGGTGATTTGTTAATTTGAAAATAAGTCAGACTATTGAACAAAGGAAGTCTAGTATTTCCTGGTAGGTGGTATTAAGTATCAGGCACTGCATAAGTGGTAGAAAAACCAAAAATGTGCATATTCACATGTCAGCTACTCTGAAAGATATCAAACCCAGAATGAGCTGTGTGGATGACTGTTATTAGAAATGTACACATGGAGAAGAAAAACCTGGCTTTACCTGGAAGGTCTTAGAAAACATCCTTTCTAGCCGGGCGTGGTGGCGCATGCCTTTAATCCCAGCACTTGGGAGGCAGAGGTAGGAGGATCGCGGAGAGTTCAAGGCCACCCAGGTCAGCCTGGACCAGAGGGAGACCCTACCTTGAAAAACCAAAAAAAAAAAAGAAAGAAAGAAAACATCCTTTCTTTCATGGGCCTCTTGGGAAAGTCCACTTGACCTGATTTTTCCAGGATAGCCCAAGAGCAAAAGGACTGCCTACAGAATGAGAATATATTGTGTAAGCTTTGTTTTAGAATTGTTTGTAATCTTGTATGGCTGGTGAGTGTGATCCAAATATGATGAGATTTGAGGGTAAGAATTTGTGGGGAGGTGGGTAGGACTAAGGGCATGGGGAAGGCATAAGGAAGAAAAGAAAGAACAAACTCAGAAACTTCAAATAAGACACAAGTTTCCTTTTATAAGCCATGGATGTATTCCAAAACAAGATAAAAATGGGACTGCCATCTATCTAGGCTAAGCATTGTCTACTAGGGAACTCAGCAGCTTTTGTGTTTTAATTCAAATGACTTAATAAAAAAGTTTCTGTGTCTGTCTTCCAACTGATGCTACCTTGCCCTCCATTCTCATGAATTTCATTCTAGTAGAGATGGACCAGGAGGCACAGGGGGCAGTATAGGTGTAATGTCCAGCATGCTGAGGAGGGCACTCAGAGGGCTTGGATGGGAGGGGGGGGGTCCAGAGAGTGCTAGAGAAACACTATTGAGCTGCCTCTTCAAAGGGGATTAGAGTGAGCCAGGAAAGGGAAGATTGAGAGTTGGGAAGGGAATTCAAAGGACCACAAGAGAGCAGGATATGTGAAAGTAAAGGGGAGTAAGCACTGGGCACAATAAAAGAAGATTATGTATTGTTGAAGGGTTGAATTGCTTTCTGAGTCTATTGCAGCACTTGAACACTATACTAGGCTCAGATTTGTACTTCAGCAAGAAGACGAATAGGAAGGAAGAGAATCTAAACCAGAAAGACCAGTCAAGAGGATCCTGGATAAACCATGGAAAGTATAAAGTCCTGAAAGAGCAAGGACAGTGACTCTGAAGATGTTTGTTACATTATAAAATACACGAATAATTGAATTTTATGGCTGTCTAAATTAAGATATAAATATGCAAAACACATGCATGAGAACAATGGTAAAAAGTTGGCTTTTGGTGACTATTTTCTACCACTAAGAATATGGCTTGAGATACACAAAAATATTATATGAAAATCTGAAACAGGAGAATGAGTTGTACAAAAAAGTAAACAACATTGTGATAGACTAAAACTTGATGTCACATTTTGAGGAAGTGGAGTGAGGAAGGTTGTAAGTGCATTTGTATTGTCTCTGCATATTAGCTTGTTTATAAAATGTTATCAGTATCAAACTACAGGTATAATCTCTTAAAGTGTAGTCGCTATAAAATACTATTAGAACATAATAATTTGTAGGAATTTAATTTTTTCCTTTGGTCATACTGGAGTCCATTTTTCTCATATTAAATGTGTTTAAATTCTATTGAGAAAGAATTGTAGGTGTTGTATTCTTGTCGTTAATCAAAATGTATTCTTTTCTATTTCAGTTAATGGAATGTAGAGAGAGATTAAAATATGAGCTTGACTGTGAGAGATTAGCAGTTCAAGATTTGGTAAGATGATTTACATTTATTTCCTAATGAATTTGAATTCAAGATTTAATTTAATATTAAATGTTTTAGACACTGTTTACACTCTGCTGTGAATGGTTTCACCTCTATCAAAATTCTAAGTGCATATATTATGCATAGCTATAAATACATTTAAGTAAACTTTAAGAAAACAGTTTGAGTAGTAATGTAATAAACATAGAATAGTAGATTCTTACAAGTAAATAGTATTATCACTTAAAATAATGTACAATTATCTTCATTTTATTACAAAGATCTAAAAACAAAAACCAATATGAGAGCCCAGTATTTTGAAGGATTTGTTATTTTTTGGTTACAAATTGCCATAAGTGACAACAAACAAAACAGCCCAGTTAGATATTTTGGCATTCTGTGTTAGTCTCATAAGAAAACACTGTCTTTTTATGTCCTTTTAAGAGAACTTTCCAGGTGGCTGGACTTTTATTTTATCAGTTGTTTCCCTACCCCCAGGCCCTCACCCCACTGGCTCATGGTGCTATACTGGGCTTTCAGTTGATCACCACTAGTATGTCTTTGTTATAGTAAACTGACTGTTTTTATTATAATAAAAAATAAGACACAGCTTGACTTGGGTCTCAAATGTCCTTGAAATGAATATGATACTGTTTGGAAGAGAAAAGATTGTTCCCAGGAAATCCAAACCACTGCAGATATTGAAACATTTCCTTTTTTGCAGCTTGTCACACTTTGTGCCAAGTCATGACTGTTTCCTTAACTTTGTTTTGTTGCTCTCAGCACCCTGTGTTTTGGGTTCCTTGTCATAGAAATTAATGCAAAACTCTGTTCCTGGATTACAATAAAGCCTTCTATGAAACCAACTGGGGTATTCAGGCAAAGGGAAAAGAAGTCACATTATTCACAAAACCCAAGTGCTAACAAATGTGTCATTTGGGGGCCTTTGTTTTTAAATACCTGCACATATAAAGTCTCCCTCGTTTGAGTATATTTCGTGGATTTCTTTTACTCTACCTTCCACCTTCCTCTGTCATTCCAACAAAGTCCAGCCTCTGCTTCCAAAAACAGATAAATATGCATGCTGTCATTAAAATGGAAGTGTTTTATAGGGTGCAACTGCTATATTGTTAGTATGTTAGCAACAACTCTGAGCAAAGAATCTGTTCCTATTCTGGGAGCAGACCCTCTTTTAAAAAAACTGTTGTGTTTAACGGGTGCTATTGTATTGCCCACAGGGGAACCAATCATGGTTTGTTGAGCCTCAAGCTTGTTGCCAAGCAGCAAGAGCCAGCTTCACAAATCCTGGGCCAACACAAGAACTGTTAGGATGCCTAAAACTATTTTAGGGGTTCAAGTTTTCCGTAAAGGATGATCTTAATGCTATCCTTGAGAGCAAGATTTCCACAGCATACCTGCTTTGGCTAGGCACTACTCCCTTGCAGCACTGTATTATTCCTTGAAGGAAAGTGATCTTTCTTGCTCCTTGGGCCTTTTTCTTTGGTGCGTTTTCTGCTTTCCCCCCATAAACTTAAGATTTATGATTGTGCTGAAAAAGAATGAAAGAAGATAGGACTGACAAATCAGTTTGTGAAAATTTAGAACTTTTTCACTCATAGGCTTTTGCTCTGTGCTTTTCTATTACTGCTTTCCAACATAAATTATTTTATGGCCTATTAAGAGACTCATGTACAAAGCCAAAGAATAGACTTAAAAAATACAGTGAGTTTTGGTAAGCAATCATATATGTTGTGTTAGAATTGTTGCTCTAACAAATACTTGGGAAAGTCAACTTAAAGGAGGAGGAATTTATTATGGCTCACTGTTTCAGTCCATGGTTCTCTAGCTTCATTGTTCCTGGGTCTGTGGACAGGTAGAGCATCATGGGGGAAGATACGGTGGAAGAACAGAGCTACTCACTTCATGGTGTCAGGAGGAGGCCAGAAGAGGGGCCCAGGATAACATATAGTCTCAAGGAATCTCCCTCCCTGATGGTCCTCACTGCTCCTACGGGTCATTGGCCACCAGTGTCCCAGGCACAGGTGGATCTGGGGGAAGCAGGGTCTTGGAGCAGGTGAGTGCGGCGGGCCATGAACCACCCAGGATTCAGTCTGATGGATAGCACTTGTTTATTCAAAAGGGACATGGGTTTATACACACTTGAGAAAGATTGAGAAGCACATACAGATCAATCATAAGGTGATTGGGTACATAGGTTTATGGGTTGCTATCTAATTCGATGGTGTTGGAAGGCAGAAGTCATGAGGGAGAAGCTGCAAGGGAGATAGTGGCAGGAAAAGCTACATGAATTCAGAGTTGCAAGGGTGAAGCTGCAAGGAAGATAACAGAAGTGGCAGGAAAAGCTACATAACTTCAGCCACATATTGGATGTCTACAGCTGCAGGGAGACAGTTTATAATGGTCTCTTGGGCAGCTAGCCACAAGGTCAGGAACTGTGGGGAGTGGGCAAAGCCTGACTATGGAATAGTCAGATGCTTTGGGGATAAAGAGGGGAGGGCCCGCCAGTTCTGCCCACTCTGGGTGAAGATAGGGAACAGTACAACCTTGCCCGAAGGCAGGGAGGGCCAGTCTCAGTCGCCAGCTGAAACCCCCACAGCCCAAGGTCTCCGGCCATGTCCAACAGCCCAGGCCAGCTTCCTCACAATCCCAGCCTGTGTTTAGCAATGCCCAACAACTCCCCCTTTGTTTTTAAAACTGGGAAGCATCATCTTGTGTGAGTTTTTCTGTGGCTTACTGTGGATTCAGTTAGAGCCAGACTATGTATAAGAACCCAATCGGTCAAAATTTGTTTATATTGTTTGAGCCCTAATTTACACATACAGAGAATTATGCATAAGAGTAGTAGCAGGGTGCCTGACACCAATAGTACCCAAATGAAAAGCTGAGAAAGAAATTGGGAGATAATTTTTGTAATGTGCTCTGTAAGATATCAAAAAAATCCTTTAGCTGCCTTTGCAGGATCACCAAAAGACTATATGAAATAATAGATATTTACTTTTGCAAACGTTGTAAATCTATGCTGAGATTATTATGATTCCAAATACCCCCAATATGATTTTCAACCTTCCACCATACAGTAGCAGTCCCATTGTAGGGTAGAGGAGTAACACATATGAATTGATAATTAGCATCACAGACCAACTGCATTTGAGCTACCAGATTGGCAACTCATATACCTAAATACATAACAGCATTCTCTAGAGCATCTGACTGGACTAACACCTTTTTATCAGTATCTATCCGTAATGAAAGGGTTTGAGATACATTTTTAGCCAGTCCATTAACCTTCATCAGCTGTCTTCATTATTGTGCTAGGGATATTGCTGCCGCAGTAGAAGAGGCAATGATGGTGATTGTAGCAATGATCCCCACAATTAGCCATTCTATGAATCTTCTTTTTCATGTCAGCAATCTGTTGAGCTGCTGGAACACTTGAGCTCTGAAGCTGGAGTACCAGGGCTCAGTCATTTTGACTGGCATGATTAGTAAGGAGGCCGCATGACAATAAAGACTACATTGGAGGAGTAATCTGCAGTTGTGCCTCCCTTATAATTGATACAATTGGTGATAAAACACCAGGTACAACTAAGATAGTAAATTCCATTTTGGTGATTGACCCACCCAGGCCCAACTATGAGAAGGTAGGGTATGGGCAGACATGTCTGAAACTTAAAATGATTCTCTTTTAGGGTAACTACTACTTTCCATAATTCTGGTTGAGGCTGCCTTTGGGGGCTCAAGATGGGTGGTATCTCTGATTGTTTGCCTTCCCAGGAACCCAATTGTAATTGAAAGTTATATTTATTTTGGTATCCACCATCCGTAATTAATGGATGGTTTGTATACATGATAACTATCGCTTGAAAAGCAGATAGGCGGCTCTGCCGTGAGAGAGGTCCAGTTAATTTGTTTTGTTGCTTCTTGCAAGAATTCTAGGTCATATTTGGCAGTGGCAAGGGAAGCATTGCAAAATGTCTTAGGTAGGGGTTCTTGCCAAAGAGCAGTTCTAGCTAGAAGGTGGTCAGGTACATAAGCCCAATATGCTTGTTGAGTCTGTGATACTTTTAAGGTCAGGATAGCAAGTAAGGATATAAACAGTGTCTCTGGCGATAGACGCTGTTGTGAATTCTGTACCAGCAAGACTCCTTGTTGGCACAGGGCCTCAATTTGGCCCCTGGTCGGCATGTTTTCCTCCTGGGGGGCCTGGAATGTCCTCCTTTTCTGTTTCCTGTGATGAGGGGGATGCTTCTGTTTCAGTTTCAGGTGAGCCATCTCCTTGGTCAGTGGGGTTGAATCAGACATTTCTGGCTGGTACCCAAATAGGTTTGGGTTGGTCCTGTGGGAAGATACAAGCAAATCCTCTCCCCGTTGTGAGAAGGGGGTCAGGCCCTTTCCATTTTCCATCTAGAGGTTCTCACCATCGTACAAGAATGGGGGGATGATTTTTGGTGTGTTCCAGTGAAGGGTGATGGGAGGGTTGTTGGGAATTTTTGTATATGTTAAAAATATTTAGAGTGGCCAGTGCCATGGCCAGTTGGAGGTTTGGTGAAGTTATTAGTCTGTTGTTTTTTAAGTTGGTTCTTAAGTGTCTGATGTGTTCTTTCTATTATGTCTTGGCCCTAAAGGTTGTGTGGAATTCCTGTGTGATGTGTGATCCTCCATTGTGCACAAAATGTTTTGAATGAGGAGCTGATAAAAGCTGGACCACTATCAGTTTTTATTTGGTGAGGGATGCCCATGATGCCAAAGGTGGATAGCATATAGCATAGCAGCCTTTTTGTATTTTCTCCTGTCTGTGCCATGGCCCACATGAAGTGGGAGTATGTATCCACCATTACAAATACAAATTTTTGGTGACTGAATTGGGGGACATTAATCTGCCAGAGGGTATTAGCTTTAAGGTCTCTGGATTGGTACCCATAGTCTGGAGAGCTGGTGTGGTGATTAATGAGGCACAGGAGTGGCAGGTTTTTAAGATATGTTGGAGCTGACTTTTAGGGGTTTGGGGAAAGCATGATTGAAGCCCTTTGAGGTTTACATGGGTATTAGCATGGAATTTTCCAGCCTCCTCAAGAATGGTTAAGAAGGTATCTATTGGGCTTCTGTGTGAGGCCACCTGATCTGCTAGTGCATTTCCCTCTGAAAGGTGGCCAGGCAGGGGGCTGTGGGACCTTATGTGTTGTACATATAGAGGGGCTTTACTTATACAAATGAGGTTAGAAACTTTTATCAGTAGTGGTGAAAAGGGGTTTTCATCTAGCTGGATGTGTGAGCAAGCAAACCAGGGGAGCAAGTTAACAGCATATATACTTTCTGAGAAAAGATTGAAAGGGCCATCTTCCTCTGATAGTGCCAGATAAATGGCATATAATTCTTTCTATTGTGGGGATCTATCAGGAAGCTCCCTAATTGAATGGTGGGGGATTGATCTCCTGAGTGGTAGAGAATTACAGCTGCTCTCATTTCCCCCCATCTGTAAAAATGGGGGGTGCTCCAGGGATGATAAAAGGTGAGGTGGGAGCCATTTTACGAGGGGTATTTCAGGGATCCATTTTTCTTTTTTCTTTTCTTTTCTTTTCTTTTCTTTTCTTTTCTTTCTTTTTTGAGGCAGGGTCTCACTCTAGCCCAGGCTGACCTGCAATTTACTATGTAGTCTCAGGATGGCCTTGAACTCATGGTGATCCTCCTACCTCTGCCTCCTGAGAGCTGGGATTAAAGGCATGCGCCACCATGCCTGGCTAGGGATCCATTTTTCATTAGGATAATGGTTGTCATTTTGACCAGGAAAGCCTGGTAGACTGATTGCAAATTGAGAGTGATTACTGAGTATCCACTGTATGTCAGAGAGGGGGAAGCAGGTTATGATTGTGTCAGGTTCTTTGCCCAAGGTCTGGAGGGCCTGGTCCAGTCTGATTCTAATCATGGTCTTAAGGGCATCAACCTCTGTTAATATGTGTGGGCCTCCACTAGTAGAGGTATGGAGCCATTCTAGGACCCCTTGGGGTTAATATAGCACCCCCATAATGGTCAGGGAATAGTTAAATATTAAAAGTTGGATTGGCTTGTCTGGCGAGTATCAGGCAAGGGCCATATCAGAAAAGACATTATTAATCTTGGTTAATGCCTATTTTGCTTCTGGGCTTAGGGAGTGGGGGGAAGATGGGTCCTTGTCACCCTTTAACATGTCAAATAGGGGCTGTAGATCACAGGTAGGAATGGGGAGCCATGGCCAAAGTCAGTTGAGATTTCCCAAAAAGCTCTGGAGTGAAGCTAGTATGAGCTTTTGGGGGGAAGGAGAGGGTGGGCTTTAGGGGCCAGGCAGAAGTAAGGGAGAGCTCCGTTCCCAGAAAGGTTATGGGTGGGATTAGTTGGATTCTATTTGAGGTGATTTTAAAGCCTGCCTCAGTGAGGGAAGGTAGCAATTGATCTCTTAATTCTATTGGCGAAGTGGAGGAGTCTTTCCAAACAAGAATATCATCCATGTAATGATAAATGTTAAGGCCTTGCTTTAAATGAGGCCTTAATGCTGCAGCAACCACCTCTTGGCATATGGTAGGACTGTTAGCCATGCCTTGGGGCAGGACCATCCATTCAAAACAATTGGAAGGTCCCGAGTTATTGATAGAGGGAACTGAGAATGCAAAGTGCTGCCAGTCCCTAGGATGCAGGGGGATGGAAGAGAAGCAATCCTTGATGTCAATAACAAGGATGGGGGTATTGGCTGGTATGGCCGAGACAAGGGGCAGTCCCTTTGAGGGGTGCCCCAAATGAGCATGATCTTGTTAATGGCCCTAAGGTCTTATAATGATCTCCATCCTCCTGAGCTCTTTTTAATTACACAGGAGTATTCCATGGACATTGAGAAGGTGGATATGGTTAAGTTGAAGTTGTTCTGTTACTAGCTGATTTAAGATTTCAAGTTTCTCCCTTGGTAGAGGCCACTGTTCAACCCAGACTGGCTCATTAGAGAGCCATTCTAGACAGGGAGTTTTATATTTACCAGTGGCCTTTAGGATTGAGGGTGACATTGGTGGAGATACCTCTCATAAGCTTCTGTTTCAATGCATTCTTCTTCAATGTTGCTGGCAATAACTACATCTAGGGCTTCAAGAATATCTCTTCCTAGTAGGTTAGTTGTCACATCAGCCACTGGGGTCTAATAAGGCCTGTAGTGCCATCTGGGTCCTTCCATTTGTAAGCCTCTTTGGTAACATATGCTTGTGAAGGACCTCCTATCCCCATTAGTTGGGGTCCTGGGATTAATTCCCAGTGTCGAGGGACCTCTGATTGTTTCAGAATAGTTTTATCTGCTCCAGTGGCAATTAAACATTTAAAATTTTTCCTCCTGTTTCTAGGGCTAATCTTGGGCGGGCCCCTTCCAGGATACTTGTCACCCATTGTGCTTCATGGGTCTTCCCTCTTATTGATGGGGCTGAGGGCTGCCCCATTTGAAGTTTAAAGGCTCCAGGGGTTTGCCGTTTATATTATGAGTAGAATGACAATCCCTTTTCCAGTGAAATCCTCTGTGGCACTAGGGCAGACTGTTTTCGGTAGGGGGCCTCTGGAATTTGGGGGGGGCTCTGGGACATTCCCCTTTTCAATGTCCATCCTCCCCACAATTGAAACATTTTCCTTTTGTTTTTAGGGCTGTTGTGAAGGCCTGGGCTAAAGAGGCAGCCTTGTATGAGGCAGTCCCAATGTCCTGGGTGGCAACTATCCATTTATCATAATGCTCATCTTTGAGCCCTTGACAGGCTGCCCTACACTCGGAGGTCATTCCTTCCCATACAATACTTTTTAGGAGGAGGTCCCTAGCAGTAGGGTTGGGGATTTTTCTTTCTAAATTGGTCTTTGTTTTAAAAATGAAATCAGAAAGTGTTTCTTCTGGTTTTTGGTGAAGAAACGGGAGGGAATAGGTATTATATTGGGAATTAGAGGGCAGGGTCAGCCTATCCCAAGTCTACCTGCAAAGGCGGACCTGGTCATAGAACCCTGGGGATTGTTGGGCTTGTTCAACCCCAGTGGAGAAACTGCCTTGTACAAACATTTCATCAAAGCCCCAGGGGACATTTTGTTGATTTTGGTTTCTTTTTATTTGGTTGGAGGCATTTGTCTCTGTAGAGAGCCTCCCATTGGAGAAATAAGGGGCTAGGCAGTGACAAGCAGCAGGTATCTTGCCAGTCTTGGGGGGTGTTAAGAAAGCCCTGTAGGCTCTGGAGCAGGGATTTAGTCCAAGGTGCTTGGATCCTATCCTCCCTGACTGCTATCCTGAGTTCCTTAAGGTTATTGGCCTGATATGGATACCAGTCTAAGGGCTAAGCTCGAGTTGGTTGGAGATTAACAGGAAAGGCTGAGTCTTCTTGATTGTAAACAGCCCTCTTGTTATCTCTAGTTTCACAGATCTGTTGGATGGGGGTCCTTTTGGGAAAGCTCTGATTAGGGGAATTCATCATGTTAGGGTTTTTCTTTTCCAGTAGGACATTTTCGGGGGGAGGGCAGCTAGGATCAGGGGGTGGATATGATGGTAGGGATGGATAGAGGGGGGGCTTTCTGGAGTGACCCTTTTTTCAATTTCTTCTTTTGCTTTTTCTAAGGAGCTGAGATCTGCCATTGGGTGGGCCTCAACACTGTCCTCCTTTGAGTCATTGTCTGACTTGGGTGCGGAAGTGCTTTTTGAGGGTCTGATACATTGTCTAACAGCTGCAGTAATTGAAAGAAAAGAGAGGGAGGGGTTTCCCCTCTTGGATTTCCCATCTATTGGATAGATATGCTATACAGGTCCATGTTTCTGGGTTATAGAGGTTCCCAGAAACCATCCAAGGGGCTCTTTGAAGGACTTCTTCCCAAAATGAATTGGCCTCTTTCTGAGAGAGTTTTATGCCCTTTAATTTTAAGAAATATCCTTAATCCACTGATTTTGGATTCCTTTTGATGGGAGGTAGCGTTTCCCATGACAGAGAATGACCAGAAACCCCAAGACCAGAGGGCAACTTTTCCAGGGCACTATGGCACCATGGGGGATTCCCCAAAGGTCCAGATGCAAGACTTTCTGCAAGTTTGAGACAGGCAACTGCCCTAGAGGCTTTTACTGGTCATTGTATTACCGGTTTGTTGATCATGAAGAGAAATAGATAGGAAGTTATTGCCAATGCCTGAGCGGACTGTCAGGGTTCGAACAGTGAGCTAGGGGCCTTCAGTCAATACTGGAGTTTAGCCCCAGCCAAATGACATCAATTGCCCTTTCTGTTTGCTTGATCCCCGCGAACCAAAAGTAAAGAAGGAAAAGGAGAAAATAGCTTCCCTCTGATGGAGGAAATAGAGACCCATCTCTCTCTGATGGAGAAAGGTGAAACCTGCCTCTCTGATGGAGAGAGGAGCCACCTTCCTCTGATGGAGGAAGGAGAAACTTAAACTTGGCAGCCCTCAAAGGGGAGGTGGCCACAGGGGGCTGTTAACCCTAAGGGGAGGATGTCCCTGAAGGGGGCATTCACCTATTAACCATGCATCTAGAGGGTACCTGTTCAAGCACCAGCTGTGGGTCCTCACTGTTCCTGGGGATCGTTGGCCACTGATGTCCCAGGTGCAGAAGGAGTTGGGGGAAAGCAGGGTCCTGGAGTGGGTGAGTGTGACAGGCAATGAACCACCCAGGAGGTAGTCTGATGGATAGCGTGCCCTTGTTTACTCAAAAGGGAGTGGGTTTATAAACACTTGAGAAAGGCTGAGAAGGCACATACAGACTATATGGTGATTGGATACATAGGTTTATGGGTTGCTATCTAATTGACTGGTGTTGGAAGGCAGAAGTCGCAAGGGAGAAGCCGCAAGGGAGATAGTGGCAGGAAAAGCTACGTGACTTCAGAGTTGTGAGGGGGAGCTTCAAGGGAGACAACAGAAGTAGTGGGGAAAGTTACGTGAATTCAGCCACATATTGGATGGCTACAGCTGCAGGGAGACTGTTTATAAGGTATATGTCACAATGCAGGTCAGGCCCTAGCCAGACTGCATGCTAAAAGAAACCAGGCCACACCCCTCCAGTTTTCTCACCAGGAGGGTGGGTAGTCAATGATGGGTAAGTCATGGGGCAACCTAAGACAGGCACCGTTGCATGTGGTGATCCCTTGGGGCCTGGGGCAACAATAGCTTGGCAAAGAACCAATAATAAAAACAAAAAGGAGGATATGTACGGCACAATGTGGTCTGGCCCTAGCCAGACTGCATGCTAAAAGAAACCAGGAAGTGGCTTCTGTGGACGTGATATCCTGCATAGGCCTGGTGTGACAACAGCTAAAGTCCCATGCTCGCGAGAAACCTTCTGGGAGATGATTTGCCTGGAGACAGGCTGTCATTGGTCACAAGAAGGGAACCACCCCATACAATGATTGGCCAGCCACTCTTAAAACCCCCTACACTTCCTTGAATAAATAAGTTTGCAACAGATCACCCTCTGCTGCTTCCACCCAACTCCTGGAGTCTGTGCTGTGACTCCGTGTCTCTCACACCATACTCAGCAGAGACCCTGTAGTCCGTCCTGGGCTGGCCCTAAGGGGGACCCCAACAATAAGGGTCTCTTGGGCAACTAACCACAAGGTCAGGAACTGTGGGGAGGGGGCAAAGTGGGACTATGGAATGATCAGATGCTTTTGGGATAAAGAGGGGAGGGCCCGCCAGTTCTGCCCACTCTGGGTGAAAATAGGGCACACTACAACCTTGCCTGAGGGTAGGGAGGGCCAGTCTCCATCTCCAGAGAGGGTTCCCAATGATAAGGCCAGCTGCAACCCTCACAGCCCAAGGTCTCCAGCCATCATTGGTTAGAATTATCAGACTGGAGGCTTTCAGGTAAGATGCTGGCATAGGAGCCATGCCAAACCAGATCAGGGAGGGATTTAAGCAAAACTACACTCTTCTTTGGAAAAGAACAGAATATTTTTTCTGGGAAACAGCAGAAAAGCAGGAGACAGCCAGAATCCCACTGTGGAGCTTGCGGCCTGACCCATGGCAGCCCAGTCTATGGCGGCCCCAAGCCAATGACCTGAACTGCTGAGCTGCTGCAGCCGCCACCCAAAAAAGGGGACTTTCCAACCTCATCAGTCTCCTAACAGAACCCAGAAATAGAAAAAGTCTGCTGAGCTATTGGAAGAGATACAGGGGAACACTGTGAGTAACTACAGCCTTCTGAACTTGCCCATCCCCCAACAATCAGAACCGCAGTGAACTGCCAGCATTCAGCAACTAGCAGCAGATATCCAGCACCATGGAGGCAAGCTCAAGCTCTGTAGCACATCACCAGCAGCTGATCCAGAACAGCTGAGCCAAACTCCACAGCTCAGGGAACAAGGTGGGCATTCAGCATTGGTGAGTTTGGAAGCCACACCTGAATGACCAAAAAAAAAAAAAAAAAAAAAAAAAAAAAAAAAAGGACATAGGTCTGCATTGGAAGTTCTAATCTCTCTTTCCAGGTCAGGGCTACATATTTGTGGTTGGCCTTACCATTGTCAAATAAGCTGAATATGGGGTGTTGAATATTGCTGCCTGTAATATTTTTAGATTTAGAGGGCCCTTATCTTTTGCTTTTATCATTATAGGGGGCAGGGACTGATCCAGTTCCAGGCTGACCTGGAACCCAAGTCAGAACAAAACTCTCTGTCTCCTATCTAACAGGATTAAAGGTGTAGAGCAAGAAACACCCTTAGGGATTTTTTTAAAAATATTTTATTTTTATTTATTTATTTATTTATTTATTTGACAGAGAGAAAGAGGGAGAGTGAGAGAATGAGAGAGAGAGAGAGAGAGAGAGAGAGAGAATGGACGTGCCAGGGCCACCAGCCACTGCAAATAAACTCCAGATGCATGTGCCACCTTGTGCATCTGGCTTACATGGGTACTGGGGAATAGAACCTGGGTCCTTTGGCTTTGCAGGCAAATGCCTTAACCATTAAGCCATCCCTTCAGCCCCACCCTTAGGGATTTTGACCTTATAAAATTATTTGTTTTTATTCCCACACTTGTATACTCTGTGCTCATTTTAATTGAATGTGTATTTTGCTCAGTTGAAGTTTAGAACTTGCCAGTAAATTGTTACACCAGTCCACTACAATACTTGCTTAAAAATCAAATTCAAAAGCTAGGATTACTTCTGAGGTTGGATTGGGGTACAAGTGCTACACATGGCACCTTAAACACTCATATCCTGAAAGTGTATAAAGGTGGATCACCACATCTAAGAACACTGCAGATAAATAGAAAACCCAAGCATCAAATCAATCCAGGATGCAAAAGTCACAACATTATAATACAAGAAACACAAAGAATCAAGAAAATGCAATCCCACCAAAAATTACAAATCATCAGAATTGTTCACCAATGAGACTGTTTTAGATGAAATTCCTGAAAAAGATTTCAAAAGAATGATGTTATTTATACTCAAAGAATTAAAAGAAGAAATGAAAGGAACCAGAGAAGAAAACAAAGGAATTAAAGAAGAAAACAAACTCCTGAAAGAGAACACAGGAAACAGCTTAATGATTAAAAAGGTCATTACAGGACATGGGTAAGGAAAAAAAAAATACTGAAGAAGCCCAGGCTGAAATCCTAGCTCTGAAGAACACAGTGAGTGAAATAAAAAAACTCTGTGGAAAGTCTCACCAGTAGAATGGATGAAGGAGAGGCCAGAATATCTAAGCTAGAAGACCAGGTGGCAGACCTAATATAGTCCAAAAAAGAGAAACACAAGTTAATAGAAAGGTATGAATGGGAATTCCAAGACATCCAGGACACTATGAAAAGATCAAACATAAGAATTTAAGGTATAGCAGAAGGGGAAGAATTTCAATCCAGAGGCTTAGTAGGTGTTTTCCACAAAATCATAGAAGAAAATTTTCTCCAAATTGGGAAAGAAATACCAGTGCAGATACAAGAAGCTTTTAGAACACCAGACAAAACCTAGAAAGATCCTCTCCTTGCCATGTTATAATTAAACTACTTAACACGCAAACCAAAGAAAACATATTGAAAGCAGTTAGAGAGAAAAAGCAAGTGACCTTCAAAGGGAAACCCATCAAGATCACGGCAGATTACTCAACACAAACGTTAACAGCCAGAAGGGCTTGGAATGATGTGTTCCAAGTTCTGAAAGATAAAACCTGTCAACCATGATTACTTTATTCTGCAAAGCTATCTATCCAAATTGATGGAGAAATAAGGACATTTCACAACAAAGACAGGCTAAAGGAATTTATGGCAACTGAACCAGCTCTACAGAAAATATTTGCAGGAATCATTCACACTGAAGAGAAAGCAAAACATACACAGAAGGAAATAGGAAAAAATAAACCATACTCAAACAACATTTAAAACAAGTGAGTAAAGTGAAAACCAGGAAGAACTACAAAACAAGAAAAATGGTGAGAATAAATGCATATCTTTTAATAATAACTCTTAATATTAATGGCCTCAATACCCCAACCAAAAGACACAAACATCCAGACTCGATTAAAAAGCAGCATCCTACCATCTGTTGCCTCCAGGAAACTCACCTCTCAATAAAATATAGAAACCTTAGGGTGAAAAGTTGGAAAAAGGTATTTCAAGCAAATGGGCCTAGGAAACAAGCAGGGGTTGTTATCCTAATTTCTGACAGGATAGACTTCAAACCAACATTAGTGAAGAAAGATAAAGAAGGTCACTTTATACGGATTAATGGAACACTCCAACCAGAGGACATTACAATCCTAAACATATATGCTCCTAACACAGGGGCTCCCAATTTCATCAAACAAACACTATTAGACTTAAGGTCAGAGATAACTCCTAACACAATAGTAGTGGGTGACTTCAGTACTCCACTCTCATCACTTGACAGGTCTACCCAGCAAAAAATAAACAGAGAGACATCTGCATTAAATGATATCATGGAAAAAATGGACCTAACAGATATATACAGAACATTCCATCCAAATGCTGCAGAATATACATTTTTCTCAGCAGCACATGGGACATTCTCTAAAATAGACCATATAATAGGACACAAATCAAATCTGAAAAAATACAGGAAAATTGAAATAATCCCTTGTATGCTATCTGACCACAATGGGATTAAACTACAAATCAGCAACAAGAAAAACTACAGAACATAGAGAAATTCATGGAGACTAAACAGTACATTACTGAATGATGTATGGGTTATTGAAGAAATTAAAAAGGAAATCAAGAAATTCATAGAATCAAATGATGATTATACAACATACCAAAACCTTTGGGACACAATGAAGGCAGTCTTATGAGGGAAATTTATAGTTCTAAGTGCCTATATTAAGAAATTAGAGGAAGCTATCCTGGCAGGCTGCGTGGAGCAGCGTTTGAATGGCTCCGAGTGGGGCCAGGCCGGGGACAGGAGGGATGCTCTAGGCTGTAGGGCGCAGCTGGTCAGCGCCATGCTTGGGCTGAGGCACTGCTACAATGAGGCACCAGTATTTAAGAGATTATGGCATCTAAAACCAACAATGTTAAAAAGCGGAATTCCTGCCGGGCGTGGTGGCACACGCCTTTAATCCCAGCACTTGGGAGGCAGAGGTAGGAGGATCGCCGTGAGTTCGAGGCCACCCTGAGACTACACAGTGAATTCCAGGTCAGCTGGGGCTAGAGCGAGACCCTACCTCGAAAAACAAAAAACAAAAACAAAAAGCGGAATTCCTGTAATAATATTGAGGATCATTCCATTGATCTTCCTAGAAAGAGGATCTCTAATTTCACTAATAAAAACATGAAGGAGGTTAAGAAATCTCCAAAACAGTTGGCTGCTTACATAAGTAGAACAGTTGGACAAGCTGTGAAAAGCCAAAATAAAGTACGCAAGGTGATCTGTCACCGAAAGAAAGGTCATCACCCATTTCTAAATCCCTGTTACAGAAACAAACAGTCCCCTAAAAGTGGGGACTGTGACATGGCAAATAAAGAAAATGAACTGGCTTGTGCAGGCCACCTGCCTGAATAATTATGCCATGATAGTTGAACATTTTTGGTTAGCTATAGTGATTCTGGTTCTTCACAAACAGAAAGCCCATCATCTAAATACAGTGGCTTTTTTTCTGAGGTTTCTCAGGACCATGAAACAATGGCCCAAGTTTTATTCAGCAGGAACTTGATATTAAATGTAGCTTTAACTTTCTGGAGAAAGAGAAGTATAAGTGAACTTGTTGCCTATTTGGTGAGGATAGAAGATCTTGGAGTTGTGGTAGATTGCCTTCCTGTGTTGACTAATAGTTTACAGGAAGAAAAGCAATATATCTCACTTGGCTGCTGTGTAGACTTGTTGCCTCTAGTAAAGTCATTACTAAAAAGCAAATTTGAAGAATATGTAATAGTTGGTTTAAACTGGCTTCAAGCAGTAATAAAAAGGTGGTGGTCAGAACAATCATGCAAAACAGAAATTATAAATGATGGAAATATTAAAATTTTGAAGCAACAATTAAGTGGATTATGGGAACAGGAAAACCATCTTACTTTGGTTCCAGGATAATATAGCTAAGGATGTAGATGCTTATTTATTACAGTTGCATTGAGAAATTTCATCTACTACAGAGCTTTTGGTTATTGAAAACATCACCGGATTAAATGATTTCCAAAAGTGGGTCTCTTCTGAGAACTGTGGACTATGGAAGAAATCAAATTATTTTTTTTTCTCTTAAAAGCCACATGATGAAACTACTAATGAAACCCTAACAATCTACTTCACATTGAAGTGGCAAGATACCCAAAAGGAGCAGCTTCAGCGGCACTGAGCTGACCACATACAAGGAGACCATTCGCTTTTGCTGTATCAGTTTATATGGCTTTGTGCAGCATGGTGTGAGAACTGCTGGGTCTTCATGAAGTCCTGCGTGAGACTACAATTTATACTATTGGAGAAAATAAGAACTACAAATAAGGAACTACAAAAACCAATCATTGATTTTATTGTGTTTTTTATTTTTATTTTTATTTTTTGATTTTTTGAGGTAGGGTCTCACTCTGGCCCAGGCTGACCTGGAATTAATTATGTAGTCTCAGGGTGGCCTTGAACTCATGGCAATCCTCCTACCTCTGCCTCCCGAGTGCTGGGATTAAAGGCGTGCACCACCACGCCTGGCTGATTTTATTGTATTTTATAAATAAAAAAGACACTTCAATGTCTGCAGCTACTTCTGTTGAAAAGACTTTGAAAGTTTAAAGCATTGTAGTAAATAATCAGTATAAAATTGTTTTAGTCCACACTGATACTGTGTATACAAAATGCCTTAATTATTAATAAGCCAATGTATTATACCAGTATCTCTTTTTTAAAAAATAAGAAGACCCAATGCCTCTGGCATAATAAAATCATGGAATTAAATCAAGGGTTTAACATTCATAAAGTATGTTGTTATTGAAATAATATCCCACCATTTTTTAAACCTGAAAATATTTTTAGTGGCTCTTGTGTTTTTTTTTTTGCCAGAATCTTCATATTATATTTGTATGTTTGTTTTATCCTTATATAAAGAGAAAAGATGATTATGTATTTGTATGAATGTTTAACTGGAAATGTCCATGGATTTGGATAATTTATATTCACTTTTTATTATATATAAATTTCTAATATTTTTCATTTCTGTAACATTTAAACTTCTTTCATTTGAGTAAATTTACTAATTAGTTCTAAAAAAAAAAAAAGAAATTAGAGAGTTCACAACTAAACAATTCAATGCTTCACCTTAAGGCCTTGGAAGGAGAAGAACCAGGCAAACCAAAATCAGTAGACGGGAAGAAATAACAAAGGTTAGGGCAGAAATTAACAAAATGGAAACCAAAAAAAAAAAATTTTTTTTTAAATCAATGAGGGCTGGGGAGATGGCTTTGCAGTTAAGGCGCCTGTCTCCTAAGCCTAAGAATGCTGGTTCCAATCTCCAGGTCCCAGGTTTAGCCAGATGCAAAGTGACGCAAGGGCTCAATGCCACACTTGGCCACAAGGGGCACACACATCTGGATTTCGTTCACAGCAGCTGAGAGAGTGCTGGCTGCCCATTCTCTGTCTCCCTTTCCCTCTCTGTCTGTCTCTCTCTGTGTCTCTCTGCAAAAATAAATAAAATAATAAAACAAAATTTAAAAAAAATCAATGAAATGAAGAGTTGGTTCTTTGAAAGGATAAACAAGATTGACAAACCCTTAGCAAATCTGACCAAAAGAAAGAAGGAAGAGACAAAAATTGATAAAATTAGAGATGAAAAAGGCAACATCACAAAAGATACCAAAGAAATTCAGAAAATCATACAGACATACTTTAAGATTATATATGCCTCTAAGTTTGAAAACCTGAAAGAAATGGATGATTTCCTTGATTCATATAACATACCAAATTTAAATCAAGATGAGAATAAACCATTTAAATAGACCTATAACAACTACAGAGATCCAAGCAGTTATAAAAAGTCTCCCAACTAAAAAAAGTGCAGGCCCAGATGAATTCACTGCTGAATTTTACCAGACATTCATGGAAGAACTAATAACAATGCTTCTCAAACTTTTCCATAAAATAGAAAAGGAAGGAATTCTACTGAAATCCTTCAATGAAGCCAACATCACCCTGATACCCAAACCGGGCAAAGACAGATCAAAAACAGAAAATTACAGACCAATCTCCCTCATGAACATAGATGCAAAAATCCTCAACAAAATACTGGCAAACAGAATACAAGAATATATCAGAAAGATTATTCACCCTGACCAAGTAGGCTTTATCCCAGAGATTCAGGGATGGTTCAATATACGCAAATCCATAAATGTAATACACCGTATTAATGGTCTGAAGGACAAAAATCACATGGTCATCTCAATAGATGCAGAAAAGGCATTTGACAAAATCCAACACCCCTTCATGGTGAACGTATTACAGAAACTGGGAATAGAAGGAACATGTCTCAACATAATAAAAGCTATTTATGACAGACCTACAGCCAACATAATACTAAATGGGGAAAAACTTGAAGCTTTTCCTTTAAATTCAGGAATAAGACAAGGGTTTCCACTTTCCCCACTTCTATTTAATATAGTATTGGAAGTCTTAGCCATAGCAATAAGGCAAGAGACACTCATAAAAGGGATACAAATCAGAAGGGAAGAAATCAAATTATCATTATTTGCAGACGATATGATTCTATACATAACAGACCCTAAAGACTCTACCAGCAAACTGTTAGACCTCATAAACTCTTTTAGCAATGTAGCAGGATACAAAATAAACACACAGAAATCAGTAGCTTCTCTATACACTAACAACAAACATGGAGAGGATGAAATCAGAGAATTTCTCCCATTTCACTATTGCCTCAAAAAAATAATAAAATACCTTGGAATGAACTTAACTAAGGAAGTGAAGGATCACTACAATGAGAACTTTAAAAAACTCAAGTGACAAATTGCATAAGACACAAGGAAATGGAAAGACATCCCATGTTCTTTGATTGGAAGAATCAATATTGTGAAAATGTCAATCTTGCCAAAAGCAATCTACACATTTAATGCAATCACCATTAACATCTCAATAGCATTCTTCACAGAAATAGAAAAAACAATCCTAAAGTTCATCTGGAAACACAAAAAACCTCCAATAGCCAAAACAATTTTGCGCAACAAAAATCAGGCTGGTGGTATTACCATACCAGATTTTAAGTTATATTACAAAGCCATAATAACAAAAACAGCATGGTACTGGCACAAGGACAGACAGTTAGATCAATGGAACAGATTAGAAGACCCAAATATTAATTGAGGTAGCTATAGCCACCTGATTTTTGACAAAAATGCCAAAAATACTCTTTGGAGAAAAGATAGCCTCTTTAACAAGTGGTGCTGGGAAAAGTGTACATCTGTATGTAAAAGGATAAAAATAGATCCTTGTCTCTCTCCATGCACAAGAGTCAAGTCCAAATGGATCAGAGACCTTAATATCAGACCTGAAACTCTGAAACTGCTAGAGGAAATGGTAGGGGAATCCCTGAAACATATCAGCATAGGCAAGGACTTTCTGAATATAGCCACAATTGCTCAGGAAATAAAACCACTAATCAACCACTGGGACCTCATGAAATTACAAAGCTTTCGTACAGCAAAGGACACTGTGAATAGAGCAAAAAGTCAACCTACAGAATGGGAGAAAATCTTTTCCAGCTATACATCTGACAGAGGATTAATATCCAGAATATACAAAGAACTCAAAAAACAGAATATTAAGAAATCAAACAAACCCAGTTAAAAAAGTGGTCTATGGAACTAAATAGAGAGTTCTCAGAAAATGAAATACAGATGGCATATAAACATCTACAAAAGTGTTCCACATCCTTAGCCATCAGGGAAATGCAAATTAAAACCACTTTGAGATTCCATTTCACTCCTTTCAGAATGGATACCATCAAGAAAACAAATGACAATAAGTGTTGGCATGGATGTGGAAAAAGAGGAACACTTCTACACTGTTGGTGGGAATGTAATCTGGTCCAGCCATTGTGGAAATCAGTGTGGAGGTTCTTGAGACAGCTAAAAATAGATTTACCATATGATCCAGCTATAGCACTCCTAGGCATATATCCAGAGGACTCTTCTCACTACCTTAGAGATACTTGCACAACCATGTTTATTGCTGCTCTATTCACAATAGCTAAGAAATGGGACCAGCCTAGATGTCGCTGCACAAATGAATGGATAATAAAGATGTGGTACATTTACACAATGGAGTTCTATTCAGCGGTAAAGAAAAATGAAACTATGAAATTTGCAGGGAAATGGATGGATCTAGAAAGGATTATACTAAGTAAGGTAACCCACGCTCATAAAACCAAACATCACATGTTCTCTCTAATATGTGGATCCTAGCTACAAATTTATAGACTTATCTGTGAAATGGAACCCACAATAAGCTGGTAAAAGGCTATAAAGGAGGCAGGAAAGGGAAGGATTTCAGTGTATGGTATTGCTCATATGTAAGTAGAAGAACAGATCACAGGGAGGGGAATGGCTTAAGCGAGGCCATGGGAAGAGAATGTGTAAAAGAAGGGCAGGGGGAGGTTCAATCAAAATTCAAGATAGTGTGAATAAGACTTATGTAAACCTACTTTTTTGAATAATGGCACATCCAGAAACTGTAGACTGTTACTAAAAAATTTTCAGTGCCTGGAATGGGATACCTTCCTGTTAGTTCTTGGCCAAGGAGGTCCCGGTAGCCTCCAAAACATTAAAGGCTATTGCCAAAGCCCTTGGTTGCTCTTGAGAACCAGATGATAAGACCCTATTGCTGAAGACATCTCTTTCCTGAGAGGCACAGTCACTGAGAAAGGAAGATGGTGCTGAGCAGAAAACATTCTCCCTGTAGACCAGACAACTGAAAGCTGGGAAAAAGCTGCAGTGCATGCAGCCCTATGGGAGACAGAAGTTATCAGCAGTGAAAACAGTGGACAATGAAAATTCAAGTTTGACCATACAGGCCCAATGACTGAACAGGTGCAATAGTGGCATGTATGCGCTTGGGGTAACCAACTGCTCCATAATTGGACTGAAGGCCCTTTCTATGGGAGGGAATACATACCTCATACTGAAAATCCTAAGCAAAAGTCTATGGCAGGGAGGTCATGAGCCTTAGGGGTATAAAGCCTGTGCTTGTCTGGTTAAATGTATATACTATTCCCACCAAGCTGCCCTGAAAGCACTACACATATTCACATATTCACATATTAATGCTACTCTCACTTCTGGTTAGAGAAGCTTCTCTTTTCATATGGCGATGACCATTGGGATGACCCAAAAGGCAACATAGTGCTGAGAAGAAGGGATGGAGGAGTGTCCAGCACAGAACCACCTCTGTCACACCCTCCAAGGCTCAGGGCCCATTGCAGAAGAGGGGGTGGATAGAATGAAAGAGCCAAAGGAAGGGTGTGACTGCGTACAATGCAACTGCCCAGGTAGAAATTGGCCTTGATATCCATGACCTTGCAGTGTCTAGCAATACCTTTGCAAGACCCTCTTAATAGAAGAAAAAGATGATGATATCAAGTTAAAAGAGAGACTAATGGAGAGAGGGAGGGGATATAATGGAGATTGGAGTTCTAAAGGAGAATGGGGGAGGGGTGGAAATATTATGCATTTTTTGTATGTAAGTATAGAATTTGTCAATAAAAAATAAAAAATAAACAAGCAAAAACAAACAAACAAAATAGAATTATCAGACTGGCAGACTTGTCATTGGTTGGAGTTGTCAGACTTGAAGCTACATTGTTTGGTGTTTGCCCTGTTTGTTTTAAAGCATGTATTGGTTGACTCTTTCTTTGCTGCATGCCCAGTGCCATTTTTTGCAGTGTGAATGTTTACTCTGTGCCATTGTAGTTGTTTTCAGTATTATGGCTCAGTTAAAAGACCGTAGACTATGGGGATGTTTGAATATCATTGGGATTGATTAAAAACTATGGAGACGTTTTACGTTGGACTGAATGCATTGCATTTTGCATCACAGGTGGTTATCAGTTTTGGGGACTAGGGACAGGATGTGGCGGCTTGATTCAGGTGTTCCCCATAAACTTATATGTTCTAAATGCTAGGTCTCAGCTTCTGGAAATTTAGGACTTGGAGTTTCTTGGAGGCAGTGTAATGTTGGGGGCAGGCTTATGGGTGTTATAGCCAGTTTTGCTGTTCCATTATTTGGCACACTCTCCTGCCACTGTTGTCCACCTGATGTTGGCCAAGATGTGATGTCCACCCTCTGCTTATGTGATCTTTTTCCTTTTCCATCATGGAGCTTCCCCTCAAGTGTGTAAGCCCAAATAAACCCTTTTCTCCCACAAGCTGTTCAGGTTCTTTGTGCAGCAAGTTAAAACTGACTGCAATAGAATCTGTGACCAGAAATTCCATTGTGTTGTAATGGGAGGTTTTGAGGGAAATATCCTTCTCAATAGAGGTGTACTTCTTGGAGTTGAGTCAGGAGCAGTGCACTAAAGCCAACAGTATTGGCAAGTCCCCTTCTAGTCATCAAGACCTCATGGTCTGGAGAGATGCTTCAGTACATAAAGTTCTTACTATGTAAGAATGAGGATATGAGTTCTAATCCCCAACACCCATATGTAATGCTGTGTACAGTGTTATGCACCTGTAATCCCACCTCTGGCTGAGATAGGATTCTGGGGCTGGCTAGCTAACTTGTTGTGGTGATTTGAACCAGATATCCCCTGTTTTGAATACTTAGTCCTAAACTGGTGGAAATTTGGGAAGTGGATCCTTGGTGGTAGAAGTGTGTTCCTGGGGATAGACTTTGAAATGTCATATCCATCTCCCTTTTGTGGCTATCTTGCATCTGTTGTTGCAAGATGTGATGTCCATCCTCTGCTCATGCCGTGCTTTCTCCTGCTGTCATGAAGCTCCTCCTCAAGACTGTAAGCCAAATTAACCCTTTCCTCCCATTAACTGATTTTAGTTGAATGTTTTCTCCCAGAAACGAAAATTGGTACCAAGAGACCAAGGTCAATGTTGTTAGATATCTGACTGTATGGCATTTCAAAATGATTTGTGGGAGAAATATAGAAGGATTTGAAACCTTGGATGAGGTGGTGACACCTTCCAGTGATGCAAGTAGAGCTTAATAAATCATTATTGTAACAGTTTGTGGTAGTTTGAATAGATGGCCCACAATATATTCCGTGTTTTATTAGTTTGTAGTTTGCATCTGTAGCCACTTGGCTGGAGGCAGAGTCACTGGGCAGATCTTAGGGTCCAGCCCTAACGTGTGGTGGTGGGTTTAGGATTTCGATCTAAAGATATGCAAAGTGTTCCTATCTGGAGTTCCTGAGGGGTGCTGTGAGGCTTTTGGTTGTGGTTTTGCTCTCTCTCTGCTTGGACCTGTGAAGGCAGGCCAGCGTTTTCTGTCATTATGGAACTTCCCCTGGATCTGTAAGCTTTAATAAATATCCCTTCCTCCATAACTGTGCCTGGTCTGGAAGTTCATCTCAGTGAACCTGAAGCTGTCTGCTGCGTAGTTGAAAGACCTCAATGCAGGAATAACTGTGGACAATAAAGGCTTGGTTTATAAAGGCCTAGCTGCCTGTGCTCTTGCCATCCTATTAGAACTTAAGCCAAGTTGAACTTGGAAGTAATGGATTGGTGTGTTTGGTGGGAAAGAGCAGAAGGATATGGCATAAAAGGTGATGAAAGTTTTGAGCTGGAAATTGTATTCTAGTTTATCTGAAATTGTTTGAGAAATAGCCTCCATTGATTATTAAGCCAAGTGTTCTGCATTGGGACAGTAGAAACAATAATGAAGAGTTTTCCTGATCTTCAAACTTGGCTTTATTCCTTCCTAGATTAAAAAATTTGGTAGTCTGTCTGGTACTTTATAAAAATAACAAATGCAGGAAAGAATGGGTTATTGGATTTGAAATGTGCTTTTTTTTTTTTTTTTGGATGGCCACTGGGCAATGTGAGACAGGGTTGTTGGAGTCTCTGCTTGGGGACCTGATAGAGCCATGAGAGAATGGAACCATGGGTAGACACCCCAGAATTTTGGAGATGCTGTAGGCAGCCCAGCTGGAGGGGTGGAAGTGAAATCCCAGAGACTTTGTCATTGGTCACAGTTGCCATAAATGGAACTGCAGGATTTTATATTTGCTCTGCTTGTTTTAGGTCTTGCATTAGGTCACTCTTTCCTTGTAAGGTCTTTTTTTGCATATGAATATTTTATTTCTCTGTTCAATTATCTATAATTAGCTTGTGTTTTCATTTTATAAATTTGTAGTTAAAAGACTATCTTGAGTCTCAGATGAGACCTTGGATTTTGGACTTTTGAACAGTGTTGGGATTAATTTAAAACAAAAAAACTACAGGGACTTTTAAAGTTGTACTGAATGCACTTTTACATCTTCAGATATTCATGTGTTGTAGCAGACAGCTTCAGGTTCATGGAGCTGAACTTCCAGACCAGGCACAGTTATGGAGAAAGGGATATTTATTGAAGCATACAGATCCAGGGGAAGTTCCAAAATGGCAGAAGAAGCTGGCCCTGCTTTCAAAGGCCCAAACACAGAGAGAGAAGCCACAATCCCAGAAGCCCAGAAGCCCAAAAGCCACACAGCACACTTCAGGAACTCCAGGAGGAACTCAGGCACTTTGCATGTCTTTAGATTGGAATTTCAAACCCACCACCACACCTTAAGATCCGCCCAGTGGCTGCAGATCCAAACTACAAACTAATATAACACTGAATATATTGGGGGCCATCTATTCAAACTACCACATGTGTCTATGGTAGTCAGAGATGGAATGTGGTAATTTGAATCAGATGGCCCCATAATCTCATATGTTTTGAATGTTTGGTCCCAGTTTGTGGCAATTTAGTAAGTGGTATTCTCCTGGGGGTGGGCTTTAGGGTGTTATAGCTAGCTCCTCATCACCTGAGCTCAGCTAAATCTCTTTTTAAAACATATTTTATCTATTTATTCATTTATTTATTTATTTATTGGAGAAAGAGAGAGAGAGGAAGATAGAGAGAATGGGTGCTTCAAGGCCTCTAGCTACTGCAAACAAACTCCAGATGCATGTGCTACCTTGTGCACCTGGTTTTACATAGATAATGGGTAATCAAACCTGGGTCCTTTAGCTTTGCTGGCAAGCTCCTTAACTCCTAAGCCCTCTCTCCAGCCCTCAGCTCACTCTCTTGATACTATCTTCATCTGTTGTCACAAGATGTGATGTCTATTCTCTGTGCCATGACATCCCCTGCCATTATAAAACTTACTCTTGAGACTGTAAGCCAAAATAAACCCTTTCCTCCTATCAGCTGCTTTTAGTTGTGTGTTTTGTCCCAGCAAAGCAAAGGTGACTACACATTTGTCTATCTGAATCTGTGAGCTCTGTCTCAAAATAAGGTGGAGAGCAATATAAGAAGATACCCAGGGGCTGGAGAGATGGCTTAGCGGTTAAACGCTTGCCTATGAAGCCTAAAGACCCCGGTTCGAGGCTTGATTCTCCAGGACCCACGTAAGCCAGATGCACAAGGGGGTGCATGCATCTGGAGTTCGTTTGCAGTGGCTGGTGGCCCTGGCACACCCATTCTCTCTCTCTCTCTCTCTCTCTCTACCTGCCTATTTCTGTATCTCTCTCTCTCAAATAAATAAATAATAAAATATTTAAAAAAAAAGAAGATACCCAACATTAACTTCTGGCCTACACACACACAAGCGTGCACGCACACACACACACACACACACACACACACACGATGGTTTGGAGAGATGCTTCAGTGGTTAAAGGTGCTTGCTTTCAAGTCCTTAGACACACATGTAAAGCTTCGTAGGTATTTGTTTAGAAAAGACTCTCACACTCACTCATGCACAAACACACACACGCCACTAAATAAATAAGGAAATTTAAAAAGTGAGATGCACTTCAGTCTTGCTTAAGCATCTCACTGGCTAATCACCATTAATCATGTATGAAGGTTCTACCCCTCCTTAAGGAAGAGAAAAGTGGATTTTGCACACATACACTTAGTTCTTATGGTTTCAATATCCTCAGTGGACTGAAGAATTTGAATACTTGGTCCTCAACTGGTGGCTGTGTTTTCTGAAGTTGTAAAATCTTTAGGAGGCAGGGAAATGCACAGAGAGCTCTCAAATAACAAATAAAAATGGAATGTTTAGTCATTAGTGAAAGCCAAATTAAGACTACTTTGATATACAATCTCACTCCATTAAGAATGACTATCATCAAAAAACTCAAATAACAACAAATACAGCAGAGGGTATAGGGAATGAAGAATCCTCATCCACTATTGGTGGGAATGGAAACTTGTACAACAATCATGGAAATTAGTATGGAAGTTTCTCACAAGTCTAACTATAGATCTACCTTATGACCCAGCTATACCATTCTTGGGCATATACCCTAAATACTCTATACTCTACTATAGAGATACTTGCTCAGCTATGTTTATTGCTGCTTTATTCACAGTAGCTAGGAAATGGAATTGGTTCATAAATCCATCAACTGATGAATGGATAATGAAGATGTGGTGGATATAGATGATGTAATTCTATGCAGTGACATGAAAAAATGAAATTTGCAGAAAATGTATGGACTTATAATAAAAATCATACTAAGTGATATTACATAGGCTCAGAATGACAAAAACCATATGTTCTCTCTCGTATCCACTTCCTAACAAACAATTGTTTTATTTGTTTGTAAGTTGGAGTAAGCATCAGTAGTAATGGTAAGGAAGCTAGAAAGAAGCTTGGAGAGAGAAGAAGCTAGCAAGGATCAGAGGAAGGGTTAATAGATAGGCAAGGGGAGGGACATAATAAAGGGAGTGGAAGGGTCTTAGGGAGACAGGGGCAAGGGATATTGGGAGGGGGAAGATACAGAAAAGTAATGATGGCATGAAACCTGCTTCTTGGTTACCTAATTAAGTGACATAACTCTTTCAAAAAGAGTGAGAAAGAGAGAGGAGAATAGTTTTGGCAGAAGTACCATGAAGGGGTGGAGAAAGCTTTAACCTGATGCTATAGGCTGTTGCTGGGAAATCCTAGTGTCAGAATATGGTTACCCCTCACAGTGAATTATTGATCAGGGAAACCCTTGATCCCCCAAAACAATGCTGTCTATCATCAAAGCACTTGTTTGCCTATATAATCTAAATAGTAGACCTTATTGCTAAAGACACCACAGGCTGTGGTTGCAGAACATTGAGAGATCATGCTCGAACTGAGATGGAAGTCTGCTTCTTGGTTAGTTCTCATAGTGCTAGAAAGTGCCATGCAAGCTGCTTGGGGGGATAATGTTCTCTAACAACATGAACAAGCAGTGGACCCTGGAAGCTACAAAATCAACTATCCAGGGAAGATGTATCCACTGATACAATAGTGGTACACAGGCTATGGGAAAGGGGCTCCTTAATTGGTTATGAGGTATGCTCAAGTGGAAGTAAATTTATTCCTGGCACTGAGAAACAAGGCAGAAGCCTTTTTAGCTAGAAGGAGAGGCTATCAAAAAATTCCACTAAATGTTTATGTTTATTCCCTTTGATCCTTGCTGCTCTCTTATCTAGAGAAAGTGCTTTTTTACAAGTGACTGTGCATACTGGCAAGACCCCAGCACCCATCAAATGACAAAAAAAGAAACTTGACTGCCTAACACAAGAAAATGAATCTCTATCAGGGCCCAGAAGACATTACAGATGAAGTAGCAGAGTAAATATAAGTGCTCTTATTGCTAGCCCACAGGAAGATGGCAGTAGACACTGAGGAGACTAAAAGCTCATGAAAATAGAAAATTAGAGGCTGCTGAGAACTCAACACTAAAGTAGATTTATAACACACACTACATGGCTCTGGGAACATTGTGGAAGAGAGGGAAAAGGAATGTAAGAGTCACAGATAGGGAAAATCTACTCTGCTCCAAGAGTGATTGGTGCATTTTTATGACCCCACAGTGTTTATTGATAACACCACTGAAGAGGGCCCTCAGTGGAATGGGGGTGGTAGAGAGGGCACATAAGAGGGGTATAATCCTATGGAAATATGACTAATTTGCAATATGCTCCTATATTAACATTCTCAATAAAATATTTATATGGACACACAAAATATTTTGATTAGCTAATTTTAAGAGTAACAAGGCTGGAAATTTTATACAATATGATTTCAAAACTTCACATAAATTTTGAAATATCTGAAGCTGGAAAGATACCTCAGTGTATCAAGCACTTACTATACAAGTATGAGTAAGGAAATTGGGATCTTCAGAACTCAAGTAAAAAGCAGACACTATGGTGGGCAATCTGTAATCCCAGAATGCCTCTGGCAAGAAGAGGATATGGAGACAGAGGAATATTAGAAGCAGACCAGCTAGCCTGTCAAACTTAGAAGTGAATAACAATAAGTGACCCTGGTTAAACAAAGTGGAAGGCAAAGACCAACACTCAAAATTGTCCTTTGATCCTCTCTCTCTCTCTCTCTCACACACACACACACACACACACACACACACACACACTGCATGCAGCATGCTCTGCCAACACTCACAAACATTAACACACATGCACATGAGTGAATAAATAAATAATATTAATTAAGTATTAAAAATTAAATATTAAATATTAAAATATTAGTTAAATTAAATAAATTAAAAATATTGGCTTAGCAGTTAAGGCATTTGCCTGCAAAGCCAAAGGACCCTGATTTGATTCTCTACGACCCACGTAAGCCAGATGCACGATGGGGCACATGCACTGAAACATCTCTATCACCCTCTCCAAGGCTAAGGGTCCTTTGTGGAAGAGGTAGTGGAAAGATTGTAAGAGCCAAAGGAAGGATATGACTCCTTACAATGCAACTGTCCAGATAGAAATTGGCCTTGATATCCATGACCTTGCAGGGACTAGCAATACCTTCACAAGACCCTCTTAATAGGAGGAAAAAGATGATGACATCAAATTAAAAGAGAGACTAATGGAGAGAGGGAGGGGATATGATAGAGAGTGGAGTTCTGAAAGGGACTGGGAGCAGGGGAAGGAAATATAATGGTTTATTGTCTGTAAGTATAGAAGTTGTCAATAAAAATAAATAAATAAAATAAACAAAATTAAAAAAATATTTTCTCTCAATTTTCATAGCATAGGCAATTGGAGGGTTTTGTGTCTGATATTTGTTGTTTTTTTTTCTATCAACTCACACTAGGTGTTTTGATTTTTTATGAATTTTATAGTTTTGAATTTTTAGTATCTGAAAATTTTATGAGGCACAGCTTAACCACATGTTCTTCTAAGATGCAGTTCTACTCTTGCCAGTCACCATAGAGATGTTACCAAAAGAAATCAATGCTATAACTTTTCCAGTAGAAACTTTCATACTTAACCAAAGGTAGAAATAATTGTAAAATAACCCTCCCTTGTATCCATCTCTCAGTACAATATTTATTCTTAGACATTGTTATCATGAGAACTTCAAAGAAAACGATTAAGCCTTTGTATCTTTGTTGATATTTAAGCATGTTCATCCTCAACAGAGTTAATGCTAAACCAAAAAGGAAGAACTTAATTATTTTTAAATAAATGGATCCTTGTTTTTTTAATTTTTTTATTGACAACTTCTATATTTACATACAAAAAAACCACCTGATATTTCCCTCCCCTTCCCCTTTCCACTTTAGAACTCCAGTCTCCATCATATCCCCTCACTCTCCCCATTAGTCTCTCTTTTAATTTGATGTCATCATCTTTTTCTTCTATTTTGAGGGTCTTGCGGAAGTATTGCTAGGCACTGCAAGGTCATAGATATCGAGGCCAATTTCTGTCTGGGCAGTTGCATTGTAAGAGGTCATACCCTTCCTTTGGCTCTTCCATTCTATCCGCCCCCTCTTCCGCAATGGTCCCTGAGCCTTGGAGGGTGTGACAGAGGTGTTTCAGTGCTGGGCACTCCTCCATCCCTTCTTCTCAGCACTATGTTGCCTTTTGGGTCATCCCAGTGGTCATCACCATCTGAAGAGAGAAGCTTCTCTGACGAAAAGTGAGAGTAGCATTAATATGTGAATATGAACATTAAGTGTAGTGCTTTCAGGGCAGCTTGGTGGGAATAATATATACATTTAGTCAGACAAGAGCAGGCTTATACCCCTAAGGTTCATGACCTCACCTACCATAGACTTTTACTTAGGTTTTTCAGTACCAGGTATGTATTCCCTCCCATAGAGAAAGCCTTCAGTCCAATTATGGAGCATTTGGTTACCCCAAGAGTAGACATGCCACTATTGCACCCGTTCAGTCATTGGGCCTGTCTGGCCAAGCTTGAATATTCAGCGTCCACTGTTTTCACTGCTGATGACTTCTGTCTCCCATACACTGCATGCACTGCAGCTTTTTCCAGCTTTCAGTTGGCTGGTCTACAGGGAGAAGGTTTTCTGCTCCACACCAGCTTGCTTTCTCTGTGACCTTGCCTCTCAGGCAAGAGATGTCTTCAGCAATAGGGTCTTACTATCTGTTTCTCAAGGGAAACCAAGGGCTTTGGCAAAAGCCTTTAATGTTATGGAGGCTACCGGGATCTCCTTGGCCAACAATCACTGGAAGGGATCCCATCCCAGGTACTGAAAATTTTCTAGTAACAGTCTACAGCTTCTAGATGTGCCCTTATTCAAATAAAGTAATTTTACATAAGTCTTATTCACAATAACTTGAATTTAGATTGACCCTCTCCCTGCCCTTCTTTTATGCATTCTCTTCCCATGGCATTGCTTAGGCCATTCCCCTCCCTGTAATCAATTCTTCTACTTACATATGTGCATTACCATACACTTAAGTCCTTCCCTTTCCTCCCTCCCTTATAGCCTTTTACCAGCTTACTGGTTTCTGGTACCTATTTTTGGTTCCAATTCCCACACAAGTCTATACATTGGTAGCTAGGATCCACATATGAGAGAGAACATGTGATGTTTGGCTTTCTGAGCCTGGGTTACCTCACTTAGTATAATCCTTTCCAGATCCATCCATTTCCCTGCAAATTTTATAATTTCATTTTTCTTTACCTCTGAGTACAACTCCATTGTGTAAATGTACCACATCTTCATTATCCATTCATTTGTAGAGGGACATCTAGGCTGCTTCCATTTCCTAGCTATTGTGAATAGAGCAGCAGTAAACATGGTTGTGCAAGTATCTCTAAGGTAGTGAGAAGAGTCCTCTGGATATATGCCTAGGAATGCTATAGCTGGATCATATGGTAAATCTATTTCTAGCTGTTTCAAGAACCTCCACATTGATTTCCACAATGGTGGGACCAGATTACATTCCCACCAACAGTGTAGAAGTGTTCCTCTTTTTCCACATTCATGCCAACACTTATTGTCATTTGTTTTCTTGATGGTAGCCATCCTGACAGGAGTGAAATGGAATCTCAAAGTGGTTTTAATTTGCATTTCCCTGATGGCTAAGGATGTGGAACACTTTTTTAGATCTTTATATGCCATCTGTATTTCATCTTCTGAGAATTCTCTATTCAGTTCCATAGCCCATTTTTTAACTGGGTTGTTTGAATTCTTATTATTCTGTTTTTTGAGTTCTTTGTATATTCTTGATGTTAATCCTCTGTCAGATCTATAGCTGGCAAAGATTTTCTCCCATTCTGTAGGTTGTTTTTTTGCTCTATTCACAGTGTCCTTTGCTGTACAAAAGCTTTGTAATTTCAAAAGGTCCCAGTGGTTGATTAGTGGTTTTATTCCCTGAGCAATTGGAGTTATATTCAGAAAGTCCTTGCCTATTCCAATATGTTGAAGAATTTCCCCTACCTTTTCCTCTAGCAGTTTCAGAGTTTCAGGTCTGATATTAAGGTCCCTGATCCATTTGGACTTGACCCTTGTGCCTGGAGAGAGACAAAGATCTATGTTTATCCTTTTACATACAGATGTCCAGTTTTCCCAGCATCACTTGTTAAAGAGGCTATCTTTTCTCCAATGAATATTTTTGGCATTTTTGTCACAAATCAGGTGGCTGTAGCTACCTGGATTAATATTTGAGTTTTGTATTCTGTTCCATTGATCTACCTGTCTGTCCTTGTGCCGGTACCATGCTGTTTTTGTTACTTTGGCTTTGTAGTATAACTTAAAATCAGGTGTGGTTATACCACCAGCCTGATTTTTGTTGCACAAAATTGTTTTGGCTATTCGAGTTTTTTTTGTGTTTCCAGATGAATTTTAGTATTGTTTTTTCTATTTCTGTGAAGAATGCTATTGGGATTTTAATGGGGATCACATTAAATGTGTAGATTGCTTTTGGTAAGATTGACATTTTCACAATATTGATTCTTCCAATCCAGGAGCATGGGATGTCTTTCCATTTCCTTGTGTCTCCTGCAATTTGTCGCTCAAGTTTTTTAAAGTTTTCATTGTAGAGATCCTTCACTTCCTTGGTTAAGTTTATTCCAAGGTATTTTTTTTTTCAGGCAATTGTGAATGGGAGAGATTCCCTGATTTCATCCTCTGCATGTTTGTTGTTAGTGTATAGAAAAGCTACTGATTTCTGTGTGTTATTTTGTATCCTGCTACATTGCTAAAAGTGTTTATCAGCTCTAACAGTTTGCTGGTAGAGTCTTTAGGGTCTGTTATGTATAGAATCATATCGTCTGCAAATAATGATAATGTGATCTCTTTCCTTCCGATTTGTATCCCCTTTATGAGTGTCTCTTGCCTTATTGCTATGGCTAAGACTTCCAGTACTATATTAAATAGTAGTGGGGAAAGAGGACAGCCTTGTCTTGTTCCTGAATTTAGAGGAAAAGCTTCAAGTTTTTCCCCATTTAGTATTATGTTGGCTGTAGGTTTGTCATAAATAGCTTTTATTATGTTGAGATATGTTCCTTCTATTCCCAGTTTCTGTAATATGTTCACCATGAAGGGGTGTTGGATTTTGTCAAATGCCTTTTCTGCATCAATTGAGATGACCATGTGATTTTTGTCCTTCAGATGGTTTATTACATTTATGGATTTGCGTATGTTGAACCATCCCTGCATCTCTAGGATAAAGCCTACTTGGTCGGAGTGAATAATCTTTCTGATATATTCTTGTATTCTGTTTGCCAGTATTTTGTTGAGGATTTTTTCATCTATGTTCATGAGGGAGATTCGTCTATAATTTTCATTTTTTGATCTGTCTTTGTCCGGTTTGGGTATCAGGGTGATGCTGGCTTCATAGAAGGATTTCAGTAGAATTCCTTCCTTTTCTATTTTATGGAAACGTTTGAGAAGCATTGGTATTAGATCTTCCAGGAATGTCTGGTAAAATTCAGCAGTGAATCCATCTGGGCCTGGGCTTTTTTCGTTGGGAGGCTTTTTATAACTGCTTGGATCTCTGTGGTTGTTATAGTTCTATTTAAATGGTTTATCTCATCCTGATTTAATTTTTGTAGGTCATATGAATCAAGGAAATCATCCATTTCTTTCATGTTTTCAAACTTAGAGGCATAAATGTTCTTAAATTATGTCCGTATGATTTTCTGAATTTCTTTGGTATCTGTTGTGATGTTGCCCTTTTCTTCTCTAATTTTATCAATTTTTGTCTCTTCTCTTTTTCTTTTGGTCAGATTAGCTAAGGGTTTGTCAATCTTGTTTATCCTTTCAAAGAACCAACTCTTTGTTTCATTGATTTTTTTTTGTTTCCATTTCATTAATTTCTGCCCTAACCTTTATTACTTCTTCCCGTCTACTGATTTTTGGTTTGTCTTGTTCTTCTCTTTCCAAGGCCTTAAGGTGAAGCATTAAATTGTTTAGTTGTGAACTCTCTAATTTCTTAATATAGGCACTTAGAGCTAAAATTTCCCTCATAGGACTGCCTTCATTGTGTCCCAAAGGTTTTGGTATGTTGTATTCTCATCATCATTTGATTCTATGAATTTCTTGATTTCCTTTTTAATTTCTTCAATGATCCATACATCATTCATTAATGTACTGTTTAGTCTCCATGAATTTCTGTATGCTCTGTAGTTTTTCTTGTTGCTGATTTGCAGTTTATTCCCATTGTGGTCAGATAGCATACAAGGAATTATTTCAATTTTCCTGTATTTATTAAGATTTTATTTGTGTCCTATTATATGGTCTATTTTAGAGAATGTCCAATGTGCTGCTGAGAAGAATGTATATTCTCCAGCATTTGGATGGAATGTTCTGTATACATCTTTTAGGTCCATTTGTTCCATGATATCATTTAATACAGATGTCTCTCTGTTTTTGTTGGTAGACCTGTCAAGTGATGAGAGCAGGGTATTGAAGTCACCCACTACTACTGTGTTAGGAGTTATCTCTGACCTTAAGTCTGATAGTGTTTGTTTGATGAAATTGGGGGCCCCCGTGTTGGGAACATATATGTTTAGGATTGTAATGTCCTCCTGTTGGAGTGTTCCTTTAATCAGTATAAAGTGACCTGCTTTATCTTTCCTCACTAATGTTGGTTTGAAGTCTATCCTGTCAGAAATTAGGATGGCAACCCCTGCTTGTTTTCTAGGCCCATTTGCTTGAAATACCTTTTTCCATCCTTTCCCCTTGAGAATGTTTCTATCTTTTAATGAGAGGTGAGTTTCCTGGAGGCAACAGATGGTAGGATCCTGCTTTTTAATCCAGTCTGCAAGTCTATGTCTTTTGGTTGGGGCATTGAGGCCATGATATTAAGAGTTATTATTGAAAGATATGCATTTGATCTCTCCATTTTTCTTGTTTTGTTGTTCTTCCTGGTTTTCATTTTACTCACTTGTTTAACTGTTGAGTATGATTTCTTTTTTCCTATTTCCTGCTGTGTGTGTTTTGCTTTCTCTTCAGCATGAATGATTCCTGCAAGTATTTTCTGTAGATCTGGTTTAGTTGTCATAAATTCCTTTAGCCTGTCTTTGTTGTGGAATGTCCTTATTTCTCCATCAATTTGGATAGATAGCTTTGCAGAATAAAGTAATCTTGGTTGACAGGTTTTATCTTTCAGAACTTGGAATACATCACTCCAGGCCCTTCTGGCCTTTAAAGTTTGTGTTGAGTAATCTGCTGTGGTCTTGATGGGTTTCCCCTTGAAGGTCATTTGCTTTTTCTCTCTAACTGTTTTCAATATATTTTCTTTGGTTTGCATATTTAGTAGTTTAATTATAACATGGCGAGAAGAGGATCTTTCTAGGTTTTGTCTGTTAGGTGTTCTAAATGCTTGTATCTGCATTGGCATTTCTTTCCCAATTTGGGGAAAATTTTCTTCTATGATTTTGTGAAAAACACCTACTAAGCCTCTGGATTGAAATTCTTCCTCTTCTGCTATACCTTGAATTCTTATGTTCGATCTTTTCATAGTGCCCTGCATGTCTTGGAGTTCCCATTCATACCTTTCTATTAGCTTGTCTTTCTCTTTGTTGGACTGTGATAGGTCTGCCATCTGGTCTTCTAGTTTAGATATTCTGTCCTCTCCTTCATCCATTCTACTAGTGAGACTTTCCACAGAGTTTTTTATTTCACTGTATTCTTCAGAGCTAGGATTTCAGCCTGGTTTTTCTTCAGTAGTTCTATTTCCTTATTCATGTCCTTTAATGACCTTTTTATTTCATTAAACTGTTTTTCTGTAATCTCTTTCAAAAGTTTGTTTTCTTCTTTAATTCCTTTGTTTTCTTCTCAGGTTTTCATTTCTTCTTTTATTTCTTCTTTCATTTCTTTGAGTATAGATATCATCATTCTTTTGAAATCTTTGTCAGGAATTTTATCTAAAACAGTCTCATTGGTGAACAATTCTGATGGATTTGTAATTTTTGGTGGGATTGCATTGTCTTGATTCTTTGTGTTTCTTGTATTATAATGTAGTGACTTTTGCATCCTGGATTGATTTGATGCTTAGGTTTTCTAGTTATCTGCAGTGTTCTTAGGTGTGGAGATACACCTTTATATACTTTCAGGATATGGGTTTAAGGTGCCAAGTGTATCACTTGTACCCAGGTCCAACCTCAGAAGTAATCCTAGCTGTTGAATTTGCTTGGTAAGCAAGTATTGTAGTGTACTGGTGGAGCAATTTAGTGGCAAGTTCTAAACTTCAATTGAGCCAAATACACATTCAATTAACATGAGCACAGAGTATACAAGTGTGGGAATTGAAACAGTCTTATAAGGTCAAAATCCCTAAGGGTGTGTTTGTTTCACACCCTTAATCCTGTCAGCTAGGAATCAGACCATGCCCCCAATGACAGAAGCAAAAGATAAAAGCCCTTTAAATCCAAAAGTATTACAGGCAGCAATATTCACCACCTCATATTCAGCTTATTTGAAAATGGTAAGGCCAACCACAAATATGTAACCCATAACCTGCCCTGACCTGGAAAGAGAGGTTAGCAATTCCAATGCAGGCCTTTGTTACCTTTTGGTGTGGCTTCCAAACTCACCAATGCTGAGTGCCCACCTCGTTCCCTGAGCTTTGGAGCTTGGCTCAGCTGTTCTGGGTCCGGTGTTGGTGATGTGGTACAGGCTGCTGCTAATTGCTGATTTCTGCCAATTCACTGGGGATCTGATGGTTGGGGTATGGGTGAGTTCAGGAAGCCTGTAGTAGCTCACTGTGTTCTCCTGTAGCTCTTTCAGTAGCTCAGCAGACTTTTCTTCGATTTTTGGGCTCTGAGAGGAGACTGATGAGGTTGGAAAGTCCCCCAGTTTTTTTTTTTTTTTTTTTTTTTTTTTTGTTTGTTTGGGCAGCAGCAGAGGCTCAGCGAGGCTTAGAGAGGCTCAGCTGATCTGGGCAGTGGTGCTGCGGGTTGGAGCGGCAGCTCCAGCCGCTATGGATCGGGCTGCTGTGGGTTGGGCCACAATCTCCAAAGTGGTATTCTGCCCGTCTCCTGCTTTTCTGCCATTTCCTGGAAAAAATATTCTGCTCTTTTCCGAAGAAGAATGTAGTTTTGCTTAAATCCCTCCCTGGTCTGGTTTGGCATGGCTCCTATGCTGCCATCTTACCCAGAAGTGGGTCCTTGTTTTTTAAAAATGTGGTTTAAAGATTTTTATTTTGTTTTTCTCTCCTCTACTTTGGGTCTGTTATTTTGTGAACCTGCAACCTTAAGAGGAGTGAGGTATGGAGGGCCTTGAATATTGAGATGATAATATGGTTCCATGGCTAAAGGGAGTTGCTTGCAAGCCTGCTGGCCTGAGTTCAATTCCTCAGCACCCATGTAAAGCCATAGGCAAAGTGAGGCTACAAGGCAGAGCCAGGAGAATCCAGAAGCTCCCAAATCAGCTATTCTGGGGCACACAGCAGCAAAACAAGAGATACTCTGTCTCAAAGAAGATGGAAGGAGGCCAAATAGGTTCTCCAAGTTGCTCTTATATGGTGCAAAAAGGAAATACAGAAACCCAGGCCTGGCTACATTGCAGATACAGGTGAAAACAAAATTATTTTTAGTCAACTAAGCTTAGTCAACTAAGCTTCAGAGTGTCATCCATCAGAAAAAATAACTTTATAAATAAACTCTGTACTGTAGAGCATTATTTATAGTCATAATATTTTTGTTGCCAAATTTCAATTTATTGTTTTTAACCCTTCTTCCAAGAAAGTAGATTAAACCAGAAGTTCTTAGCATTTTGTACCATGGAGCCCTTGGATAAATTCTACTGATCCATTCTTACAATAATGCTTTTAAATTTATTAGCTGACTATTGGTTTGAATGTGGAATGTCCCCCATAGACTCATGTATCTGAACACTTGATTCCCCAGTTAGTGGCACTCTTCAGGAATGCTGTAGAACCTTTAGGGAGGTGGAGCCTTGCTAGAGGAAGTGTGTCACTGGGGGGTGAGCATTGAGGTTTTATAGCCCACCCTTGCTTGACCAACTCTCTACTTCCTTCCTTCTGGTGCATAGATGTGGTGCTCAGTTGTCTGTTCCTGCTTTTCCCATCATGATGAAACTTTCCTGTAAAATTGTAGCCAAGATAAACCATTTTCTTCCATTAAAAAACAGTTGAAATAGATCAAAAATCTAAATTTAATAGCTAAAAGTAAAAACATTTTTAGAATAAGAGACAAGAGAGCTTAGAGACTTCAGATTTGGCAATGATCTCTTAAATCAATTGTACTTCATCAAAAATTTAAAATTTTCACTGTTGGGGCTAGAAAGATGGTTCAGTAGTTAAAGGCACTTGCTTACAGTGTCTGAAGGCCCAGGTTCAGTTTCCCAGTACCCAAGTAAAAGCAGATGCACAAAGTTGCACATATCTCTGGAGTTCATTTGCAGTGGCATGAGGCCTTGGTTCATCCATTCTGTCTCTTTTTCACTCTCTCTCTCTCCCTGTACCTGTTTTTTTTTTTTTTCTTCCAAGTTAATTAATTAAAATTTCACTATTGCAATGTTCAAAAACTAAAAGTGCAAGTCATAAAGTAGTAGAAAATACTGTAAAATATATTCAAAAAAGGACTTATATCTAAAATATTCAAAGCACTCTCATAATTTAATAATATATTAAACAAGTCAATTTTTCAAAATGGACAAGCTATGTGAGCATATACTTCATTAAAGAAGATAAACATGGCAACAATGACATGAAAAGGTACTCAACATCATTGTTCTTTGGGAAATACACATTAAAATCTCATAAAAAGCTTATGTATTACCATGAATTTAGAACAACTAAAGATTCCCTTCACTGCTTGAAAAATGTAAAATATACAAGCACTTTTGAAAATATTTTGAAAATTAAAAGAAATTTTTAAAAATCTATATGAAATATATGATCTAGCCATTTAATACGTACTTAATACATACTTCCTTGAGGTAAAGCACATGTTCATACAAAGACTTATAGGAAAATATTCATAGCAGCATCCTTTATTTGCAATTACTCCAAAACTAGAAATAATAATGTTATTATTAACAGATACAACTTGGTTTATTTAGTGGAATACCACCTAACAATAAAAATAAATTGGTTATTTTTACATAAAGCAGCAAAGATGGAATCTCATTAACTATGCTAAGTGAAAGAAGACAGACAAAACAAACAACACATTAGTAAGATTCAATTTAGTTAAAATTCTAAAAAATAGGAAGTAATATATACTGATGACAATGCAAATTAATGTTTTCCTGGTGATTAAGCAGAAAAATATACTAGTGCCATTTAGAAAGAGGTACAAGGAAAACTAAAATGATACATATATGTTATCATTACTGAAGCAAAAGTATCACAGGTATAAACATTTCAAAACTCATTAGATGGTACACTGTAAAATTTAGTCAACTTCAATAAAAATATAAAACAATAGAGCACAGCAACAAAAATTATTTAAAATTTCCCTAGATTATCTGGAAGAAGAATAAAACTATTAAGCTTGTGTTTTGGTAAATTAAACATGTAAGTTACAATATATAAAAGAATCAAAAAAGAATAGAAACAGGGCTGGAGAGATGGCTTAGTGGTTAATACTGTTGCCTGTAAAGCCAAAGGACCCTGGTTTGATTCTCCAGGGCCCATGTAAGCCAGATGCACAAGAAGGCACATGCATCTGGAGTTCGTTTGCAGTGCCTCGATGCCCTGGCATGCTTATTCTCTCTCTTGCTTTCTGCCTCTTTCTCTTTCTAATAATCAAATAAATAAATAAATAAATAAATAAAATATTTTTTTCAAAAAAGAATAGAAACCAATAACGTAACTTCTAAATTACTAACAACAAAAACTTCAATGACTAAACATTCTCAAGCAATCCTAAAGCAATATATAAGCATATTAAATAATGAACAGGTTGAAGTTCTAAGAATTTAAAGTTTAATATATTAAGATCGAATACTTAAATTTAAGTGTGTAATAATAATGAAGAAAATCCATTTGATTATCTAAATGGTGGTATCAGAAAAAGAACTGAGGGTTTGGGCCTGGGGAAGCCACAGCCTCCCTGGGCCTGGCTGGGTGGCTGCTTCTGAGATGCTACTGCTCATGGAGGGGTGGCAAGTGTGGATGCCACAGTCCGTGGAAGCTGGTCCGAGCCCATCTACCTCTGGAGGCCACAGGTAATGTGCCAACATGCCTGACACATTGTGATGGAGCTGACACCAAAGCTAAGGTTCCCTTGATCCTTTTCTGACCATGCTTGGTATGGAAGGCTAGGGGTTCATTGTGTGGCTTCAGTGATGATAGACAGCTGACACAAAGACTTAGCAATCAACTTCTTAGTGAGTTTAACAAATTAGATGAGGATATTCACTTAGTGAATCTGTGACTGAAGTGCCAAGGTCCCCAGATCAGGGGTCAAGGCCCCCAGTCACTCAAGAGTCACCCAGCAAACCGCCACAGAAACCAAGATACCCGAAAGCAAGAGCAACAGGTTCCTTTATTAGCAAGCCTAGGCAGGGGCTCAATCCATTTACCCCCACGCAGCGGGAGTAAGGGAGAGAGCCCGGACCCCACAGAGGGATGGGTTTATAAAGGGAAAAACCGCAGAGATTGCATCCCGATCTGACCTTTAAAATGATTGGCTATGGGGGCATGTGGGGGGTGGGGGAGTTCCAAGGAGGCTATCTTTGGCAATGCAGCTGCAACTTGTTTCCCCTCTGGGCCGTTGTGGTTAGATGTTCCTTCCCTGTTCCTGGAACTGGCAGGGCAGTGCGTTTCTCAGAAGTCAGACGGGTATGGTCTTTTCAAAATGGCTGCGGGGTCCTAAGATGGCTGTACTTAAGTCAAGCAAGCAAGCAGGGATTACAGAAGCTGAATGTACTGAGTTAATTATTTTAGTCTCTCATGACAAAATTAAATGACCAGGAAGAAAATAAAAACCATTTTCCAGTAGTTTATGGCATTGTGGTCAACAATAAAACTGCAGAGAATTCAAGATCAAGGCCTGGAGAGGAGCTGGGAGCAGCAATAGCTTTAGCAGAAGGCCCAGTGATTAACATTTGTGATGTAAAGACAGAACAACTTCAATAGGCCCGTATTCCTAGATGCCATTTTCACATGTGGATTTCCTGTTGCAGTAAGATGACAAGCAAATACTAGAGAACCTCTCCACATCACTGCTGACTGAGCCCCACTCCATTTTGTTGGAGATATTAGATCCACCTTGATTATTTAAAAAAAAATACCCATCTCCAAGGAGTACACTCTTTCCTGGAAATAAAGGTCTCCTCTGGAAAAAAAAAAAAAAAGACAGAAAAAGAGGGGCTGGAGAGATGGCTTAGTGGTTAAGTGCTTGCCTGTAAAGCGTAAGGACCCCAGTTCGAAGCTTGATTCCCCAGTATCCATGTAAGCACAAGGTGGCACATGCATCTGGAGTTCATTTGCAGTGGCTGGAGGCCCTGGTGTGTCCATTCTCTCTCCCTTTCTGCCTCTTTCTCTCTTTGTCTGTTATAAATAAATAAATAAATAAATAAATAAATAAAAGCAAAAACTTTAAAAAAAAGAAAAAGGAATTGATAAAATACCATATCCACTTATGCTTCAAAATAAGAGCCATTTTCTTAGTTAACTAGGAACAGAAGAAAACTTTGTTAATATGGTAAAGGATATCTGAAAAATCTACACTAAACCTTGCACTTAGTGGTATAAGATTAAGAACTAGATTAAAATGTGGGCTCTCTCCACTTCCATTGCAAAAATGTGTTGGAGTTACTAATTGGCTCAGAAAAAAAATAAAAGGGGAATAAAAATTATCTGTCAATACTCAGTTTAGCAAACTGTAAGTATTTTTAAAAACTCAAAACACTAAAGGCATGACTACTGTTAAATAACTATCAGAAATGAAATTGTTATGTTTAGTATAGTATTAGGAAAAAAATATATGAATATAGGTTGACCTGGTTTGTGGGATTTTTGTATCTCAGGCTCTTGAAAACTAGACCTGTTTTAGGTTGTGATTGAATTTCTTTACCTTCTTCTTTCATTCTACTTTTATCCAAAGCTTCTTTATCCACCCTTTCATGCCTGTTGTTTCCCACTTCTACTCCATTTTCTATCGTCTACTTTTTTTCTCTGTCAGTCAACTGTAATCTCAACACACATGGTAATGGGAGGCAGAACCAGGAGAATCCTGAAGCTCTTAGGACAACTAGACTGGTATAAAGGAAGCAGAAAAAACAAGGGAGATCCTGTCTCAAGCAAAGTGGAAAGAGAGGACAAACACCTGAAAGTTGTCCTTCAGTACACACACACACACACACACACACACACACACACACACACACAAATATACACCATTTTAAAAAGAGGGCTTTTTTTCTTCTTCTAAATGATTGAAGGAAGAAAGATCTCAATGAAGCAAATCAGAAAAAATGACAAATGCCAACCCACAACACTACTAAATCCAACAAAACATCTGTCTTAATTGAGGGAGAAAGAAAAACTCCCATGTTAAAAACAGGCTAAAGGAATTCATGTCCACCAAACTATAGAATATTTGACATAATCTTTTCAACTGAAGATAAAGATAAAAACATTCATTGGGCTGGAAATGACTCAGTGGTTAAAGGCACTTGCAAAGCATGCCAACTCTGGTTCAATTTCCCAGAACCAACATAAAGGTAGACACAAAGTGGTGCACGCATCTTGAGTTCATTTGCAGTGGCTGGAGACCCTGGTGTGCCCATACTCTGTATCTCTCAATGTCTCTTTCTCTCTGCTCACAAATAATAAAAATATTTTTAAGAAGGCATCTGTGAGTTCTTTACTGCATTTGTTACACTTCCATTGTACTAGATGAGCTTCCAAATTTGTTAATCCAGTGGGGAATAAAGCCAACTTTGATGAGCAAGAAAACTCCTTCCACATTTCTCCAGCACACAGTTCCGAAAGATCAAAAGCCATGTAGTCAGGTTTCTAGCAATAATGACCCCACTTGTTCGATTCCATTTTTTTTTGTTATTGTTGAAGTTACTCTCTAGTTGGTAAACACTCAACTAAAAGCAGCTGAGGGGAAGAAAGAGTTAATTTTGGCTTACAGTCTGAAGGGGAAGCTTCATTATGATAGGGGAAAGCATGTCACAGAGCAGAGGCTGGACATTGCCTCTGCCACAGCAGGTGTAAAACAACAGCAGAAGAGTAAGCAGCACTCTGACCACGGGTAGCTGGCTGTACCACCTCAAATCCCATCCTTCACAACACACTTGAGGAACCACAAGTATTCAAAACACATAAGTTTATGGAAAACATTTGATTCAAACCACTACATATATCAATCAGTACTTCTGTGAATATTGACAGTTTTATTCATCATCTTTAGGCAATTTTGTTTCTTTTCAGTGTCTTATTGCAATAGTAATTCTTTCAATAAAATTAAATAACAACAGTGAGAATGATATTTTTGCCTTGTTCTTAATCTTACAGAGTTATAGTTTATTATTTTATTATTAAGTGTGTTTCAGTTACGTTATTCATTACAAGCATTTGTCAAGTTTAGGAATTTTTCTTCTATACATAGGTTACTGAGAGTTATTTTTAAATAATGAATAGTTTTTGGATTTTGTCAAATTATTTGTGCTATGAAAGTGATTATATATGTTCTCCCATATTGAATAGCAGTGTGAAAAACTTTAGTATTTGAATGTTAAAACATTTTTTGAATTTTTGAGAAAAACTTTGTCATGGTACATTTTAGATAATGCTGGATTCCATTTGATAATAGCTATCTTAAGGATTTGGGTAGATAATAACTTTTAAACAAATGTAATAAGACATAAATTTGACATAATAGGTTCAAGCCTACTGAGACCACATAATGTAATGTTTCATGGGTACTAGGAAAAATCCTTCCAGATAACAACATGTGATAAGACATACTTTTATTTAGCTCTAAATAATAATAAAAACAAATATAGTTGTTGTTAAGTTACCAATGAAATTAATAGATGTATTTCTCATCACTGTTTGATTTTAAATAATCTTAGTTATAATTAAAACCATTATCATTACTTATAAATCTATTTAATTTTAAAAATCTCAAAAAACAAAAACAAAAAGCTCAGCAAGGTGGCACACACCTTGAATCCCAGCACTTAGGAAGCAAAGGTAGGAGGATTGCTGTGAGTTTTTGAGGCCACCCTGAGGTCAGCCTGGGCTAAAGTGAACCCCTAACTGGAAAAAACAAACAAACAAACAAAAAACAAAATAATTAATCTTAAATGTTGAAACATGTGTTAATAGTACATTTTTGATATGATGCCTAGAAATTAGAATTAAGTGTTATAATAAAATTTCATTCATATTATTGAAACTTGACTATTAAATTACCTTGTTTTTCAAGACAGACTTATAATAAGGCCTAACATTTGTATCTTACAAAAATATATCCAAATATCACTTCATAAGCCAGTGAAACAGGTTTCTGTGTAACTCTTATTATAATTAAAATCAGGATATAAATGCTAACAACTTTAAATATTTATGACTTTATTTATTTTTGTTTGATTATTTTAAGTGCTTTTAACTTGATATGTATTTCTTTTCTAATTCACATTGTCTATAATTGGTGTCACTAAAATAAAGATGTTTTATAAAGATAACAAATGATATGGGCTTTGAATTTTACAGATTATGAAACAGAGAGAAGACATGGAAATAAGAAAAAAGTATACCAGCCTGAGCATCAGGGTTTGTATTTAATTCCTTTCTTTCCCTTCACGCTTTGCCCTCCTCTCATCTGTGTTAAAGAATCTATACCTTCCACACTTACTTTGATATCTAAGTCCAAAACAAAATGCTTGAAAAATGGTGAGAAGGGTGAATGGGAGATGGAAACTGATTGTTGAGGAGGGAGGGGAGAGACAATGCCAGGAGTCCGCAAATGAGCCAGGTATCAGAGAGAGAGTGTCAGCATGTCAGCTGCTCATCAAACCCCTTCCTTCCCATCTGTTGGGCCCTGCCCAGTGTGAAGCCTAGTGGTTAGCCCAGCCAGTTTGTACTCAGCCTACTCCCAGTGAAGCCTAGTCGAGCTTCCGGAGCCTGAGTAGAGTTTCGCGACCTGTCCTTGGAGTGACTCAGCACCTAAGCTGAAACTGCCTCAGCCCAGCTGCTGCTGACGTGGTGAAATACTATTGGCCCTTACACCTTTTTCTCATCCTTTCCCACCCTCTCCCTCAAAAACCCCTTCTCATGACAAATAAACAGAGATTTCCGCCAGACGGACTCCTGGCTCAATGTGGTTTTCTTTTCCCCGGTGGCTTGGGGAGGTTTTTTGAGTCGCCCACACCCGCCTTCCCACTCAGCCTCGAGAGAAGCGGCTGGCCCGGTTCTCACCGGGAGTAGGCCGAGTACAAACTGGCTGGGCTAACCACTAGGCTTCACACCGGGCAGGGCCCAACATCCATCCCCTTCCTTCTTTCCACCTTAATACAACTTCAAGCTGCACCTCATCACACTTCAAAATGGCTGCCCCTTTCCAGGTGCTTCCAAAGACCATAGATTTGTTTGTGTATTTTTCCTAGAACAGAAGGCTGTGGAGTGGGGGATAAGCCCAGGTACTAATCAGCTTAGGGAAAACTGTGGAAGTGGGAATAAGGGTTGATTGCGTCACTGAAAATGAGACCATCAACTCTGAGATTCCTGATCAGGGAAGAGGAAGAAAGGGTCACAAATCTGAGGAGTGAGATGAGAATAATAACATTTGTGTTTTATTGTTTGTTTCTTTTTGTATGTGTATCTGTGCATCAGGGCCTGAAAGCAGCCAAGGGAAGAGAAGCCCCTTTGGCCCCGTGGTCTTCACAGACCAGAAGTACATTCAGGAGCTCCAAGAGTATTTCAATTGCCAGTCAACGGTCTGTTTTCATTGGTACATCCACTGCTCCCACCAGCAAATCACCTGCTCCCATTGGTACATCACGTGCTCCCATTGGCACATCACGTGCTCCCATTGGCACATCACGTGCTCCCATTGGCACATCGCCTGCTCCCATTGGCACATCGCCTGCTCCCATTGGCACATCACTTGCTCCCATTAGCACATCATCTGGTCCCATTGCTACATCATCTGGTACCATTGATACATCACCTGTTCCCATCAGTGAATCACCTTCTAGTACTAAGCAAGATAAAGCTTCAAAGAAAAATGCAAAGAAACTCAAGGTAAGAACTACTTACCTGGCCTTTTCCTGTGGCTCCTTCCTATGCCAGGGTTAGCATCATCCTAGTTGTAGCCTCATAGCTCAAACCTTATGATGAGCATCAGCCAGGATGACCATAGCATGCCTGATTCTCACTTAGGAGTAAGGACTCTGGATGCTAAGTAGGGTGCCCTTGCTAGGTCCCTTAGCCTTCTCAAAAGGATACTGTGTTACTTCAGCTTGGTAACTCCATCTTGGTACTATATTTAGGTTAGTTAATAAGCCTTGGTTAAGCTCTATTTGATTAGCAAAGCAGAGAATATACATTCCAAGCACCTGCTAGGGTTCCTAATCTTTAGCTCCTTACTGCTCCATATCTATCAGAAACTTACTGGAATTTCCCTGAAGGACATTCAGAGCTGTAGTTCATTGGCTTATATAGGATTCTACAATCCACATAATTAGAAATAGGCATGCATGAATTATATGCTGTTGCCCTCCTTTCCCACCATTCCCCCCAAAATATCAGAATTGGTTTTTGCTAGATTACCATGGTACCATAATTCTGCACCAAGGACAATGATATAAGGGAGACTCCTGCAGAGATCAACCCAACACCAAATTGGGTGGAAAAGAGATTTATTTAGCACAGTCCAGAGTCAGGATAGCTCCCGAAAGTTTCTAGTTCCCAGTACTGTGTGTCCTTCCAATTTATAGTTTCAGTGATAAGTGGAGCCAAGCAAGCAGGCAGGTGAGCATTTCAGAAAGCAGATACATGTCAGCAGAAACAATTCACGCAGGAGATGGGGAGGGGTGTACAAGGGAGAAATTCCAAAATCTAGTATGTTCAGTTTTTAACTTTAGCAAGACTGGCTGGCTTCATGTCCTTGGGCAGGAAGGGGATTGCCATAGCAGCCTCAGACTTTCTTTCCCAACAACTTTATAATTTTCCATTATTCCACCATCTTCCCTCTTCTTTACCTACATAATAACTTATGTCATTTACCTTATCTTGTGGGAACTCATTGGTATTCTTGGCACAACACCTACAATTTTACTGCTTCTATCTGATTCTTGACAAACCTAGATAGAAGGTTGAGAATGCAGGGCCCAAACAGCAGACTCAATAAGATCATGGTTAGGGTCCCCACTAGGGGTACAAGACAAAGTCCCCACATCATTCAAACAGCTTACCACTGTGTACCTTCCTTTGCTCCTAGCCTTAATTCTTTCTGGTAATTGCCTAGCATTTTTTCTTACTAACTCTGATTGATTGGCATAAAAGCAACATTCTTCACCCAGGATCCAGATATTCCCCCTTTCTCTGCAGTAATCAGATCTAATCCTCTCCAGTTCTGTAGGACCACCACTACCAGAGAGTCTATTTGGTTCTGGAGGATGGCTGTGATCTGTTGGACAACGGTCAGGTCCTCTTGAATCTGGCTAGAGAGTTGACTATGCTGTACTTGTTGGAGGCCTATCACAGTGACACTGGTGGGTGCAGTTCCTGCCAAGGAAAATCCTACCAAAATGAGCAGGAGCGTAGGGATTCTTTTCTGTTTTTCCTCCCTGGGTTGTAAGTGTGGATGTACTTCATCTCCTGGGAACACATCCAAGTCCGGGGCTAGGAGTACTAGCTTATAGTCCCGCCTGAAAAACAAGGATGGATACTTTTAGGGCAGGCAAAATATGTTGCCTTGGGGGCCATCATTTTGATGGCGCATAGTGCAGTTTTTCCCACCCCAGTATAAGAGACCTGGCTGGACATCTCTCAGACATAGCCAGCAATCTCTTCCCAAGGAGGGACTTGCCTGGTTAAGAAGCTCATGACTTAGCATTTACTAGGGACATCTTGAGTAGGGTGGCTTCAGGGTCAAATGGCCTTGGGCCAGACTGTGAAACTTAGCTCATTAGTATCTTGTTATAGGGCCATATACTATCTGCAGTAGTTTGAATAGATGGCACACAATATATTCAGTGTTTTGTTAGTTTGAAGTTTGCATCTCCATCCACCTGGCTGGAGGCAGTGTCACTGGGAGGATCTTAAGGTGTGGTGGTGGGTTTGAGATTTCAATCTAAAGATATGCAAAGTGTGCCTAGCTGGAGTTCCTGAGGTATGCTGTGCTATGTGTCTTTTGGCTTCTCTCTCTCTTTTGTCTGGTCCTGTAAGAGCAGGCCAGCTTCTTCTGCCATTATGGAACTTACCCTGGATCTATCAGCTTCAATAAATATCCCTTACTCCATAACTGTGTCTGGTCTGGAAGTTCATCTCAGCAAACCTAAAGCTGTCTGCTACACTATCCAAGATTGCCCATTAGAATAGTCTGGGGAGAACTTTCTTTGGCTCTTAGCTGTGGGGATAGTGACATGTCTTGGTGCAGATAATCTGTGCACCATGAATTGTGTAATTTAAGGATTTCTGTGTTGGCTTTCAGAAAGCTTATGCCTGATTTGAGACTCGCATGGCCAATGCAGAGCACTTCACAGAAAGTTTCTCCACTTGGCTATTTGGATCTTTTACATATAGCCCTACATCTGCAAGTTCCCTTCTTCCTTACCCATAGGGATATAGAATGTGCCTCTGTAGGTCAGGAAAGAGTAGAGCAGAGTCAGACACCTGTGCACACCTTGCCTCAAAAAGGAGACAGGGGCTGTAGAGATGGCTTAGCAGTTATGGTGCTTGCCTACAAAGCCAAAGGACCCAGGTTCAATTCCCTAGGACTCATGTAAGCCAGATACAAAGTGGCACATGTATCTGGAGTTTGTTTGCAGAGGCTGAAAGCTGGCACACCCATTTTTCTCTTTCACTGCCTCTCTCTCTCTCTCTCTCAAATAAATAAAATAAGTTATAAAAAATAATTTAAAGGGGACAGGACAGCTTCAGGCCTTTTCAAGCCTACTCACAGGCATAGGTGTCACTCCTCATACCCAGTGAAGAAGTGAGGGAAAAGGAGACCAGGATGCTCTAGCAGCAGAAGTCACTCCTCTTGGAAAAAACATAAGAAGATGAGAAAAGGCACTTTTAGCTGTACATGGTGGTGCTTGTGTATAATCCCAGCACTCATGGAGATCATTGTGAGTTCAAGGCCTACCTGGTCTACAGTTGAGTTCAAGGCCAGCCAGAGCTATGTAGCAAGACCCTGTCTTTAAAAAAAAAGACACAGAAAGAAAGAATGAAAGGAAAGGAAATATAGAAGAAGGGAAAGAAAGAGAATAAATAGTGGAAAGTAGCACAAATCCCCAAGAAAAATAATGTGCATATGACTGACCAGAAACTGGATTCTATAAGTAAAGAGTTTTATAACCCAGATATTACAAAATACTTTTTAGTATCACCCAAACAAAAACTGGTTCGAGTATGCAATACTGCATTGCACACTCCTGGGTGACAGGGAATGGGAGCAAGAGCTCCCTGCACATAGAAACATCATGATGGTTGTTCAAAAGCAAAAACTTTTTGTAAATGGCTGGGGATGTAACTCAGTGGTAGAACACTTTCCAACTATGCATGATACCTAGGTTTCATCACCAAAAAGGAAAACCTTTCTATTGAAGGCCAACATTAAGAAAATTTTTAAAAATCAGCTCTGTCTCATTAATTAGTATGGAGATTTATGGAAGGGAGAAGCTACTGTATTGGATAATGAAAGGGAAGAATTGTTTGGAGCATGTATAGATGTTTTGTTAGGAGCATTATCACTTTGGAGGGAGGGATTGAGTTTGGGACCTTGATTTCAAACCATCCTTGTGTGGATTGTGGAGGCTTTTCCTGAAAACGTTATTTAAGGAATTTGTGGCTAGGTGTAGCCAGGCATTATCCTTTCTCCAGGGCTCTAATGTAAGCCTTAGACTTAGTGAGCTTGAGGCTGGGCAGCTTCTTGTACCGGAAAAATGTCAGCAGCTAATGAAATAGGTTCCTGGAACTTGGTTTTGCGGGCTGAAGCACTAGATGTTGGCTAGGATGTAGCAAAGCAAGCGTCAGGACATGGCTGGCTTAACAGATGAGCTCCCATCCCGAGTTCCCAGTAGCAGGGGTCAGCAGAAGCAGCAGGCACTCTGTTCCCCTTCAGGACACCAAGGATGGAACTGAATCCTGGAGTTCCAATTCAGAAGCTCCAGTGTCCTCACTTTACATACTGAGTTTCCAAAGTAGCTGACCAGAGGGAAATGGACCACCAGCCATCCTCTTCCCTCTGAAGATAAATAAGAACAGGGATAGCCCACAGGTGTAATTTCAATTGGCTTTTTTCATAGGGGTCACATAGTCTTCTTCTGACCTTAATGATTATTATCTGGAGGCTTCCAAAGCTTCACAGAGTCTTTTGTCAGTTGGGGAGACCCTGAAGTTAATGTGTAACAATAAGTAGAAGTTGGACCAGGGGAAGGGGAAGGTGACCTAAGCTGGTATTTATATCTTTATTTTAATTGACTCAATTTAAAAGTGAAATGCATTTTTCTAGTTCTGTTCCTGCTGTCAAGTACACTTTTGCTAATAGTAATAATCCTGCTATAACTATTCCCGTCCCTCACCTTTCCATGTGGTGGTTTCTTCAGTGCATACTAACATTATGAATAGTTTCTACTTATGCTATTCCTGGGTCTTGCCTTTAAATATTTAGCTATTAGGGTACCTAGGCCTCTTAAAATGATAGGGGTTTTATAATATTTACTGCCAGTACACGATCAAATGGAGAGCTTGCTGCAAGAACTTATTACATCAGTCGTTTAACTTATCTAATTAATCATACTTATTTTTGAAATCTGTGTCACTCGGTGGGAACAGTGCACATGCTGCACCTCAGAGCACACACTGACAAATACAGTGTTTAGCCAGTCTAAAGAATATGATATGGACATTGCTGTTGGATCTCTATTTATCAAAGGTTTCATAACATAAAATTTGTATTCAAACAATGTACTGTGTCGAGTTTATTCTTTGATATATGTAAAACATTTCACATACTAAAGTTTAACATTTTAAGGTTAAATTGGGTTCCCAGGTTTTCCTCTCCTTCCTCATCCTACCTCAAGTAATTAGTTAATTAAGGTCACACTCAGTAAATGCTTGTCTAGAAGACTTCTAAGCCTCCATTGGGGCAACTTGGTCTGTGTTAATGGGGACCATATGGTGTATGCTTAGATCTAAGAAAGTGTCAGAGTCCTTCTGTGTGAGAAATGGAACAAAGGATAGGCCAATCATAATACAAAGCAGTTTGTACAGGGAAAAGACCTCAAAAAAGTCTAGAATATTTGTTTAACATTCAAGATATTTTTGCAATAGTTTTGTTATTGTGACTACAGTCACCCTATAAGCTAGTAATTTTTTTATTTGAGAGAGAGAGAGAGAGAGAGAGAGAGAGATGGGTGCACCAGTGGCCTCTCAGCTGCTATGAACGAACTTCAGATGCGTGCACCCCCTTGTGTGCAAGTGTGATATTGCGTGCTTGCATCACTTTTGTATCTGGCTAAATGTGAGACCTGGACAAAAGAACGGGCATTCTTAGGCTTTGCAGGCAGGCACCTTACCTGCTAAGCCATCTCTCCAGCCCTAAGTTAATAAATATATAATTATGATTGTAGGATACAAATTTATCAATCATCCCATGTAACTCTTTTGTTAGACTAAATTTCACATAAACTTTAAAATATACTTTATAAAGAGAAAAAAGTAATTTAATCTGTTCATTGTTTCAGGGTTTCATTCCCTTCCCCCGAGCTTACTATAAACCAGGCTGTTCATAGTTACGTACAGCAAAGGGAGAAAATTAGCACTTTGCTCATTGAACTGGCAAGTCTGGATAGCTGAGTCATACATACATAGAAGGAAATGTGTAAGGTCTTCAGAGGTTGTCAAAGGATATTTACTGTATTTTGATAATTATGTTGACCAAAGAATTTCACTGATAGTGCATTTTTCATCAATATGAATAACTTTGAAATGTAAAGTTGATTGAAATCATACACAAGTACTTGCTTTGTTTTAAACATTTATCACTAAAGTGACTTCATTTTTAGATTCTGCTCTCAGAGACAAAAATTGAAAATCTATGCAATATTAAAATTAAACTGAGCTAAACATGGTAGTATATGTGTGAGATCTGAGCCTTTGGGGGAGTAAAGCAGGAGGATAAGTTCAAAGCCAGCCTGCTACATAGTGAGACCTTGTCTCAAAAATAAATTAATTAACTAAATAAATAAAATTCAATCTAAAAGTAATTGTATCTTCTTTATCATTTCATTCTGTGTAGTTTGAAAATGAATTAAATAAATATTTTAAATATATTTGGCACAAAATATTTTTGTGAATATAATACTTAATATTTCTTGTACAAATGCAAAAATTGTTAAAATAATATGAGGGGTTTATGTTTTATATATTGTTTGTTTTGTTGAGGAACAATCATAACATTTTGTGAGGTCCACAATATTTTAGTGTAATTGAAATTAAAGACTGAATATTTTACTGTTGGCCAGAAATAAATTTGAAATTTGGATAAGTTCCTATTCTTCCCCAGGCATTCTTACCCTATTTTTCTACTTTGTTCTACTTGCTTGGGGTTCAGTAGTGGCTTTTTTGTTTGGGGGGCTAAGTACCAATGGATCTAACCAGAGTTGTAACACTGGCTGGGGTCTTTCCTAAAGCCTCTTGGGTATTTGTCATGCTGTCACTGATCCAGACTGCCATATTTCCCATGCCAATGCCACTGCTTGGTGCTATGCACTGCCACAGAGTGGCTTTAGTGTTGATAGGCCAAACCAGTGGCAGCTAAACCCCTCAGTCATGGACTACTGGTCACCTTCTTGGGTTCAGCTCTACCACTATAGCAATTTCTTCAATTGTTGACTCTTCAGCTTTAGTCTCTTCATGCCCCAACTTTCTCCTCAAACTCTGAGGAGTTACAATATATCACTTTAAAAAAAAATATTTATTTGCAAGCTGAGAGAGAGGAAGAGAGAGGGAGAGTGTGTGTGAGAGAGAGAGAATATGGGCACAACAGGGCCTCTTGCCACTGCAAATGAACTCCAGACACATGTGCCACTTTGCGCATCTGGCTTTTTGGGGTACTGGGGTTATCAGGCTTTGCAAGCAAATGCCTTTAACTGCTGATCCATCTCTCTAGTTCACATTATATATTTTCTTTATGAATTGAAGCTGATCTTAAACTTTCATTTATTTCATATGCCATTTAGTTTGTTAGGTGTGTTGGTGGATACCTGTAATTTTAGCACTCAGAAGGCTGAGGCAGGAATAAAACAAATTAAGGCCTTCTTGGGTTGTATAGAAAAATTCTATTCAAAAAAATAAACTACCAAAAACTAAATTTAAAAAAAGGATAAAGAAGGCTGGAGAGATGACTTAGCAGTTCAGGCCTGAGGACCCAAGTTTGATTTCCCCAGAACACATGTAAGCCAGATGTGCATTGTGGAACATGTGTCTGGAATTTGTTTGCAGTGACTAGAGGCCCTGGTGTGTCCATTCTGTCTCTCACTCTCTGTCTGCCTCTTTCTTTTTAATTGAATTTTAAAAAGGATAAAGAAAAAGAAAACTGAACCTACTAATAAAAATCATTTATTTCTCTATTTATTACATATTACTTCCAACTTATATTCCTGAACAATCTTAGATCATTATTTTTTCACTAAGCTGATTTAATGCTAGAAAAACCTCAAGACTTTATTAGTTTTGTTAGCCTATGTATTTTTTTAAAAAAATTTTTATTGACAACTTCTATACTTACAAATAATTAATCATGATATTTCCCTCCCCTCCCCCCAATCCCCTTCAAAACTCCATTCTCTGTCAAATCCCCACCCTCTCTCCATTAGTCTCTCTTTTAATTTAATGTCATCTTCTTTATTAGAGAATAGTCACACTTTTTTCTTTCTTGGTTTTGAGATGGGTCTCACCATGAAGCTCAAGCAGGCTTCAAACTCTTGATCATCCTGCCACAGCCTCCCAGGTGTTGAGAATACACGTGTGTGCACCATATCAAGCAGAAAGGCATGCTTTATTTAAGCTTTAAAAAAACCTAGCTGGGCGAGGTGGCCCACTCCTTTAATCCCAGCGCTCAGGAGGCAGAGGTAGGAGGATCACCATGAGTTCAAGGCCATTCTGAGACTACAGAGTGAATTCCAGGTCAGCCTGGGGTGGAGTGAGACCCTACCTCAAAAAAACAAAACAAAACAAAACAAAAAAACTTAACATTCCTTGAGGATCAACTTTCCTAGTCATTGTGTGGTAACATTTCTTTCTTAGACACACATACACACACACACACATTATATATATATATATGTTTAACATTTTAAAATTTATTTATTTGCAAGCAGAGGAAGATAGAGAGAAGAGATATGAGAGACAGAGCAGGTGTGCTAAGGCCTCCAGCCACAGTAAACTAATTCCAGATGCATGCCACTGTGTGCATCTGGCTGTACATGGTCACTGGGGAATTGAACCTGGGTTATTAGGCTTTTTCAGGCAAGCACCTTAACTGCTAATCCATTTCTCCAGCCATGCATAGATTCTTTTTAGTCATTGGATTAGCAGGAGACATATATGTCTGTGTTTGTGTGTGTGTACATGCGTATACCACAGTCGCTAAATTATAGTCATAACAATTGTCATATGTGTTTTCAGTTCTAGTCCATCCAATGACTAAGTATGTACAACACACAATTATAGAGTTAATAGGCATGAACCAGAAACAATGTGGAGTACAACTGTGTAATTCTGGTGGTCTGTCTCTCTAGTTAAGAATAAGCAAGTGGACTCCAATTAAAAACAGGTAACATTTCTTTCTAGTTTACATCAAATAAAACATAAGTATATTTAAAGGTAACTGTTTAAGTAAAAGTTAGAAAGACTTCAATACAGACATTTATATTCTTATATAACCATTAGAAAAGCTAGAAGGGAGATAAGAATTAAAAAGCCACAAAAAGATTTTTGACTAAATTACTCAAAGAGTTGGTTGGTTGACCTATTTTGTGGGGCATAGCCCTGAATTCATCGAGGACTAAGTTCTGGCAGTTTCCTATCCAGAAGGAGACAAACTTCTTCTAGGAGCAGAATCTGAGAAGTGAGAGAGCTAACTCCTGGTATACTGAACTTAGGAGTGGGCTATCTGCCTCTAGCAACAGCCTGAGGAAAAGAGAAACTGAAGAGAAATTTAATTTCAGCCTTTAGTAACCCTGTTACATCTGTTATTACTACTGCTCTGATGTTACTGTGTTACTGTGGCTGTTGGATTCATCTATGTACAGGTACTATTGGTATTTTTATTGGAATTACATAAACACATCGTGCATTCTGTATGCAAAGGGTAAGGATTTTTTGACTTAGGATAATATTAAACATTTGTTAAAGGAAGGGATTTAGTGATATGACCTGCTGGGCTCTGCTGATCTAGAACACACATACACTGTGATCACAAATGCAATAATATTAAACCCACCTGATGCCTTCAGCAAATCTGTGGGCCTTTAGTTAGTGACCTTGTTGTCCAACCAGTTCACTGTGGAAATTGGGCAAAGAACATAGTTTAAGATCAGTCAGATTCTCTAAACATTGCTCGTCAATATTGGCCAAAGGTACTCCAAAGCAGAGGAAACCTAGTTACATTGCGTTAAGTGGGTGGATTACATAGTTGTAAGGTTAACTTTAGGACAAGTTACAAATAAGAAATTTAACATTTCACAGCAATAATCTCAGGAAAATTACTTGGAAGGTCCATAAGAAATATCCCCACACTTCTGTCCCATGGTTCATTCCCATATTTCATTCTTCTACTTCATTACCACAGTTGGTAAGAGTCTAATAAAAAGCCACTGCAATTTGTAGAAACCTGTGGAATTCTCTTGCTAAAGAGCTTAGTCTTCATCAGTAAAGAGAGATCTTGAGTTCTCTAGACAACTACTAATACAAACGTATCTGTCCATGGATCTTGCTCTTGGATAATTTCCAGTGTTTTCATCAAAGGTATAGTTCTTTGAGTTCCTAACATATGACCTCCTCAAAAAATTGAGTTTTAATATATTGTCATGTAACAAAAATTAATATAATTTGTCTTAACAAAATTTTATTTTTTAAAAAGGCAAACCCCACTACTGTGTTTTTTAAATATATTTTTATATATTTGTGTGAGAGACACACATAAACACAGAGAGAGAGTGAGAGGATGTCTGTGTGTGTGTGTGTGTGTGTGTGTGTGTGTGTATTGCATGTGTGCCAAGACCTCCTGCTCCTGCAAACAAACTCCAGATGCATGTGTCTCTGGTTTTACTTGGGTGGTAGGGAATTGAACCAGGCTGACAGTCTTTGAATGCAAGCACCTTTAACCTCTGAGCCATCTCCCCAGTTCAAGATTTTTTTTTTTTTTTTTTAGGCAGGCTCTCACTCTGGCCCATGCTGACCTGGAACTCACTTTTGTAGCCCCAGGCTGTCCTCAAACTCACAATGGTACTACTACCTCAGTCTCCCTAGTGCTGGGATTAAAGGCATGTGCCATTACACCCAGCTAAGATTTGCTTTTGATGTATAAGTTTGAATACCATTTCTAGAGCTATCCTTTCTTTGTGTAGGTCTAATTTTCTGTCTGGCATCATATTCTTTCTTTGGCCAGCTGACAATGAAGACAATGAAGTTTTCTGAAAAAAAAAAAAAAAAGTCTCTAATGTGCCTTCTTTTCTGAGTGTAGAGATTTGGGTTGACAGTTTGTTTTGAAGACCTGACTCCACTGTCTTTTAGCTATAGTTTCTAACAAGAAGCCTTCTATAAATATCTTTTGTTTGTAATGTACTTTTATTTTGAAATGACTTCAAGAGTTTTTCTTGGATTAAGGTGACTACCCTTTCAATTTAATAGTAAGAGTACAATCATTTAATTTACATTTTCTTACTTAAGAAGTTAGCTACTTTCCCATTAATATGACTATTCATTTTCACCTCTATTCATTTAGTGTTTGCACCTATCAATGCAGGCACCAAATACAGACCAGCATGTGTATTTCAGGGAAAGCAGAATGTCAGCAGCTGGCAAAACAAAATGACTGTTTCATGTGGACAGAGCCAGGATTGAATATAATGTGTTGTAGCAAAGTGGAAAGTTTGACTCAGACCAAAGAACAAACACTCTAGTCAACATGTAGTACTTTTGTTTTTAATGAAAAGAGATACTATCTTCACTGTTATAATAGTACTATCTTTTGGAGAGACTGAATAATTATTTGCCTTACAGAAGATAAGCTGTAGCAGTCTTATCTCTAGTTACGTAGTTGATCATTATATGAGAATCAAAAAAAGGAAACTGAAAATTAACACTTACTATGAATTTAAACATAGGATTTTTAAAAATAAATCCTTAATCATTGACAGACTTTAAATATAGTGAAATAAGACATAAGTGCCTTTCTACATGGAAATTCATTGTTACTTGTTTTCCTGATCACTTAGGAATTAATTTTTTTTTTTTTTTTGGAGAGAGATACAGAGAGAGACAGACAGAGAGGGGGAGGGAGACAGATAGAGAATGGGCGCTCCAGCAGTCTCTCAGCTGCTGTGAATGAAATCCAGATGTGTGTGCCCCCTTGTGGGAAAGTACGGCATTGCGCCCTTGTGTCACTTTGCATCTGGCTAAACGTGGGACCTGGAGATTAGAACCTGGTTCTTAGGTTTAGGAGGCAGGTGCCTTAACCGCTAAGCCATCTCTCCAACCCAGGAATTAATATTTTTAATTTGGATTAAGCCTTTTCCTTTAGATACTGATAAATGCCTCCAAATGCTTGGGGCTCTTAATCCAGTTATTTTTATGGTCTACTTAAACCCAAAGGCAGTGAATTTACTCTGTACCCTGTGCCTGAGCAGAGAAATGATTCAAGTGATTTGTGTCCTTTGAGGAGAAATACGTAGAGGGGTCCCAAGGTCCCATTTTGCCTTGATGACATCCAGTTTTTATGCCAAAGAAGGCCAGTGATACCAGAGACTTTTTGTCATGTTTTTGTCATTTTTGTTAACTGAAGAGATGGTATGCCCTAGGCTTCCTTTCTAGCTAGTTCCTGTGTGATGGGTTTTATACAGATGGTGGTCAGACACAGTGTCTTCTAAAAGTTTTAAGCACTATGTTGAGAACTAAGATAATAATTACTTATTAGTTTTAGGACTGCTAAAGAGGCCTCCATGGTGGGGAGTACTGATAGAGTAGATGTTAAGTTAGAGAACTATGTAGGTAGAAACAATGTTTAGAATCCAGGTTCAGGGTTAAGTCTGTCCTAAGAATTCTCCAATCAACTAGGTGTGAATCTACCATGCCTGGGAGTAGGCTTTGCCCTTAATTTTTGCTTTTCTCTGTCTATAAATTTAGTGTACAGCCTCACTCAACTCTAATTTTAACTAATATACCCATGAATTTCAAATCATCTCTCTAAGATCAGTCCTCCCAAATCCCAACTCTTTATCCCATTGCTAGTGTATAAATAGTCATTGGTACCTCAAACTCATAATGATTGCATCTGAATTTGCCAAATTATTTTCCATTAAAAATAAATATAGGGGACTAAGAAGATGGTTCAGTTGTTAAAGGAATTTGTCTGCAAAGCTTTTTGGCTTGGGTTCAACTCCTCAGTACCCATACCAGACCTTTTCAAAAAAAGTGGCAAATATGTTTGGCATTCATTTGCAGTGGCAAGAGATCATTGTTTACCCCCACCACATATACATTAACTTAATTAATTAATTAAAAATAATAAAAATAAAAAGTTGACCCTGTTACCATTATTTTATCTTAGTAAATAATACATACTTCATGTAGTTAAAAATTTTTAGGCAGTTCTGTTCTCACTCAAAAAGTCCATTAAATTCTACCTATTTAAGGATTTCTCTCAAATCTTTCTTCTGTTCTTCAGCCATGTTTTGTTATATCTCTAATGCTTAGAACAGTTCTTGGTACATAGTAGACATTCAGTAAAGAATTAATATGTGAAAAAACAAAGAAAATACATATAGCACTTGGTCCCAGAGAAAACTGTTAATTCAGGAAACAGATAAAAATTTTAAAAATTAAAAAAATTAAAAATTTAATAAAGTATTTTGAGAAACATTCAAAATAATCTTTTATCTACTAAGCAACAACATGCATCTCTAAAAAAAGCAACAATATGAGTAAAAGAATAATTTCTTGGAAGTAGTTTTTAAAATTTTTTATTTTGTCTTGTTTTGTTTGTTTTGAGACAGGGTGTCCCAAGCATCCCAGGCTGGCCTCAACATCATTGCATAGCTGAGAATGACCTTGAAATTCTGATTATCTTGCTTTTACCTCCTAAAAGCTGGGATTACAGGCATGTGCTAGCATGCCCAGTTAAGTGGTGCTGGCGATCAAACCCTGGGCTTCATGCATGAATGAGCTACAGAAGGAGCTGGAAGTAACAGATTTTTTTAAAAGACAATGAGCAGGATGACTAATAAGATTGACCCAATTTACAACCTCATTAGTAACTTAGAAGATAAAGTGAAAGCCAGGCATGGTGTTTGCATTTAATCTCAGCACTCAATGGGAAGTTGGAGGCTATTCTAGGGTTATAGAGTGAGTTTCAGGACAGCCTGGTCTAGAATGAGGCCAAAGATAAAGTGAAGAAAATAGAGAACACAGTGCATAATGGTATACAAAAATTATGGGAAAAATTAAAGTATAGAGGGTGAATTCCAGAGGTATTAATCTGTCCAATAGGATTTTCTAGAAGCAAAACTACACTGGAAATGAGGAGTTATAAAATGAATTTGAAAATGTCCATGCTTGAATGGAAAAAATAAACACTAATATTTAGATGGGAAGAATAACCAAGTGCTGGTAAGTGTTATAAAAGGAAAACAGATAATTGATTGTACTTTAAGAAGTCTTGAGAACCACTGCTTATGAAGCAATACTATTTCATGCAATGCTAGCAAGGAAAAACTGCTGCCAGTTAAAATATAGCATCCACACCAATTATAAGACATTTCTGTTTCAAACATATTAGAATGCTGATTGGGGCAAGAAACGTGCCTTAGAATTGATGAGACTGGCTGGGGTTGTAGCTCTGTAGGAGAGTGGCTACCTTGCATGTATAAGGCCTGTATATATTCTCCAAAAACTTATAACAGAGGGAAAAAACAATTTGCAATTTATCAACCATGAAAGGTTTACATTTTCTCACCACTAACATTGTTTGCTGCAGGAAAATAGAGCAAAATTTTTAAAAGAACAACAACAAAAAGTCTGAGACCTAACACTTATACCCAACTTAAAGTTCAATTGTATAAATAAATGTATTTTTGAAATTATAAAACCTCAAAAAATTTACAATTCTCAAAATTAGCATGAACACCTGAAATATCTTTGGCTAAATAAAAAAAGGAATTAGAGTTCCTTCGTTCTAGTCAATTATCCTGCTGCTGGCTTACGGCTGCCTGGACCCTGAAAGCTTGCTGGGGAAGCAGGCCCCTGACTCCACTTTCCTCTTGAAGGGCTCCTGGATCCCCGATTCCCAGGTCCCCGGCTCCAGGGGGCTCATGTGTGGATTAACTGGTTCCAATTGCTTCCTCTGCTGCCGGCTTGAGGCAACCTGGACCCTAGGAGCTTGCTGTGGAAGCGGGCTTCTTGCTCAGCCTATGTGAATGAATAGCCCCTGGATTCCCAATTCCTGAATTCCCTGCTCCAGAGGATGCACATGCAGAGTGAGTTTGCCAGAGCTCTCATTCATAGCCAGAGAACCTCCTCCAGGGAGATGGTGGTAGATACCTAGGAGACGCAAAACTTAAAATTAGAGAGCTCAACCCTAGAGGAGACTTGTAAAAAGACCTCCAAGTTTCAGTGAACACTGAGGAATAGGGGGCAAAAAAATTAAAAGTCACAGGGTGGTAAGGTGTACTCTGAGTCATTGCTTCCTCCATAGGTTCTCAATGGTGCATGCATGATCCCACAGTGATTACTGATAATCTCACTGAGGAAAGCCCTTAGTGAAATTGTGATGGGGGAGAGGGGACATAAGAGTGGAACCTGATGGGAATATGACCAATTTATAATACGTTCATATATTAAAGTTTTCAACAAAAATTAAAGAATAAAACAAGAAAAGGAGGCATGGGGGGTGAGGAGGAAGGGGACCAGGGAAGAGGAAGAAGGGAAAGTAAAGGGGGAAAAGGGGAAAGGTTATAGGAAAGACAATGGGGAGAAGGAGATGATGATGATTTTATTATTTCCCAGCATAGAGTTAACAAATGAAATATAGAAATTTACAAATATTAAGAGCACAATAAAAGCACACATAGTAAAAACTTGGCATAGGCAAATAAATTGATGGAGTGTAGTTTCAGCTCAGTGATAGAATAGTTGCCTAGCATGTACAAGACTCTTGGTGACACCTTCCCCAACACTGAAAAAAGAGAAAAAACAGAAAGGGAGGGAAGGAGAGAGAGAAAGGGGGAGGGGAGAGAGATGGAGTAAGTGTGTAGGAAAGTCACAGAGGAGGAGATAATATGATGGAGCTGGGGGGATGGCTCAGCAGTTTAAGGTGATTTCTTGCAAAGCCTGTTGGCCTCGGTTAAATTCCCAGCACCCATCCAAAGCCAGAGAAAAAATGATGCATGTATCTGTGATCTTAGCATGTCTATGACAATGGGAGGCAGAGCCCCCATCAAATCTCTAGCAGGCAAAAGACCCAATCTCAAAAAAGGTAGAATATAGCCAATTCTTCTGACCTCCACATGCATGCTGTGGCATGTACACACACACACACACACACACACACACACACACACACACACAAAATGATAAGGAAGAGGAGTGTAATAGTTTGAATGTATGTCCCAATAGACTCAGGTGTTTAAAAAGAAAAGAAAAGAAAAGAAAAGAAAAGAAAAGAAAAGAAAAGAAAAGCTTGTCTCTAGCCCCCTGACTGGAGGAGGTGTCACTGGGGGTGGACCTGATTTCTAGCCTAAAGATATATAGAGTTCTTGGGTTTTTCCTGGGGTTCCTTGCTGTTTTGGCTGCCAGTTTTTCTCTTGCTTGTGGTTCTTTTTTTTTATAATTTATTATTTATTTATATTATTCTAATTTTACATTCATAAAGGTGACTCCATTATCCTCCTCCCTGTCCTCCCTCTTCCAAAGGGACCCTCATCAATGGGGAATGTAGGTCATGCATTGTGGGGGTAGTCAAGAGTTATGGGGAATAGGCCAAGTCTCTGTGCATAATGCCCCAACTTGTGGCTCTAACATTCTTTCCGACCCTCTTCTGCAAATTTCTCTGAGCCACATTGGGGTCATTTTAGTTCTACTTTCAGTGATGAGGTTTTGCGAGCCTCTGTGTCTCTGCATATCTGGTTTAGTAGGAGTTGGATGTTCTCTGTGTTTATCTCCTTCAGCCTTTTTCTGGTGTCGCGATCACCAAGAACAGCTGTATTCTTGCCCTTCCCCCGCATTAGTCTATGGTTTCAGCTGGGGCCCTGGTGAGGTGTGATTGGCTGATCCTCCCTTCAGGTTCGTTGTCCATCTGAAAAAGATAAGCAAATTCTCCAAAGGAGAGAGAAGTTAGTACTAGATAGATGGGATGGCCATAGATATCTTGGAAGGAATTTTATATGGGTAGGCCCTCTTCTAGCCCACATTTGGTGGTATCTTGATCTTGGAGACTGTGCTCATTTTTTTGTACATGGTTTTCATTTATTTCCCAGTTCCAGCAATGAGTTCCATTCCACTGAGTGGATCTATTAGCCAAATCAAGAGCAGTTGGTTACTCACCATGGCTGTGTGCCACTACTGCACCTGTTTGAGCATTACGTCAGGTTGTTCCTTGCTGGGTAGCTTAGACTGTGAGTTGTTTGGACAGATGTTGGCTATTTTCCCCCAGTTGCTTGTGTAGCACCGTCTGACACTAGACTAGCTAACTGTCTGGGGACTGACCCTCTTCCAGATTCTGGCCATGTCTCTCCATGTTTGGTCTCACACGCATATGCTATCTTTGACAGTAGGGTCTTACCATTAACCTTTGGTGGGTCATCAAGAACTCTGACAGAAATCTGTCTTTTTTGGGAAGCCTTGTAGGTATCTCAGGTCAGCAGCTCATTGTGAAAGTTAACCCTGTGCTGGTACTGGGAGTTATAAGTCAGCGCCTAGGAAGGTGAGAGGAGAAAAAGATAGATAATATAAAAGAGAAAGTGAGTATAGAGAGGAGATGGAGAAAGAGAGAGAGAGAAGAGAGAGAAAAGCAGGAAAAGATTAAGGTTGGTCTTCATGATGTTCTCTCCAGTTTCCTGTGGTTCAGGTGTTCCCTCTGCGAGCTTGCTGAAGGATCAATGTTTTAGCCTGTTGTTCAGAATAAAGGGTTTTATAGTATCATTTCCTTTTGGGTCCCTATTTGTATCCCCCCACCCTTGTCCTCCCTCTCACCCTCTCGCTCCTTCCCACCTTTACCCTCCTTCCATCCCATCCTCCCTATTGTCTGGTCCTCAGAGTGCTTATTAGGTTTGGCCTCATCTCAGGTGGATTCAGGTTAGGAGCGACAGATAAACGAGACCATACGATGATTATCTTTTTGTGATTGGGTAAGCTCACTGAGGATGATTTGTTCCATATTTGACCTTTTTTTAAAAAAATTTCATTATTTCATCTTTCCTTACTGCTATGTAGAATTCCATAGTATAGATATACCACATCTTTGTTATCCATTCATCTAATAATGGACATCTGGGTTGATTCCAGCTCTTTGCTATTATGAATTGAGCAGCTGTAAACATGGTTAAGCAAATGTATCTGATCTGAGGCTTGGAGCCTTTAGGGTAAATGCCCAGTAAGGGAATAACTGGATCCGTTGGTAGGTATGCTTGTGGTTCTTGATGTGTGGTTGTTTCTCTCTGCTTGGATCTGTGAAAGGGGGCTAGCTTATTCCACCATCAATGGAACTTCCCCTGGATCTGTAAGCTTCAAATAAACCCCTTCCTTCCACAAACTGTGTCTGGCTTGGAAGTTCATCCCAACAGTGTGGAGCTTGTTTACAACATATATTTAAATATATATATATATATATGTATATATATATGCCTAAAGAAATGTGAATAGGTTAGTACATAGAAATAAATGATACTGATATGAAGAACATAATAGGCACTATAAATGTAAGTATTTTTTTCTGTACCTTTCTGCCTGATATTTTATATTCCTTCAAATGTATGGAAAGTTGGCTTTATTATAGCCTACAATATTGTCTATAGATTCTGCAGGCACACACTAAAGTTGCCTCCCAATGGTTATTGCTTAGTCTGTGCTCCTTTTGCTGAATTGTCAGTTTTGTTTTGGTTGATGTTTGTTTTGTTTTTGAGATGGGCTCTCATGTATCTTAGCCTGGCCTTAAACTCATTATGGATGACCTTAAATTTCCAATACTTCTACTTTTACTTCCCCAGTACTGGAATTACAAATCTGCACTACAATACCTGGCTTATGCAGTTCTGAGGACTAAACCCAGGATTTATGCATGCTAAGCAAGCACTCTACCTACTGAGCTACATACCCAGCTCTGAAATAAGTCAGCTTCTGAATCTCATCACATTCTGATTGCCATACCAGTTTGCATTTGTTGAATTGGTGTGTTAGTCAGACTTTTCTTCATCACTATAGCCAAGAAAACAATTTAAGAGAGTAAAGGTTTATTTTGCTCACGGTTTCAGAGGTTTCAGTCCATCATTGCAAAAAGGGCTTGTTGGAGATGAGCTGTTCATATGAGAAGCAAGAAGCAGACAGAGAATAGTACCTTTTTCCCCATTTTATTACATCCCTACTCCCAACCCATGTGATGGTAGCATACACATTCAGGATGTTGCTTCCCACTTAGTTAATCCTCTTCAAAAATGTCCTCCTCCCTACAGACACACCCAGGGGTTATGTATTATAGATGTTTCTAAATCAAATCAAGTTGACAATTAAGATTAGCCATGAAAATCAAGTCATGAGTCCAATCTGATTCTTCTTTTTATGAAAACTTCCTACTCACCTCCCACACATATTACTCCTTTGCATACGAGAGTGAGGAGGCTGAAGAAGGTGAATGACATCACCATGATGCTATTTTAATTTGAACATTGAACATTAGCCTGGGTATTGGTTACTGGGTATTGCCCATCAAACACTAATACCTCCTTCCCACACACATTCATCTTGTGGATTTGCCCCAGACACTCTTTATCTTCATAAAAATTCTTACTTCTGATGGATTAGGAGAGTTCTTTTCCTTTAGGCTATCGAACTACTCAGCTTTCTCTAATCCCTACTCCAAAGCCTGGCTACAGACCTACCCTGAAGAAGGGCAACAGACAACAGGGCTTTGAGAGTCATAGGACCTACTCACAAAAAGTAGTGGCACTATTAAGTAGCAGTTTTTCTGCCTATTTCATAGACATATATAGCTCTTTAACCAAGATTTGTGTGTGATGGGGTGTGGTACTGGTGACAGAATCCAGTACCCATTCATACAAGGCTAGTACTCTGCACTGAAATATATCCCCAGCCCAACCAATATTTTTATACCTAATATGTTTTTCTACTTCCAAATATCTGCTGCTTTTCCCCCTAAGAGAAGCATGGTACAGAAAAATCATTATAATTATCATTTTAAAATTATTTTCTCAAGTTTGTGGTTTCATTGGATTACAACTTCATTTTTAAGTGCAGTGGTAAAATTTGTTATATCACTACAGCAAAATAAATTTTAAAAACCAGCAATAAGGACATTGTTTTAAATGAATTGTCATTATTTAAATGTACTGTATGCATACAATTCACAAATTATATAGGGGAGTGAAGACCTCTGGGCTATGGTTGGTATATTTCAAGTCTTATTTTCTTTTGCAAAAAAAATGTATTCATAAATTTGAGATATTGTATTTATCTTAGTTTATTTTGTGTCAGGTTAGATATGCAATACCTGAGGAGGTGCCTGAAGAACCGGAGAAGAAATTATCATTGCCTAAGGTATCATAATGCCTGCTAGAACCTTCATTACTAACCTCATTATTCTTACATTAATTCTGGCTACTGGTTAGCAAAGTTAATCAGTTCTAGGAACTAGAAGTATGGGATCTTAAATTCTTCTGATTTATAGGCATTCATATTTTTTTCTTTTGATAGCAGTTAGAATATATCTACTATTAAACAAAAATAGCCCTTTGCGATTTAGGGAGAAATAGCATATTGTTCATATACTTACCCTTGTGATATGTTTCCTATTGAAAGGATGAAGACAAAAAAAAATTGGAGAGTCAAATAGAAACACTGAAGATGAGCTTAGAGAATGAGAAGAAAAATAAGGAAAGGTACTAGTAACAAAGATTCACTGTGGTTCATTTGCAGCTAAGTCACTAATCATCTGAAAATTTATTACAGATGTAGAAAGGAAGCAGACCGGATAAATAAAAACTGGGAGAAGAAATTCCTTATCCTCAGGAACAGGTAATAGTGTGGTAACATATCAAAATTCTGTTTATAAAAAATGCAGCTACTCATTGATGAAATTAGGAGTCTGTGTTTTTCTTTACATATTAATTAAAGTTAAGTGTCCCTCATCTACTTTTAATATAAATCTAACATAGTTGGTTTGGAATAGAGGAGTAATCAAAATCACTTAAAAGAAAAATGTACTCAAGACTATTTCATTCCCTAGCTCAGTGTTTCAACCTTGAAAGCTCAACATGCCAGATAGACTCTTATAATATCTAGATTAATCAGACCTATCCTGGTATCTTTCTCTATAGCATTCTTTGCACATAATGATATATGCCTGGATTATAGTCTGTATCCTCTTAGTGTGAAAGGTGCAGGTCACCATTATCATTTCTCTTGGCACAAATGGGGCACAGATATGGAACACAAGTTCAGGAACTCCATTCTATCTGGCATATGCCACAGAGATGCAGCAGCTACCACCTGTATCCCAGCAAGGTCCACATGTATCCTTCTCAGCTATTCTTGTTCTTCCTGGAGGTCCTGGTCTACGGTACTTCCCAAACTCATAGAAAAAAATGACATGTGATACCACTGTGGATTTTCCAGATGGAAGATAGGTAAGCAACTGTCATACCTGCCTTCTCCTCATTTTACCCCATTCCCAGGAGCACCAGGTTGCCATCTTAGTTAGGTGGCTTACAGTGTGTCAAGCTGACAAAAATTTAGAAAGTGTGCAAGGTGCCAACATTGTTCACTTGTTTCTTCCTCTCCCTTCACTTTGCAACTTCTTGTAGAACCCCTTGTTTTCAGATTTAGGAGGTAGGTTTTGTTTGGGTAAACAGAAACTCTACCCTGATTCTTACTTCTTCTCCCCCCCCCCAGTTCTTTCTCTTTCTCTTCTGCATTTCTGAACTTGCCTGTGTCAGAAGATTGGGAGCTGCTTCCCTGATCATGTGCCTACCCTGGTCTCTGTAGTTTCAAAGAGAAGTGTAACCTTTGTGTCTTTCTTAGCTTCCAGTAAAAAGTACAATGGAAAAAATAACTCAGTATTTGATAAATGTTTTTCTCATCATCCAAAACTGCTCTGTGTATCTCATTTTCACAAGTGCATACTCAAGAAATATTAATTTCCATATTATATGAAATTTAAGTTTTATAATAAATGCACAAATCAAAGCAGCATAAATGTGGGGTCGAGTAGCAATAGCTGTCCTGTTCTTGTCCCTTCTTCACATTTTAGTTGTGTTACTCTTCTCAGAGGCTGGACTCTGGGTGGGAGAAGCAGAGGTACACCAGAGGAAGTTCAGAGGATTCTGATGGTGGGGGGTTCAATACCTTATGCTTTTAAGAAATAGAAATCTATTTGCTGTATTTTCTAACTATATTCATGAAAAAAACAACTGAGATTTTTCCTTTTTCACAACACCTTTGACTGCTACGGGTATCAATATGACCCTGGCCCTGTAACATTAGTTGTGGAATTCTTTTTTTTTTCTTTCAGAGATTGGAGAGATAAAATGTGTAAAACTTGCTTTTAAATTAACTGGGCCACAGGAAATATGTTATAGGAAGTAATGGAATAAATATGAGTGCTGATCTCATTACTAACCTGGGAACCTTCTCCAGGGAGATGGCAGTAGACACTGAGGAGATCAAAACTCATCAAAGCAAAAAGTCAGAGGGCTCAACACTAAAAGAAACCTATAACATGCTTTTCAAAACTCAAAGAACATTACGGAGGAGAAGGCCAAAAGATTGTAAGAGCCATGGGTTTGGAAGGTATATTCTTAGGCATATTGTACTCACCCATAGATTGGTTCATTCATGAGCCCCATAGTGATTACCCATAATCCCACTGAGGAGGGTCCTCAGTTGGATGGAGGTAGGGGAGAAGTAATAGAATAATGTAATCCAACAGGAAGATAATCTATTTTCAATATGTTCATGTATTAAAGTTCTCAATTTAAAAAAAAATAACTGGGCTACAGTTTGCCTTGAAGAACAGATTTTAAATGGTTGAGTCTTGTTGTTTGCATGTTTGCAGTCTTGGAGATGGAACAATGGGCTCCACTAATGAACCACATCTCTAGCCTAAAAACTATTTTTAAAATTTCTTCTTAATTTCGTATTTATAATTTTCTGTGAAATTATATGACTGCTATAAATTTTTCCAATTATTGCTATAAAGTTATTCCTAAAATTGGACATTACTTTTCTAACAAATTTCTACTGATTGGGGGTTTGAAGCAACAGTTACCAAAGTGATTCTTATATGGGATAAGTCTGAGGTACTGGCTGACCCAGGGATAATCAGTTCTTCATTTCAGTCCAATCTTTGTTGTCTCATCACACCTCCTTCTGCTTTACCTCCTCTGATCTTCCTGATTCCCTCTTTTAAAACCCTGGTCTCACAAGATTATCCAGAATAATCTCTCCATCTCAATATCCTTAAGTCATTCACCATTTTATTGTATGATGTGATACACTCATAAGTTCCATGGATTACAGAATGGATACTTTGGTGGAGGGTAAAATTTAGTCTAACCCAGTCAATGTTTTCACCTCCAAATATTTACACCCATCCCAATGCACTCCAATTATAGCATCAACAAATCCAAAACCTCAGCTATTTGTCATGAGCTCAGAAGTCCCAAGTCTCATGATCTACATTCCATATCAGTGAGGTTCCAGTTATAACCTGTCCTCCATTGGTGGATTTGTGAAGCTATATAACAGATTGTTTCCTCCAAAATACAAAGTAGAATAGGCATCATATTTACATAGTAGTCAATGACACTTATAGATATTTTTGTTCAAAAAGGGAGAGCATGGAAAGGAAAAACAAAATGAGTCATTACTTCAAACAAGTTTTTAATCCTGCCTAGGTTTCAAGGCCTAAGAATAATTCTTTGAGGTGGAAGACTTCACAGTCTATACCCAAAGCACTATTCACAGACTTGTCCTTCTACTTCATGACATAGCATGTTTTTGCAACTAAATAGTCTGTGCTTTCTAACAGAATTGTGAAGGCCCAGTAGACTTTCATTTTCCACTCTGTCCCATTCAACCAAACTGGTAGTGTTTTGTTAATACAACATTCTGAAAAACCTTCTGTGTCTGACATGTCATGGGGAACCATTTCTTTGAGCAGGAGCTTCCTTTTCATGTCTTTTCTATATACTCCAATTTCTATTCTGGACTCTTACTAAGGTGGCTCTGAACTATTAATCACACACCTAATCTTTTTTTGGGGAGGGGTTTATTCACTCTAGTCCATGCTGACCTGGAATTCACTATGTAGTCTCAGGGTGGTCTTGGACTCATGGTGATCTTCCTACGTCTGCCTCCCAAGTGCTGGGATGAAAGGCATGCACCACCACACCCGGCTACACACCTAATCTTTTGAAAGTTTTCTGGGAAACTGAATGCTTTGTAATTTTTGCCAATGTTGGGAATGGAACCCAAGTAGGCAAGTTCTCTGCCACTTAACTACATCTGTAGCTCCTGCTGTGATTTTTTTCTCCATTCTAGGCACTAGAAAAGGTTGTCTAGTCATATGCCAGACTCTCTAGAGCATGTATTCCTCAGAGTATAGTTACTACTTTTAACAACATGTGCAACAGAATAGAGTGAACATTTCCTAAATTATGAAGATGCTTGTAGGGTTTCAATAAATTATAATTATTATGATTTTTCATGCTTAATTTGTGTAACCTGAAGTTAGTGAGAACTCTCTCAAGATGATGATTGCATTGTTTTTATTTATTTGTTTTAAATTGAGAACTACAATATATTAACATATTGCAATTTGGTAATATTCCCACCAGGTTATATTTTTATGCCCCCTTTCCTATACTCCCATTCAGTACCCTCAGTGGGGTTATCTGTAATCACTGTGGGATCATGTGAGTTCCTATTCAGGAGTGGTGGTGGACAAGGCATCAAAGTATATCTTCTCACCCTGTGGCTCTCACATACTTTAAAGGCCCTCTTCTGAACTGTTCCCTGAAGGGCATGTTAAAAGTTTTCTTTAGTATTGAACTCTCAGTAGCATCTGATTTTCTGGTTTGATGTGTTTTGAGTCTATCCAAGGTCTACTACCATCTTCCTGGAGGAGGTTCTCAGACTAGCATTGAGAGCAACACTCATATTTAATCTGTCACTTCCTCTGTAATGTTTCCTAGTCCCTGACAGATATGATAGAGACGACTCACCTGGTGCTGGGCAGAAGGCTTTTTTATTGTGATGTTGATGGGTCTTGGGTCTCCCCAGAATTCACCATTATCTGGAAATAGTAGATTCCATAACCAAGAGTGAGAGCAGCATGGATGAATGGGGGTGGCAGTAAACATGAACATTTAGAAGACTTTTGATGGACATAACCTCTCTAGTTTGCCAAAGCACAGTGGAAGCTTCCCTCTAGGGTCTATATCCTTCCAAAGCATATGCTTATATCTTGGTTCTCAGTACCAGGTATGAATTCCCTCCTTTTAGCAGGCTTTGTGTGTAGAGAGCACTTGATTACCCCATAATCTTTGTGCTACTATTGGACCAGTGGATACATCTTGCCTGTCCGGTTAATTTTATAGCTTGCAGGACCCAATGTTTGTTCATGCTGTTGATGACTCTTATTACCCAGCAGTTCCCATTGCACTTTCTAGCACTATGAGAGCTGGACAGCAGGAAAATGGCTTCCATCTCAGTTCCAGCTTAATCTGTCAATGTCCTGTGACCAAACTCTGTGGTGTCTTCAACAATAGGGTCTTGCCATATGGTTCTGGTTGGTAAGCAAATGCATTGGAAATGGCCCACATTATAATGGGCTCCCATGGGCCTTCCTGTCCAACAGCTCACTGTGGGAGGAAACCCAATTTTGGGATTTTCTAGCAACAGCCTATGGTTTTAGGGTAAAGCTTTCTCCACTCCTGCAGAGGGCTTCTGCCCAAATTACCTCTAAGAGAATTAGATACTTTAATTAGCAAACCAAGAGGTAGATTTTTGTGGTGCTAATTGATGACAACATTTATTTTGGATATCTCCCCTATAGTCTGCCTCCCTTAAACATGATCCTGGGAGACACTACCACCCCCTGTATTCTGTCTCTCCACATATATGTTTACTCTTTCCTCCTCTGATCCCTTCCTGTTTCTCCTTTCTCCAACCCTCATTCTAGCTTCCTAACCAGTACTATTGATGCTTACTACAATTTATGAACAAATCAAATTACTCCATGTTAGTATCCACATATAAAAGAGAAAATGTGACATTTGTGTTTCTGAGCCTTGGTAACCTCACTTAGTTTAATTTTTCCAGGTCCGCCCATTTTTCTGCAAATGTCATTATTTTACTTTTTCTTGCCATGGAATAGAATTCCATTGTATATATGTATCACATCTTCATTATCCATTCATCAGTTGATGGGCATCTGGTCTGATCCTATTTCATAGCTTTTGTGGATAGGGCAGCAACAAACATGGCAAATCTATAATAATAATAATAATAATAATAATAATAATAATAATAATAAAATAAATAATAAATAAATAATAATAATAATAAAGAATAGACCCTTGGGTATATGCCCAAGAGTGGTATATCTGGGTTAAATTATAGTTCTATTTTTAAATTTTGAGCAATTTCTGTTCTACTTACCATAGTGGCTGTCTAAATTTACCTTCCATCCAACAGAGAATGAGTATTCCCTTTTCCTCACACCCTCATCAGCAGTTGTTTTTATTTGAGTTTTTGATGATAGCCCTTTCTGACCAGAGTGAGATGGAATCTCAAAGTCCTTTTAATTTTCACTTTCTCAATGCTAAAGATGTTGAACATTTTTTAGTGTTTATTGGTCATTTGTATGTCATTCTTTAAGAACTCTCTGTTCAGTTCCCTGCCCCATTTTTTTAATAAGTTATGTATATAGTGTGTATACAACCATGATGGTACCATCATTACCCTTCTCTCTGCCCTCCCCCCCCATGGGTAATGTGGGTCTTGCCTTATAGGGGTGGCCATCAGTAATGGGGGAGTGTTGGGGTCCTTCCTAGGGCCAGCCGAGTAGGGGGTGAGAGGCATGGAGTCATGACACAGACTCCGGGAGTTGGGTGGAAGCAGGCAGAGGGTGAGCTGCTGCAAACTCATTTATTCAAGGAAGTGTAGGGGGTTTAAAGGGTTTGGCTGGCCAATCATTGTATGGGGTGGTCCCCTTCTTGTGACCAATGATAGCCTGTCTCAGGGAAGATCATCTCGCAGCAGGTTTCTTGTAAGGATGGGACTGTAGCTGTTGTCACACCAGGCCTCTGCGGGATGCCATGTCCACAGAAGCCACTTCCTGGTTTCTTTTAGCATGTGGATTGGATAGGGCCAAACCTGCATTGTGCCATACATATCCTCCTTTTTGTTTTTATTATTGGCGACCCTGGGAGGCATGGTTCTTTGCCAAGCTACTGTTGACCCCAGGCCCCAAGGGATCATCACATGTGACAGTGCCTGTTTTAGGTTGCCCCATCTCATGGGGTCTTACCCCCATCCTGGTTAGAAAACCTGAGGGATGTGGCTGTCACCTAGGAGGCATGGGAGGGCCAAGTGGTGGTGGCTCTGTGGTGTGCAAACTGGCCCAGTGAGTGAGAATCAACTATAGAACCTGAAAAAGACTGGGGTAGGACAGGTTGCTGGATGACTGTCGTAAGCTCTCCCTTAGCACCATAAATAGTAGCATTGAGTGTCCTTAATGGTAGCAGATCAATGTAATCAAAGGTGTTGCAAAGGAATTTATGGCTAGTTGAAGGGTAGCATTACCATAAGAAGCATTAATAAGCAAAAAAGCAAAGGTATGGCTAAGAAGAAGTACTTGCTTGAAGGGGGAGGAATACAGTGAAATAGAGTGGCTAAAATGAAGCCTAGGAAAAGCGTGGGAATCTGGGCCACCACATCAAACAAGTATGGCCTATGAAGAATTGTCCAAAATGGTTTCTGGGGAATGGTAGGAGGGAGAAAAAGAGAAAAGAGGGAAATAAATTTACAGTCCCAAATCCGGCCTGAAGGATTTCAAGTCACTGGCTGGATGGATGTTTCTGGCATGGATCTAGATTGGGATCTGTGAAGTTTCTGGAAAGACACAAGCATACCCTCAGCCCTGTGTTAAAAGAGGGTGGGATCCCTTCCAGATATTAGTAAGAGGACCTTTCCAGCAGACTAAGGGTAAGGGCATTGTGGTTGGTTGGGATCTCCAATGTTTAGAGGCTGGGGAGAGTCCTGCCTCATCAAAGGTGAGAAAATTGAGGGTGAAAAGAGCTTCCACCAGGGCCAAGTGGGGATCCTTGGGCAACATAGTGGACTTTTGTTTTATAATTAGTTCCTTTAGGGTCTGGTTAGTTCTCTTCACGATGGCTTGTCCTTGTGGGTTATAGGGGATCCAAAGGGAGTGTTTTATTCCCCAAGATTCCATGTAGTATGTGAATTGGACAGATGTGCATGCAGGGCCATTATCAGTTTTAATTTACAAGGGTATGCCCACAACCAACATGGTGGTTTTTGTCACCTTAATGACATGGACACCGTCTCCCCTGAGATAGCAATAGCAAAAGTAAGCTTAGAGTAAGTGTCCACAATGACATGGACATATATGAGGTTACCAAAGGAAGGTATGTGGGTAACATCCATCTGCCAGATAGAATTTGGGGTAAGGCTTCTAGGATTAACTCCTTGAGGCTGTAGGGAGCACAGGGGAGGTAGGGGGGTGCATGCCTTACAGGTACGGGTTAAATGCTTCCATTGGCTAAGTGAGAGCTTGGGGTATATGCTTCGTAGGCTAGTGGGGGATAGATGGAACCTTTGGCGTAAACGTCTAGCTTGTTATAAAGGTGGCAAGGAGGAGGCAGCAATAAACTTGTCTACCTGAGAATTCCCATCAGCAATAAAGGCAGGCAGACCACTGTGTGAGCGAATGTGCTCAATAGGTCTGAAGGTGGATGGCCCATTGTAAACCGACTTGTTTAAAGTAGGAGTCAATGCCAGATTCCTGGGCCACCTTGCGCATGAGAGCCAGATCAGAGGGGGGGTGGGGTACCAGGGCCTGGCTGTTGCATCCGGCCCTATGTCAATGGGGAAGGCAGCAAAGGGCGGGGCAATGGGGTGTGCCAGTGAATTTGCAGTTGCCTGGGTGAGTCCAGGATAGAGTGGGAGGTCCTTCCAAGGGTAAAGAGGGGGAGAGGTGGTTATGAGTGTGGCTGCTGCAGGTGGCAGTTCGGGTAGTGGTCTTTTATCATTGAAGGGTTGGTCTACCTCCTCGTCTGAGTTATTGTAAGAGGGGGCTGGGAGGGATGAGGTTTTAAGAGCCAGTTTTGGTTCCTCCTTACAGCGTTCATTATGGGCAGAAATGACTTCCTCCTTTAAGGCTGGCAATTATGGCAAGGAGGATAGGAAAGAATGGTGCAGGGGAGTGCACCCTTCGTAAACCTCAAGTTTCTTTGCGAGGAAGAGAACCTGGGACTAAATGGAGTGTCCCAGATGTTCTCTGGACTAATCCATGGGGCTAAAACAAGAGTTTCATCCCAAAAGCTATGGAGGTCCTTTTCTTTCACTTTAAAGCCATGTTGCAGAAGGGGGGCCTTAAGAGCCTGCGATTGTGGCGTCCTCTGATGGGGAGGGAGGTTGCCCATTACGGTGTGGTGGTGTTGGTGGGGGTAGGCTGGGACACTCCTGAATCAAGAAGACTGAGAAAATGATAACCCAGATCAAAAATGATAGCCCAAAGGATAATCATGCAAACCACAACTCCTAATGCTGGGGCCAGCTGAGACAAACGGATAGAATGTTTAGGACTCACGTGTCTTATGCTTAGTGGGGGACTTCTGTGGGTCATTACTCCACGGCCATATGTCCACATGGTGTCTCCGGGGAAGCTCAGCCAAAGGCCTTGCCTTGGTTCCGAAACTGGGTGGGTCAGACCCTTATGTGATTTTGCCGGAACAAACCAATAGTGGAGGGGATGACACGGGCTTCGGGACCATGCAGCGATGTATGCCTTCCTACCTGGGAAAAGGATGAACAAAAGGAAAAGGGGTGAGGAGGGGGCTGCCCTCTTACCCTCAGGCAGCTGTCAGCACACAGAACAGCAAGGGGCCTACTCACGATCAAGAAGGGGGCGTCTTGCCAACATGGGGGAGCTGCTCACTGATGATCAAGGATGGGGTGTCTTGCTAACTCCGATGAGGCAGAGGGTCCTTGTTCATGTGCCAGATGTTGGGGTACCCCCTAAGGCCAGCCCAGGAGGGTCGGCAGGGTCTCCACTGGGTAGGGGGTGAAAGGCGCAGAGTCAAGACACAGACTCCAGGACTTGGGTGGAAGCAGGCAGAGGGCAAGCTGCTGCAAACTCGTGTATTCAAGGAAGTTTAGGGGGTTTAAAGCGTTTGCCTGGACAATCATTGTATGGGGTGGTCCCCTTCTTGTGACCAATGACATCCTGTCTCTGGGCAGATCGTCTTGCAGCAGATTTCTCTTGAGCATGGGACTGTAAGTGTTGTCATGCCAGGCCTGTGTGGGGTGCCACGTCCACAGAAGCCACTTCCTGGTTTCTTTTAGCATGTGGTCTGGCTAGGGCCTGACCTGCATTGTGCCATACAGGGGAGAGGCAATGTCTCTGTGCATAGTGAACAAACTTATGGCTCTAACAATCTTTACGCCCCCTCTTCCGCAAATTTCCCTGAGCCATGTTGGGTTCATTTTGGGTCTATTTCAGCGACAAGGTCTTGGGAGTCTCTGTGTCTCTGGACATCTGATTTGGTAGGAGTTGACTGCTCATTGTGTCTATCTCATTTGCTCTTGTGCTGGTACCAGGTTCACTAATAAAGCAACACTCTTGCTCATTTCCCCAATAACTGGCTTCAGCTGGTGCCTTTGTGAGGTGCAATGGGCTGATTCTCTCCTCAGGTTCTGTGTCCACTTGAAAAAGAGAAGGACATTCTCCAACAGAAATTGAGGTCAGTGCAAGATACATGGATAACCATTATTACTTTAGAGATAATTTAATAGGTGTAGGCCCTCTTGTATACCTCTTGTATATTATTTGTGGGACTTTGATATTGGAGAGCAGGCTTGTTTTTGGATATGGTTTTGACTTGTTTCCCCATTCCAAGTATGGGTTCTGTTCCACTGAGTTGATCCATTAGCCAAATCGAGAGCAGGTTTGTAACCCACCATGGCTGTGTGCCACTATTGCACTTGTGTGAGCATCACATCAGGTTGATTGCTGCTGAATAGCTTAGACCATGAGTTGCTTAGACAGATGTTGATTGTTTTCCCCAAGTCAGTCATGTAGCACCTTCTGGCTCTAGATAAGCTAACTGTCTAGGAACTGACTCTAGTCAAGATTCCAGCCAGGTCTCTCCATGTTCCATCCCAACATCATATGGTGTCTTCAGCAGTACGGTCTTACTATTGACATTTTGTGGGTCATAAAGTACTCTGACAAAAATCTGTCTTCTTTTGGGAAACCTTGTAGGTCTCTCTGATCAATAGCTCATTGTGGATGTTAACCACATGCTGGTACTGGGGGTTACAGGTCAGTGACAAGGGAAAAGAAGGAAGAAAAATATAGGTAATATGAAACAGGAAGAGAAAGAGAGAAGAGAAAGAAGAGGGAGTGAGGGACAGAGAGAAAGAGGAGATGATTGAGGTTAGTCTTTATCATACCCTCTCCAGGTCCCTGTTATTCAGGTGTTCTCTCTGAGCACCTGATGTAGGTTTGACCTTTTAGTATGTCTTTCAGGATATAGGATTTTATGATACCATTTCCATTTTGGTCCAGTTTTTGTCCCCCCCCACCACAACCCTTGCCCTGCCCTCCTGCCCCACCATCCCTATTATCCAGTCCTCAAGATGTTTATTTAGGTGTGTCAGCATCTTGGGAAAATTCAGATCAGGAGCCAAAGATGAGTGAGACCATGCAATGCTTATCTTTCTGTGATTGGGTAAGTTCGCTGATAATGATTTGTTCCAAGTTTGACCATTTTTCTTCAAATTGCATTGTGTCATTTTTTTTTACTGCTGTGTAGAATTTCATTGTATAGATATACAACATCTTAGTTCTCCATTCATATAATGATGGACATCTGGGTTGATTCCAGCTCTTAGCTATTATTAATTGAGCAGCTATAAACATGGTTGAGCAAATATCTCTGAACTGAGGCTTAGAACTTTTAGGGTAAATGACCAGTAAGGGGATAACAGGGTCTGTTGGTACCTCTATAGTCATCCTTTTTAGGAGTCTTCATATTGCTTTCCATAGTGGTTGTACCAGCTTACATTCCCACCAACAGTGAATGAGGGTTCCTATTTCTCCATAACTTTGCCAGCATTTGTTGTCATTAGATTTTTTATTTTTTGTTGTCCTTATTGGGATAAGGTGGAATCTCATAGATGTTTTAATTTGCATTTCCCTGATGACTAGGAATGTTGAACATTTTCTTAAGTGTGTGTTTACCATTTGTATTTCTTCCTCTGAGAACTCCCTGTGCAGTTCTTTGCCCCATTTTTTGAGTGGGTTGTTTGACTTTTTATTGTTTATGTTTTTGAGTTCTTTGTAGGTTTTAGAAATTAGGCCTCTGTCTGATGTGTATCCAGCAAAAATTTTCTCCCATTCTGTGGGTAATCTATTGGCTTTGTTTATTGTATGTTTGTCTGTGAAAAACCTTTTCAGCTTCATGATATCCAAATGTTGAGTGATTGTTTAATTTGCTGAGCTACTGGGGTTTTGTTCAGAAAGTCTTTTCCCACTCCTATATCATGGAAAGTTCCTCCTACTTTTTCTTCCAGTAGTATCAGAATATCTTGTTTTATATTAAGGTCTTTGTTCCATTTGTGCTTGATTTTGTGCATGGTAAAATTTGTGGATCTAGTTTCATTTTCTTGCATATGGTTATCCAGTTTGTCTAGCACCATTTGTTGAAGATGCTGTCTTTTTTCCTGTCTATATTGTTAGGGCCTTTGTCAAATATCAAGTAGCTGTAGTTACTTCACCCAAGTCCAGTTCCTTGATTCTGTTCCATTGGTCTATAATCCTGTTTTTATGCCAGTACCATGTTGTTATTCTTACTATAGCTTTGTAGTATAGCTTGAGATCAGGTATGGTGATGCCTCCAGAGATATTTCTTTTGCTGGGGCTATGCTTGGATATCCAAGGCCTTCTGCCATTCCATATGAATTTTGAGATCATTTTTTTCTATCTCTGTGAAGAAAGATGTTGGGATTTTTATTTGTATTGCATTAAATCTGTATATTGATTTTGGTAAGATTACTATTTTCACAATATTAATTCTGCCTATCCAGGATCATGGGATGTCTTTCCATTTTCTCAAGTCCTCCTCAATTTCTTTCTTGAGTGTTTTTATGTTTTCATTCTATAGGTCTTTCACCTCCTTGGTTAATGTTATTACAAAGTATTTTTTATGTTATTAAAAAGGGGACAGTGTTGCTTATTTCTTTCTCTATATCTTTGTGTTTTGCATAGAGAAAGGCTACTGATTTTTGTGCATTAACTTTGTATCCTGCTACATTCCTGAAGGAGTTAATCACTTTTAAGAGTTTTGAAATGGAGGATCTCAGGTCACTTATGTATAGAATCATATTGTCTGCAAATAAGGTTAGCTTAACTTATTTCCAATTTCTTTCTCTTGTCTTATTGCTTCAGCTAGTACTTATAGTACTATGTTGAAGAGCATAGGTGAAAGTGGACACCCCTGTCTTTTTCCTTATCTCATGGGAATTCTTTCAGTCTCTCCCCATTAAGTATTACTTGGGCTTTAGGATCTTTATATATAGCTTTTATTATGTTGAGATATAGACTGTCCCTGCCTAGTCTCTCCAATGTTTTCATCATGAAGTGATGTTGTATTTTGTCAAAGGCCTTTTCTACATCTACCAAACAATCATGTGGTTTTTGTGTTTAAGCTTATTTACGTGGTTTATTACATTGACAAATTTCCTTATGTTGAACCATCCCTGCCTTTCTGGGATGAAGCCTACTTGATCCAGGTGGATAATGCTTTTTATGTGCTGTTGAATTTGGTTTGTAAGGATTTTGTTTAGGATCTTTGCATCTAAGTTCATCAGAGAAATAGGCCTATAATTTTCTTTTCTTGTGGTATCCCTGCCTGGTTTTGGAATTAGGGTGATACTAGCTTCATAGAAGGAGTTAGGGAGCTTTCCCTATTCTCCAATTGTGTGGCACAATTTGATAAAAATTGGTTTTAGTTCTTCCATGGAGGTTTGATAGAATTCAGCTGAGAAGCCATCTGGTCCTGGATTCTTCTTTTTAGGGAGGTTTTTGATTACTCTTTCCATCTAGATGGTTGTGATAGGTTTGTTTAGGAGGTTAATCTGCACTGAATTTAGCTTTGGTATGTGGTATGTGTTCAGGAATTCATCCATTTCCTCCATATTATCCAGCTTTGTGGAGTAGAGGTTTTTGATGTAAGCCCTGATGATTCTCCCAGTTTCACTTATGTCTGTTGTGATCTCTCCTTTTTCATTTCTAATTTTGTTAATTTGAGATGTCTCCTTTTTTTCCACTTGATCAAATTGGCCAGGGGTTTATCAATCTTATTTATTTTTTCAAAGAACCAGCTCTTTGTTTGATCAATTCTCTTAATTGTCTTTTTTGTTTCCAATTCATTAATTTTTACTCTAATTTCAATTATTTCTTCCCATTTGGAGCTTTTTGGGTTGGATGCCTCTTGTTTCTCCAATGCCTTTAGGAGGATGGTTAGGTTATTGATTTGTGATTTCTCTGTCTTTTTTATGAAGGCATTTAGTGCAATGAATTTTCCCCTGAGGACTGCCTTCATTGTATCCCATAAGTTTTGGTATGTTGTATTCTCATTATCATTCCTTTCTAGAAATTTGCTATTTTATTTTTTATTTCATCCACTACCCATTTATTGTTTAATAGTGTGTTGTTCCGTTTCCAGGAGTTGGTTGGGTTCCTGGTGCATGTTTTGTTGTTAATTTCTATCAAGACAGCATTGTGATCTGATAACATGGAGGAAATTATGTTGTTCACCCTACATATATGGAGGCAGGCCTTATGACCCAGTATATGATCTATTTTAGAGAAGGGTCCATGGGCTGCTGAGAAGAATGTGTAATCTGTAGTTTTTGGGTTCTATAGATGTCCATTAGGTCTAATTGATCTATGGTGTTGTTGAGCTGTCTTACCTCCCTGTTAATTTTCTGTTTGGATGATCTATCTATTGCTGATAGTGAAGTATTGAAGTCTCCAACTATAATGGTGTTGGTGGTTATTTCTGTTTTGTTGTCAAGTCGATTTTTTTTATAAATTGTGGTGCACCTGTGTTTGGTGCATAAAGACTGATGATTGTGTTATCCTCTGTTGGATTGTTCCCTTGATGAATAAGAAGTGGCCTTCTTTGTCTTTTTTGATTACTTTTGGTTTGAAATCTATTTTATCCGATTATAATATAGCTACACCTGCTTATTTCTTGTTTCTGTATGCTTGGAATATCATTTTCCACCCTTTCACCCTGAGGAAGTGTTTGTCTTTAGTGGTGAGGTGGGTTTCTTGAAGACAGCAGATTGAGGGGTCTAATTTTCTGATCCATCCTGTTAGCTTATGTCTCTTTATGGGTGAATTAAGGCCATTAATATTTAGGGGAGTAACTGTGAGGTTTGATTTAAAACCTGCCATATTGTGGTGGTTTATGTGGTTTGGTGTTTTCTTGTTTTTTGTAGTTTTTGTGCCTTCTCAAAGTTTGGTTATTGTGATCTGCTTCTCATGGGCACTTGAGGTTGGTTATTTGATTCTTCTGTGTGGAGAATTCCCTGAAGTACTCTCTGTAGGTTTGGCTTTGTGTTCATATAGTTATAAAGCAGAGTTTTTTCATGGAAAGTTTTTCTTTCACCATATATTATGAGGGATACTTTTGCTGGGTAGAGTAGTTTGGGTTGGAAGCCATGAGTTCTTAGAGTTTGCAGTGTTCTGTTCCAGGCCCTTCTGGCTTTTAGTGTTTCCATCGAGAAATCTGAAGTAATTCTGATGGGGTTTCCTTTATAAGTAATGTGTTTTTTCTCCCTCGTTGCTTTTAGGACTTTCTCTTTGTGCTTGATGTTTAGAGTCTTAATGATAATATGTCTTGGAGAATTTCTCCTTTGGTCCAGTATGTTTGGAGTTCTGCTGGCTTCTTGTGTCTTGATGGGAGAGAGTGGGAAAGTTTTCTTTGATAATTTTGTTGAATTGGTTTTCCATGCCTTTGATCTATATTTCTTTCCCTTCTGGTATTCCCATGGTTTGAATGTTGGGATGCTTAAAATTATCCCACATTTCCCTCTCGTTCTGTTCACAGAAATTTTTGAACTTATTGAAACTTTTGGACTCATGAACTATTTCTTCTGTTTTGTCCTTCAGTTCTGAGTTTCTATCTTCCACTTGGCTGACTCTATTATTGAGAGCTTCTATAGAGTTTTGGGCTTGTTCCATTTCATTCATAATTTTCTACTGCCTTTTTATGTATAGTTTCCATCCCTCTGTTGAATTCTCTTTTCAGGTAATTTTCTGATTTTCATAATGCTTCTTGGAGTTCATCCCTTCATTTTTTAATGTAGCCATTGAGCTTAGCCAGTTGGTTTTTGAGGTCCTCTTTTTTTTCTCTCCTTCAGATCATTTAACTATCTTTTGAACCCTTCCCAGTTCTTTCATATTAGGTCTAATCTAGTGAGAACAGCATTCATGCAATTATTAGCTCTTTGTTGAGTTTCTGCAAGTTCTGCTATTTGCTTGGCCATGGTTGCATAGCCTGTATCTTCATTATGGGGTTCTGATCTTGTTATCTCTTCTGTGTTTTCACTGGAGACATCCATTGTGGGACTGGGCAATCTAGCTGGATTTACTTGCATCTGATTTTTCATGCTATTCCTTTTTCACTGTGGTCTGCCCATTATAATGGTTCAAAAAGCCTAAGGTTTGGGATGCTAGGCTGCTGGCCTAGGGTGGAGGGGTGGTAGTGAGTGTGAGGGCTAGGAGTTCAGAGAGGCTGGAGTGGGGGGTCTGCATCCCTGTTCAGGGGTGGGAGGGGGCAGCAGTGAGTAGAATAGTGTTCACATGCATGGAGGTCAGAAAGGCTAGGGCAGAGACACTAGCCTTTTGGCCTGGGTCCCTGTTCAAGGGTGAGAAGAGTCAGTGCGGGGATTGTGGGGGGGCTCAGAAAGGCTAGGGCAGGGACACTGGCCTGCTGGCTTGGGTTCCTGTTCAGGGGCAGTTCCGGGGAGTTGGAGCAGTGGTCATGCACAGCCTGCCCCACTTTTTGACTGTGTTAATTTTTTTATTGCTTAATATTTGAGTTCTTTGTGTAGTCTAGATATTAAACCTTTCTTGGATATATAGCTTGTAAAGATTTCTGCCTATTCAGCATGTTGTCTATTGATTCCATTAATGGTTTGCTTAGCTTTATGATAGCTTTTGATTGTCTTATTTCCTGAGCTCCTGAAACCTTATTCAGAAAGTCTTTCTCTGTATCTCTGTATCCCTACTTATTCCTCTAGTTGTTTCATGGATTCAGGTACTATATTGAGGTCTTAGATCAATTTGGAGTTGATTTTGTTCAGGATGAGAAAAGAGATTCAATGTAATTTTCCAGTTTTTATAGCACCATTTGTAAAATTGCATTTGGTAGAATGGCCATTATCATGATAATCCTTGTAATCCATGAGCATCGGAGATCTTTCAATCTTTCCATATTTTAATTTTTTCATTATAGAGGTATTTAACTTCCTTAGCTAGAGATATTCCAAGATATTTACATTTTGTGGCTATAATAATTAGTATTGCTTTCCTTATTTTTTTCAGTTTATTTGTCATTGGTATATATACAAAGGCTACTGATAGTACTGTATTAATTTTATAGCCTGAACAATGCTGAGATTATCAATTCTAGTAGTTTTTTTTTTCTTGAAGTCTTTCAGGTTTCCTAACTATGGAATCATATAACTTGCAAATAAGATTAGTTTGACTTCTTCCTTTTATTTTTTCTCTTGTCTTATTACTTAAGGTAAGATTTCAAGTACTGTGTGAAGTAGCAGTGGTGAGAGTAGACACCCCTATCTTGTTCCAGACTTTAATGCTTCAAGATTTTCCCCATTTAATATGATGTGGGCTTTAGGTCTATTGTATATAGCCTTTTATGTTGAGATATGATCCCTGCATCCCTAGTCTCTACAGTGTGTTATCTATGAACAGGTATATTTTGTTGACAGTCTTTTCTAGATCTATTGAGATGATCATGTCATTTCCAAACTTAAGTCTATTTATGTTCATTGATTTTCATATGCTGAGCCAACACTGCATCCTTGGGATGAAACCTACTTCATCAAGATGAATGATATTTTTGATGTGTTCTTGGATTTAATTTGCAAGAGTTTTTGAGAATGTTTGCATTTAAGTTCATAAGAGACAGTGTAACTTTTTTCCTATTGTGTCTCTGGTTTGGCATTAGTGTAATGCTGACTTCATGGAAGGAGTCAGGAGTGTTCCTGCCTTTTCAATTGTGTGAAATAGCTTGAGAAGCAGTGGTTTTAGTTCTTCTTCAAAGGTGTAGTAGAATTCTCCAGTGAATTCATTTTAGCCTGGACTTTTTTCAGTTTAAAGGCTTTTAATTACATCTTCAATCTCATTAGATGTTATACCTTTATTCAGATAATTTTTATCTTCTGGGTTTAGTTTTGGTAGGTGATAAGTCAATAAATTCATCCATTCCTTCCAGATTTTCCAATTTTGTGGAATATGGGTTTTGGGAACACGTTCCAATGATTCTCCCAATTTCATTGGTATTGTTGTAACATCTCCCTTTTCATCTCCAATCTTGTTAATCAAGTCTCTTTTACTTTTGATCAATTTAGCTAGAGTTTTATCAATCTTTTTATATTTTTGAAGGAACCATCAGTTTTCCATCAGTTTTTTACAATCATTGTCTTAATTTCTAATTCATTAATATTTTGCCCTGATCTTTATTATTTATTTCAATCTGATACTTTCGGGTTTGAATTGTTCTTGTTTCTCCAATGCCTTCAGATGGATCACTAAGTTATTTATATGATATCTCTCCAGTTTTGTAATGTAGGAATTTAGAGCTACAATCTTCCTTATTATGGCTGCCTTCATTGTGTCTCAAAATTGTTGGTATGTTGTGTTTTCATCTACATGCTTTTCTAGAAAAATTTTAAAATTTCTTTTCTGATTTCTTCACCCACCCATTCACTTGGGTTGTTTAATCATCTAGGAGTTTGTGTATTTTCTGTTATTTCTCTTGTTGTTGAGTTCTAGTTTTATTGCACTGTGGTCAGATATAATACAAGAAATTATTTCAATTTTCCTAAATAATTGTTCCCTTGATGAGTATAAAGGGACCTTATTTATCTCTTGTGAATACTTTCAATATCAAAGTCTATTTTTTTCAGAATTAACTTGCTTCTTTCCTGTTTTCATTTTCTGGGATATCTTTTTTCCTTCTTTCAACCATTAGTGGTGTCTACTTTAATGGTAAGGTTGTTTTCTTGAAGACAGAAAATGGATGGATCCAGTTTTCTGATCCAGCCTGTTAGCCTTTTGATTGAGAAACTTGAATTCACTGATAGTGACAGTTATAACATAGAAGTGTGAGTTAATGACTATCAAGTTGAAGACTTTGTAGAGGTTGATATTTTTTAAAAATAATTTTGGTTTTTTTATACAAAAGAGACATAGAGTGAATGTATACACAAGAGAGAGAGGAGAGTGAGTGTGTGTGTGCATGTGCCAGGGCTTCTTGACAATGCAAACAAAAATCTAAGGCATGCATCATTTTGTGGGTCTAGCTTAACATGGGAACAGGCCATCACATTTTGCAAGCAAGTGTATTTAACCACTAAGCCATCTCCTCAGCCCCATTTGGTGTTTTCTTGATATTCATGTTCTCACATGTGTTCTAGTTTTGATTATTGTATTTTCTCTCCTGTAGCCTCTTGAGTATGTTTACTCTTCTTGTCAGTGAAAAGTATTGCATCCAGTATTCTCTGTAGTTCTGGCTTAGTGCTCATATATTCATAAATCTGGCTTTTATCATGGAAAGACTTTCTTTTATAGGGGATAATTTTGCCAGGTATAGTAGTTTGGGTTGGCAGCCATGGCCTTTCAAAACCTGAAATACTCTCCAAGCCTTCTAGTTTTTAGAGTTTCTATTGAAAAGTCAGATGATAATCTGATGGGCTTTTCTTTGTTAAGTGATGGGTGTTTTGCTCTTGCAGCTTTTATTTGTGCGTGCATGTGTGTGTGCGTGCATGCATGCATGCGTGCATGTGTGCGCTTAGTGTTTTAACTATAATGTGATATGGAAAATTTCTTCTCTGGTCCTGTCTATTGGGCGATCTGTGTGCCTCTTGTTTCTGGGTGGGCCTTTCTTTTGTAAGAGTCACAATTTTTTTTCTGCAGTTTCATTGAAGATATTTTCTATGTGCTTGACCTTTATTTCTTCCTTCTTGTACATCCATCATTTGAATGCTTGGTCTTTTTAAGGTTTTTAAGAATATTTCCCTTATGTTCTAGTCATAGTTTTTGTTGTTGTTGTTGGACTTGTCATTGATTTAGCCTTCTGATATTTTTTCTCTGTCTTATTCTCAATCCCTGATAATTGATCCTCCTCATCTTTTCTGCTGATTAAGGTTATTTAAGTTTTTATTTCCATTAAAGCTTTCTTCAGTGTCTCTATCTCTTTATTGAAATGCATTTTCATTTCTTGGTTTTGCTTCTCATAGTTTCTTGAAATTCTTTCTTACATTTGATCATGCCATCTTTCAGTTAATGTTGCTGTCCATTGAGTATTTTTGTTGTTTCTCTTCTATTTCATTCAACTATTTGTTCATGGCCTCATTAAGCTTGTTGAATATGCTAATTGCAATTACATTTTGGGATTCTTTGTCTGGAGCTTCCTCTAAGTAGTTTTCATTGGGGCTTCCAATATGGAAGTAGCCACTTGTGGTTGAGGTTATCTTGCCTTGGTTTTGTGTGCTATTTAGCTCCACTGGGACCTGTATTGGGAGTGTTGTCTTCATTGCTCCAGGAGGTGGTGGGCAAGTGGTCAAATCCCCTTCCTCATCTTAGTAGATCATGGTGTGAGCCTAAGTTGGGCTGCTTGCCAGGTGCCTGAAAGGCTAGTCTGTCTTGTTTAGGGGCTGGAATGGGCAGGTGATCCTGGATGCATGGGATATTGGACAGGTTGATAGAATTGACCTGCGTGGTTGCCTCAATTGCATTGTTTTGTTGTAATATTTAATGATTCTTCATTTCTTAAAATTGTTTTTAAATTTCATTTATTTATTTGCAAGCAGAGAGAGATAGAGAGAAGAGAGACAGATAGAGAGAGAATAGGCACACCAGAGCCTCTAGCCACTGCAAACGAACTCCAGACACATGTGCCCCTTGTGCATCTGGCTTATGTGGGTCCCGGGGAATTGAACCTGGATCCTTTGGCTTTGCAGGCAAATGCCTTAACCACTAAGCCATCTCTCCAGCTCTATTCTTCATTTCTGTTAGAATAAAATACCACCAGACTTATCTTTCACATTTTTTTGTTTACATCTAGAATTGTAGACATTTTTGATATATACCCTGACACATTTTAGTGAGCATTCACTAAGACCCTAAGGGTGTTCACTGCTATTACTTATATGTTTTTAGAGCTGGAAAATATGTACTTTTGTGGAATAAAGGATATATTTAGGGTTGGAGAGATGGCTCAGCAGTTAAGGTACTTGCCTGCAAAGCCTAATGACCCAAGTTTGATTCCCTAGTATCCACATAAAGCTAGATGCACAAAGTGGCACATGCATCTGGAGTTCGTCTGTAGTAGCTAGAGGCCCTGGGCTATCCATCATCTCTCTCTCTCTCTCTCTCTCTCTCTCTCTCTCTCTCTCTCTCCTTGCAACTAATTAAATACATATTTTAAAAATATAGGGGATGGAGAGGTCACTTAGTGGTTAAGGCATTTACCTGAAAATCCTAAGGACCCAAGTTTGATTACCCAGTACCCACATAATGCCAGATGCACAAGGTGGCTCATGCATCTGGAGTTTGTTTGCAGTGGCTAGAGGCTCTGCATGCCCATTGTCTCTCTGACTCTATCTGCCTCTTTGTCAATCTCAAATAAATAAATAATTATTTAAAAAGAATTGCATTTAAATTAACATTTTTGTATTTTTATTTAGTGGTGTTTAAACTTTTAATGTGGTTCCTAAGCACATGAACATGACACTTTCTTACTTTATCCTATGATTTTTATATGTTGTATCCCATGGTTATTTTCATTTCAGCTTCCATGTCCTTAAGGATGAGATGTTTACAAGACACACATTGTTTCGCCAGTTTGCAATGCTTGCTGAAACTTCCTTCAATTATGTTGTAAGTACATAAAATGCTTAGAACTTTTTCCTCTTGAAATGTATGTGTATACATGTTTTTCTATTATTATTTTGTGTATTATAGCCTTTAGAGATAGCACATGACAGTCACTCTACTATATGTTGAGAGCATAAAACAAAGTACCTTGGGGGGAAAAAAGGTATCAATCTAGTGTGTTAGGATGCATTGTTAGGATGCAGCATGATGATTGATCTATGATAGAAGCAAATGCAAATTTTAGAGGAAGGGTTACTCATTTTGGCTGAGGAGTACCTATGAGTATATTCTTTATGGATGCAATTTTTGGCCATGGATGCAATTTGGGGAATAACAAAACTCAAGGTTCAAATATCCAGTCAGTTCCAAAAGGAAAGAGAAGGTAAGGACAAAGTTATTCATTTTCTGACTACAGGCTGTACTTCAAGTTCTTAAGTCCAATAGCAAAATACTTGAGACAAGCTACCTTTGAAGAAAAGGGGCTTATTTATCTCACAGTTGGAGCTTTGATGCCTGTGACAATTTAAATGTATGTCCCCCAATAGGCTCAGGTGTTTTATTAAAACTTGGATTTCCAGCTGCCAGCTTGAAGGGGGTGTCATGGGGGCAGATTCTGAGGTTTAGCCCTGAGGTGTTTGGGGGCAGATCTTACTCCAATGTAAAAGTATGCAGAATAGTCTGAGTTCTGCCTAGTTTTCTGCTGCTTGCTAGTCCCCTGCTGCTTTGTTGTCTGTTTCTGCTTGCTTGCTTGTGGTGCTGGCTGGTTTGGTGTGGTTTTTTATTCTCTTCTTGGATTTCAGAATGGGAGTGAGTTTCTTCCACAATTGATGGAATGTCCCCTTGGATCTGTAAGCTGAAATAAATACCATTACTCCCATAAACTGCATCTGTTTGGAAGTTCATCCCAGCAGTGAAGAGCTGACTATGACAATGCCCAAACAGCACTGGGCCAATTAGGACCTGTTTTTAAGGTTATGCAACTAGTATCACATAGTGTGTACTCTCTTAAGTCTGATTTGTTTCATGCATCACAGTATCTTAAGATCCATCTTTGTTATTGTTTGTACCTACTGCTATTGCTCCTTGGTTTGCTAAGTCATTTTTTAAATATATTAATTTAAAATATACAGATTATTTATTTAAAATATTATTTTGGGGGTACAATTATTTACATACTAGATTTACTTAGTTCTTTAGGGATTCATATTCTTATAAACTGGTGTGTATAATGTCAGCCATGTCATTTCTTTGTTTTTTTTTAGAGAGAGTGAGACAAAGAGAGAGATAGAAAGAGAAAGAGAGAGAGAGAGATTTGGCACATCAGGGCCTCAGCCACAGCAATCAAACTCCAGACACTTGTGCCACCTAGCACACATGTGTGACCTTGTGCTTGCCTCACCTTTTGTGAATCTGGCTTACATGGGATCTGGAGAGTTGAACACTTGTCTTTAGGCTTCTCAAGCAAGGACCTTAATGGCTAAGTCATCTCTCTAGGTCCATGTCACTTCTTGAATCAGGTCTTGGCCACAACCCCCAAAGAAAGCAACATGTATCCACATGACTATGTGATCTTGCTAAGTGTAAGCCCTTTTTGTGGCTTCCTACTTTGAAAGTAAGTGTAAAATTAGTATTTTTCTTCAGTTTCTATTTTAATATGGACTTGTGATATCTATTCTAAGTTATTGTTTTCTCTATCTTTACCTTCTCCTTCCATCATGCTACATAGCTCCACTTCTCTATTTTTTATTATTATTATTAATTATTTACTTTTTTCCTAATGGCTCTGCTTTTTCTTCTCTGCTCTCTATTAGTCAATTTTTTTCTGGTGTGATTAGCTCTTTGGTCTTATTTTCTAGGTCTGTTCTTTTTCTTCCTCTTGGTACTGTCATTATTTCATCTGGCTAAAATACAAACTGAGCTGTTGTATATGTGCACTATGACTCATTACATTAGGTTTGTGTTTCAATTTTTATTTTATTTTTTAAAATATTATTTATTTAATTGAGAGAGAGAAAGTATGGGCATACCAGGGACTATTGCCCTTGCAAATGAGCTCCAGATGCATGTGCCAATTTGTGCATCTGGATTTACATGGGTACTAGGGAATTGACCCCAGGTTGACAGGCTTTTCAAGCAAGTACCTTTATCCACTGAACCACCTCTTCAGCCCTGTTTTGATTTTTAAAATATATATATATTGTAACAGGTTATACTCTCATCCAATTCCCATTACCCTGGGTGTCCTCCTCAGTGGGATGATGGTATTCACTGTGGGGTCATGCAGGCCCTATAGGATAGCAGTGTGGAGGGAATTGTGCCTTAGGGTATTCCTGATTTAGAATGGAGTATGAATGTCTTGTTAAACCACACACCTTACATGAGTACTTGGTTTTGAACTCTGCCCCTGGGTTATAGAGGCCATTCAACAACTCTTGAATATATACATTAAGTTTGGCAAATATTTCCAAATCAAAAGGGAGCTACACATCTCTTCTTAGTCTTATACCTGAAAGCATTCTTATTATTTATCCATTGGCTATGACTACCTTCAAGAATTGATGAATGGACATCTTATTTTAATATAAATTTTTTCTCCCATGTTTTATTTAATGGTAATTTTCCATACCACATCCATGATTCCCTTACATTTTGTCAAAGCTGATTTGTTTCTGGAGTGTTCTGTTTTTGTTTCCTGAAATCCATATAATCTTTTTTTCTGAGCCAAAAAACTTAATGTTTTCATCTGGATAAAATAAAAACTCAGTTTTTAAAATATGTGCTTTTGTGATTTCTGGATATTCCTTCCTTCATCTGATTTCACAAGTTTTTTTTCATATTCTCTGTTTTATTTATTCTTCCTTCCTCTTATGTAGTGTTCATGTTTCCCTTTCCTATTGACAGTTGGTGTACATTCCATCTATGTCTGACCCCAACTTTAGCAGGATTTTTTCTTCAGGCTTGTCATAATAATTATATTGTATCTTCTCTAAACTTACTTGCTTAAAGATATGAAACAATGCATGAAGAACTTACTTTGCCATAAGACTTATACTTAGCACTGGCTTCCTTTAGCATTTTCATGGAAGACAGTAAGATAATGAGGGATGGAAACATGAGGATAATATAACAAATGTTTTCTAGACAGGAAAAGAGCACTGGACAACTCTTAAGTAGAAATGAGCCAGGCATATACTATGGCTACAGGGGAGAGAGTGAGGAGAGAATAAAATAATAAATGTGGTCAGGTGCATAATCAGACTTAGATTTTTTTCCCTTTTGAGTAGTTAGAAGCCTTCCAGAATTTTGAACAGAGGAATAATACAATATCTCTCTAAAGCAACAATGTTAGGAATTATAGCATGGAGGTGGAAAAACAGCAAAGAAATGAGAAAGGAAGTTATTAAAGAGGGCAGCTGAGAGGCAATGGTGGGTGTAGTCCCTTTGGAAAGTAGATAACAAAATGAGGCAGATACCTACCTGGGGAATACATTTTAGGTACACATTGCACTTAGTCTCAGAAGTAGAAAAGACAAGACTTTCTGCTGTTCACTTTGAGTCTAGTATGTGCCCATACCTAGCTCAAGATTTTATAAGTTGCTGAAGGAGAAAGATGTTGCTATCTATTTGCTGGAAGATGCTTCCCAATTTTAAGGATATTAAAGTATCAATCAACAAAATAGGATTTCACATAATATTTGAAACATAAATTTAAATACAGACACAAAATTTCACATTTTGCAAGGTAAGATTCAAATAAAATATATATGGCAAATACTTAAACAGTTTCTTTGGGTGGAATCAAAAGTAGGTAAGAGCAGGTTATGGGGACAGAAAAGTACATTCAAATATGTGTGTGTATGTGTGTGTGTGTGTGTGTGTGTGTGTGTGTGTGTGTGCGTGTATGTACATAAATACATACAACCCAACAAAAGAGAAATAAGAAATGATGAAATGTGTTGCTTTGAATCTAAAATGTCCCCCATAGACTCATCTGTTTTGAATACTTGGTCCACAGTTGGTGTCAATTTGGGAAAATTGTGAAGTCTTTGGGTATAGAGCCTTGCTGGAGGAAGTGTGTCCCTGGGGATAGGCTTTGAGATACTATAGCTCAGCTCCTAGCCTAGTATATACGCTACTTCCTCCATTACACTACTTCCTCCATTACACTCCTTCCTCCATGCTGCTGTGGAGTTGTGACACCCTGGCTGTTTGCTCTGCCATGCTTTCCCAGCTGTGATGAAACTTCCCTTTAAAACTGTAAGCAAAAAATAAACTTTTTCCTTCCATAAGATGCTACTGGTCAGGTGGTTTGCCCCAGCAATGGGAAGGTAACTGTTATAGAAAATGAGAAGGGGAAAACTGCATAATTTGCAAGCTACTAATATGAACCTCAAATTTTCACAAGCATGCATAATGAACCATTTATCCTTTTCACTTGTACTTTTTTAATGCCATGATATACTTACACTGTAAGTAACATGCTGCCTGCATGCTTCTGCTTCTGAACTAGAAGGAATTCTCTCTCTCTCTCTCTTTATCATTCTATTCTTAGGAAACATAGGACACTGTTCCTGCAGCTTATAGTAGCTATGTGGGGTTGGAGGAAACCTTGTGGTTTGTGGCCAGTTATATTATAGCACATTTGTCCCTGTGAAGGAAATTAGTTCCATGATTCACACAGATACCATGATCCCTGGCTGTTTAAGCCCCATTCTTCTAAAACTGGTGTGGTACTTATATATGACTGTTGCAATCTTCCCATAGACTGTAAATCTCTAGATTACTTATAATATATAATACAATGTAAATGTTATATAAACTGTTCTTGTATTACATTGTTTAGGGAACAATGACCAGAACAATTATCAGTACAGACTCATTACAGAAATAAGTTAACATTTTTAGCACTTTCTATTCACTGCAAATGCTGCAAAACATATATATGGAGAGAGAGAGCTAACTTGTAGAAAATTCCATGTTGAAGGGCTAATCAATACATGCTTATTGCAAATGTGCTTAAAGACTGCATAAAATATTAATATGTCCCTAGGGCCTCCCTTGTGAAAGTTCTTGGCATAAATATAGGGAGAGAAAATCTCATGTAGGTTAGGGCCATATCACCTGGAATGCACTGAATTGCATCCAAAAATCCCATGTACCTGAGTTGTCTCTTGAGGAGAAACCAGCATAAGCTATCCATGTGGCTTATTCATTTCTGAGGATTATAGAAGAGTAATTTGCCATAAGGTAAAGTAATATCTGTCACTGAAAAGGCAGGAAAATGGCCTTAACCAAAACTGGCAACAGGATGAAGTCTTACTTTCAGCCCACCCTTTTTGGTCTGTCAGTGACCAGAAAATAAGAGTTTAGGCTAAGTACAATGTTACTTCTGATGTTGGTGGCACACCAGGGACTCAGTGAAAACCAGAGCCTGTAAGAATAAAGTTCTGACTTGGAAGAAATAAATACTTGCAAAAAAAAAGTGCTGATATTACTGGGGAGAGAAATCTAAAATAATAATGATAATAATAAAGAAAATTGAGTCAAAAAAGTCTCCTGTCTTGGCCTCCTATACAGTTGTGGGCATGCATCACTGAGCCTGACTTCTCCCCATTGGATTAAAGGAAAGGATTTCCCCATCCTTATTTGGACAAATAAGTTAAAAGCATAGTTTACACATTATAGTTGACTGAAAATTAAAGAACATTAATTTCCACTTGCTTTGGCTATGATTTCTACTTGACCACACAAAACCTATCTTTTGTGTCTTTTTTTTTTTCAGAAAGTAAAGCCATTATATGTGCACTCTACAATGAACTTGTTAGAAACTACATCTTCTACAAGTGCTTTTCACTCATCTTTGGTAAGTCAATTAGTTCTCCCTAGTAAACACTAATCAGTTAATACTACCAAACCTCAGTAATGAAATTTTCTGGTTAACATGCAGGTAAATCAAAAGTATGTGGACCTGGTTAGTGAGACACATCCCTCAAAAGGTAAGAATCTGGGAGTGATGGTGGGGGTGGAGTGTTGTTCAGACCACTAGCCTGCATGTTGAAGGACCTGGAATCCATTCTTTATACTAAAAAAAAAAAAAGCAGGAAAATATAAGTCTCTTTATTATTGGAAAAAGAGGTTGTGATGCCTAATCTCTGGTTGTCACCTTAAAGGATTTAGAATCACGCATGGAAACAAATATCTGGTCATGTCTATAAGGGGTTTTCAAGATTAGGTGGGAGGACCTACCCTAACTGTGGGTAGTACCATCCCATGAACTGGGTTCCTGGACTGTATAAAAAGGAGAAAGTTGACTAAGTATTCAACATTCATCTCTCTATTTTCTCCCTGATGATGTGATAATGTAACACTGGTTGTTTGCTCCTGCCAAGCTTTCATTTCCATGATAGACTACCCCTCAAAACTGTAAGCTGAAAATAAATCTTTTTCTTTCTTAAACTGCTCCTGGTTAGGTATTGTCCCAGCAACAAGATACAGATATGATACAGATGTTCACATACAAAATGGGTACTTAGTCCAGATTAACTTTTGTTTGTTTGTTTCTATTTCTGTTTTGATAAATGTTAGTACTTTGTTTTTCATGTCTGGAAATGATTAAAGGGAGACTAGGTAATGAAATGTCATGCAAGGGGGAGGTGTCTAATAAAACTTTAAATCCTGGGCCCCTAATTATAAAATTCTCTACTTTTTGAAAACTAAAGCATAGATATGAATATTCTTCTCCTGAGCTTCTGTGCAATGGAAAAGCTTTACCCATGGTGCTTTTGTATGTACTGATGATGTTGGTTCCCTAGGGATAAAGGACTCTTTAAACAATCATACTGTCCAATGCTTCCATAGACTAACAATAGCTTATACATGTGCTGAGCTTGGACCCAATAGTACATATCTACTAGCTTATGAAACCTTTAAATGTATCAACATTTAAACAGTGTAGTAGATCTGTTGAATTGGAAATTCCAACTCATATAGTAACTTCTTTCTAAAACATCTTAATAAACTTGTGACTTATCACAAAGATGTGGATTCTTAAATTTAGAATCTATGGTTGATCTGAAATTTAAATTAGAATGTATAACCACAGCATTGTATTTCCAAAGTAGTAGACCACTTGCCTAAGCATGCACAAGGACCCACTTTGTCCCACAGCACACACACACACACACACACCTAAATTAAAAAAAAAATTCAATTGACTTTCCTCAGACAAGTTAAATTTTTTTTTCAAAATTATGACTAAAGTAGCACAAATAACCAAAGAGCTTTAATGGACATCTGCATGGTAAGGCAGCACTAGACTCAACAAACACTATCTATTCCCTTCCTTATGCTTGAAAATGAAAAATTATCTCCATCATATTTGCTGAAAAGCCTCTAAAGCTTCATTGCTTCACTTTTTGCCTTACTAATAAAATTGTATATAAATGCCTTATATGGTCATAATTTTTCAGGGCACTACAAAAGTTATGATTCTGAATATTAGTCTATATTGTATGTTCACACTAAATGTCCTGAAGAATTTTTTAATCATTTTCTATAGTCCAAAAAGAAAAAAACAATAAAAATAGAAGCAAATCTCTTGACAGAACCTTCACATATTATATTTACCTTTCCTCTGAAGAGAGTTTCAATAAAAGTTTTGCTTAACTTGTTCCATGTAACCCAAAATTTGCTAGAAATAAATTTTGCTTTTATTGAATACAAATGAATACATGAATACCAAGAAGAAAGGTGAATTGCTAATTTACTTTTTGGGGAGCAAATGAATCTTCCATTGGAAGGCAGTGGTTAATGACAATGGTTTGAGGATAGATAGTATTCATACTAGACTTTCCAAGGACCAAGTTGTCATTACCAAACAAGACTCTGAACTCTCAAGGTACATTGTAAAGTTGAGGAAATACCCTTTCTAAATAGGAAAAAGTTAATACATTATTATTTTTGTCAAGTACTAATTAACAAATATATTCCAAAGAAGCATTAACTACATAAATAGTTTGAATCTGACCTATAAGCAGACCTTTATAACTTCCTATAACATGAAGGGATCTATTCACTATAACATATGTGGTGATGGATCCTAAATGGAATTCTTAAAGTGAATGGGATTTTTTGTTTCATTGTTTAAAATATGTAAGTAAGTTAATATTTGAAATGCCCTATTGAGGGGCAAGAGAGATAACTTAGTTGCTAAAGTGCTTGCCTCACAATCAAGAAGATGTAAATTCAGACCCTAACACCCACATAAGAAGTAGGGCATGGTAGCCTGTACCTCGAATCCAATACTATGGAGGCAGAGATAGGTGGACCCCTGGAGTTCACTGATATTTAATTGGTGAAATCTGGCCCAATGAGAGCATCTAACTCAAAAAAATGCAGGTATCATAGCTGACACTCAAGGTGGTCCTCTGTCCTCTACACACATGTACAGCAACACACATACAATCACACATGTACACAAAGACAAAAATAACATACATACCCTATTGAATATTACCCTCTGTTATGAGGTCTTAGGTTGTATCAAAGATTAAAGTCCTTGGGGGCCGGAGAGATGGCTTAGCTGTTAAGGCACTTGCCTGAGAAGCCTAAGGATCCAGGTTCAATTCCCCAGTACCCACATAAGCCAGATGCACAAGGTGGTACATGCATCTGGAATTTGTTTGCAGTGGCCAGAGACCCTGATATAGCCATTCTCTCTCTCTCTCTCTCTCTCTCTCTCTCTCTCTCTCTCTCTCATTCTCTATCTACTCCCATCTCTCTCTCAAATAAATAAAAAAATAAAATATTTTAAAAGATTAAAGTTCTTAGGTGATATTTAACTAACATGTAGAGGATATAGGCAATATTCTATGAACTCCAGATGCATATGTCTGGCTTTATATGGTGAAGCTGGAGGAACCAACTCCAACAGAGTAAGTCACAGCTTGTGGCAGACACCACTCAACTGCTGTGTCTGATTTTAACACACATAATAGGAACTTGTGATGCAGCAGAAGGGTCATGGCTTAAGAGGCTACAGCTTTGGCTCTAATTTCAGTGAATGTCTTACTCATTGGGTGATCTCATCTCACTTCCTCTGCTGTGACATAGGATAGCATCCTTACTTTGTACACTGATTAAGAGGATCAAATGAGATAATACATGTGATGGCATATATAAATAATCCTTCTGTCTACTTTTCCTTTTGAGCTATTTCTAATATAATCCCAAACTAAGCTCTGACAGAGATTTATATTTTAATTTTATTATTAATTTATTAATTAATGTATTTATTTGGGAGAGGGAGATAGAGGAAGAGGGAGAGAAAGAGAGAGAGAGGATGGGCAAACCAGGGCCTCCAGCCACTGCAAACAAACTCTAGATGCATGTCCCACCTTGTGCATCTGGCTTACTGTACTTAGGGACTGTACTTAGATACTGGGGAATTGAACCTCAGTCCTTAGGCTTCACAGCAGGCAGGTGCCTTAACCATTAAGCAATCTCTCCAGCCCCAAGATCTGTATTTTAATCTTCCACATGAAAGCATTACACTCTGAGCAGTAGGTTAGTGAAATTAAAGCAACCTAATTTCACTTTTGTTTCCTTAACAACTAATTTCCTGCCTGGGGACATGAGGAAAACAAAAACCCAACTATAGTTCCAAAATATGTAGTATTTAGAAGAAAGTGAATTAAAATGTACAAAACAATTTATCCATTGCATATCAGGTATTTTCTGCCTAAACGGATTGGGAGTGATTTTTTTTGTTATGTTATAAATCCTAAAAGATCTAAAGAGATCAACAGAGATTTATTCATGCAATAGTAGACTTTAAGAGATGAACAAGTTCTGGTTAATAGACAGAACTGAAAAGTAAGGCACAATATTATCTGTAAATTTTCAAAGACATTTCCTATGCAGTAGTAATTATCCAAGAGAACACAAGTAAGATTATTAATTTGTTTGCTATTTACCTGTGATAAAATTCAGGATGTGAGCCACCCATTGTGTGCCCTGTACTGTCACAGGTCTTATGTACTCATGAAGACCTTTCTCACAGTCCAGTAATTAGGTGTTATTGACATTGTAATCTTTGGAAATGTTCTTAATGAGCCCAAAAGACATGAACCCATAGATAAAAACCTCAAAGTAACAGTGACTGTTTAAGTGGTTTGTCAGGAAGAGAAGGCTCAAACATCAGTATCTGAGACCCAGGAGAAACCCGAACTAAAGATTACATTGTGTGGTTTATTTTCTGGGATTTCTATAGAAGAAATTTTCAATAGGTGACCTGAAAGGTTTTGTTAAAAATAGTAGAATGATTGCAGTGTATTTGATAAAATTTAAGAATCTTTCTTGTTCATCCTTTGAAACATGGGATTGAAAAGCATTTTCTTAAAATGTTTTTTCCATACTACATAAAAGTAAATGTTAAACAAAAGTATACTTTAGTTTTCCCCAATATTATTTTAAATACAGAAACAATTTTATATATGACACAGAAATTGGAACTTAGATTAAAAGACAAAATTTTGGAAATAAGTATATTTAAATTCCAGTTGGTATTTGTTTATATATAATTTCTAAACTACCAACTATAATTAAGAAACTTTTGAAGATTTTTTTCAAATTCAAATTTGCATTCAAATGTATACTTCATAATGCTACTGCATGTAAACACAACATCTTTTACTATGTAAGTAATGACTATAAAACTGTTAGAAGAGCCAGCATGTTGGCACACACCTGCAATCCCAGCACTTGGGAGACAAAACCCAAACTATGATATGTAGTGAGTTCCAGACCAGCCAGGAATGAATAGTAAGATCCTGTCTCAAACAACAGTAACAAACATTAGTAGGTATTAACTAATGAATTATGAGTTAAGTACTAGGATTAACCTGTTGTTTCAAATATAGTATATTAAGGGGCTTATGAATATTTATTATGTCACCAACTTTTCTACTACTTCCTTTGTGGTTACCAATTATCTATGATTCAAATGTTGTATTCTTAATGTCACATTTGTTTTAGAGAGTTGAATTAATCCTCTTTCCTTGGTAATTTTCCTTATTTTGTACACATTTATTCTAAGGCATAGACTTTAAGGTATTATTAGATGATGAGCTAAAACCTAGAAGATCAGTAGTCTGTCTCTCCATATATCCTGAAAAGCACAGTGAATTTTTTCAGCTGTATTAAAGAAGAAATCATAAATTTAAGAAGCTCTCTGAAGCTTTGCCACAGGACACAGAGGTAGTTAAATTGTAATGTGACAAGTGGGGATGGGGAGTACCTCAGTATTAGACAGCTTGCTAACCATGGGTTAGGTCCTCAGTTAGAACCCTAGTATCAGCAAAGAAAAAAAAGTGGCAAATGGAAAGGAAAAATAACTTATGCTTTAAAAATATAGTGTTGGGCTAGGGAGATGGCTCTTCAGTTAAGAGCACTTGCTGTGCAAGCACGGGCCTGGAAGAGCCTGAGACTGCCTGAGTTCAATTTCCTAGCATCCATGTAAACAGATAAGCAAGACCATACACATTTGTAACCTCAATTTATTTGATAAATATCTCTGTGGTGATTTGAATCAGATGTCCTTACATAAACTCATGTGTGGTTAATGCTTGGTCCCCATCTGGTGGCAATTTGGGAGATGGATCCTTGCTCAAGGAAATGTGTTGCTGGCGATGGGCTTTGAGGTGTTAAAGCCAGTTCTCCCTTGCCAGAGCTCAGATCACTCTCTGGCTGTTGTTTTCTACCTGCTGTGGCTTCCTGTGGAGAGTATAAGCCAAAATAAACCCTCTTCCATCAGCTAGGATCCCCTCCCTGCCCTTTTCTTTTCTCTCTTTCCTATCCTACATAGTTTTACTTCTACTTTTATGACACATATGCACACATGATTTTACCTATTTATATAAAATCTAGTTTGATGGTTTGAATCAATGTCTCCTATAAATTTGTGTATTTTGAATGCTTGGTCTCCAGCTGAGGGCAATCTGGGAGGAAGATCCTTGCTGGGAGAGGTGTGTTGTTGGGGGCAGGCTTAGGAGTGTTATACCCAAAGCCCCCTTGCCAGACCTTATCCCATTCTCTTGCTCCTATATTCTACCTGACATGGCAAGAAGTGATGACCAGCCTCTGTTCATGCTCATGCCATCCTATCCCTGCCATCATGAAGCTTCCCTTGAGAGTAAGCCAAAGGATACCCTTCTCTCCCATCAGCTACTTTTGGTTGGGTGTTTTCCCCAACAACAGGAAAGTAACTGCAACAGCTTCTCAGCACAGTTTTTATCGTGCCCACACCTGATGCTTAGAGGTCTCACTTTCTCATGTGTGTTGTTAGTTGAGTTTATTTTTTGTTTTGTTTTGTGTTTGTCCTTAAAATATGTTTTATTTATTGCAATCATTATTCCAAATTAGAAATAATTACATGTAAAAGAAATTGGTTTTATCTCTTGTGGAGAAATATAAAGACCACTGAACACCTGATATCACAAGCAAGGAAGGCATAGGAAGCTGGTGTGGAGGTGTGGAGAAATTCTCAACACCATACCAACTGCACCTACTATAGCCCCTGTGGTCTCTAAATGGCTCCTCCCCTCACTCAGCAAGGTTGCTCTCTGTTCTGCCTGAAGCAACTATGTGAAATTTCTTGTAATATCTTTGGCCTTGTGGAAAATTGCAGAATGGTCCAAATTGAGAGCTTTCTTTGAATCACAAAGAAATCTTTTCTGATGACTGGGTATTGGTTTGATGGGGAGACTACCTTTTCACTTTTTCATCATTGTATGTTGTAGCTTCTGGTCAACAAAAGGATTCTGAGTTTGTATGCATTTCAACATAGTCCATTAAAATGCTTTGATTTAATTAGGCCTGCTGCAGGCCTGTAATCTTAGCTACTCCAGAGGCTGAGGCCATAGGCTCACAAGTGACAAGGCTACATAGTAAGATCAAGGTCAGTCTGGGAAACAGTAAAACCCTTTGTCAAAATAAAAACTAACAGTTTTGCATGTAGCTCAGTGGTAGAGTGCTTGCCTAGCATGAGCTTAGGCCCTGGATTCAATCCCTAGCACTGGATTTTTTTTTAAAGGGCTTTGATTTTGATGTGATTTATTGGTTCTTGGTATCCCAGGGACCAAAGGAGTTTCCTGTCCTGGCTAAAGGAAGTTTATTTGTTGCCCCTCCTCCTCCTGATTGACATAGTGCAAGGCCAGAGTATTCTTTCTTCAATTTACCCCTGTGGCCTCACATTTGGCTGCAATACCATGGTTCTTCTCCATGGCTTGATGTCAGATGAGTTTCCTCAGCTCCTCTGCAGCTCACTTCTCTAGGAAAGCTTTGCTATCTAGAAAGAGTATTATTCCTTCTCTTCTCATCTTTCTCAAAGAGTTGAGAAGGCTTTTTGTCCTTATGAAGCTCAAACATGACCTCTTCAGCATGAGTAGGTACTGCCCATCATGGGAGGAACAGTAGGGTCTAACTGGTAGAAGAGTTCTGGGAAAGTCATGGAATGCCAGGGTGGTGCTGGTCCACTTGGGCCTGACAGCTCTGCCTTGCTCTGCCCTCCTCTGCTGATAGTTGAGACCTTGGATCATGAGTTGCACACCAGATCTGCTTTGAACCTTGTGACCAATGACTTCATCTCCAACTCCACCACTGTTTGCTGCTCTAAGGTGTAGATATATATGGATCATTATAAATCACATAAGCCTTTATGAGAGGATAAAGGGTTTAATTAGTGCAGATAGAGTGGGTATTTATTATAGTGGTTTTTTGTTAATTTGAGAGAGACAGAGAGAGAGATGAAGAGGCAGAGAGAGAATAGGCATGCCTTGTGAGCATGTGCAGCATTGCGTGCTTGTGTCACTTTTGTGTCTGGCTAAAAGTGGGACCTGGAGATTGGAACCTGGAGGTTCTTAGGCTTTGCAGGCAGGCGCCTTAATTGCTAAGCCATCTATGCAGCCCTATTGTGGTGTTTTTTTAAGAATGGCTTTGCTGGGCTGTGGGTATAGTTCAGTAACAGAGTACTTACCTAGAAGAGTGCAAGGTTCTGAATTCAATCCTAAGCCCTTCAAGGAGGAAAAAATGATTCTGTTATAAAAGTGAAAAAAATTATCAGATATTATATGTAGATTGATAAAACTCTATGAACTTATCAAGTGCACCTATAATTGAGTTTAACATAACATCTTTGTATAGGAGATAATTAATATTCCATTCAACCACAGAAACCCAAAGCTTGGGAATTAAGGGACTAAGTTGAGATTTTTAAAAAGTGATTCCAGGCCTAGTCCTGGAAAGCTTTACATTCTTTGTGAGATGGGGAGGTAGCTGAGGATGTTCTTGAACTTCTCTGATCATCTTGTTTCCACTTCCTGAGTACCAAGTTTATAGGCATGCAACCACCAAGCTCAATTTATGTGGTACTGGAAATCAAACAGGATTTTCATGTACATTAGGCAAGTTGGTCTTCTTTTTTAAAAGATAATTTTATTTGGGCTGGAGAGATGGCTTGGTGGTTAAGATGCCTACCTGCCAAGCCTAAGAACTCCAATTCCAATCTGCAGGTCCCACGTTTAGGCAGACGCAAAAGGTGATGTAAGGGCACAATGCTGCACTTGCCTACAAGGGGGTGAATGTGTCTGGAGTTCATTCACAGTGGCTGAGAGGCCGCTGGAGCACCCATTCTCTCTCTCTGTCTCTCTCTTGCTCTAGCTCTCTCAAAAAATAATTTTATTTATTTATTTGTGTGTGTATAGGCACACATGTCATGGTGCACATGTAGAGGTCAGAGGACAACTTCAAGGTGTATGTACTCTGATTTCATTGAGACAGGGTCTCTTGCTACTGCGAATGAATTGCCAAACTGCAAACAAATGTCAGACTAGCTGGCTCTAAAGCTTCAGATATTCCTGGCTCCTCCTGCCATTGTCATAGGCATATTGGGATCACATACGTATGTGCCACTTTAGGTAAGTGCTAGGGAATTAAACCCAGGCCAGCAGGTTTTGTAAACAAGTCCCTTTACTGACCAATCTCCCAAAGTTTGACTTTTTTTGTTTGATTATTTTGAGGTAAGGTATCTTTGGCCCAGGCTGTCCTTGAACTCATTGTGATCTTCCTACCTCTGCCTCTCAAGTGCTGAGATTAAAGGTGTCCACCACCAGGCCCAAATTGATATTTTAAATCAAGTTTCCTCATGGTGCTAGGCCTGGTGGCACAGGTCTATAATCCTAGCTACTCAGGAAGCCAAGGCAGGAAAATCTTAAGTTTAAGGCTTGCCTGGACTTGTGAGTTCAAAGTGAGTTCATAGCCAGCCTAGGAAATCTAATGGGACATATCACAAAATAAAAAGTTGAAAAATAAAGAGTACTTGCTAGAGCTGTGGTTCAGTAAGAGTGTTTGCTTAGTATTGTGAGGCCCTGGGTTGAGAGAACAACCTCAGGTATCATTTCACTTTATTTGAGACAGGGTCTCTTGTTTATCACTGCATATGGCAGGCTAGATGGCCTGTGAGCTTCTAGGGAATCTCCTGTTTCTGCCTGTCATCTCACTGTAGTCATGCTGGGATTAAAGATGCTAGTGCTACCACATAGGGTGTTACATGTGTTCTGGAGATCTGAACACAGGTCATAATGTTTGCGCAGCAAGCACTTTTACCCATTGAGCCATCTCAGTCTGCATATCTAATAATTGTGTTTTTTTAAACTTTTTTTTATTAAGGAGAAACTTTATATGGACACATCATGTGTTGGTACCATCATTTCTTCTCTCCCTATGTCCATTCCACTGAGGGCCCTCCTCAGTGGGGTTGTGGATGATGGGTTGTAAGAACAGCAGTGTCCCTGTCACTGGAAGGAGCAATGCCTCTGTGTATTCCCTCCCACCCTGTGGCTTTTACAATCTTTCTACCCCTCTACCACAAACTCATTGAACTGTGGTGGTTGGTGTTTTTTAAGTCTACTTTAGTAGTGTTAAGCTCTCAGTAGCTTCTGGATTTCTGTTTTCCTTTATTGAACAAAAGTTTTGTTTATTTTCATGTACTTCTACTGTTCAAACTATTTAGAAAGATTGATAAACCCAAATCATTGTAAGATATTCTTAGATTCCTCTTTCAGAAAAACAAGACATTAAGCATGCAGGTAGAATATAAGAATAGAGTATATTTGAACTACTAAATTAATAAGATGAAAATAAACAAGTAGTTATGTCAATTTTCTGACTTTTTCATTACCTCCTTATAGATTTATAACATTTTCTGTATTCCCTTTCCCCATTCTGCTGATTTGAAAACTTCAATGTACATCTCTTTTCTTTTAATATATATGCTTGTATATGTATATATTTTGATATATGTATGCTTACAGTATCATTACCTTAATAATTTGTTTGGTGAGAACCTAGTATTAGTAGATTCTATCTTCATTTTTACCTCATTTGTAATGATAGTTTAACAAGATATGGAATTCTTGGTTGGCAGATATTTTTCTCCTTCATTTTGTTATTATAGCATCACCTTTAGAACTCTATGTAGGATTAAAATCTTACTGACAATGTATTGATACTTTGTAGGCTTTCTCTATTTTCATAGACGTTAGGATTTATTATTGATGACATTTCATATTACTAAATTTGCATTTAGGGTTTATTATTGATTGTATGGCACAATGCAGTTCGGGTCCTAGCCAGGCCAGCCGGCTAGTATGCATGGCACAATGCAGGTCAGGCCCTAGCCAGGCAGCCTGCTAGAAGAAACCATGAAGTGGCTTCTGTGGATGTTGCATCCTGCTCAGGCCTGGCGTGACAACAGCTACAGCCCCATGCCCGCGAGCAACCTGCTGAGAAATGATCTGCCTGGAGGCATGGGTGTCACTGGTCACAAGAAGGTCACAACAATTGGCTAGCCAAACCCTTAAAAACCCTGCAGCACACAGCTTCAGTTTCACTGAGATGAACTTCCAGACCAGGCACAGTTATGGAGGAATGGATATTTATTGAAGCTTACAGATCCAGGGGAAGTTCCATAATGGCAGAAGAAGCTGGCCTGCTTTCACAGGACCAAACACAGAGAGCAAAGCCACAAGCCACAAGCCAAAAGCCACACAGCACAGCATACCTCAAGAACTCCAGCTAGGCACACTTTGCATATCTTTAGATAGAAATCCTAAATCCATCACCACACCTTAAGGTCCACCCAGTGACACTGCCTCCACCAAGGTGGTTGCAGATGCAAACTACAAACTAATAAAACACTGAATATATTGGGGGCCATCTATTCAAACTACCGCAAACCCCTACACTTCGTTGAATAAACGAGTTTGCAGCAGCTCACCCTCTGCCTGCTTCCACCCAACTCCCCGTGTCTGTGTTGTGACACCGTGCCTCTCACCCCCTACCTGGCGGAGACCCTGCATCCCTTCCTGGGATGGCCCTAGGAGGGACCCCAACAATTGATGACATTTCATATTACTTAATTGTCAATATAGAGAGTAGAGTTTAGATATAATGATTCATGGGATTATCTCTAGAAATGTTTCAGCTGTTGGCTTTTCAACTATTACTTGTATAAAATGCTTGCCATTATTTTATTCTGAAGCACATCTCAAACTATTCTCCATTTTCTTTTTAAAAATATTTTATTTTTATTTATTTATTTGAGAGAGAGAGAGAGAGAGCAAGAAAATGAATATGGGCATGCCAGGGCCTTCAGCCATTGCAAACAAGCTCCAGACACATGTGCCCCTTTGTGCATCTGGCTTACATGGGTACTGGGGAATCGAAGCAGGGTCCTTAGGGTTCTTAGGCAAGTGCCGTAACCACTAAGCAATCTCTCCAGCCCTATTCTCCATTTTTCTAATCTACATTTTCCAATTTTTTTGCATGTGTATGGTATGCATTGATGTGTTTGTGTATGGACACACTTATGTGTGCACATACATGTGGAGGCCAGAAGGCAACCTTGGGTGTCATCTTCAGGTATGCCTTCCACCTTTTTATGAAACAGAATTTCTCATTGGCCTAGAGTTCAGGGCAGTGAGCTTCAGGGATCTGTTTGTCTCTATCTTCAGAGTGATGTGAACACAAGTGCTTATCACCACTCCTGACTTTTTGGCATTTGCATAGATTCTGGGACTTGAAAATCAGGTTCTAATGCTTTAAGGCAAACATTTTACTGACTGAGCTCTCATCCTACATGTTCCAATTTTTATATCTGTTTCTCTATTAAACCACCTAGTTCTTTTTAATTCTCTATTAAGTGTGCCAATGTATTCCATGTTTCAGTGTTTCATTTTACTGGCTTCTTATTTATAGTTTATTCTTTTGTTTTGTTTTGTTTTTTTGGGGTGGGGTCTCACTATAGCCCAGGCTGACCTGGAATCCATTATGTAGTCTCAGGGTGGCCTCGAACTCCTGGTGATCCTCCTACCTCTGCCTCCCGAGTGCTGGGATTAAAGGCGTGCGCCACCATGCCTGGCTCTCTTTTTTTTTTTTTGATTTGAGAGAGATAGAGAGTGAGAGAGAGATAGATAGTTACCTAGAAGAGTGCAAGGTTCTGAATTCAATCCTAAGCCCTTCAAGGAGGAAAAAATGATTCTGTTATAAAAGTGAAAAAATTATCAGATATTATATGTAGATTGATAAAACTCTATGAACTTATCAAGTGCACCTATAATTGAGTTTAACATAACATCTTTGTATAGGAGATAATTAATATTCCATTCAACCACAGAAACCCAAAGCTTGGGAATTAAGGGACTAAGTTGAGATTTTTAAAAGTGATTCCAGGCCTAGTCCTGGAAAGCTTTACATTCTTTGTGAGATGGGGAGGTAGCTGAGGATGTTCTTGAACTTCTCTGATCATCTTGTTTCCACTTCCTGAGTACCAAGTTTATAGGCATGCAACCACCAAGCTCAATTTATGTGGTACTGGAAATCAAACAGGATTTTCATGTACATTAGGCAAGTTGGTCTTCTTTTTTAAAAGATAATTTTATTTGGGCTGGAGAGATGGCTTGGTGGTTAAGATGCCTACCTGCCAAGCCTAAGAACTCCAATTCCAATCTGCAGGTCCCACGTTTAGGCAGACGCAAAAGGTGATGTAAGGGCACAATGCTGCACTTGCCTACAAGGGGGTGAATGTGTCTGGAGTTCATTCACAGTGGCTGAGAGGCCGCTGGAGCACCCATTCTCTCTCTCTGTCTCTCTCTTGCTCTAGCTCTCTCAAAAAATAATTTTATTTATTTATTTGTGTGTGTATAGGCACACATGTCATGGTGCACATGTAGAGGTCAGAGGACAACTTCAAGGTGTATGTACTCTGATTTCATTGAGACAGGGTCTCTTGCTACTGCGAAATGAATTGCCAAACTGCAAACAAATGTCAGACTAGCTGGCTCTAAAGCTTCAGATATTCCTGGCTCCTCCTGCCATTGTCATAGGCATATTGGGATCACATACGTATGTGCCACTTTAGGTAAGTGCTAGGGAATTAAACCCAGGCCAGCAGGTTTTGTAAACAAGTCCCTTTACTGACCAATCTCCCAAAGTTTGACTTTTTGTTTGATTATTTTGAGGTAAGGTATCTTTGGCCCAGGCTGTCCTTGAACTCATTGTGATCTTCCTACCTCTGCCTCTCAAGTGCTGAGATTAAAGGTGTCCACCACCAGGCCCAAATTGATATTTTAAATCAAGTTTCCTCATGGTGCTAGCCTGGTGGCACAGGTCTATAATCCTAGCTACTCAGGAAGCCAAGGCAGGAAAATCTTAAGTTTAAGGCTTGCCTGGACTTGTGAGTTCAAAGTGAGTTCATAGCCAGCCTAGGAAATCTAATGGGACATATCACAAAATAAAAAGTTGAAAAATAAAGAGTACTTGCTAGAGCTGTGGTTCAGTAAGAGTGTTTGCTTAGTATTGTGAGGCCCTGGGTTGAGAGAACAACCTCAGGTATCATTTCACTTTATTTGAGACAGGGTCTCTTGTTTATCACTGCATATGGCAGGCTAGATGGCCTGTGAGCTTCTAGGGAATCTCCTGTTTCTGCCTGTCATCTCACTGTAGTCATGCTGGGATTAAAGATGCTAGTGCTACCACATAGGGTGTTACATGTGTTCTGGAGATCTGAACACAGGTCATAATGTTTGCGCAGCAAGCACTTTTACCCATTGAGCCATCTCAGTCTGCATATCTAATAATTGTGTTTTTTTAAACTTTTTTTTATTAAGGAGAAACTTTATATGGACACATCATGTGTTGGTACCATCATTTCTTCTCTCCCTATGTCCATTCCACTGAGGGCCCTCCTCAGTGGGGTTGTGGATGATGGGTTGTAAGAACAGCAGTGTCCCTGTCACTGGAAGGAGCAATGCCTCTGTGTATTCCCTCCCACCCTGTGGCTTTTACAATCTTTTCTACCCTCTACCACAAACTCATTGAACTGTGGTGGTTGGTGTTTTTTAAGTCTACTTTAGTAGTGTTAAGCTCTCAGTAGCTTCTGGATTTCTGTTTTCCTTTATTGAACAAAAGTTTTGTTTATTTTCATGTACTTCTACTGTTCAAACTATTTAGAAAGATTGATAAACCCAAATCATTGTAAGATATTCTTAGATTCCTCTTTCAGAAAAACAAGACATTAAGCATGCAGGTAGAATACAAGAATAGAGTATATTTGAACTACTAAATTAATAAGATGAAAATAAACAAGTAGTTATGTCAATTTTCTGACTTTTTCATTACCTCCTTATAGATTTATAACATTTTCTGTATTCCCTTTCCCCATTCTGCTGATTTGAAAACTTCAATGTACATCTCTTTTCTTTTAATATATATGCTTGTATATGTATATATTTTGATATATGTATGCTTACAGTATCATTACCTTAATAATTTGTTTGGTGAGAACCTAGTATTAGTAGATTCTATCTTCATTTTTACCTCATTTGTAATGATAGTTTAACAAGATATGGAATTCTTGGTTGGCAGATATTTTTCTCCCTCATTTTGTTATTATAGCATCACCTTTAGAACTCTATGTAGGATTAAAATCTTACTGACAATGTATTGATACTTTGTAGGCTTTCTCTATTTTCATAGACGTTAGGATTTATTATTGATGACATTTCATATTACTAAATTTGCATTTAGGGTTTATTATTGATTGTATGGCACAATGCAGTTCGGGTCCTAGCCAGGCCGCCGGCTAGTATGCATGGCACAATGCAGGTCAGGCCCTAGCCAGGCAGCCTGCTAGAAGAAACCATGAAGTGGCTTCTGTGGATGTTGCATCCTGCTCAGGCCTGGCGTGACAACAGCTACAGCCCCATGCCCGCGAGCAACCTGCTGAGAAATGATCTGCCTGGAGGCATGGGTGTCACTGGTCACAAGAAGGTCACAACAATTGGCTAGCCAAACCCTTAAAAACCCTGCAGCACACAGCTTCAGTTTCACTGAGATGAACTTCCAGACCAGGCACAGTTATGGAGGAATGGATATTTATTGAAGCTTACAGATCCAGGGGAAGTTCCATAATGGCAGAAGAAGCTGGCCTGCTTTCACAGGACCAAACACAGAGAGCAAAGCCACAAGCCACAAGCCAAAAGCCACACAGCACAGCACACCTCAAGAACTCCAGCTAGGCACACTTTGCATATCTTTAGATAGAAATCCTAAATCCATCACCACACCTTAAGGTCCACCCAGTGACACTGCCTCCACCAAGGTGGTTGCAGATGCAAACTACAAACTAATAAAACACTGAATATATTGGGGGCCATCTATTCAAACTACTGCAAACCCCTACACTTCGTTGAATAAACGAGTTTGCAGCAGCTCACCCTCTGCCTGCTTCCACCCAACTCCCCGTGTCTGTGTTGTGACACCGTGCCTCTCACCCCCTACCTGGCGGAGACCCTGCATCCCCTCCTGGGATGGCCCTAGGAGGGACCCCAACAATTGATGACATTTCATATTACTTAATTGTCAATATAGAGAGTAGAGTTTAGATATAATGATTCATGGGATTATCTCTAGAAATGTTTCAGCTGTTGGCTTTTCAACTATTACTTGTATAAAATGCTTGCCATTATTTTATTCTGAAGCACATCTCAAACTATTCTCCATTTTCTTTTTAAAAATATTTTATTTTTATTTATTTATTTGAGAGAGAGAGAGAGAGAGCAAGAAAATGAATATGGGCATGCCAGGGCCTTCAGCCATTGCAAACAAGCTCCAGACACATGTGCCCCTTTGTGCATCTGGCTTACATGGGTACTGGGGAATTGAAGCAGGGTCCTTAGGGTTCTTAGGCAAGTGCCTTAACCACTAAGCAATCTCTCCAGCCCTATTCTCCATTTTTCTAATCTACATTTTCCAATTTTTTTGCATGTGTATGGTATGCATTGATGTGTTTGTGTATGGACACACTTATGTGTGCACATACATGTGGAGGCCAGAAGGCAACCTTGGGTGTCATCTTCAGGTATGCCTTCCACCTTTTTATGAAACAGAATTTCTCATTGGCCTAGAGTTCAGGGCAGTGAGCTTCAGGGATCTGTTTGTCTCTATCTTCAGAGTGATGTGAACACAAGTGCTTATCACCACTCCTGACTTTTGGCATTTGCATAGATTCTGGGACTTGAAAATCAGGTTCTAATGCTTTAAGGCAAACATTTTACTGACTGAGCTCTCATCCTACATGTTCCAATTTTTATATCTGTTTCTCTATTAAACCACCTAGTTCTTTTAATTCTCTATTAAGTGTGCCAATGTATTCCATGTTTCAGTGTTTCATTTTACTGGCTTCTTATTTATAGTTTATTCTTTTGTTTTGTTTTGTTTTTTGGGGTGGGGTCTCACTATAGCCCAGGCTGACCTGGAATCCATTATGTAGTCTCAGGGTGGCCTCGAACTCCTGGTGATCCTCCTACCTCTGCCTCCCGAGTGCTGGGATTAAAGGCGTGCGCCACCATGCCTGGCTCTCTTTTTTTTTTTTTATTTGAGAGAGATAGAGAGTGAGAGAGAGATAGATAGAGAGAGAGAGAATGGTGCCAGTAGCCTCTCAGCTGCTATGAACGAACTCCAGATGTGTGCACCCCCTGGGCAAGTGCAGCATTGCACTCTTGCATCACTTTTTGTGTCTGGCTAAACGTGGGACCTGGAGATTGGAACTGGTGTTCTTAGGCTTGGCAGGCAGGCACCTTAACTGCCAAGCCATCTCTCCAGCTCTATAGTTTATTCTTCTTCTTTTTTTTTTTTTTTTTTTTTTTTTTTTTTTTTGGTTTTGCGAGGTAGGGTCTCAGTCTAGCTCAGGCTGACCTGGAATTCACTATGTAGTCTCAGGGTGGCCTCGAACTCATGGTGATCCTCCTACCTCTGCCTCCCGAGTGCTGGGATTAAAGGCGTATGCCACCACACCTGGCTTAGTTTATTCTTTTAAGGTGTAGCTGCGGAGGTGGTTTGAAATGCTAGCTGTGCAAGCATGGGTTCCTGAGTTCAAATTCCCACAACACATGTAAAAGTCAGAAATTACAGTGCTTACCTATAATCCTAGCACTGGGGAGAACAAGTACAGGAAGATCCCTAGTGCTTGGTGGCTAGTTCTTCCAGTTACATCAGTGAGCTCTGGGTTCAGTGCAAGACCCTGCCTAAAAAGACAAGATAGAAATTACTAAGGAAGACACCTGATGTCAGTTTCTGACCTCCACATACATGCATACACATATGTGAGTATGGTGGTTTGATTAAAGTGTTCCCCATAAACTTGGGTGTTCTGAGTGCTGGGTTCCCAGCTGATAGAGATTTGGGAATCAATGCCTCCTGGAGGCAATGTATTTGGGGGGGGCAGGCTTATGGGTATTATAGCCAGTTTCTTCTTGCCAGTGTTTGGCACCCCTCTCCTGTTCCTGTTTTCCACCTGATGTTGACCAGGAGGTGATGTCCAACCTCTGCTCATGCCATCGTTTTCCCCTGCCATCATGGAGCTTCCCCTCAAGTCTGTAAGCCAAAATAAACCTTTATTCCCACAAGCTGCAATGCGAACCTGACTGCAACAGTAAAGTTGGTACAGAGGAGTGGGATTGCTGCTAGACACATGACTGTGTGGCTTTGGCCTTTTAGAGCTGATTTTCAAGAGGAATGTGGAAGGATTTGAAACCAGTGTCTTAGTACAGCTTGATGGACTATTCTGGTCAGAGCTGAAAGACCTGAATGCAGTATGAACTATGGACTATGAGGTTTGGCTTGTGAAGGTGAGAAAGAGCTTTGCCTAGACTGGGCTAGAAGCAGTTTGTGTGAGAGGCTTGCCCATGTCCTGAGAATTTGTGCAGGATTATTTGTGTAGAAATGGACTGGTGTGAGCACAGGGATATGGCACAGAAAAAATGAAATCTTTGGGCTAAAACTGCTGCCTGTTCAGCTGTAATTAAGAGATTGCAATCATTGAGATTGAGCCAGCTGACCTACATTGGGACAACAGAAAGAATGCAGTCTTTTGAAGGAGCCTGAATGCTGAAGGAATGTTCTGTTCTTCAAAGTATGCTTTATTCCCCTCTGGATCAACAAAATGGCACCCCACCTGGTATTGTGGAGTACAAGAAATGAAGGAAAGAGAGAAGTTTATTGAATTTGCAACACAGTGTTGTGTTTTGGAAACCACCATGGGCAATGTGTAGCAGGTTTGGGTCTCCATGGAGACCCAATGGAGTGGTGAGGATGGATCATGGGTTGCAGTAGAGACCCAGTGGAGATGTGGGAACCACGGTATGGCTGCTAAAGAGAGCTGCTGGCCCCAGATGAAGTTGTCCAGAACTGTGAGTAGCCTAGCTGGAGGGGTGGAATTGGAATTCCAGAGACTTGTTGCTGGTTAGAATTTTTGGATTTGGAGACCTGTCACTGACTAGAGTTGTTGGACTTGGAGCTACAGAGTTTGATGTTTTCCCTCTTTAAATCTTGAATTGGTTGCATATTTCTTTACTATGCCCAGTGCCATCTTTTGCAGTGTGAGTGTTTATTCTGTGCCATTATGGGTTTTGGGGGGATATTTTGGTATTATGGCTCAGTTAAAAGACCTTGGATTATGGGGATGTTTAAACATCATTAGAATTGATAAAAACTATGAGTCCAGATAATCCTCTTTTGCTATAGGTTGATTATCTCAGCCATTTTCCTACAGTAATGGAAAACTAGCACAGGTGGCTAGAACTTCAATATCTTTTAAGTGATACAATCAGTCATAGAAGATCAATTCAATATTTTATATAACCTTTCATTAGTACAAAAATGTTTACCTTGGCCATAGGCTCACCCCCATGCCCAGCTCAGACCCATGTGTAGACTGCCCACTTGTGCTTGGAGCAAGACAGAGTAGGCTACTCAGGTCCTATGTGAGCATTCCTCCAAACACAAACTAGTCACACACCTGCCTATGCCTGCCTGGAGAAGGGAGGACTAGGCCCACTAGGCTCTGCTCCCCATCAACATGTACCCAGCCCAGATGTGCATGAAGACCACCTGCCCACTGCTATCCTGAGCAAGGTTGACTAGGCCTCCCTCTCAGGTCCCAGGTCTCATAGGCTCATCCCTGTAGCCAGCCAAGAACCACATGTAACCACCAGCTCATGCCCACACAGAGCAAGAAATACCAGGCCACCCAACATAGTAGAGCCCCTGTTGCTGCATTCTTGGCAAGACAAAGGAATTATCTCCAGACGGTCAAACCCCAATGCAAAACAAATAACACAGGAACCAAGGCCAGATTTCCCCACCAAGAATGCCTAGGCCCATAGTTAAAGCCTTTGATGCGAACTGCTTAGTGAAAACTCCAAAGAATTCAAAAATGCAATTTGTGATAATCAATAAAACAAACTTAAAGAAGACATGAACAAATTGATGAACGACATACAAGAGAATCAACTAAAATAACTCAATAGACTCCAGAAAGTGTTTAAAGAAGACAGAAACAAATGTCTAAATGAATTCTAGAAAAACACCATCAACTAAATGCAATGAGAAAGTCAAACCAAGAAGGGAAGATGAACACAATATAGAGATAGAGATGCTGAAGAAAACCTACTGGAAGTCAAAAATGAAACAAATCAATTAAAAGGCTCATAAGAAGGCACTGCCAGGAGAATACATCATGTGGAGGACAGAAAATCAGGACCTTAAAGGCAGAGGAAATATATTGGGAGATCAAAATCAATGATTATTTTTTTAAAAAGCATAACAGAACATGAGAGAAATGTGGGAAACCTTAAAAAAGAACAAACATAGCCAGGCATGGTGGCACATGCCTTTAATCCCAGCACTCAGGAGGCAGAGGTAAGAGGATTGCTGTGAGTTTGAGGCCATCCTGACACTACATAGTGAATTCCAGGTCAGCCTGAGCTAGAGCTACTTTGAAAAAAAGAAAAAGAAAAAAGACCAAACATTTGAGCATACAAGGAGAGAACTACACTTCAATCAAGAGCTTAGGAAATATCATCAATAAAATTATAAAAGAAAATTTTCCAAACCTCACCTCAGGAAAGAAAGCCCAATTCAAGTATAAGAAACCCACAGATGTCAAATAGAAAGGACCAGAGAAGAAATTCCCCATGTCTCATTATAGTTTAAACACTAAACACAGAAAACAAAGCAAGAGTACTAGAAGCTGCAAGAGAGAAACAGCTCATCACAAAGGAAAGCCCATCACAATGACATCGAAGTTTTTAATGGAAACAATAAACTTGGAATGGAGTACATCAAATATTGAAAAACCACAGCTACCAAACCAAATTATTATACTCATTAAAATTATCTATCATAATTAAAACAGAAAAAAATTCTATGACAAAAGGCAATTATATAAACATACTCAAGAAGCTAAGGAGAGAAAAAATAAACAAAATTAGAACATAAATGAAGATCAAGAAAACACCAAACATTACAAAATCTTCAACTTGACAGATTAATTCACACCTCTCAATTATAACTCTGCATATCAATGGACTCATCTCCCCAATCAAAACATACCCATTAACAGGATGGATCAAAAAACTGCATCCATCCATTTGCTGTCTTCAAGAAATCCACCTTACCATTAAGATAGGCACCACAAAGTAAGAGGATGGAAAAAGATATCCCAAGAAATGAAAACAGGGAAAAAGCAAGTGTGGATATCCTGATATCTGGGGAAAATATACTTTAAGCCCAAAGTAATCACAAGAGATACATGAATACTTTATACTTATCAAAGTAACAATTCAACAAGAGGATATTATCAGAAATATATATGCACCAAACAGGTGAATTGAATTTTATAAAGCAATATATATTAGTTATTAAATCACACATACATCCCAACACAATAATAGTGGGTGACTTTAATACTATATTATTGTAAATAGACAGATCATCTAAATAGAAAATAGAGATGCAATGGAGATAAACAACACCATTGATCAAATGGACTTAACAGACATCTATATATCATTCCATCCAAACTCTACAAAATACATATTCTTCTTGGCAGCTCATGGGACCTTTTATAAAATATATCACATATTAAGTCACAAAGCAAGTCTCCACAAATTTAGGAAAAGGGACATAACTTCTTGTATTATAACAAACCACAATGTAATAAAGCAAGAAATCATCAAAAGAGACAACAGAAAATACAATAGTCCTAGAGACTGAAGAACACATTGTTGAACAATTAATGGGTATGTAAAGAAATCAAAGAAGAAATAAAAATGTTCCTAGAAAATGGGCTGGAGAGGTGGCTTAGCAGTTGAGGTGTTTGCCTATGAAGCCTAAGGATCCCAGTTGATTCTCCAGGTCCCATGTAAGCCAGATGCACAGTGGGGCATATGCATCTGGAGTTCGTTTGCAGTGGCTAGAGGCCCTGGCATGCCCATTCTCACTCTCCCTCTCTCTTTCCCTCTCTCTGTCTCTAATAAATAAATAAATAAAAATTTTAAAAAGTAAAAATATTCCTAGAAAATGATATAAATGAAAGCATATCATATTGACATTTATGAGACACAATGAAGACAGTCATAAGAGAGAACTTTAGAGTGCTAAATGCTCACATTACAAAACTAGAGATCCCAAATAAGAAACTTAATGATCCATCTGAAGCTTTGGAAAAACAAGAATAACCCAAACCCAAAAGTACCAGATGGAAAGAAATAATTGATGTCAGGGAAGAAGTCAATGACTTACAAATGAAGAAAACAATTATAAAAATTGATGAAACAAAGACCTGGTCCTTCAAAAAGTAAAAATAAAAAGATTGATAAACTTCTAGACAAATTAATCAAAAGAGAGAGAGAACCATAATTAAGATTAGAGATTAAAAGGAAATACTGCAACAGATACTAGTGAATTGAGAGAACCATAATGACATATTTCAAATAATCCAAATTGAAAAACGGGAAAGAAATGTATGAATTTCTTGATACATTTGATCTACCAAAGTAACCAAAAAAGAGATTAGAAAAACATAGCACTGGCACAAAAATAGGCACATAGATCAATGAAATACAATAGAATATCCAGATATAAGTTTAAAGAACTACAGCCACCTGATCATTGAAAAAGAAGATAAAATGTACATTGGTGAAAAGACAGCATTTTCAACAAATAGTGCTGGAGAAACTGGATAACCAATATGGAAAAATGACTTCAGATGTTCTTTTCACCTTGTACAAAAATTAACTCCAAATGTATCATGGGTCCAAATGGATCAACATAAGACTGTAACTATAAAATGACTAGAGGAAAATATAGGGATAATACTCCAAGACATAAAGTAAGACTTTCTGAATAAGATCCCAGTAGCCCCAGGAATAAGACAAACATGCAATCATTGGGATTTCATGAAACCAAAAAACCTGTTGTATAGCTAAGCAAACCATTAATAGAATCAATAGACAACCTACAGAATGGAATAAAATCTTCACCAGCTATACATCTGACAGAGGTTTAATATCTAGAATATACAAGCTAAAAAAACCTGAGCAATAAAAAAATCTAATCAACCCAGTAAAAAAAAAAAAAAAATGGAGCAGGGATCTGAACAAATCATCTTTAATGGAAGAAATACAAATGGCCAATAAAAATCTTTTTTAAAAAATGTTAGTATCATTAGCTATCAAGGAAATACAAATCAAAGTATTTTGAGGGCTGTAGAGATGGCTTAGTAGTTAGGGCATTTGCCTGTGAAACCTAAGGACTCAAGTTCAATTCATCAGTCCCAACTTAAGCCAGATGCACAAAGTGCATGCATCTGGAGTTCATTTGCAGTGGCTAGAGGCCCTGGTGTGTCCATTCTCTCCCTCTTTCTGTTTCTCTCTCATAAGTAAATAAATTAAACTATTTTTAAAATTACCCTGATGGGCAGGGAAAACTTTATTCAAAAACCATAGGCTATTGCTGGTAAATCCCAGGGCAAGAATTGAGTCACTTCTCCCTTCTACACCACCCTCTCCCTTACAGTGAGCTGTATGTGCTTTTGTCTCAGTCAAATAAAGTTACCTGGTAAAGACCAGGTTCAATGTGGGAGGGAACCATAAATGCTGTGGATTCCTAAGGGCCATGCTACTTTACTTTCTAGGTTTTACCTTTTTCTTGTTCATTCATTCATTCATCCCACAGACTTTAGGAACACCCCAAAATAAAGCCAGAATATAGGTACTGAGGATGCAAAGAATTTCTAGTATTTGGAATTTATATTCTGAGAAAGTCACTAAGATCAGCATACTCAATAGAAGTCACACCAGGATTCACAGTGGGCTCAGGAAGTATGGTGGGTCTTTTTGAATTTGGTATCATTTGATCATTTGTGCAGAATTTGCTACCTGGTTATTCAGTGTTACCTATTATAGGAAGACAATGTAAAACCTTATTGTGTGTTTACTTTTAAAATTATAACAAAAAATTTCCTTACTAATATATAGTTCAAGCATGTCCTTTTGTGATAACATTTCTCGTAAACAAAAGTCAGTGATAAAGGAATTAGTGTTCCTCTGCCAATTTACCAATATTCACCAATGCACCAATTTGACACCAGAATTTTGGAGTGTCACTGAGTTTTTGTCTTATGAATTCAAAGAATTGAAGCTCCATACATCAGAGGTAACATTTACAGGGTCATAATAGATTATAGAGAGAGTTTAAGAGAAGGGTGCAGCCCAGAGTACAAAGCACTTTTGCCCATGAGAAGGCAGGATTGAGGTAAAGCACACACAGAGATGTATATTGGAGCCAAGTTCTGGGTGGGGCCTGAACTGATCAAGGTTTCTGAGTGGTATCTCAGAAACCATCTTCCAGGAAGGGTGGAAGCAGTTCAATAGCCTTCTCAGAAGAGAGCAATTGACCCTTCTAGGGAAGAACTCCTTTCTAGGGTGGGATTCAAGTTGAAATCAAGGACAAACAGATAAAGCAGGGAAGTCCTTACTGCAAGGACAGGCTCAAGAACATTACACTTCACTTTTGGGGACCCTCTAACTCCCAAAACTGCCTCAAAAAGTGGACTCCTGGTGGAAGCAGTTAAATTTTTAAAAATATTTTATATTTTATTTTTATTTAGTTGAGAGAGAAAAAGAAGAAAGGAAGGAAGGAAGGAAGGAAGGAAGGAAGGAAGGAAGGAAGGAAGGAAGGAAGGAAGGAAGGAAGGAAGGGGGAAGGATGGAGAGAGGGAGGGACAGAGAGAGGGAGGGAGGAGGGAAGGAGGAAGGAAGAGCACACCAGGGCCTGCAGCCACTGCAAACAAACTCTAGACTCATGTGCCACCTTATGCATCTGGCTTATGTGGGTCCTGGGAAATGGAACCTAGGTCCTTTGGCTGTACAGGCAAGTGCCTTAATCACTAAGCCATTTTTCCAGCCCAGCAGTTAATATTTTAATTCTGAAGTCCCAAGTTATTCATTCATTCATAGGAATAGTTCTTGTAACTTCAAATTCATAGTTACAAAAAATCTATAGATTAAAAATCCAAATGAGAAGCATTTTAGGAATAATTATGTAAAGCTCTCATATGGACACTTATTTTTCTCTAGAATTATAATACATTGTATTGGGAGCCCAGCTTCTCATAAGAAGTGGGGGTGGGGAAAAAGTTAGGCTTCAATTTCTCACAAAAGGCAGAATGTGAGGCGCATCTGTGAACACTGCATAATTTGTTATGTACTACAAAGAAGTGGATTTTTGTTACATACATACCACAGCTATTTGGTACCATTTCACATCTCTATTCAGGTCCAGAAAAGAAACTGGCCCTCAAAGAAGGAAAAGAGAGTAAATTTTTCTTTAAAAATTAGATACAGGTTATCACTTCAAAATGCAGAAGAGAATTTTACAAGTGATGGTGTCCTGATTAGCTTTCCAATGGACATCCAGCCGCTTTATAAAGCACATGTGAGCTGTGGTCAGCTGTGACCAATGTGGTTTATTACTCTCCAGAAGAGTTGAACTACGATTACCCATCTAATGTAATTGAGAAATGTTGAGTGAACTTGAACTGCTTCTTGGACATGAATTACCAGAGAATTTATTTGATGAGACATTAAAGGCTGAATATGGTAACTATTTCTTTGATGATTTTGTATAGTCAATTCTTTTCATTAGCATGTTTGTCATATTTTTTGTTACTACTCTTATCCTAGTAATTATATGAGTAAACTAAGTCTTAAAAAGGCAAAAATATTTAAAAAAATATTACAAAAGTAATAGTGTCCTTACCTTTATTGGAAATCATTAATAAGTTTTTATATAATTATTTAAAAGAAGAGATTTGTTTTCAAATAAAGGAAATTAACACTCATTGAGTTGTGAATAATCCATACATTCACTCTATTTAATGTGATATTCCCTAAAATATTTTTAATGTTATCTTCTGATTGTACACTGATTAAAATAGAAATGCTTTTTGAAATTTCCTCTTTTGCTGTTCTGGTAAAGTGCACAGAATAAACTTTCACTGGGAGTTATCAGTGAAATATTTATGGTAACTTCAATAACACTGTGATAGATAAGGTTTTGTGAGATAACAATGCTTTTCTCTTCATATATGTCTGCTAGAATTTAAAATAAATTATACTTCATTCCTATCGACTAATGCTGAAGTACAATTTGGAGATATGTGCATATTTTTCTGTATTTAAATATACATTTTAAATTATTCAAAGAATATATTACAAAATCACACTTCATGCTACTAGTGACTCTTTAAATAGAATTTGTTGTTGCAACTTTGTCATTAAAACAGAAAGGCCCTTTGGTTGTGCCCATACAAGCATAATAAATGTATATGTTTGTGATACTGAATGACTCTTGCCCATATGCTGCCCTGCAAAGCTACATGAATGAGGCATTTACCAAATCAGGCCCACCACATTAAACAAAAAAAAACAATCTTTATTCATGGTAACTTATCAGTTTCAATTAATCAACCTTAACAATGGAAATTCTGATGTGTTCAAGCAACTTGAAAGCAATAGGTCATCTCAAGGGCAGCCATGTTGTGTCTTTGTGCTTATGGTTTCAAACAAAGCAACATCTCCAATAATATACATACGTGTGTGTGTGTGTATATATATACATATATTTACATAGGAATGGACGGTTACAGCTATGCTGTGCATTGCCCATGAAAATACATGTGTATTGTATATGATGTTTAATCATAGCAAATGGAATTGTCTCCCTTCAAGTATGACTTTTTGAGCTCTGCAAGTTTAAACAAAAGAAAAGAAATTTCCATTGGATGACCATCCTTTCAGTTTCTGTGCTGCTATGTGAATAGCATTGTGCAAACCATTCCAATGGTTTTGAAAAGGGGTAACCATTGGTTTGATTTGGTTACACGGTTTAGTAAAGAGCTCCCTCCCACTGCCTTAGGGTCTGTGAAAGGTCTGTGACCTGTTTAGAACTGCCAAGTGAAATGTCATGTTGCCCCTCCCAAATGGCAGTATCTGCATTCATTTGATCAGTATAAAAAATGATTGGGGATGGTGAGATCACTGCTTTTGAATTGCAATTTATAGTAGTTTACAAAAATGCACATTGTTGGAAAAGAAAACATGGAAGTGTTTCTTTCTAAATTGCATTACCTGTGAAATGTCATTAGTCTTTTAAGGATATTTACATCCTTTTTTATTATTTGGGACAGTTACCTTAACTAAAGAATATCAGAATTTTATAATAAGATTTTTTTGAAACTTGTACTTTGATGTCAGTAGACTTTATGAAAAATAATGAGCCTGAGCTCTAGGCTAAGCATTTCTTATCATGCCCATTTACTTAATCCTTGTGAGATAATTTCTGCTAATGAAGTACCTTAGAAGATCCCCAATTATTGTTCCCAGAATATAGGAGGGGTTCATTGTTGGCAAATTCATCTCTAGACTGCTGAATTCTTTTGGGGGTAGAGTAGGAGTTAATATTTTTTATTTATTAACTTGAGAGACAGAGAGAAAGAAGCTGACAGAGAGATTGTGAGTGTGGGCACTCCAGATCTTCCTGCCACAGCAAACTCCAGATAAATGAGCCACTTTGTGCATCTGGCTTTGTGTGGGTTCTGGGGAATCAAACTTGGGCCATCAGGCTTTGCAAGCAAGTGCCTTTAACCACTCTCCAGCCTACTGACTGTGGATTTATAATCAGGAGACTGAAATATGAAATCTTTAATGTACCTAGCTATACCAAGTTTCTATTATTCAGTCAACATTTTCTGCTTCTTTGTAAGGTGAATACTTTCTAAAACTATGGTACCATGGGCTGGAGAGATGGCTTAGCACTTAAGGCACATGCCTGCGAAGCCTGAGGACCCCTGTTTGACTCTCCAGGTCCCACATAAGCCAGATGCACAAGGGGGCACATGTGTCTGGAGTTCATTTGCAGTGGCTAGAGGCCCTGGAGCCCCATTCTCACTCTTCCTATCTCTTTCCCTCTCTTTGTCTCAAATAAATAAATAAATAAATAAATAAGTAAATAAATAAATTTAAAACTATGGTACCAAAGGTGTAGACACATATGCATGGTTTCACAAAGAAAGTGATTTCATTAAATTTGTAAAAGAATACATGAACAAAAAGTTTAAGAAGGTTGGGCAAGTTTATAAATGCTTAATGAAGCCAGCTGCGGTTGCTAAGGTGCAGAAATATATGCCCTTTATATTGTTTCTAGAAATATGGAGAGCTCAATCTCTTCATCTTAGCCAGAAGTTCAGTTCAACAGTACTTTGAAGAAATATTTAATAGGAAAAGTTACCTTGTGAAAGGCTTTTAGGACTGCCCTTATTGATAGTTGATTAGAAAAAGAAAGTGCCTTTTGCAGAAAAGACTTGACACACAGACCCCTGAGCACTACACTTTGAACCTCACAACTGTTGAAAGCCGAAGTTGTTACGTTTTATCTTTGCTCATGTTAAGTCTGGCTCAGTGCCCCCTCTCCTACTGCTGTTAAGTGTCCACATTAACATCCACCAGTGCCAATTTTTTGTTGCCTCTCCATGCTCCTGGCTTTCACTGAGATTAGCTCAAGCCTTTTGTTCCTCTTCAAAGCTGGAATGTCACATCTCATGTTGAGTCTTCCCTATGTCATACCCCCAACGCTTTGCTCACAATTTACACACCAGGTAAACTCCCTTCCTTAGGGGACAGAATCCAGCAAGAGGAAAAGAGACAATGTCCAATTCCCCAATCTCAGTGTCCTTGGTTTGTTTAGTTTTCTTTGCTTCCCATTTACAATTTCCTATTTCATAAGGAGATGCAATTGAAACTCAAATGGAAATTTAAATCTTAGGTAAATTTCAGAGTTGAATCCCTTGATTCAAACACTGGACAACGTCCCCCTCACCCCGTACACACCTCTTTTTTTCACTCACTTACAATGCTTCCTGATTCTCAGAAGGTCTTTAACTGCACCTCGAGCCACTCCACAGGCTGGGGTAGCAGGAAAACTGTCACAGAGGAAAGTTTGCCTGGCACATGTTATTTCAAATTTCAAGGAAAATATGAACACTTGACCTTTGCCCCTCACCTCTACCTGATGTCTGAAGAGACCCCAGCTGAGTTAGGCCTAGAAGGACCCTCTACAAAATTAATAAAACAATGCTACCAGGGAAGGTGTGGGAGTGACTGGTTTGTACTAAGTAAAACAAAGTTCATATCTGTTCATCTTTCCTCACTTTTAGTGAAGCCGTTTGGATCTCAGAAAGAACTTGTGGAGAAGTCGCCCATACCCCAGGGCAGCCCCGTGAACCATGCGGACCCAACTGATTAATTGGACAGAAAATTGGGCAGCGCACAGCGAGGCCACAGACAGAATGCCCGCTATCTTGGCAAAGACGAGCCTCCTGGCCAGGGGTACTTTCTAACCTGGCCAGTTTCTGCGCATTTTGTTTTCTAACCGCGCACCGCGCTTGAGTAGAACTGAAGCACGCACCTTCACCAAGGTTTGCAGAAACCCTATGTGGAGTTCAGAGGCGGCGTGCCTGGCAACCTAAGGGTGGGAAGGAATGAACTTTAATTAAAAAGTTTGAGACATTAAACTTGTTTGACTAATTCATCCAGGCATGTGAACAGGAAAAAAACAAGCGGGTATTTACATTTTTTTATGGGTAAGTGCACACTGTTCTCACACCCACACATGGCTCCTAATAGAATGGTAAAGGCAATAAACAATCCTTCAATAAATGGGAAAATCCTTGCAGTTTTTCTTCATGGCGTAGATGAAGACGAAGATTTCATGTATAATCAGTATGTCAGGAAGCCAGGTACCACTCACAGGGGAAGGGGACAACCCCAGGTTGCTTTCCTTCCTTGCCTTGAACATTATGTTCTTGTTCCTTTTGGTTCCTCTAATTCTAAGTTCTGGGCTGTCCGCCTCCTATCTGAGTGCAGGCTCTAGATTACAAATTTCTAAGGCTACTTATTAAGTCTCAAGGAACATATTTGGCATAGCTGTCACACAAAGCTGACATAGTTTGGTCTAAAAGAAAGCTGGACAGGTGATTTATTTGTGAGTAAAAGGAACAAGATTTAATTGGAGAGAGACGTGTTATTTTAAACGCAAGTACATCGGGTGGCATTGCTCCGTGGAGCATTATTCGAGCTTCATCTACTATGCACTATATGCCACCGCCTCCAAAGGAGTGTTGCCCTAGAAACTTGTTTTAAATCTGCTGCTATATATCAACACCTTGTTTTAGCGGTCCTTGGCTGAATTACAGTTACACAGTTTGGCGCTTCTTTCAAATTTCCTCCCATCAGTTTGGCTAAAGAAAGGAATTTTTCTCCTTTAGAAATGAATTGGCTTAATTAGTAAGTAGATTAATGGCAATTGCTGGTGAGTTGGTTTCCAGCAGAGTTTCACCAGAGAGGGTTAATCGGAGTCAGGTCTGGAATCTTTCCCAGAACTGGCTGCCAGCCATTTCCACCAACCAATCAACCCTGCAAGAAACGAAGGAAATCAAATAAAATTTATATTCTCTGTGTCATTATTTTGGACCAAAATTCCTTGGAAGCATTTCTTGATTTGGGGAAATAAAATTGTTTCCATTTCAGAAGTTTTACAGAAATTTTAACCTTGATGGTTAAAAATGGTGCCAAAGTACAATTTCCCATGGCACTGTGTCACCACAGAACATTGGAGACTTCAAGGTTCTCAGTCACTTTCAAGTTTAGAGAATTTTAGAGAGAATCCCCTCCCAATTCCTGCCTTAAGTCTGTTATCCATCAGAAGTTTTTCCAAAGTTTTGCTGTATGTTTTGCAGCCTTTTCACTTATTTTTCAATAGTGATAAAATGCATGTAACTTGCAGCTGCATTAGTCTTGCAAAAAAAAAAAAATCCTGCTGAGAAATGCATATAATAGGAAAAACAGATCTGCTGGACAGCAATGTAATTAATGCCAGAAAGGGCTGAGGCCAGTTTCATAGCTTGTCTTTTGAGGATATCAAGACGAGACCTGGTGAAAAATGACGCATGCTTTAGCATTTCAGAAAGCTGGCAACTGGCAGAGCTTTTCCTTTTTTCTTTGACTTTCTGCCTAGGAACAAAGAGGTCGGCAGAACTAGCTAGGTTGTAATGAGTTCTATGTCCCTAGCACATTAAGTGCATCATGGAAACATATTGTATCGAAATAGTTTGGAGGAGAATACCAGGGATGAAAGAGAATGGGTGCTTTGATCAGCTCCCTGGGGTCCTAAGCGCACAGTCTGACTTGCAAGGAGTTATTCAGTTCCAGCTAGACACACTTACAACACCATTCAAAGAAATTTGCATATCTGTAATTTATCACATTGGTTTAGAACATTATTGCAAGGTAAATAAAAGTAAGCTGAATAAATTAATCATTTCAGATATAGAGAAAACTATGAAGCCAGTCAATTAAAAACAAAAATAAATATGACCATAAACATGATGATCTTGAATATGACTTTATTATTTAAAGCATCCTTAGAGCAACAGGTTTTTCCCTGGAAAAATAAATAAATAAATAAATAAATAAATAAATAAGTAAATAAATAAAGTGGTCACAATTTCTGTGTCTTTCTACTTGAGGTGAATGTATTTGCAGTTTCCCACTTAAATAAAGTGAGAAAGTTGAAAGAGATGTGTATGGTGTAATATGCAGCGAAAAAAATAGTACACACTAAGGAGATATGAAAGATACTTAATCTCCAAGTGGTATGGTTAAATCTCTCTCTTTCTCTCTCTCTCTCTTTTTCATTTCATTGCCAAAGTTCTGTTTGCTAGATTTAGATTGAAAGGATGAAATACCCAGAGACTTAGTCAACAGGAAAACTTGCTTTCTAATGCCCCATGAGAACAAGTGAAATTTTAACAGGCAGGCATTGTTCTGAGTTCTTAAACAACTCAGTTAAACAGCAAACAAGAATCTTCAACTTGACCTTGGAAAGGGCTGTGTGTCTGCAGAAAACCTATCAAACAACTCTGATGACAATGATATATTTCAAAGTATTGTCAGATGAAAAGATTGATAAATTTGCTGCTGCAAAGAAAGAACTTTAGAAATGGGGAACAGGCATTTAACTCACCAACTCCGCCTCCGCCTGCTCAGTCCCCATCGCTCCATCCCCACCCCTTCCACCCCCAGCCTGCCTTGGGCCAGCTCTGTAGAAGAAGGCCAGTAAATCAGCACTGTAATATTTCTTAAGGGGCAAGGAAAAGCTGTGAACAGTACTTCTCATATTAAACGCAAACAAAAGTCATAGCAAGACGTCTTTGTGACTAATTCAGTCAAAGACACATCTCTGGTTCCCCCTGCAGAAAGGTCAGTGTCGTTGTGTTTGGTCCACCGAGGGGTGTTTTCACACTGAAAACCGAGCCAGCTGTCCCTGTCATACCCTCACCATTGGGGAGCACGCACTAGCCATGGTTATTAGGCACATTCTACACCTGCAAAATATACCGATTTCCAAGACTTTTCAAGACACTCTCCAGTTCTCATGCCCCCCTCCTCTTTCTGTCTACTAAACTTTGACAACACAATTCAAGCCCTGGATGAAAGCGCTGCACTGAGAGAGGACCGCAGCCACGGGGCAGCTCAGCTACTGTCTCCTTGTGCCTGTCTATTGAGCGGCCATCAAAGAAACGAGGCGTCAAGTATGTTTTCAAAAGTATGGAAAAACTTCCAAATAACTGCTTTGAGGAGTCACACATTTGTTATTGCCACAAATGCTAATTGTTGAGCCCTAATACTTAAATATAGGCTTTTAACTTTTTGTGGGACTGGAGCCAAACTTCCATCATTTAGAAGTGGCATCTTTTTCCAAATTCTGTTTGTATTTTGAATCTCTGATTGGGAGATGAATTTCTTCTAAATTCGTCCCAGAACTTTTTTTTGTAAAATCCAAATGCCAAAATTTGCCAGACTGAATTTCGTAATAAAGGTCCTTTTAGAAACATCTTATAGGTAGACTTAGCACTCTATTCCATTTCCCAAGGCTTGCACTCCACCTGTAAGTTGGGATGCTCCTTACCATACACAGGAAAGAGGCTAAAGGGGAGCCTGTGCCATACTTAATGAGAAATTGCAAAATAGAAACAATAAAAACATAAGAATGAGAATGCCCCAAGTGTCATTTCCACTAAGACAGGAGTGCGCTAGTGCAGCACCTAGCTTTCCTTTTTAGCACTTACATAGAGCTGGGATGGGTAGGGAGTGCCAAAGATTGCTATCTGGCCACAGAGGGTGAAGGGTGAAGGATGGAAGGTGGCTAGCAGAAATGAAAGGATTTAATTAGCTTGTGGTGTGTTTTTAGTCCCGATGTTTGGCAAATCTTGCCACCCAAATTGCAGAGAACCAGAGTGGTATAGGGGTGACCAAAGCACCTCTGGTTGCTGGGAAACAGGCAAGGTGAAGTACACTGCATGCTACTGGAGGGGTGCCTCTTACTAGTAGAGAACCCCAAATTCTGTCCTGGAAGCCAAAGGCCGCAACACAGCCTATCTTCATCAAGTCAAGCGCTGGTGCCTCTCTAAAGCATTGTCAGCGCAACAGGTTGTTTGGAACAAGTGCGCA